>JAVJGJ010000037.1:6257711-6295111 GCA_035590215.1 Microhierax caerulescens
ATTTTTACCTAGTCTAATACATTATAATTAATGAACACAACCACGGCCCCCCCCCCCATATCTACTTGACTTACTCTGTACTCCTATTAACTCCTATAATTTTTTTTATTGTACAGATGATTGGACAGTTGGACAACATACAAAGATTATTTAGTGAAATATAAAATCATTCATAATTCCATAACTGATCTTTTTTGCTTGTAATCCAAACAGAACTAACAATCAGTTACCACTGCATACAAAACAAACTTAATATCCAGTCTGCCTGATTATTTGGGATTATCGAATAATATATAATACAGTTATGAGCGTATAGATGCTGAGAATGGCATTCTATCTCAGTCTCATCTTGGTAATTTGTCCCACTCATTAGGCTGCTTTACACATAATCACAGAGGTCTTTTCTTTGTAAAGACACCCTGGTGGGAATTGGGACTGTTCAAAAGCTTTCCATCTGCCTTGGAGTCCTGTTGCATGATACTTGTTTGTGGAAGGATAGAGAAAATAGTGTTTCTGGGGGAGAGAACAACCAGGAAGCCTGAGCTACTTACTAGGAGATAAAACATGTAACTGAGCGTACACATGATGTGCACAGGGACATATGGTTCCCTAAAGATGTGCAGCTTTAGACATTTAACACTATGCATGAATGAAAAGCAAACAGAAGCATCATTCTGTAGCATGTTGGGGCTTCCAGCATTTAGTAAGGCCATGTAAACTGTTTGATCTAGCTGCTTGAATTTTCTTGCTCTTTTGGAAGTATTTGTATGGAACATTGTATGGAAATGTGGCCTATTAATATAAGAGATTTACAAATAAAAGATACTTACAAACTAAGTAAACAAGATTGGAAAAAGCTAGGAGGCAGGGAATAGTTCACGGAGGTTTGAAATAACTTGCCCTAACTCACACTTTGCATCACTTGAAGATTTTTTAATAGAAACTCTTTCTCTGAGGTTCATCCCTGTCCAGTGGCTATGTATTGTATTAGTATGCTTAAGTAAAAACCCCATGAAAATATATAATAAAATAAATGTGGGAAAAGGAAGATAATTTCCTGGGACCTTTTGAGGCTTATGAAGAAGTAGTTTACCAATTTAAGAACATGTTTTTTGGGGTTTTGTTTTAAGATATTTTTTTTTTCCTACATTAAAAAATATTGATATGTTTCTTCTGCTTCTTCCCACCACAATCTCTTTGGAAACATAATGGTTTGTGTTTGACGATAAATAAGATTAGATGAATCACATTAGGGCTAAGTGTGATTTGAAATGACTGAAATATCTAGAAGAATCAGACATTATACTGGAGGCAGGTCATCCTTCAGAGCAATGTGATTACAGTTTTCATACTCTTTTTCCTCTTGACAGCATTTCTTCTGCATACTTGGAATCATTCCATCTTCCTTTCCTTGAAGATGCAGCGGGTATATAAGCTATAACCATTGTGTGTTCAGGCCCTTGGGCTATGTTTCCTGTTTGCAGTCATGTTAAAAGGTGCTTCTGAAAATCCAGTGGTCTTAAGTGACAGCTCTAGAAAAGCAAATGTAGGGTGAGCTACTACTAAACAAAATATGAGTAGGCATTTAGTTTATCAAATTATGTCTCAACCCTAGAGGACTGTGGAGGCCAGCCTGCAACTATTACTTATTTTATGTTGAATCTAGGTTAGCAAACCCTTTTATTATTTTTTTATTTCACAAAATAGGATCTGTGTGATTAAGATTGGCTCAAAAAATTTGTTTCTCCTACTTTGTTCAGTTAATGTGTAGAATTGAAAGATATCTGAAAACATGTATTATATGATAGCCTTTTGTTACTTTTTTCCGTGTAAATAAGATAAAGTTCACGGTTGGTCTTCTGGGTATGGCATTTACAAGATTAAGGATGGATAGAGGTGGAAAGGAAAGTTAATCTCTAAGACAGTCTTAAGAGACAAATTGTACTATGTAAATGTGTGCTAGTTCTGTCTGTAGAAGTGATTATCATTAAAGTTACAAAAAAAAAAAAAATCATTTGCTGGGCTGAGTTTCATGGGTTTTCCCCAGCTAGAAATCATCTCAGCCATTACTTCTTGTCATGTTCAGCAGATAAGGATAACAGATTATCCCCTGTCTCTTTTACATAAATCATATATTTCAAAGTTGTAACTTGTTCTCCCCTCTCATGCTTTTCTGTTATAACCTAGTGGCACCAGTTTGTTCACTTGTGCCAGGATAGTCATGACGACAAGTAGTCTTCTTTTAACCTGACTTCTGCCCACCTCTCTTAAGGTGTGTGTTCAAAAATGGATTTATTGTTTCAAAGCTTTGAGCCCTTCGCAAGTGTTGCCTGAGTAAAGAAGTTATAATTTATTTTCCTTATAGGTAGTAATCCTCCTTATAGATCAGTTTCTTTTTTTGGATCCAAATGATGCTGTTAAATCATCTTCAGTGATCTGTTTGCCTCACTAGCATTATAAGATGGTTGACATTTACTGATATTTCTTTGTCCACAAGGCATGATAATTATTCAATCATAGAAAGAATTTAGAGTGGAATTGGAGTGGAAAGTACATTTTTAATTTTTAATTTACATTTAGAGACAATGCTGCTGAGAAAAGACATTGCATTCTCCAATTCCCTTCATTCTATCCATAAAATCTCTATTTCTCCACTGATTTTTGAACCGAAGTTTTTAATCTTGCCCTGTTGCTAATGCTGTTATAGAAATATTTCATTCTAGATACCTCTCATCTTGTGCCTTGTCTTCATCCATTATACCTCTTTCTTTTCCTGCTATTCCTTTATACTCGATATTCAGCAATACAATGTAGTTTATATTTTTTATGTGCTTGTTCCCCTGTGCTTTGGATGAAATGACAGTGGCTTAGCCAAAGTCTGTTCTTTACTGCATTTCCTATCCCACTTCTGCGTTAGGAAAGCTTTTGTTTGTGCCACATAGCTTCTTTCAAAAACTACCTCCTCCTCTGGTCTTCCTGTCTTTCCTGCACATAATATTCTGATAAACTTCAGTCCTATGGGATACTTCACCAGCTCTCTATTATGCTTATGATATGATTTGCAACTTTTAAAACAAGACTTCAAGATTTACTAGTTTGCTCATTATGCTTTTTGTATTAATGTACAGATGTCAAAGACATTTGATAGATGACAATGGAGTACTTCTTCATCCTTTCTGACTTGCTGTCACCTGTTCTTTTTATCCTCCTTGCCCTTAGACTGGTTTCCAGGTGTTTCCTGTTTATACCTAAATTACATGTTTATGTTAGCACACCCATGTTTCATCTTACTTTAAAATCATTTTTACTAAGTTAGTAACTGAATATTCCTTCTCTATTTCCCTTCACGTGTCCCATAAGAAGGAATTCATCTTTATCTAATAGTAGCTCAATGAAAAATGTGCCCTAGGTGAGGAAGCCAAAGCAGTCCAGATGACACCATCAGTTATGAATTTATTTCCAGAATATTATTTTATAGATGTTTCCTTCCTAATAGGAAGGTTCTCTAAAAGGTAATGAATAAAAGGAGCCTGCTAATGAAAAGAGTAAGACGTGGCTGCAGAAGTTGATACTGTGGACAAAACTTGCATACCTTGGCGTGAATGAGCATTTGTAGCAGACCTCAGCAGCTTGCATAAACAGAGGTTTTGGGGGACAATTTTTCCAAATTAATCGAAAAGGTTGTAAACAAGATTTGGAAAAACACTGAGGCACAGATGCTTGGCAGAGGCTGCTGTCCCGCTGCAGAGCAGAAGAAAGGACACACATGCAGCATCTGTCAGGACTGAGTGGAAATGACAGCAGCGGTGCTGCAGCTGTGATCTAGTTACTCTGCGACATGACTTCTTGCAGACCTCGTTGTTCGTCAGGTGGTGTCTGACATCTTACCTCACAAGTTGCCAGAAAGGTACAAAACTTTCAACCGTATAAAAGTGACTTTATATCTTATTCAGTGTATGGTCATTTTTAAACACCTGTCCATCTCCTAGAGCTGGTGTATTAATTGTGGGTTTGGAGGGTTTCTTTTCTTCTCTATCATACATCTGTCTTAAAGAGTTGCGCTGAGTAATGTGTTGAAGACATTGCAAATTGGACAATTTTATTTGTTTATAGGTACAGGAAAAAAATACACTCAAGTTCTTTGATCTTCACTCATGTAAAAGTTACTAGAGAAATATCTATTTTACTTTATAATAGTGCTTAAAGCAGAGGTAGAAAATCATTGCTTGACATTTTCTCTGTTTTGCTGATGTGTATATATATAATATAGCATTGTAGTTCTGTGCTTCTCTTCACTTAGGAAGAAATCCCTAGCATTTCTTTAAATATGGTAATATACACTTTAAATATACATCATATTGAGCTCTGAGTGACACCAGTGAACATCTTCAGCAAGTACACTTCAGTCACTAAAGTAGCTGTCTTTTTGTTGCTGAAACTGAGAACAGATCCTTGACATTCTTCTAGTAACAGAAATATAACACTTTCATTGACATTAGACTCTTGAGCTAGCCTGCTTTTCTCAGACAAGTGTTTGGAAGAGGACTGAAAGAAACACTGTGGATAAAATGAAAATGTTAGGAAAAGAAGGGAAAGCTGTCAACATACCAGTGAAGATCCATGTTAAACATGTAGGCTAGAGCAAGTAAGTAATGAATGACATTGCATGGAAACTGCAAAAGTGAACAGAAGGAATCGTAAAAAAAACCCAAAACAAAACAGTCAAAGGGATGTATTACAATTTATTTTGTGACCTTTAAAGCCTGTTGAGAATCATTTCTACTTCCAGTTTGGAACTGTTGTTCTCTTGGACCTTAATGAATGGATGTAGGACCTCAAGTAACCTTCCTCCTATGTTTGTCTACAGTCCTAACTTCTTGTAATTGCTTGCTTTACTATAAAGCAAGCTATAAATAAGAACAGAAAGCTTTAAATGTTCAGCACTGCTGACACTGCCATTCTGTCCATGCATTTTTCTTGGCAGGTGCAACAGAGTTTGTAGTAGTATGACAGAGATTCATCTTGATATAAGCCTTCCAGAAGTGAGAGGCTGGATACCATTCTGTAAAAATATCAAGGCAGATTGGATAAAAGAGTAATTCTTTAGCTACTAGTTAAGTTGTGGTATGCTTTAGATGGCAATGGATTTGCTTCCCCAGGAGCGATTTTGATCACAGATGGTTAAGATCTCCTGTATTGACACTTCCCAGAATCTTTTTTTTGCAGAAAATATCTGATTATATTGTATCTGTATGTGTACTCTTGTATCTGTATCTTTGTGAATTTATATCCTAGCCGGTTTTTAGATGATAGTGTTAGTAGAAGAAACAAGATTCTGATTTTCCTGATGACTTTGCAACCCAAGAATGTTAAGAGTCTATTACAAATAGTTCTGTGGTGTTCTGTAGTGATTTCCTCTGTGTGACTTGAAGGAATTTGTTGGTAAAAATGTACAGGTCATCTGGTTCTTGTTAACTTGAAAGATTACATTTATTTAAGGTAGCTTTCTGTGAGGAAAAAAATGGATGTTAAGTTGTGAGTTAACCCTGGTAGGCAGCTAAGCAAAACACATCCTCTCACTCCCTCCCTCTGCAGTGGGACTGGGGAGAGAAAGGTTAGGATGAAAGTGAGAAAACTCATAAAGACCTTTTAATAGGGAAAGCAAAAGCTGTCCTAACAAGCAAAGCAAAAGAAGGGATTCATTCACCACTTCCCTTTAGCAAGCAGGTGTTCAGCCATCCCCAGGGAAGCAGGGCTCCATCACACATTAACAGTTTGGAAAGACAAATGAAATCACTCTGAACATCTCTGCCTTTCTTCTTCTCCCCCCAGCTTTATAGGCTGAGCATGGTGTCATACAGTCTGGAGTATCCCTTTGGTCAGCTGTCCCACCTGTACCCCCTCCCAGCTTCTTGTGCACCCCCAGCTTACTCGCTGGTGGAGCAGCACGAGAAGCAGAGAAGATCTTGACTCTGTGTAAGCTCTGCTCAGCAATGACTAAAACATCCCTGTGTTATCAACACTGTTACTCTGTTACTATCGTAAATCCAATGCAGCACCATACAAGCCAATATGAAAAAAAATTAATCCCAGCCAAAATCAGTACAATGGGGAAATGAATTCAGGCATTCTAGTTTTTTATGCATCTAGTGGGGTTAATGCATCTAATTGATCAAAATCTAATCTTTTTTGCCATAGCTGAGTAAATCTTTTCAGTCTTTTAAAGTATTAATTGTTTTACAGAAATTTGTTGTGTCTGTCCAAGCTATTAGAATTGCTTGATGCTATAAACTACATAAAATGTCTTAGTTATATGCCACATACATCTGTATATAACGTCACATATGCAGATTTGAAGGGGTTTGCCTTTAAATATGGGAGAGCTATCGAATTCCAGTTGTCCTAAGAATTTTGTTCAAGGCAGTTTTCTCAGTGAACTAGGTTTACATCATTATTTTTTCACTTATGAGGATAAGATGGGATGGAAGTCAGTTTATCACTGAGCAGACACTGTTTGAGTACACTGTTGACTCTTGGAATTAAGAGAATTATTTTTCTGCAGTCTCTTCATATTTATATGTGAACTTTACAAGCAAGAGTTCTCTTCACTTGCTGTTCTAGACTTTTGATAAATTTACAGAATATTCTGTAGAGAAAAATATGTACATAAAACCTAAGACAGCATCAGTCATTCAGAATTAATATTAAGATGTTGCATATAATACAGCACAAGGTAGGGAATAAGCCGCTGTAAATTCAATTTAAAACTTTTGGTAGAAAAAATTGCTTTGTAGTCAGTAAACTTCAAAGATCAATACACCATTAATCACTGATAATTTGTTTTCAGTTTGAAAAAAGACTGTTTAAAAAAACCCTTAAGGTAAATTATTAGCTGTGCATATTGTAATGAAACAGTCCCTAATTCCAAAAAGAAAAAAAAACCCAGAGACTAGCTAATAATTGACAGACATAAAGAATTCTGATAATCTAAATGACTGTATTTCTCTTGCACAATTATTATTCATTCACATTAAATACAAATAAACAGCATTTTTCATACAGAAGTGTGTTTTGACTCCTAATTGACTTACAGTCAAAACTAAACTATAAACATTTGGTTTCCAATTGTAATAGTAATTTATTCACCCTAGATTCAAAATACAGACATAAAAAAGGAGGCAGATAATTGGAAAATTTTATAAATACTGAACACATAAAATAATTTTTTGACTTATGTAAAACCACAGAATTCACAGTAGAGCAGGTATACTGATATAAATAATTGAGTTTTACTGGGATAAATGTAATCCTACACTGGACCTGTCAGGAAAATTACTGATATTCTAACTAACTCTACTTGTGGAAATATATAATGTTCATTACTATTCATAGTTTAACAAAAGAAGGAGTTAGATAAACTTGTAACTTACAAATCCATTTTCACTTAACCACGACAGTTACCTTGCTATCGCAAATACGGTATTCTTAAGTTGTCCTGTAGCTGGCTTTAGTTTGCTCGCTAGCTAAATGTTACGCCATATACAGTGTTTGCATTATGTTTTGTGGCTGTTGCGGGTGCAGTTGGAGAATCATTTGAGCAAAGCATCAAGACTCATCGTCACTTTGGATATGGTGTGGATAGTCAAATACTCTACCTAGTAGAGGCCCATGCAGATTTGCATTTTCAATTTGACTGAAGAGAGCTGTTAGGCAAAAAATAACCCCACTGGGTGTGACACAAGGTCACGGAGGGCTGTTCGTTATTGGTTGAATAGTTAATATTGGTTGCTACTTTATGAATGTCCAGTAGCCATGTAAAAGGCGTCTGTGACTATAGTAATACAGAAAAAAAGAATAAAAATAAAAAAAGGAACCAGAAGAACGAATGAAGCGCGATTGATCAGAGGGGACTTCTCAGAGAAACAAAAGTGCATTTACTTGAAAGAGAATATGGAACAGAATTAATAATAAACTACACATTAGAAAAAAAAGAAGAAAAAAAAAAGAACAGTCTTGAATGTTTTTAGTTTTCTCTTACTTTCCCTTCAGAACAGATATTCTTCCATCTTCATATAATATTTTTACTACTAAATAATTTTGATGAATAAGTATCCCTATGTCTGCAAAGTTTATATATGCACACATACATACATAGAAACAAAGCAAACAAGTAACTGTACCCAGAGCTGGATAACTTAAAACTGTGTCAGCTGCCCAGCCACCTCTCAGATAGCACTTGCAATAAAATTATTGCTGTCTGAATTGCTCCAGTTTTGTAATCCTGGGTTCAAAGCCCTGCACAAAATCATCTCACAGAATTAAACTGAGAAAGAAACCATTGTTAACACTAAAGTCTGGTTCACCAAAAACTGTTGTAAGTGTAGAAAGGCATCATCTGTCACCAAAGCAATCGTTAATGAAGTTCTCGCCTTCCAATCATTATTTTATAAATTCTGAAAGCCCACAAAAGTGGAACATTCCTTTTATTGTCTGAATTGTTTCTAGTAAAGAAATTGTATAGGAAATTTAAGTTATTTGAAAATGATATTGCAACCTCATTCTTTTTACTAAAGATTATTACAAAATAAAGTTAATTTACTGTGCAGATGTTACTCTATGCCATTCTGCCACAACGAAAACCAAAACCAACCAACGAAACCCAAAATAACAAAAAAACCACCAACCAAAACCCCCTTAAATCTGGTACCCAATGCTAGCTTTATTCTGTTAGGTACTGTCTAACAGTTTAATATAGTCTGTTGGATAATTGCTTCAGAGCAATGCTCGTGGTCATTGGGAGGGGGGAAAGAAGGACAGTCTTTTCTGTGAGAAGGATCATGACCTGTTCAGGTGTCCACAAGTTTAGAGCACTTCAGTTTTCAAAGTCTCTAAATATAACAACAAGATTAACCTAAAATTCATGTGTAATCAGAGCTTTTTGTGATTGTTAAATGAAAAATTAGGTCTTGCAAGTCTTAAAATATGTTTTCAAATTGGGTTAGCACCTTGGAAATTATTGATGAAAGTACTGTTTTATCCAGGATTTTTATGTGGCTCCTAGAGATACTAATTGATGTTGCAAGCAGAAGGCAAGAGCTGTGAGAAATTGCCAGAATGCAGATTAGCAACAGCTATAATACTCTGCCTGGCTTTGATTTTTCTTCCTCTGAGGCCTTCTTGAAAGGTAAGACTACTGGGCAACAGACATTCTCTTACCTTTTTTTTCTGTTTCATCAACTATGAAAAAGTCTAAAGTGTTGAATAATTTCAGTGAGAGAGACTGTTGAGACATCCTAAGACCTGGTGATCAGAACAGTCTTCTGGAGAGGAATGGCCTCTGTTAGCATCCCTGCCTGATTAGCTCCCATCTGTACTGAATTTGTGAATGATTTTGGAGTTAATGTAGTCACACTTTGGGGAGAAAATATGCTGGGGGTGGAGGGGACAGGACACCAGACAAAAAAAACCCCAACTTACCTTTTAAACAAACCATCCTTTATTCTTTTAACAATTTTTAAAATTTATATTTTACCATATTTAACCTACACATAGTACCTAATGATCTTAATGCCATGATATAGGACAATCTGAGGGAAAATAAAATTTAATACTGTAACTGTGGGTGAAGCTTTTTTTTATTTTTTTTATAATGCACTCTTTGCTACACCAATAAATTCAAAACTTATATTGAAAACCTCAGATCCAGTAGAATTTTTTTAGGGACATGTCTGTCATCTTTCTTCCTTCAAGCAGCCTGTACCAAACATCAGAAAACATCTCAAATGTATGGCAAGATCTGGGGAATTTCCCAGATGCTCTGTTGTTTTCTTTCTTTCACAGCTTTTTAAGAACAAGCTTAACTATGATTACATGGTATTATTCCAGGCTTTCTTAAGCCAAATCATTGTGTCAGTTCACTTTTACTGAAATAAATAAATATGTACACATACCAATATAGGATAATAATTCCTTTTAAATTGTACTATGAGTCAGAGCTACTTTCTTGCTTGCTACCTGATCCCTCTCCTGGCAAATGCCATTACTCTGGAATATCTTCATGCTGTACACCACGGATGTTGCTGCTTTATTACTTGCTGCTAAGCAAGGTCTGGGGGTGGGAGAGGAGATGAAGAAGTGGAGAGTGCTGATCCCCTACAGTCTTTCTTCTTACTCTCCTCGTTGTCCTGTTTGACAGTATGTGCATTGCTTAACTATTCATTCTGCAGACACTGTGAATGATGCTTAGACCTTCAGGATACCACCACTCATGCACTTATTCCAAGTGGCTTCCTGAATTTGCCTCATATATCACATCTTTTGAAGACAAGGCCTGCTCATGCTTACCCATACAATTTCACTGAGTATTTAATCTGACACATAGTTTTCTTCATTTGGGGCAGTAAAGCAGATTGGTTTTGGTGACCTGTATATAGGAAGTATTTAATATTTCAGTGGGTTTATTTTTCAGCAACTTCTTTCTGGAGAACAATGTCTCTCCTGTGTATCTTTCCAGCAGTTCCTTACACATTGTATGATTCATTCTTCTACTATTTAAGTCCTTGGCATTTATGTTTTAATAGGTTAGCAACTTAGTCTTTTCATATGTAGTCTCACAAACTTTAATGACAGCCAGTGCCAAGTTTTAAATTAATTTTATTCATATTTGAAAATGACATATGCACACTTCTTGACTGCACACCATTTCTCCTATAATAGCATAGCATAACTGCTGGAAAATGTCGTTAGCCTTCCTGCATACTAAGGAGATTCTGCTTGTTACTCCATTTTCTAGTTGCTCATCAGTCCACGCTCAATTATATCAATGCTCTATTACTTGAGTTACACAGCTACGATAATTCCGGTGTATTTATAGCTCTTCAGAGCATAGCTTTAACCTACATTTAGGAGCTTACTATTTTCTTTTTGTCTACCACACCCCCACACCCCACCCCACACTGAACAGCTGAATTATTTCACTTGACTAATAGTAAATCTGTTAATATTAATAAACTCGATGACCTCATCAAACAGGCTTGAAACAGGGTATATAAGGACAGGATACAGAATAGCAGCCTGTTAGAAGGGGAATGAAAGACCATACAGTATTGTACCTTGAGACTTCAAAAGATGTAGGTTGCCTCCTTGCCTGTCACATACTTGTTCTGCAATCTCAGGTGATCACTTTGTCTTTGCCAGAGCTTCTTATTCATACAGTCTAGAATAACAGACTAGAATAATATAATAATATTTTATTATTGTGTTCTGTGTATTCCTTTTCTTCATCTTGGAGGAAGCATCCAAGTAATGAATGCCTTAAAGACTGCTAGCGTTGCTGTAACTGTAATAGTCCAAGGACTTAGAGATGAGGTATAGATTTTTTTAATAAAGTTAAAATATTTTACTAGCCTTTCTGGGTGTATTTTGGGGGAAAAAAATTTACATTCTTTCAGACATACAGACCCTTTCTTAGATCTGACATACAAAAAGTAGACTTAAAGACTAAACTAAAGATGAGGATAATTTCTCTAGTTTTAATTAGATAGTTATAAATTACATGAACTCTGTAAAGAAAAATATATATTCATATATATATAGTTACCAGCAATGAAATAGACTGGCATGAGAAAGGTGCTGAAAAGGATTTAGAAGAAGAGATATTTAGCTCTCAAGGGAAAGAGAGATTTGGGTAGGTTATAACCTGCAGGCATGTGGAATTTAGACTATGAAGTTCAGTAAAACCAGAAACTCATTTGAATCCATTGGTTTTGGCTTCTAGCTGAGTTTTGAAGTTTTGCTCCCCATTTATTTTTGAAAAGTATTTTGTTGGTTTCCCTTGAAAATTGAGAGTGAAAGATCAGAGATGAAATGATTGTTTTGAAAAAAATGTGTTTCCTGTGGCAACTGGGTGTAACCCTTCACCAGTTACCTGTGCAAGCTCATTCCAGTTGCGGATTTGCACACATTTATTTATCAGAAAAGCATCAGTACAGTGTGTAAAATGTGTTACATTATGGGAAAAAACACATGTAGAATTCAGTGATCTGTTTCTTCAGAAGAGTGTTCTTGTTAGAAAGAGTTCCTCCTCACATTATGGAGGGGGTAATTACAAGTGTATAGATTTTTTTAATAATTTCACCCTGGCCCAACAAACTGCACTTACCCCACAAACAGACTTTTACCTTGCTGTATAATCTGAGAAAAATAAAAAAGCTGTAGCAGGACTTTTAAATATGCTGAAATAATTATAAAGGAATTGAACACAAGGTGAAACATTAAGCAAGTTAATAAATACATATAGTAAAA
This sequence comes from Microhierax caerulescens, assembly GCA_035590215.1. Classification (NCBI taxonomy): domain Eukaryota; kingdom Metazoa; phylum Chordata; class Aves; order Falconiformes; family Falconidae; genus Microhierax; species Microhierax caerulescens. The sequence continues at coordinate 6,270,015 of JAVJGJ010000037.1, forward strand.
ATTTTCAAATGCATTGTAAACATACCTTCTGGTCATTCAAGATTTATTTTTTTAATGCCAAATATAACATTGGTGGTCTCTGTGAATAATGAAGTGCATTTCAATACTTTTATTCTAATAAATGTGAGAGAGAAAATCATATTCTTTACCAACCTTTCTTAAAATGTGATCCTCTCTTACATTTCAACTCAGCTTCCATGAGAAATGCTTGTTTCCATTTATTCCTGTTTGCTAAGAATGTAATCCTTCTGCTATCACCTAATTAGCAGGAATGGGACTATCCATGCTGCAGGCACAGGCACTAACACAAGCTTGAGGAGCCACTGTATAGACATCAATGAACACTTTATTAAATTACACAGTTTTCTAAGCAGGCACAGTCTCTCAATGCTCCAATTCTTTATGCTTTAGTGAACTGCCTCTGCTCTCTGAAGCTGTAAGTTTTCAGCCTGAACTGAAGATATGAACTCCTGATGAGATTATGGTGAGTTTTTAGATATTTGGCACACTTCTGTGCTTATTCTGTTTCTTGAATAAGGCTTAGAGTTAGCTGGCAGGTGAAAGCATTGGATAGCAAAACCTAGGAGATTTAAAATTCCACCTGCCCTGAAGGACCAAAATGTCTTTTTTGTAACTGTTCAGCATTATTCATTACAATTCACCCTGTTCAGGACAACTTTTCAGTACAGGGAGAAAGAATATTATGTCCCCAGGTCTAGATATTCCGTGATCTCTTAGTTTTGGTTCTTGGCCAAATCCAGACTGAATTTTCTGATCTTTACATTTCCAGGAAAATCATGGTCTGTCAAAGACAATGTAATGAATAATGAAAAGAAAATGGGGTGTTAACAAATCACTTTAGCATATGCTCTTGTGTCAACACTTCAGTGTTACAGTGACACAAATAGATTTACTTTCTCTGATAAATCACTACTTTCCTCCCACTCCATGCTTCTTAAGAGAAGAAAAAGACATTCTGGAACTTGTTGTTTGCCCCTTCCCATCAGAATGGGTCATTTTCTTCCTCTCCACTCTCACTCTCTTCTCTCCTTCCTGTAGCATGCATGCATGCTAAATATCAGAACAGGTTTGTGGGGTTTTTAAATTGTGAGGGATGTCTTTTTTTTTTCTTGGGTTGTCTGTGTCCCACCCCCCTCTCCCCATTATTTTTTTTTTTAATTTATTTATTATTTTTTTTTTAAGAAAAAAGAAAGTATAATCAAATCGGAAAAGCTATTGACTGGTTTGGGGTTTGGTTGGGTTTAGCAGTTGAAAGACAGGACTGCCGCCTTTATAACAGAAAAAAATCTGCCAATAATGAAATCTGAATGTTTTAGAAGGCAGCATGGCCATAAGTTAAACACAAAGGGAATAACAACTTAGGGAGGAGTACATGCGGTGAATTCTGAGTGGAGTAGGAAAGAAAGCTAAATTCACTCTCTTATCTGGGAGAAACATAGCAGACAATTGATGGGATAAATGCAACTCCGAAGTCTTAAGAGGGAGATTCAGAACTGGCACAGACCTTATCTAAATGCAGGGAAACCACGTGGCTAGGACTGTACCTTTTGATGTGGAAAAGTATGCTATGCTGGCTGGCAAGCAAGAGAATTTAAGTTTACAAGAGTAAATCTGCAGCTGCTTTTGAGATTAAACCAGATGAATGGGAAAGGATGGGGGTGAGCTGGAATAAATAATACCTGTTCATATATAAGAGAATACGGTGGCCACTGGTAACAGTGGCACCGGACATAGGAAAGCATAACGAGGACAAGGACATGGAAAAAGATGAGAGAGAGTTCTGTAGGATGGAGCTTGAAAAAATCTTGAGAAATTCTCTGGTTGCACCAGCTGCAGGCAGTTCATTTCACTCAGACCGTTCTTCCAAACCATCAGTCACATCTCATTTCTGCTGCTGACTAATCCTGCAAATATAGAAGAAAAATATATATATTTTCTTAATGCTTAACCTAAATCATTGTTGTTGTGATTCAAGTCAATTGCATATACTATCTGTGCATTGAGAAGAATTTCTTATTTTCAACAGTGTTTCTGAAAACTAGAGTCTTACGATCTTCTTCATCTTTTTTTTCTTCCTGTAGACTAGGCAGATAGGTGTAGTTGTTCTTTCCTCAAAAATAAGTTTTTTTTCCAAAACATTTTGATGCTAGCCTGATTTCTGATTATTTACATGTTGGTACTGTCATGTTCAAATCCAGACACAGCATTTGAAATGAGGCTGACTGGAGAGGAAGGATTATTTCGTATTTCTTAAGAATAATACTCTTGTTCACATATCTCCTTTCCCGTCCTTCCTTTTTTTTTTTTTTTTTTTTCCTTTTTTTTAAGATGTGTGATAAGAAAGTCAGCTATACTGAGATTGTTCAAAACTATTATACTTCAATTCCTTGATTAATTTTTCCAGAACTGTGCCTACGTAGTTTATTCCTCTATTGTACAACCTATTACGATCTTGCCACTTCCTTTTTTCAAATCATATCCTGCACTTTTAGATAGTTTCTTTAATTATTTTTGAATACTTTGAATTTTAATTCTGGTGTTTGTTTGGGTTTTGTTAGCTAGGGGTGTGTGTTAATGCATTCCATAAATTTAATAAATTAACTGTGATTGTTCATTCAAGTTATGCAGAAAAATACTGGGTAGCTACCAAGACCTTTGAAAGTTAACTCAGTATATATAACCAGATAGAAAAGAAACATCTGGAAGGGAGAACAGAATGCAGCAAGGAATGAAATGCTATGGGGACTTCAAAGGGTACAGGAATGAAAAAGATTCAAGTAACTTTTGAATGTCCACAAGTCACCGCTTTGTCAATACTTCATGCTTAACTTCTCCCTCAAAACATTAGGTACAAAGGTAAATTTAAGTGTCTAAGGAGAGAATTACCATAATGGTGTGCTGCTCTTAATGTCTTGCTGTGAGGAAATGTGAATTCACCATATAGACAGTTAAGAGCTATTGTTAGTTACCCAAGTAATCTAATTAATACAGAAAAGCCAAAACTGTTATGCAAGATAGCGTGCCAATACGTTCTGCCTTTTCTCTGGTGTTCTGCTCATCCTTTCAATGTCCTGCTATGTCTTAAGGCTGAGGGTTTCAGCCTTCCCTAAGATGAACAGGGAAGGGTTGTGGTGAGTCACCGGAGATCCTTACTCAGAGAAGGACCATGTTCCCCACAGCAGGGGAACTGGGAGGAGTAAGGTATTAATGGTTTCTTCCTCCTCAGTTTAATGCCTGCTTGGGGGTATTTTATACATTTTTTTGATATCAGATTTACTGAACTACCAGTGGAAGGCAGACTGAATCTTTAACCTTCCACTCTGAAATCAGTATAATGCTTGTTAACTTGTGTTTTTAATAACAATTAGGATTTGTATCCTATAAATATGCTTAAAAATAAAACACAAGGTATGTTCCTATGTAACTTCTCTGTTGCTGAAAATATTAACTCTTGTAACAAAAGTTATAATGCTTAGTATTTTCTTTTCCTTTTTTTTTCACTGTTTGGTTTTCAGTTTTTCTCCCCATAAACTATGAAAATAATATGAAAAACTCTGATCTGAGTGAACTAGTTTTCATGATTGGGAAATATGATTAGTATCACTAATTAAAATACATAATTCCTGAAATGTTAGTTTATTTTTTTAGTTTAGCATCAAACTATTCATACTCAATTTAAATTTCTAATTGGATCAAGTGTTACAGGACTTCATAAAGATGACTAAGTTCTAAACTTCAAAGGTATAGATGACTATTTTTTCAAATTCATGTTATAATTTAATAATTTGAATTGGTCACTGCAGTGTGTAAGCATTCCACTGAAGCAAAATGAAATAAGCAGCTTTTTGACAATTTACCAATTATCTCCTTAGTTCAGAACTAGGCAATTAAATTATGAATAGAATTAGACAGCTTCATTAGGATATAATAGATAAAGCAAGGACCATAAATCTATAATATAAGTGATGATGAGATTAGAATCCATTAAGAACTGATCATTCGAAAGAGCTCGTGTTTTTTCAAGTACCAAAAACCTTTATAAAAAGTATTGTTGTCTTTTTCCCTGAAGTGGTAACTTACACCTGTAAGTTACACTTACAGAGGGAAATATATTATTGCGTTTTGAGTAAGAGTGTCTTACAAAGGTGTCTGTCTAAAGTACTTGCATCATAATACTATGCACTAAAGCATTAGAACCTTTTTCCTGGCTTTGATAAAAGAGATTGCAAATAAGTTAAAACAACTAAATTGGCTGAGCTGCAGGCTTTTCTGAGGCTTCTTGAAAATTCAGCTTTTCCTACACTTAGCTGCCTTCCTAATTCCGTTTTTAGTAGCTTGTTAAATAGTCCCTAATATTTCAAAACCTAGCCAGAGTTTTTAATTTCATTTATGGTATCACAAGCCACAAGTCAGAGTTTTAATGAAATAGAGAGGCACCTTACCAAGTTACCACTTCAAGGAGGAATCCAAATGGTAGGAATTGTACCTCAACAAAATATGCTCCAGTGTCTTCCATTGTAATAAAATTAAAGATTGTTCTCTTTAAAATTCCAATGCAGTTTAACCTAATTTATCATGAAGCATCTTTGGTCCCCAAAATATCTTTCTTTTGTACAAACACAGCAAAAAAGGGCTGGAAGACAAGATTAGGGATGTGAATAGAGGAGTGGCTCCCCACTGAAACAGAAAGGGAGAAAATAGAAATGTCATTGCATAAATATCTTTCTTTAAATGAGCTTTTTGAAATGTTACACAATTAAAATTCAGTTCAAGTTTGACCAAGGTTAAATATGGAACAAAAATCATAAATGGCAGCTATCCCTAGTAAAACTGTTTGCTGTTTGAATTTGTTCTTCACAAGGAAGAAAGGTTTACTAAAACTTCTTGATTAAAGAAAACCATACAAGTTTTTGACCTATATTACAGTTCTTACTTTAAATTTAATTATTATGCCTTCTAAAAGCACCTATACATTAATGTAGACAAAAAGAGGAAATAATTTATTAAAGGAATAACATCTCAGCTGTAAAAGATCAGCTTCCTGGAGCAACCAGTAAATGGAAGTCTGTGTCAGTGAAAGGTATTCATGGCTCATCTTACACGTCCATTAAATCTCATGAGATTCAAATTGTATGAGGTATGTTGTAGTATTATTAGGGAGGGTTGTATGACTGAGCAAACAAAATATAATATTTTCCAAATTTTGCAAAACCTGCATTTGAAAACACATGAATACAGTTGTAGTTGCAGTAAAACATTTTCTTCTAAGAGATTTAGATGTGATTAACCTGTGGCAAGAGATAACTGCCTAATTGTTTTTAAATTGTTAGCTGAAAGCTAATGGTGAAATGATTAACAGCTTCAGTGATGATTGATCCATCTCTTCAATACTAGAAATTGTTTCTTGAAAACTTGCTAAAAATAATTCCAAAACAAAAGCCTGTATAAACAAGAGTAGAGTTAAGCACAATGTTCCTCTGTAGTAAGTTTAAAGTACTTTAGAAGAATATTACACAGAAATACGGAACCTTGCACACATTTGATAGTTTTTAGAAAACTATTTTTTTTCATTGTTTCTTTACTGTTGTGGGAAAATGTTGAGAAGAGGTCTTCTGGGAAAAGAGGTAGAGATTTGAGAAGAAAGACTGGTAAAATAGTTTCATTTAGAACTATTTAATGCTATTTAAAATTATTTCAGTTCTTTTTAAAAAATACTTAGTTGAAGCCAGCAAAACTATTATGATTTTGCTGAGTTCTCAGATCCTCTTCTAAGATAAGGTTTTTATCAAAAATTGGACATTTTTCCAGTTAGGTTTCCAAGGCGTTAAAAAAACAGATGATAAATTTATCTTCATCCATTGACTATTCCAGCACCAGTAGGGTAACACAGAACCCAAATACGCAATGTATTACAGAACTAGGACTTCTGACTGTTTTCTGTAGTTATATATTAAAAGGTTTCCTTCATCTAATTATCTTCAAACAGTTCCTTTATTGCGATGCTTTTTGTTTAATTGTTATTAGTACAATCTGATTTTTTCTTGTTTGTTAGCTTACTTTTAAACGTAAATGTTATTGGTTTAGTGTAGATTACTATCAAACTCATTACATTTAAGGCAGGAAGCTGAACAGGAGTCTCAAAGGAAGGAAAAGGCCTTACTGATAGTACATCCATTAAGCAGTCATGCTTGCCAAGTCCATTTGCATTAGCCACTGTTGTAACTTCACCAAATTTCATCTGAGCTTTCATTCTGCTGACCTAATTTAACAAGAAGGAAATTCAGTAACAACCCCTAATATTGAAACATTATTTCCCAAGAGGAGTTTAACAACACTTCCACATCAAATAATAATGTGTGAATAATGGAATATACATACGGCTGGCAACAAGAAAGTGAAGAAAGAAATATCCCCCACCACAGACAAACACCGACACACACAGAAGAAAATTTTATATCACCTTTTCGAAAAAAAACATTAGCTTTGCAGTTTTTATGGAAACTGCATATTTTCAGGTAATATCCTGAAGAGCTAATTTCATGTTTGAAATTCCTATAGTCTTTGAGAATAAACATTTCTAAGTATCTAAGAATAAATCACAGCCCTCCTCTCTCACTCAGTATACCTTTGTTTCAAAAGAACATAAATATGGGTGGTGATAAATAATTTCCAAGGTGGAGGACCACATCTCCAGGTTTTACGTGACAATATAATTAAGCATATGTGATTATTGGTTTCTATTGTAACAGATTGTTATGGGTAGTATTCATGGTTCACAAATCAGGTAAATGTCAAGGTTTTAGAAGAAAGGAAGAAGAGGTAAATGAAACAATACATAACCTAGTATTTATTTAGACAAATGGAAATGAACGCCTGTGAGTTACTGTGAACACTCTTGGAGTTAAAGTCCTTGAAAGCAGTGGCTTTGAGAAGTTCTATAGTCTTCCAGTTGTTAGAGGAGAGTGGAAAACATTCTCCTGAGATAATTTAGCTCTGAAAGCAAAAGCTGGTTCTTGGACTGAATCTGTTCAGTTATTGACACAGGCACACATGCACGCATGCCCATAGAGTCTTTTAGCTGAGAGAAATCACTACGTTTCATAGGCTTGCTACTCTAACCCCTGATGTTTTATTGCAAACTCTTTTAATCAACACAAGTATACTGGAAATACCTTAAGTAGCATATCATTATCAGACTGAAACACAGAAAGGTTTTTTACATAGCTCTGCTTTGAAAAATAAAAAAAATATTTATGATGATGATGAGCTATAGTATAGTTTTATTGAAACCAGAAGACACATGGGATTGCTGTGTGCAACATTTATCAAAATCAGAAAAAAAAGACAAAAAAACTATCCAGGATTTTTACTGCTTGGGTTTTCTGCTGCATTTGGAAGAATAGACAAGGAACTGCAACTAGCATGCATGCATTCTGTTTCCTGTGGGCATGTTAAAAAAAACCCCAAAAAAACATAAATAAACCAGAGCTCAAACCACCTTGATTAAAATTTGCAGAAACCACACCTTATTAAGATAACAAATCATAGGTTTTCATGATTTACTGAAGGAAAACATTACCAAATGATCTCACTAGCAAAAAGCATTGCTCTAAATGCTAGGATGGAGGTAAAGTGAAGAAAACATGGCTATTTTTTTCCCTCTGAAATAACATCTCATGGTTCTGTCAGAAGAAGGAAAAACTAAAAGAAAACAAAGCAAAAGAAAACAAAATAAAACAAAGCAAAGAAGTAGAGGCAAAGAAAGGATGAGTTAAACAGAGGGGCTTGTCTTCTCTCTGCAATATCACTTCCCACAATAAGATTAATTTCAGTACTTTCCAAAATTATATATTCAGGATACTTGCAAAACAGACAAAACATTTTTCACATACTTCCTATATGTAAGGCTAAATTTGCACCACTCCATAGTGCAAGATCATCTCAAGAACTTTTTCTATTTGAAAGTTTTCTTCTTGTCATGTTGTATTTCTTCTGATGCATATGATGTTCTCTTTCACCATTTAAAATACCCTGGAGAACTGGTGTTTTACAATTACTTATTTCTAAAACTACTTTGTTTTGGCTTTTCAGTTCTCCTGATAGTAAGATTAATGAAACACTGAAATTCTTGTAAATCACATCAGGTGGAAAACATTTGAAGCAAAGGCAACAGTGTTTAATGTATGTTTCAGCAATATTAATCCCCTAGTCTATATGAAGAACACTTAGAAGTTTCTAAATTGAAATGTTTTAATGGCAAAACAGTTGACCATCTCAGGGCACTCTTACTTAGAAAGTGTTTTGAAAGCAGCTGCCTAACATATTCACAGTGTTCTCCCTATCTGGATAACCTCTATATTCCTAACCAGGTTGCTTTCAATGTCATAATGTTTTGTATCTGCAGGGTACAGTAGCAGGGATGTTGGGCACTAGGGAGTGAATGCATTTCAACTTATATTGTCTCTCCTCTGTTTATTTTCAGGATTTGGTTATTATGTACAGTTCAGAGATGAGTTGCTGGAAGCTGCTTGGCTGCATCAGCAACTAAAGACATAAAAGTGAAGTCAAGAAAAAACAAAACTGTAGATTCCATTGCTGACCAGCTTGAAGAGCATCAGCAGTGGAGAGCTATGAAAACACAGCAAGTCCTGTTACTTCTGCTGCTCTGGATGTGGCTGCCACATCCCTGCCATACAGAAATGCTTTTCAGAAGGACTCCTGATCTCAGACCCAAAAGCTTTGGGGGACGTACATCAGGGAATGATGGAAAAGCAATTCACCGCCAGAAGCGAGGTTGGATGTGGAACCAGTTTTTTCTTTTAGAGGAATACACAGGATCTGATTATCAGTATGTAGGCAAGGTACGTTTCTCATTAAGATCTCTGTATAATTGTCAAGTTTACTTATCTTTGTAGAGCCCTGGTTTCTGTGTTTTATTCTAATGCATAAGAAGCAGATTTCCAGGCAATATATACATTTGTTTGTCCTGCTAGAATTACTAAATTAATTTTGCTAGTTTAAGTTATTCAGAAATATTTGAATGAAACAAATTAAGACATCTTTGACAGATTTGTTTGCTTTAGCACGTTGTTCTTACCAGCAGCCCATTTAGTATCTCATCTGTATCAAAATATAATATTTTATAATTCATTATAAAACTATTTTTCAACTCTTTCTCTTTGAATATTTTGTTTAAGACAAAATAATGCATTCCTTTTCTCTGCTTATGTTTGAAGAATTCAACCTATTTTGAAGAAAAAATATTCTTCCTCTTTAACTCTCCTTGAATTTCAGTGAACTGGAGTGAGTAAGGTTCTTTAACTACTGTGTGATAGAAATGAGATGGTTAGGAAGTGAGTTAAAGTAGGAGTCAGCAGAACTGCACATACGACTGCACAGCATACTAGATGCATACATAAAGGACACTGGAAGTGTCCTTTTAATTATTTTCAGTTGACACTTAGGTTTTGCCATGAGATTGATTGAAAAATATAAGAGCTACAAGGAATTAATTAAAAATGGTAATTTGCATGAAAATGGAAGTTGGTGTCAACAGTAATGGGTACCAGATAGCACCAGTGGTTGCTGATAAACATAGAAATTTAATTTTCTATAATCCAGATTTTCATTTTTTACATGATTTTGAATGTGTAAAATACTGCAAAGATATACTGGCTTGTTGAAAATCAAAGAATCACAGAATAGATTGTACTGTAAGGTACCTTTTGAGATTATCTAGTCTAACCCCCCTGCTCAAAGCAAAATCAGGTAGATTTTAAATATCTCAAAGGTGGAGACTTCAAAATTTCTTTGGGCAGCCTGTCCAACTGTTTGGCCACCCACTCAGTAAAGCGTTGGTTCCTATATTTAAAGGGAATTTCCTGTGTTGCAGTTTGTACCTATTGCCTCTTGTCCTGTCACTGGACACTACTGAAAACAGACTGGATCTGCCTCTTTCAGTCTTTCCCATCAGGTATTTATACACATTAATAAGGTACCTGCTGAGCCTTCTCCATGCTGAACAGTCTCAGCTCTCTCAGCTTCCCTTCGTATGACAAATGCTCCAGTCCCTTAATCAACTTATCAGCCTTTTGATGGATGCTCTCCAGTAGCTCCCTGTGTCTCTTCTGCAGGGGAGCCCAGAACTGGACACAGCACTCCACATGTGTCTCACTAGGGCAGAGCAGAAAGGAACGGTTGCCTCTCTTGATCTCCTGCTGATGCTTTTCCTAATAGAGCCGAAGGTGCTGTTGACCTTTTTTGTTGCAAAAGCATATTGCTGGCTCACGGTAAGCTTGCTGTCCATGAGAGCCGCAAAGTCCCTCACCTAAACTGCTTTAACCAGCCAGTTTGTACAAAGCATATACTGGTACATGGGACTATTACATTATAAAATGTTTCTTGAAAGGATTAAGAATGGTGGGGGTGGGGGTCGGGGGGAGAAAGGAAATTCCTATTAAAAATTACGAAATTTAAATACTAAGTAAGAATTTAAGAGTGCAAGCTCATGAATGAGTAAACTGCCTTTTTGTTTCTACTTCTTATGTGTTGGTTTGAATCTTTTGTAATTTTATCACTAGCATTTGAATGATATAGCCATTTCCAAAGCATGTTAAAAGCCCTGTAAATAGTTAGTCCCTATATTTATTTCATACATTTATCAAGTGTAAAATCATGCCTCCCAAGTGTTCCAAAGTATCTAGGCCCGTTCTTCCGTCCAGGCCAGACTGATAGCTTATGAAAATTGACTTTGCCCACAAAATAAGTTGTCACTGTATGGAAACACTATGCTATTGTATTTGGAAGTGTCTTGCTCTCAGAAGCTGCAGGAAATAAATAGCTTTGCAGGGCAGCCTGAATTTAAAATTATTTAGTCTCCTTCAGAAACCTACTGATTGCTTTTCTTTATTGCGTTATTGTTGAATATTTATGATCCCAAATCATAAAATGTGAGTGGTGTTACTTTCTTCCAGTCACGATGAGTGAGTCTTTAGAGGGCAAAAGGTTAACATTTTTATAAGCTAAATCATCTGCATTTAAAAAAAAGAGGTGTTGGTAAACACCGAACTACTTTGACCAAGAGGAAATAAGTGTTTGCAAATGGAAGTAAATAAGTAAAGATAAGTAAAATGGCAGATAAGAGTACAGAACTGAGAAGAATCTTGAAGATCAGTTAAGACTGGGCTTTCACCCTTTTTGCTCTGCTTAGAGAAAAGAAGTTGTTAATTTGAGCAAGCATATAAGCATATGAAATTGCCCTATAGTAATTTTCTGACAAGTTTGGGAAAGTGTAGAAAACACATCTAAAATTAAGAGTATCATAGCATTGTATTTGCAGAGGGGAGAGTTTTAAAAAGGAAGCAAAAGGACAGAGATTATATGTGGAGCTAACAATAAATTGTTACACTAAATGTTTTAAATGTCTGATAGTCTAAATTAATTACTAGAGAAAAAGATAATTAATGATTCAGGTCTTAGTACATAAACTTTATAATAACTGTATCTTTTCCCTGGTGTCGCACTCTCGGTAGGATGTCTGAATTGTATGGTCAAAATTTTTTTGGATGTTTCCTTTTATCTGATTTTATACAAAGCCAAAATTATTTGCATAGGTGGGTGACATAAAAGGCCATCTATCTGTTAATTTCTCTGAAACATGTTTGGAGATGGTGTTTGAAAATTATGATAGACAGTAAGAGCACAAGTTAGAACTCAATTAGTCATGGTCAATGACTAAAGAGAATGTTTGTCTTGAACAGGTTTCAGTCAAAAATAAGTACTGTGATTTTTAAAACTGATAATAATAGTTAGATGACAAACGTGTCAGTGAAATAATCAACATACATTCTAAAACTGAGGCTACCAGATTTACCTGGATTTGTGATTTACATCTGCTTGCTTTCTGCACTCATGACTGATATGTTTTTTCTTGCTTCTAATCCTGCATCTATATATCTATCAAGGGAGTTTGAAAACTGTTGAATATGACAGTACTCTTGAAACCAGTGTCTACAATTCACAATGCAATTTATGCATATATTTATTCACTATTTCAGTCAGCTTTAGAATGTTCTACTAGAGTAATATGATGGAAATTAGGTTCAATAAATGATTGGGATGTGTAATCCAGTAACAGCTGAAGAGTTCCTTGTTTTTCCTTGTTTAAGTCAACCATGCTTGTGAAATGGTGACAAAGTACATGTTGACTGATTGTGGATGTTCACTGGTGTCTTCAGGGTGGTGTTTATTAATTATTATAAGAAAGGAGGTTGGTCATTCTTTCCTTCATGTAATACACAGTATCCTGAGGCTAGAAATCAAAATGGTATAAGTGATTTTTGTATGTGCAGAATCTCAAATAATAAGTACAGCTATAGTTTCTAGTGAAGGCTGAAGCCATAAAAAAAGAGCATATGAGAAGCCAGACCTATGTATGTATTACACAACTTATCTTTGGCCTATCTTTGCAAAATATGCTAGAAGACAGTAATTCTGAGAAAAAGTACTTTTCCTAGTTTCAGAGAAACACTGCAAGGATATTCACAAAGAAGCTTAAACCTCATACCAAAATATCCATTTTATTTGTATTTGGGGTTAGGTTAGAGTTCTAGTGAATACATCCTTTATGTCTTTTTCTGTGCAGAAAGTCTATGTATGTGCTATTATTCTTTCTTAACATATGGAAAGTTGATTCAAAATTTTGATTTCTTTTTGTTACTATATAGTTTTAAGGCCCATTTATTTTTTTTCAGACAAAGTGGTGCAATTATAAAGTATTATGCATTTTCAAACTTATTCTGACAATCTTTAATTTATGTTGAGCCTATCCAGAAAAACATTTTTCTTTTAAATCCCAAAATCGTACTCTAATAGTTGTCACCTAAGAGAAGCACTGCTGTGCACCAACAGTGACTTAATCCATAGTTATCAAAAAATAAATTCTTCGTCCACATTAAAGTTGGTTGGGTTTTTTTCCTTACTATTTTGCCAGATCTTGCCATTTGCTTCAATATTGCAGATGTTTTTCCCACTTTACTTTCTGAGATAGATACTGTTTTTTTCCAGCAATTTTCATCACAGTAGTTTTATAGCGTAAAGGATCAACTACCATGAATTTTTCAGTGCTTTGTGTGTGCTGGTTTTGACCGGGATAGAGTTAACTTTCTTCAGAGTAGCTAGTATTGGGCTATGTTTTGGTTTTCTTCTGGAAACAGTGTTGATAATACAGGGATGTTTTAGTTATTGCTGAGCAGGGCTTACACAGAGCCAAGGCCTTTTCTACTTCTCACCCCACCTCACCAGCAAGTAGGCTGGAGGGGCACAAGAAGTTGGAAGGGGACACAGCTGGGAAAACTGACTCCAACTGACCCCAGAAGGATATTCCATACCATATAACTTCATGCTCAGTATACAAATTTGGGGGAAGAATAAGGAGGGAGAACATTCAGAGTTATGGCATTTGTCTTCCCAAATAACTGTCACGTGTGATGGAGCCCAGCTTTCCTGGGGATGGCTTAACACCTGCCTGCTGATGGGAAGTATGAATTAATGCTTTGTTTTGCTTTAATTACACGTGTGGCTTTTGCATAGCTTATTGATTGTCTTTATCTCAACCCACAAGTTTTCTCTTTTACTGTTTGGATTTTCCCCACTCTCCCACTGCAAGGAAGTAAGCAAGCGACTGTGGTGTTTAGTTGCTGGGATTAAATCATGACAGAGAGACTGAAGTTCTTAGTTATACTGCAGTGATTTTTAGCATCTCAGAGGTGGTTTACCGTATACTTGCACAAAATTTATATATAATTGTGTGTTTACCGTATAGAACTGTTACAAGAAAGGATTGTCCTGGCAGTATTCATAATTGCATGCTTCTTATTGCACTCATTATCTTTGATGGTGTAAAGGGCAGGACATGCCAACCTCACTAGTTCCTCTCAGTTCAAGAGCCTCAACATAGACAAGATTCTGAGGAAAGGACCTGGAGTATTAGCAACATGTGCACACGTCACACAGTTTCAAGAACAACAATTACTAGTTCATAGCCTATCTTTTCCTTTTAGCAGCTATCTGTGTCTGTTGACACCATAGATGATATACCACAGAACTGGTACCTGAAGGAGGGTCCCACATCCTTAAATTGATAAAGTCTGAAAGACAGCAATCCCAAGAGTGGCATTGCTTTTAGTCACCTCAGCAAGAGCGAAACGTGTAACGGAAGTGTCAGTGGAGCCCAGGACAGCTTACCACCCAGTCATAAAGATGTAAAAGTAGGGAAGCCTCAGGTGTTGCTTGTACTCTAGTTAAATGTATATGTATTAGAATTAAATATACTGGTTTAAGTTAGTACTGCTAGCATTCCTTCATACTGCTTAATATTGTTAATATTGCTTAGTATGGTCCGTAATCCAATTAGAAATATTATACATAAAATTTGGTAACACCAGAGATAAAAAGATGCATTTTCCTGAAGTCCATATTCTGTCAACATAGAAAGGATAAAGAATGCAAAGATCAGATGTGCATAGAATCGTTGCATTGGAGAAACAGACGGATTTAAGGAAAGAGTAAACAAAGTAATTTCCTGAGAGAAGTGAAAGCCAGAAACCATTCTGGGCAGGAATCTTGAATTTATTTTCTTTTTTGATAAAGTGGCTACTAAAAGTACTGATTTTGGAGAGAGAAAAAAAAAATAAAAATGTTACCTTGATTTGAAGGGGTTTGCAGTCAAAAAAATAAGGTCCCAGTGAAGTTTTGCTGTTGTAGTGGTAAGATGAAGACTTATCAAACCCTTTTAAAAAATCTGTATTTTGATTCCTAAAGAGTGTTTCTATCATAGCTGAGGTTTTTTTTGTAAAGAATTTTGGTGCTATGACAGACTAAAGAGTAGGATTCTGAATCGAAAGCGCTCATATGGAGGCTTAATATTTGGTGTGAAGATCTGGTTGAGCATAAAATGCCTTCCATTCCAGGTGAAAGAAATCAGCTCTGTGGCACTGAAGTTCTATAGGGGTTGAATTTTAAGCTAGAGCAGATTCTTGTGACAGGGATCAATAAGAAAGAATAGAAAGGGAGGAAAGGTATCCTGCAAACTGAATAAATTAATTGTGATTTGCTGTGTCTGGGACTCAGGTGCCAGAGTGAGAGAGGGAAGCGTGTCCTTCAACAGTTTCCACTTGAGAATTTTTTGGTGTAACTCTACTGGATGCAAAAAGCAAGTTTTTCACAGTTGTGTATCTTCAAAAATCTTATCTTATTGAAGATAATGCAGTGTGGTGGAATGGACACTTGAGGGACAACAACATTTAGCAATTTATTTCTTTCTCAGACGAACAACACATTAGCTGTGAAGAATATTACATAAGGCACCAATTTATGATGAGAATATGAAAACTTGCTTTTGAGGGTACATGTGTGGGGCCCTAGATATTTCAGGACAGGTCAAGAGTGTCAGAGTGAAATATGTATCAATTTCTTCTCTTTTTGAAGGACTGGTTTTTTCTACCTCTTCTTGTAGTCCAGAACACAGGAGCTATGATGCCTTCTCAAAACACATGGTACAACCATTGTTTTTCCATAACAGAGGCATCAAAAGCTTCCTGTAAGATTGTCCTGGAGGCTAACTCATTCTCAGTGAGTGCTGACATGAAATTCTTTCTCAGACTCTGCTGGGATCCATCTTAGCACGGAGTTTATAACTATAACTGGTTAGATTCATAATTTACTCTAAATTGAAGTGTGCAAAGGGTTTATATTTTCTGCTTGCAAAAAGGACTATTCCTTATGAAACCTCAGTGTATGTTGAAGTCTCTGACTTCTCGCTTCATTAAACGCCAGCGGAAAGTACTGGCAGCAAAGAGCTGACCTAGCTGAATAGTAAGTTTTTATTCCCATAAAGAATGAATTATTGGTTAGCTGCTGTACTGGATGTATCTCTACAAGACACTGAATTTTGCTGGGTGACACAGGACAAAATTAACAGGTGGTTGTTGAGGAATGCAAAGGCTTTGTAATATCCGCCAGTATTTTAGCAAAGGCCAAAGAAGTCACAGTTGTTGTGTGCCTGAATCCAAAAGATAGATAAATTTGTTCAAAACCTGTGGATTCCCAGACATAGACAGATGTCTGTGCATATGAGTTTCTTCAGAGCGTTGTCTGGTACAAGGGAAGAGGGGTTAAATCATATGGGTAGGGCATGCTGAGGCCATACCCAACCCAAGTGCTTAAGGAGGTGATTCCCAGTGCCCAAATTATCTGATGGAAATTTTTCTGAGATGTCCCTGGGAATGAAAGACCTAAAGTGAGCATCCCCATTTGCTGCTTTAGACTGGCAAATCTTGCAGAGGGTGAAGAACAGAGACCAACAGGGAAACTCCAGTGCTTCACAGTGAAATAGTACTGGAATGTATTACTGACCTTTTAGACTTCTGATGCCAAAACAGCACAGAGTAACTGCTCAGAGACAAATTTTTGTCTTTAAGCATCAAACATATTTATTTCATGCAATGTTGGGGAGCTAGCCGATTCGCACTGGACAAACTAGCTTCCAAGTTTTCAGTGAAAGTCAGGTAGGTTATACAGTTTTCCTGTGAGGTTACATCTTTACATACATATTCATTTAATTTCAACATCTAATCATTATATTCATAACAGGCAGGATTTAGGTGGAGCTTGAGGCAGAGTCTTCTAGAATTGACTTTTGGGGAGACTTTCAGGTGGTTATTCCATTCTTCAGCCTCATTTTTGGGGGTTGCTCAATCTTCCTCCTGGCTTTAACTTTTCAACTTTCTTTGTTCAACAACCTAGTTTCTGGAGCTTGCAAAACCTCCTGACTCATGGCCTTCTTATCTCCTCCAAATGCCCACCTTATCTTTATTTATGACTGCTAGATTGCTCAGAGTACATTCCTCCTAACTCTTACTTTAGTACCGCCAGCAGAATAGAACAGGCCGTGCTGCCTCGGTTATATCTCAACATAAACAGAGCAACACCCAGAACTCGGTACCAAACCCATCCTAACTAACCCTTTAAGACCTTGCTCTGTTTCACTTTTACTTAGGGGTGTAAGCCACATCCACCAGAGCTGAGCGTGGATGTTCCAAGCCAGTGTTGCCCTTCTCAGGGAGTTCAGTGTCAGTATTTGTTCTGTTAAGGAGAAATACTGGATGTGTTGAATGCCTCTCTGCTTTAAATCTTCTCTTAAAGACCTTAAGAAACACCTAGCACTGCAAGAAACCTGTCTAATTAAACCAGTGGGGCCTCATCAGTCACTCATAGCTCAAAAGATCATGAGGTATTAGAGGAGATACAGCACAAATTGGAAAGGAAGGAAGGAGGGAAGGAATGACGGAAAGGGGGAAGAAGGAAGGATATAGACAAAGATAGCAGAATGAAACCAAAAAACTAAAAAGATGAAAAAGTAGGCTAACAAGTGTCATTTAGCATAGCAGAGAAGATCTGGTTTGACACAACTGAAAGGCAGTGTGTCCTATATTTTTATTACTGGATGAGCTGGACACAAGGGAAAGAGCTCAGAGCATGCCAATGCCTGCACGGGTGCTTCTGGGGAAAAGTTCTCTGGCTAACAGTGCTAATAGGTGTAATCAGATGGATACATCTTCTTTACCAACTGGTATGGTGAGAAAAGGGGAAGCACTGTGGTTCCAGGTTTGTACCTGCATCACATCTTCAGTGGCAATGAAGTCTGTGCCAGTTCCAGGCTCCCATAACATATCCATACATAGCTAACTGCCACAGGACCTTGCATGGCGCGGCAAGTGCTGCCCTGGTGAACAAAGTGAACCATGGTCCCAAGAGACAGAAACCACTGTTTGGAACTACCAGACTCCAAACAGAGAAGCAAGGCAAACCACATAAAGAACTGTAAGACACTGGATTGCTCTAGGTAGACATACTTATGTCTTAGACACATGTGAATATGCCTGTAGACAATAGCTTGAAGTTAGGTACTAAGCTTAGTCCAGGACCTTTTCCACTTCTATGGGTACGGTTTTATACATACATTGTGTAATTTTAAAAGACATAATAATTAGAAGAGTTCTAATGAATGAAGTGGGATATCATCTCTGAAAGTCACATTTGTTCAGCTTTCAGGCAAATACAAAATAGCCTATCCTTATTTCTACCTGGCCTCTATAGGACCGTAAGTGTTATATTTATTAAGTTTAACACTGTTAACATAAGTTTAATACTGTTAATGGTCTTTAATTGAAATTCAAAGCATGTAAGCTGCAATAGAGCCTGAAAAACATGAGGTGGTTTTAATCATTACTTTCTCTTTCCCCTGAAGGAAAGCAAAAGTGCATACCATTTGTAGGTATTTGTCAGACTTGCAAAGTAAAGGAAGTTGCTCATCAAAGTAGGTCTTGAAATATTAAATTCTGCTGAACAGAGTTAGTAATCAGTTGAAAATTAAATGAACTTTCTAGTTCTTCCTGACCAAAATGACCCTTCACTGGCATTTAAAAGCTTTCTGTTTTAAGCACAGCTTTCATATGCTACTACTGGTATGTTTAGCTTCTGATGTAAAGGACTAAAATGTGCCCTTTCTCAGCCCGGCTTTCCCCGAGGAGCCCGCCCGTGGCTGTGGGGCTCAGCTGTGCCCTGCGCTGGGGCCGCTGGAGCCGGCTGGAACCGGCTGGGACTGGCTGTGCCCGGCACGGGGCAGCCCCGGCACCACTTCGTGGGGCCGCCACTGCAGCTCCCCCAGCCAGCATCTGGGCATCGGCACCCTATATGATGACATACTTAGCTCATGTATATTAAAGCAGGGTTTATTGTTTCCTTTTCCATGTGTCAATAGATCTTGGTATTGTGGAATCGTACACTATGCTCATACTTAATTTTAATCTTATGTGAGCGCTTCACAAATAACACTTTCAAAACAGTGGGAGGGGTTCACTTCATGATTTTCTGCATCCATGTAATTGCTTACCCCTTATGCAAATACTTTTCAAGTCTGCTTAGAAAATAATACAAACATGAGTAGGGACCAGTAGCTGAAAATTGTTTCTTCTTTTTCTGTCAAGTAACTGGAAGCTATATTTAATGGTGTTCAGTGCTACAAGGCAGTACAGTAAATGAAAGCCACTGGGAAAGTATGAATTGATTTAATGAAAACTTGCAAGTTTTGGTACAATAGTGAAGATTGTTTGACTTGTCCATTTTACCTTTCTTGCACATTTGTAGTTGAATGCAAGCCATTTATCAGTTTGATGAGAAATTCAGTGATAATGAGTCTAAGTGCTCAGTATGGTAGTACTAGCCACTGGGGTAGGTTTGTTTCCTGCCACTGCCTTTCTCAGTCTCTGTGAAATCTATTTTAAACTGTTTGACTTCTCCCCCCCGCCCCCCCCCCCCAATAAGTCCAATAGCAGTGATCAGCCATTTTGAAACTAATTTCTAAAAGTGATAGTTCTGTTCTTTGCAAGCACAAAGTGCAATAATGTCAATCGTGTCAGGAAGATTTAGATGGAAGCTAATCTATGTTATGGGCATCCTTCCCATATGTTATGGGCATTGGTGTAAAATACCAGTAAGATGCATTTTGCTGCCTTCATGGAGAAGAGTTACAGCTCTCTTGGATGGTTTCCAAACACTTTGTACCTGATTATACATTGCACTTAAAATAGCATCATGCTTCAAAATGGTATAAGAAACAGAGAAGTAGTTCAGCCTGAACTCTCCAGTTCCTTTCAATTTAATTTCTTTTTCAATTTTGTACCAGATTGTCACAAAAAGATATTCCAAAAAGGGAAGAACTGATTAAACTGAAATTATTTATATTCAATGCCATAGCTCAGAAGAAGTAGAGCCCACTTCATCACAGTACATTCATTCAGTCAAGGAATTAAAAAACATAATAGAAAAGGGAGCCCTATAAATGTTTGATATACACCTTGTGTGAAATTATAAATCTATAAATAGCCAATAGTTTCAACAGCAATTCAAAGACTAATGCTTTAAGGGCTTCCTTTATTTTTTCTCTATCTTTTTTTAGATCAGATGCAGATGACCTCTTAAATAGCATATACACATAGATAGCAAGGAAGAGCCAGGGGTAATACTGAGGGAAAATTGGTGACTTGCAGTGAAGTACCCATATGGGAGAAAGTTCTAAGAAGTTAAAAGTTGGTGTTTACCCTTTTAAAACGCTCTTCTGCTGGAAGATTTTCCTTATATTTGTAAGTGTGTTTTTGTCTTTGATGATAGTTAAATAGAAACTGACCCAAACAATCTGCAATGGCAAATTTTTTCAAACCCTCTAATGCCTTCTGTTTTGAGGCAGCGAACAGCTATACAGTCAATGTATCTGAAGTCCTTGGCAGACAAAGCAGGTTTTGTTTGCAGGAGTAAACAAACATTGTCCTGCTCATCAGTGTTACTTCTTTAAGCTAAGTCCGTGTCCCGAGTCTTTTCATAGCTGTTTAATTGAGGCTGTTAAAGGAGGAGTGGACAACTGAGAGAGCAAAATGCTAATTTGACAATATTTTGGTCTGTAGCAATTTTATGTGTGTACCATAGATGAGTTCATACACTCCAAGTCTGACTACAGCAGTTGTCTTATTTTCATTTGCAAGATCCAACTAACAGATCATCCAGTTGCTTGAAACACAGGTGCAAGGTATCTTACATGCCTGAACACACCTAGCAACTTAGAAAAGCCTTTATGAATAATTATGTGGCTTGGCATGCTAAAAGGCATGTCCATACAGATTGTATGCAAGCATCTAGATGGAAAATACAAGCTGGAAGGAGGAACATTATGTTCTGGGATACTGATGATTTTGGTTGGAAAGGACACTGCCTGCACTGTAAGACTCAGATGGCTGGGCACATAAAATTTCTGTGGGAAAAAGTTACAGGTACTCCCAAGAATGTTTAACATGTAAGAAAACCTTAGTGCTCAATAGCAATTTTGTTCATCTCTTCTGTTCCCCTTTTCCTAGTTGTAGAAAACCCTTGCTCCTTCATACTGGCTTACTCTGATACCCTGTGCGTTTCTTCTGTTCCCTTCATCTGTCATCTTCTGTCCACTTATGCTACCTGGATTTAGCATTATTGTCTTACACACAATGCAGAGTTACACTGAATTAATGGTTCTTGGGTAATTTTTATTTAGGCAATAGTGTAGGTGCTCTGTCTGCTTCTGAAGTTTTATTCCTTGAAGCCTGCCTTTCCTTTCAACTTGCCTGCAGTGGCGGGAAGATATTAAGATATTAAATTTCCTCTTCATGTAAAGTTTGGAGTAATCATAATGTCCTTCACTGCCAAAATTTTTGTTACCTCTGATATGTTTTTATTGTCTATTCTTAAGAATTCTCAAGTATTAAGACAACAAGAAATAGAGGTTGGACTTCATGATTTGAAATATTTTAGGGTGAAACTGTGGTGGCAAAAATTAAGTGTCAAAGAAACAAACAACAACAACAAAAAACCCAAACCAAAACCCCTCCCCACATTGTAGAAGAACTTGGAAGATGTCCATCCTGTATATTTTGTAAAGTGACTGCATAATAGAGATGATCATGCAGATTACTTCATCACATCTTCATCGAAAAACAGCTGAGTAAAGAGGCAACTGCTCTTTCCTTCCATTTAGTTTAGAAACTTTAACGCTACAAAAATATTTTCTAGGGTTTTTTTCCTAAAAAGTTTTAATAGTTTTCACAATTATACATAATTTAGAAGTACATAGACTACAATATAGTGACTAGCAGAATAAATTATGCTTGATATGGAGAGACATGAAGTACAATAAAGATTTCTTCCTTCTGTATTAAGAATCCCATCTTCCAAAGAGAACTTTTGCATATCCTTTTTGGAGGTATGGCATTTGATGTAAAATATGCATACATTAAAATTTCTGAGTCTCCATGTTTATGATTGCTAATTCCACTACAAATAGGATCTTTAGGAAATAGAAATATTTAAGAAATATTATTTGGAGTTAATATAATAATTAACAGCTATTACTATCTAGGCAAGCTTAGTTATAAATCATCTAGCTCAGTACTGAATGATAAAATGATTTTGAGATTTTAAATTTTGGCAGTGAATAAACTTGACTAATGCAATTTTGTAAGTGGTGAAGTAAACTGAGAAAAAATGAGATTTCTAGACAAATTTTATATTTTAAAGAGTAGTAATTTAAAGAACATGAAACAATCAATTTTGAGGAATGAAACAGAAAATATAGGTAGGGTAATGCAGTGTTCCAGGACATGTGACTAAAATTTAGGAAAACTAAAGAAGTGGAGGTATTTGTGAAATGCTAAATTAATGTGACAGATAGACTATACGAGCTTCAAGAGAAGCTAAGCGGGTACAGCCAAATAACAGATAAATACTCTGTGAGGGGACATAGCTAGGAAAGATACAAGACTTTTGTAAATGGATATTGATTTCAGTTTTTACTTGCCAGACTTCACAAAAACTCTCCAGTCCTTTTGTTCTTCAGAAATATCAGTCACTTGTAAAAACACTGTGCAGGATTATGGCCACTTTTTACAGTGTCACTACTGAGGATGCCAGCTCCACAGAGGATTCTCACAGGACTTAAAAATACCTTTAGCAATCAGCAGGCTGTCTTAGGTCAATCAAAAAGGATAAGTCCACTATATAGATAATACAGCTGGAAGATAAGGAAACTAATTGCTTAATTATCTTTTTAGTTAGGTGAGGTTATGTGACACTATTCTCTGTGTTAGGGGTGGCATTTGTCTATTAAAACCCAGGTAAAATAAATGTAATAACTAGAGGACTGCTGAGCAGCGTGACACTGAAAAGAGTTCCATGGGATAAGTCAAGGCTTATCATATAAGAATAATGGTAGAGATTTCAGTAATACTGATATATTTGTTAGAAAGGGTAATGATGTGCTAGAGAAAACAGAGTAATTGAAGAAGCTGTTTAAAGTGCCATGTAAGACTGCGTACCATAAAAGACAGTTAGGAAGTTTTCTAAGAATACTGTAGAATTCTTACTGCCAAATGGAGAAAGTAGGAGCTAATAGTTCACAAAACAAGAACTAAAGTTTCATGAAACCAAACTAATTCTGGAAAAAAAGAGAATACAACACCTCTCTGTGGTTCTCTGGACAAAACAAAATGAATAGAGGGCTTTGGTATAAATGATAAAGCAGTAATTTATGACAAACCAAGGAGATTTAAAAAAAAACTACAAACCAAACCCTAAAACAAACCCAAACACCAACAGCATAACCAATATAGTATATTTTATTAAAAATTAGGAAAAGAGTGATTAAGTAAAGAGTGCTTCTGATGTCTTACAAATGCCAGCAAATGTCATAGAAGCTTTATGGACATATTGACTGGGCCCATCAGCTGATTACCAGTTTACAAAAGTTTGAAAAAAATTTTCATCAGTGATGTAGCACACAGGACACATTTTGGAAAGCAGCAATTAACACTGCAAAGGAAAGTAGTCAGTATGGAGTGGAGTATAGTTCTTAATATGTAGCAGCAAAGATCAGGATGTGTATTCTATCTCCAGTAAAAGTTGAGGAATACAGTTCACTACACTGATGATGCTGTCTTGAATGTATAACAGATAATGTGTAATGCTCTGTATGATTTGTGTTGAGATTTATATTCAGAGCTGCGGGTTTTTTTTTAGTATTTTAAAGTCTAATAGAGGAATACAATATGCTGCTTTGGTAGGAGAAGTTTTAATTTAATTATAGCTACCTAACCAGTCTTAATACAAACATAATGAAATTCAGTTAAATTTCATTATGTAATTGTAATTCTCTGTGTCATTGAGGTGCCCACAAGTTGTCTACAAGGCACCGTTGTGGATAAATCCCCCAAACCCTCCGTGGGAAATCAACATGCTGAGATTCCCCTCTTAAGCTCCTGTATGTGTGTGATATGGGGAATAAATACAATGAATTAGAAATCTGCATGCAGTTGCAGGGCTGGCTGTGATCTTTTGGGGATTACAGAGTTATGGTGAGATAGTTCCCATGGTTGGAGTGTTGCAATGGAGGGGTACAAGCTCTTTCAGGAAGGACAGGAAGGGAAGACAAAGAGAGGGAGATGCCCTTTATGTGAGGGAGCAGCTGGAGTGCATGGAGCTTTGCTTGGGGGTGGAAGAGGAACCAAGAGAGAGTTTATGGGTTAGGATTAAAGAAAGAGCAGGCAAAGGTGACATAGTGGATGTCTGACCAGGAAGAACAGGTGGATGATGGCCTCTAAAGACAGATAGGAACACCTCACATTCAGAGTCACTGGTCCTCATGGAGGATTTTAAACACCCTGACATCTGTTGGAGGAAATACACAGCAGAGCACAAGCAATCCAGGAGGTTCCTGGGGTGAATTGACAACTTCTTCCTTACAGTGACTGACGAGCCAGCAAGGAGAGGTGCTCTGCTGTACCTCATACTCACCAAAAAGGAGGGTCTTACTGAGGATATGAAAGTCAAAGGTGGCCTTAGATGCAGTGACCATGAGGTGGTGGAGTTCAGCATCCAGAGGGGAGGGAGCCGGGTGAAAAGCAAGTTCACAACTCTGGACTTCAGGAGAGCAGACATTGGCCTCTTCAAAGAACTACTTGAAAGAGTCCCATGGGATAAGGCCCTAGAGGAAAAGAAGGCTACAAAAGCTAGTTAATATTCAAGAATCATCTTTTCCAAGCTCAGGAGAGTTCCATCCCAAAGAAGAAGTCAGGCAAAAATGCCAGGAGGCCTATGTAGATGAACAAGGAGCTCTTGGCCAAACTCAGACACAAAAAGGAAGCACACAGAAGCTGGAAGCAAGGACAGGCAGCCAGGGAGGAACACAGAAACACTGTCCAAGCATCCAGGGATGAAGTTAGGAAAGCTAAAGCCCCAGCGAAATTGAATCCATCCAGGGATGTCAAAGACTTTAAGAGGGGCTTTTATAAGTACATCAGAGGCAAGAGAGAAACGAGGGGAAATGTGAGCCCATTGTTAAGGACTACAGAAGTCCTTAAGAAAGTTATAAAAAGGTAGGATTTGAAAAACATGCCACAAACAAAGCCATAAACTACATTCAATAATGACATTGAAGCAGA
>JAVJGJ010000037.1:6303281-6332792 GCA_035590215.1 Microhierax caerulescens
GAACAAAAGCCACATTCAAAAACAGGGGGCCTCAAACTACACCCTGCGGGCTGGATACAGCCCCCCACGGTCCTCAATGCGCCCCCCCCTATATACAGAAACCTCCCGCCCCGCCCCCCCCGCCGGGGGTTGGGGGGGGAAACCCAGCAGCCGCAGATGACTGCCTGCCACTTCATCCGTGCGCCGGCCCCCTGGTTAAGAAGTTTGAGGACCCCATTCTAAACCCTAATAGCTGAATATTCTACCTCTGATACTGACTTAAAATGGATGCTATGGAAAACAATATAAGGGCACCACAGACAAAAAAGAAAAATATTTCCATGGCTGCATGCCAAGGGGGATATTTATACTAAGCTATGTGTATAATGTTTTTCATGGTCTGAAATGTGAGCTTAAATTAACAAAAACCCTTTGCATGATTGAATGTGATCCTACTGCAGTTCTAATTGATGTTGTTAATGGGTGTTCAAACAACTTTTTTTAGCTAAGGAAAAAATGCACTAGGTCTGTCTTAAACTTTTTGGAATTTTCTAATATTGTTTAGTGTGTTTTTAAAAAAATCTTTATATTTACACTTCAGTTTTGTAATCAGAGCTTATACTTTTTAGATTTTTAGACCTTTTTTTAGATTTGATTGTTCTGATGTACATGAAAATAAAAAAAAGTATACATTTCATGATAAAAATAAATCTGAATGCCAGATTCTTTCAGTTAATTATGAAATCAATAAGTTGGAAGGAACTTTCCAACAAGGTGATGAGAAAAATTATGGCAAATATATCGAAAATCTGAAATGAGCCAACCACAGTACTGTGTTGAACAATGCAACATAATTGAATAGTTTGGGTTTTTTTTAATCAATGTACTAGAGTCAGTCATTACTACAGGTCATTAATAGATGAAGTTAAGCTTTATATTACTTAAGTAATGTTTATTAAATCAATACCTAATACTTAATAAGTTCATTTCTTTCCTTTAGGCTATTTGCGTTCATTTATGGAGTGAAAATGATAATGACTTTAAATTAAATGTTCTCCTATTTGGGAGAAATATAAATAATATGAAATAAAATCTAAAAAAATAAATAAATTAGTATGGCATGGAACCAGTTGTTCTATTTTCCTTAATTGTCATGTATTCTGCCATGTTCTTCATCTGCTTACAACGAGCACAGCAGGTTGTGAATTTTTAATAGGATCTTTTCAAGGAAGGAAAAGGTCAGTATTAACATAAAAATCTTCTTTAAGAATTGTGGTGCAAAGGTATCTCAGCAGAGAACAGGTGTCGTTTCGAAACTAAAATCTGTCATAGCAGTCACTTTAAAAAATTCTTGGAGGTAAGTTAGGAAACAAATGCCTCAGTATGACACCATGATTGCCAGTCAACAGTGACTGAAAATTATTACTTTTCTTTGTTGGTAAACATGTTTGTTGCACATAGAATGATTTAAAATATAATAATTCGTTTAAAAATAAAAATTAAAATACTCACATTTTTTTCCTTTCATTTTCCTTCCTTTTCAGCTTCATTCTGATCAGGACAAGGGAGATGGATCCCTCAAATACATTTTGTCAGGAGATGGGGCTGGTACTCTTTTTATAATTGACGAGAAAACAGGTGACATTCATGCTACTCGCAGAATTGACAGGGAAGAGAAAGCCTTTTATACCCTGCGTGCCCAAGCTATTAATAGAAGAACTCTGAGACCAGTGGAACCTGAATCTGAGTTTGTCATCAAAATCCATGACATCAATGACAATGAACCAACATTTCCAGAAGAAATTTATACTGCTAGTGTTCCTGAAATGTCAGTAGTGGGTGAGTGCTTTAAACAGACAGAAATGCCTGTTATACGTTACTTGATGAATAATTTTCCCATCCTCTGAAAAGTTAGTCATGTTTGGAATTCAACCTGATGGATTAATTATTTTTCATTTTGGTTTTTTTTGTACAAATATTGGAATTGCATCCAGAAACAGATTTTTGTGATTTTTGATCTATTTCTGCTTGGAATATTCAAATGAATAGTTTACAGAGATTTAGAATGTAAACAGAAATAGTAGTTAATAGTAGTTAATGGTGAATCACCCTCCTCATTAAGAACTGTTTGAATAAGATCACTGTGTTAGCCTGTTGAAAGTTCAATGAATTTTTTCTTTCATTTTCACTGGAGGTCCCCAGTGGTGATAAGCACTGAATGGAGAGCTGTCTCCACTTTCGCTGTTTCTGTGACTGAGGAGAGTTATGTTTGCTCATGTGCTGTTGATGCACTGCCTAAAGGTAGACACCCTCTTCATTCTCTTTGCCTTCAGATTTTTGCTGTGTGGAGAAATCCTCTTGTGCTTTCCGTTCTTCCCTTAACTCTCATGAATGGCAGCTTCAAGAATCTTAAGCAGCTGTTTGGGTTAATCTTTCTTCTGTTTGCAGTGTGTTTTCATTTCCTATCTTAACAACAAAGTTGTGGCCTGGATCATGTCAGATGGTCAGATTCCCAAACAACATTTTGGAATATGAGCTACTATGACTGTTATATTTTCACTATGTAGTCAAGAATAGCCAGCACAGCATGGCATTGTGCGATACTGTGAGTCTGACGGGGAGATTATTGGAACCACGTGCTACCTGCCCTGGAACAGACTCGAGCAAACAGGATGCATAATGTGGTGGATTCCCTATACTATCTCCAACTTGATGAATGTAGTGACTTAAGGGATAGGGGGCAATGGTGACAAGTTGCTACCTGGCAGAGAAGGTGCGTCTTCTCTGCAACTACCCCGCTTTCCCAGGTGTCTTCCATAAGAGGTATGATGGTCTGCAAGTGGAACCCAACGATGATGAGAATGATGGTTCATCTGGTTTGGAGGTGTTGCTGAGGTTAAATCAAACTATGCCCTGCATGAAAACTGCTTCCATATAGAAAAAACCATGGGTCACTGTCATAAAAGACTTTCTCCTGAGGGAACCTGAAGGCCCAATATGCCAACCTGACCCACTACTTAGGGAAGGCTGCTGCCTCCCTGGGGCCTGGGTTAGATATATGACAAGAAAATTTCCTGTTCTAGTACGGACAGCCCTTGGGTTATCATCCACTGCTGATTTTTCATGTAGGCAGCAATGAAGTCTCATTAAGAAGTCCAAGGGCAATCAAGAGAGACTTCATGGCCTTGGGACAACTGGTTAAGGGATCAGGAGCACAAGTGATGCTCTCCTCTATCCTTCCAGTTGCAGGGAATGATGAGGGAAGAAACAGGAAGAGCCAGCAGATCAATATCTTGCTCCAAGCCTGGTGTTACCTGCAGACTTTCGGGGTTTTGGGGACCATCTCCTTGTCACCAGGCCTACTGGCAACAGATGGGATACACCTGTCTTAAAAGAGGAAAAGGATCTCATCACAGGTGTTAGCAGGGCTCATTGAACCAGCTTTAAACTAGATTTGAAGAGGGAAAGGGATAAAACCAGGCTCACTAGAGATAAACCTGGAGGGTGTCACACCAGTGTTTGAGGAATGGTGTGCTGGCAAGGTCCTTCAGTCTGCTCCACAATGTGCTGAGTACACTGGAGCACATTTGAAATGTCTTTATACATGCAGATAAGAAATAAGAGGAGCTAGAACCTTTGTCCCAGTCCCAGAACTATGACATCAGTGGGATAAGCCAAACCTGGTGGGATCAGTCCTGTGACTGGGATGGCATGATGGACAGTTACAGGCTCTCCAGGAGGGATAGACAAGGCAGGTGAGGAGGGGATGTGGTGCTGTTTGTGAGGGGTTGGATTATATGGTGCTTGCAGCTGATGATGACAGTGTTGAGGGCCTCTGGGTAAGGGTGAAGGGGAAGGCAAATAAAGTGGATGTTGTTGTGTGACTCTACTACCAACTGCCCAGCCAGGACAATGATCCAAATGAGTTATTCTACAAAGAATGAAGAGCTATCTCTAGGTCAGCTGCCCTTGTCTTTACGGGTGATTTTAACTTCCCAGGCATTGACTAGGAATAGCATACAGCAGACACAAACAGGTGCAGGAAATTTCTGAAGCGTGTTGACGATAATTTCTTGGTGTAGGTACTAAGCGAGCTGACTAGAAAAGTGCCCTCCTAGATTTGTTGTTTGTAAACAGGCACTTGTGCACCATGTAGTGATTGTTGGCTGTCTTGGTCGCAGTGACCGTGAAGTAGTTGGGTTTCAGATCGTTGGAGACAGGAAAAAAACTGCCAGCAAATCTTTAGCCTTCAATATGGGGCGAGTGGACTTCAGGCTGCTGAAGGAGCTAGTCAGTAAGGTCCCTTGGGAATCTGCTTTTGACGATATTGGGGTCCATGAACACTGGTCACTAAGAGCCATCTCATAAGAGTGTAGGAGCAGGCAATTCCAAAGTGTCAGAAGTTAAGCAAACAGGGCAGAAGGCTGTCTTGGGTGAGCAGGGGTCTTCTAGAACTTAGACAGAAAGGGAAAGTGTATGGACATTGGAAGCAAGGACAGGTGAGACAGAACTACAGAGACTAGGTTCATTACTGTAGGGAGAAAATTTGAGCAGCCAAAGCTTATTTAGGGTTCAAGCTGAACAGCACTGTGAAGGACAACTAAAAAGGCTTTTAAAAATATGGTAACAGCAAAAGGGGGATCAGAGATAACATTGGTCTATTACTTGATGAGGTCAGTCACCTCACAAATAGGGATGTAGGCAAAACAGAGATGTTAATGCCTTCCAACCAACTGCTTAACCAACTTAATTTCCTTTTATGACAAGGTCACCCATGTATCTGACAAAGGGAAGCCAGCAGATGTGGGGTTTGGATTTTAGCAAAGTTTTTGATTCTGTGTCTCACAGTGTCGTGGATAAACTGCCCAGCACACAGCTAGGCAAGCCCATAGTAAGTGGGTGAGCAAGTGGCTGATGGGCCAGGCCCAAAGAGTTGTAGTAAATGAGGTTACATCAGGCTGGTGGCCAGTCACCAGTGGGGTTCCCCAGGGCCCAGTTTTATGGCCAGTGCTCTTTAATGTTTTTATAAAGTATCTGGATGCAGGGATCAAATGTACATTATGTTTGCAGATGACACTGTACTAGGAGGAGCTGTGGACTCCCTCAAGAGTAAAGAGGCCTTACAGGGAGATCTGGTTAGACTACAGAGCTGGGCAATCACTATTTGAAATCTAAGAAGAGCAAGTATCAGATTCTTCACCTGGGACAGGGTAACCCTAGTTGTAAGTACAAAATGTGGTACGAGATGCTGGAGAGCTGCCCTGTGGAAAGACCTCTGAGGGTTCAGGTTGACAGCAAGTTGAATACAAGTCAACAATTTGCCCTGACAGCCAAAGGGCCAGCTGTGTCCTGGGGTGCATCAAGCACAGCATAGCTAAGTGGTGCAGTCCCACCTCAAGTACTGTGTGCGGTTTCCAGCACCTCAATACGAGAAAGGCATCAAACTATGAGTGTGTTAGAGGAGACCAAGCAAGACGGTGAAGGGTCTCAAGGGCAAGACTTACAAGGAGTGGCTGGTGTCACTTGGCTTGTTTGGCTTGGAGAACAGAAGGCTGAGGGGTGGCCTTATCGCAGTCTACATCTTCCTGAAGGGGAGCAGCAGAGGGGGAGGTGCGGATCTCACTCTGGTGTGTGTGATAGGACACGAGGAAATTGAATGAAGCTGCATCAGGGGAAGTTCAGACTGGACATAGGAAAAGGTTCTTCACTGGGAGGATGGTGAGTCATGGCACCAACCCTGTCAGAGGTTAAGGAGCATCTGGATTATGCTCTTAGGCCCATGGTATAGTTTTAGGTAGTCTTGGAAGAGGCAGGGAGTTAGACTTGATGATCCTTATGGGTTCCTTCTAAATTGAGATACTGTATGATGCTATGATTCTATGAAGGAATTATTCACTAAAAATGTATCTATACATTTATAGAATACCTTGCACTCCTGCTACTCTCTGTACATCCAAGTTTGATAGTTCACTATCAATCATTTTATCAGGTGGGAAGGCTGGATCACTAGACATGCACATACACATACATAAACACTGCTTTTTAAAATTACAATTTGTTTAAAGAGATATGAAGATTTTTTTATATAGAAGTATGATTGGTGAGTGATAATAGCAAAATGGGATGAATAGCAAATTAAAAGGCATGACTGTCTCACTACCAAATATGAAAAAGGATCTGCTACAGATAGATGGTAGTATTGATCAGATGTCACACCTTTTATTGAGGGAGATAACACTGGAACAATCCTTCTTGTGTATTTGTTCCAATTCTTGTAGAGATTGTCATCATCTTTTATATCCTCTAGTTATCTTCTCTGTATTTTCACCATACAACTGATGTTTTACAGATGCTAGATATTTGTTCTTTTTTTTTTTTTTTCCTGTTTATAATTTAAATTCAGGTCAGTCTGTCATATGCCTGGTAACTTGCAACTTGTATTTATGCCTTTGGGGGCTCTGGTATGTTATTCTAGGACTGCATTCTCAAGACATCTGCTATCATCTGGTGCCTGCACTCTCAATCTCAGTATTGAATATCACTGTTTCAAATGGATGGGACTAATCTTATCTCTATTTTAAGAAGTGTCAGAAAAATAGTCAACTATTCTGCAGTTTTGCAACTGTGTTGTCTATTTATACACATCTGTACTGCAACCACAGTGATGAGATGTTCATATTAACTCTCTATATGCATTCATCTGAATACCAGAAAGAAGACAGACATGGTAGCAAATCATACTATGTAAATTTACTCATATGCCTCATTGCTTTTAGAGCTACACTGTATAATGTAGATAGCAGCTAGAGTTCAGAGCTGTTGGTTTTCTCTTCATATATTTTAAGTTTTCAGCAAGATTACGTATCATTCATTTCATCAGTATACCACCATATCTCTGTTACTTAATAACTAAGTAAACTGGTAATTTTAAAATCACCAGTATTTCTTTATTGATTCATAAACAAAGTCTGTTATTAACTAATGTCCTGCTTTCTTCACCAAAACCATTAAAATAAGTACAGAAGTAATGAAAACATGCAAAAAGCATCATCTTGAAATAATGTAAATCTTTACACCCCTTGGAGTGAAAGATTTCCTCCATCCTGAAGTACCCTGTACTGTAAGGTATTGCAAACTGGGCCAGGAGGTTAAAAAACAAAGAAGAGTGTCTCTTAAGTCATTATCTACTCTATCTGCCCCCACCTTTAAGGTATGAAATCATGATGCATCCATATACCAGCCTCTTTTAGACCAGAAACAGCAGTTATGATTTCTTCCTCAGGCTGTGGTATTAGCCAGATGGATACCTGAGAATTTAAATTGTATTATCAAATAGAGTGACTTAACAAAGGTCCATAAATTTTGTTGTCTTTTTCATCTTTCTTCTGCTGCTCATTAATCATAGTAAAGGCAGAGATAAATTGGCCAGCTTCAGGTTCTTGCAGTTGGGTCAATATCTTGAAAGATGTTCTCCTGAAGTCTTTGCACTGATTACTGGATATTTTTTCTTTTACTTTTCTTCTGTCCTTACTTTCAAGGTTTGTGAGTCAGAATATTCTTATGGGTTTGATGACAATCTTCTGTTCTGTCCACCATATTCTTCACCTATCTAACTCTTTCTCCTCATTTGAAGGTTTCTTTTCAAAACTGCAGATGAGTCTATTTTCCTCTATAAGCTTTTCCTGTGGATTTTGCCTATTGGCCTATTGCCTATTTGCCTTTTAAACAAGCTTTCAGAATTTTCTGCTATTTAAACTTTTGGGTTTTGTTATGTTTTGGTTTTGGGTTTGGTTTTTTTTTTTTTAATTATAACATCCTTTCTTTTATTTCTCGATGTTTCTCTATTCTTCTGTTGTAGTTTGCATATTTTCTAATCATTGCTTAACCTTATTCCATCTTCAGTGCTTTTTCTGCTATCTGGATGCTCTCTAGCTGGTCTTTTATACTTCTGAATTAAGGATATCAATACATTCTTCATAATGTTTCACATTTACCCATGAACTACAGGTTGGGTGTCCCATCCCACAGTTAGCCCATCATCTCTGCCTGTGATTATCTTTTTCTCTTTTTCTTCAGACAGCTTTTAGAGCTACTGTTGCTTGACTTTCTCCCTAAGCTTTTTGTACACTTCCTTGTTAGTGCTGTTTCTTCAGTTCCCAATGCTCAGTCCTCTCTGCCATAGCACTCATAACACTTCCTTCTTGTTTCTTATAAACAAAGATTTTTAAAAATCTTTTTTTATATCTCTCTCACCAAACCCTTTTGCATCTTCTGACTTATAATTTCGTAATATCAATAAAGACAGATTTTGAAAGCCTGAATATATTACATATATATTATATTTTTTTAGATTTTTTACAAACCCTGATTTCACTTTGTGCACAAATGCTGTCATAGAGGGGACAAAAAATGAAAGAAAATTAAAACTAAGACACACACACACATACACACACACCAAGATTAAACATTATTTTTCTTTAAAAGGGGCATCTTACAAAATTGGAAATATCCACTGATGTGTTTGTTTCCAGCTTACTGTTTTCCAAGTTACAGGAGTACAATGTAGCCAAAGACCTTTCTGACATGAGCTTCTGTGAATATGCAGCCCTTTCCAATTCTTCTCTGTTATTCTGCTGAATTAAATGGTTTATTTCAAGGGCAAACGTGTCATTATTTCCTCTCTTTTTCTGCTAGAAAGAGCAGAAAAATTATATTAATTTGACTTGTTATTTGTATGGATAATTTACCTTGGAGGGTACTTGTTCTAGTTAAATATCACATAATTCAATTGGGAGTAAGGAAAAGGAAATATAAGTTTCAAATTCACCTCTATAATGAATATTCTGTGGATTCTTTATTCCTAGTTAATTACCTTCAGTGATTCTTATATAATACATCTACATCGTAAATGCATTGTGAGGTCAAAGTCATTAGTACTTGTATGGTGTTTGAAGATGCTTGCAAGGAACACATTAAAAAGGGACAAATATATTAATTACTATTATAGTACCAGAGCCTGGGGGGATTAAAGTGTTATAATTAAAATTATGTTAAAATACATCTTCGGAGAACTACAATAATCTGACAAATGACTGTTTATTTCTGGGCCTAGCTCACTACTGTATAATTCTAGTTTAACGTATAATAAAATTTGCAAGTAAACAAGGAGAAAATTACAGTATTCACAGGTCTTATTCATAATACGGCTGGTGCCATATTCTCTGGTATATTATCACTGTCTCCTTTCTGCACTTCTATAGAGTGAGGATTAGGCTTTAGATCCTGAAAGCCAAAGACTCCTACCGAATTAATCAGAAGCAATCTGCACCTATGTAAAAGACAAAGCAAGACCCAGACCAAGTAGCACTAAGTCACACCCATGCTGTATGTTTTTTAAACCCTGACATGACTGATAATCTTCAATGCCTTTGGATTTCTGGTCCAGATTTCAGATCAGAGCAAGCAATATATTTATAATATAATATATAATATTATAATAATATATAAGTGGTCTTCAGTGATTTCAGAGAACTGAAGCAAAGCAAAACAAGCTGATGGTTTGACAGTTGATATGCACGGCGTAACTGATATACTGATATGCTCCTCTGCTCACTTCATTCAGTGGTTTCTGTCAGGTTTTCCATAGGAATCACTGATCCCTCACCAGAAGCCTAGAAAGTATGTCTCTCTTCCTCATGAGCAAGGGATCAATGTGGTGACTTCTGCATCCTGAATGGCACGCAGAAGTGTTGCAATGCCCTTGTGCTTTTCCTGCCAGGTAGCTCACCAGTGACTGGCCAGTAAAAGCTGAAGAGCTAAGGTAGCATTAAAAATTATAGGTTATCCTTATTGGTTTTGGGTAATGGGGTGGACATCATCCTGAGCAAAACCCACTGAGTAAACCTCACTTTGTGATAGTGATGAAATTAAGGGGACCAAGTCTCTTCCCACAGACTTTAAAGGGAACGAGATCAAATCTACATTTTTCAGAAGTGCCTGATGGATTTTCTTGGGTATATATGCAGCCATACTCACTGCAGCTGAAGGGAAGGAAGGCTGATATGATTTGTTCTATTTCCTGTGTATGTGCATTAAAATAGCATTAATTAATATATTACATATACATATACATTCATAACTAAGGAAACAGTAACTATTAGACACATATTATTACACTGCAAATTGATTATTTTTTTTTAGTTAATTTTAAAGTTAAATTTTTAGTTAATTTAAAAATAATAAAAAATAATTAATTTTAAATGAACACATTCTTCAGTTTTCTTCTGAATTATCCTTCAAAGTTGATTCTACATGTTTTTTAAAAATAAAATAAATAAAGAGCTTATAGAATTGACCTATTAATAAATACTGCTAGTTTGAACTTATAAAGGAAATGTGAAAATCAGAAACAAGAAATAATTCAGTTACACGTAACAGAGAAAAGTTACGACCTTTCATTTGTTTGTAAAGTAGACCAGTTTCTCATTAATACATTGTGGTGTTGTGATAGGTGCCTTGATAATGACTGTTCTCTGGTTTTACAGATCTAACATGGCAGATTTGTAAGCTTTATTTGGACAATGCCATGTTGATTGCTATACTTGGTAGTTTGATTTTTTTTTTTTTTTTTTTGACTTGCAGCACTTAAGTTACTGGACATAGTTTATTCTATATCTTTCTTTTACAAACCTCTTTGCTATTTCAGAGCAAATGTGCTTTAGGAGCAATTATACATTCTAGAACTGCAATTTGGTACACACTAAGATGATTCAAAAAGTGTATTTCCCAGTCAAGGTAACACTACTCAGAACTTAAATATATTCAACAAAAAAGCCTCTATCTTCTAGCAGAATAGTTACACAGACCTACATCTACAAATGCAGTTCAGTCTGGCTGGAGTTCTGAGACATTTGTGAATTGGAAACCGATGAAGTTTTTAGAACAGCTCTATCACCCCTACATTCTTATATTTTAAAGATGTTCAGATTTTCACTTTCAGCCCTAGTCTAGATGATCACTTAAGCAATCATTAGTAAGTGGAAAGTATTCATAATTTTTATCTTATTTTTTCTATTATATTTGTATAGTAATGTTTTATCTTTCCTAAATTTAATTTTCTGTTTGAGACTTTGTTCTGTTAATTTAGTGATTCATTCTATTTTAATAACAGTAGTAATATAAACCAGGAATCTGGCTATTGTGCCTTCTTCATGAGACACAAGTACTTTTAGGAACTCACTGAAACAAATGTTTCTGTTCTAAAAAGTTGAAAACTGAACACTTCTGAGAACTCATCTCTGATTCAACAGTTATGCACATGCTTATCCCATTGATATTGGCATTATTGTTCATGTGATTAACAAATGACTTGTCAAAAGCAGATTTGTTACCATCTTTTGAAATAAAAAACCCCAAACAACAAAACCCGAGGAAGCTTAGAATTTACTCTTATTTGCCTTTTTATGTAAGAATAAGTTTGTAATGTAGTTAAACTATGAGAGGGAATAAATAATTTTGCAAAGTGCTTTATATTTACAGGTTCTTTATTGCACAATAGTTGGCAGTGTTTGACGGCAGAATAAAATTGGGATAAAAGGAGAAATCTGAAAGTCCTCTGATCCTCAGGAATAGCCCATATCTAAACGATCACATGCATATGATGATTTATTTTCTTTTCAATGTCTTTTCACTTCTTTCCTATATGCTTAAAATCATATCTGCACATTATGGAGGTACAGTAGGAGAGACTGATAATTTCTTTCTCTGGGGGAAGAGTTAAACAGGCTATAGAAACTATTTTGATGTAGCAAGAAATGACAGAGGCAATGGAAGGCATTTCTTGTTTTGAAGGACTGGTATATTCTACTAAATTTAGAGATGGTCTTTAAGATTAAAATATTTTATAGAGTCTAAATAATGAGCAGATTGCAAAGTCCATATGGCAATATTTCTTCTGGTAATATCGATCTATATTAAAATTTAGAAAGCAGGGAGAACAGATGACTGTTTTTTCCTGAGTTCCAAAGACCTATTTAATAATCATTTTTTGTCATGTTTCTGCTTGTGTATTTTCATATTAGTTGACACTTTTGGAGAAAAAAAACCAAAATATCTGTTGCAGGTAAAGGAAAACAGATATTTATTGTAATAAAAACAAGTAAGTCTTCTGAAAACAAGAAGTGAGTATGTAAGTATGAACAATTGTTTTTGGGTGAGGATAAAAATTCAGCTCAACCATAGCTATTGTGTGCCTTTGCTAATTAGATCTTAATTACGCTTGTGGTATTAGGAAAGTTTAGATTCACTTTATGTAGAATGAGATCCTGAAATGGGGAAGCATGTACCTGATGTTGACTCCAAGATCATATATTTGAAAAGTCCAATGGACACTAAGTGAAATTTCCTTTGGGGTTTGCTCAAATGGAAATTGATGTTCTTGGAACTCCATCTCATACCATGTGAAACTAAGTTGACTTTGGACATTTCAGGTACTTCTGTGGTGCAAGTTACAGCTACTGATGCCGATGACCCTTCATATGGAAACAGTGCCAGAGTAATTTACAGCATACTCCAGGGACAGCCATATTTCTCTGTGGAACCAGAAACAGGTCAGGAAAATTGTCATTATTTCCATTTCCCATAAACGTAAGAATTTTTTCTTTAATTTGAAAAATTTTAGATCGCCTAAAAAATTAATTCTAATAGCTTACTGAAATGAAATAATATTTTTTGCTTTTTTTCCTCCTAATTTATAATTATTTAAGAAATATAAAAACTTCAGAGATACTACAGCTGACATTATGAAGTATAAGTAATTTTACAGTTGTACTATTGATAGTTTAAGGATCTAAGTAACATTTCTAGTAAAGGCAGGAATTAAGATTTATGTCCTAGAAAATGTTGTTCTTTTTCCTTAATGGTTCTACTTGGACTAATAAAAGGTGTTCTTTCTACTCATAAACCTTATGAGTGTATATAAATATCACAAAAATCAACCTTATAAATAGCTTGAATCATTTTTAGCATGTAATTGGAAAATTTTAGCATGTAAAATGGAAAGGGAGCTCTGAAGTAGAAATAAGGTTTGTTCAACAAAGTAGCTTGTACTGAAGACTGTTTGTAAAGCTTGTGAACAGAAATCCATACTTGAAACTATTAAATGAAAATTTAAGAAATACATTTTACAGACTAATACAAAAAAAGATTCAAGAGATTGCTGCACATAAAAAATGAAGTGTTTATTAACAATTTTTTTACGATTATTATTTATATTAGGAATCATCAGGACTGCTTTGCCAAATATGAACAGAGAGAACAGGGAGCAGTACCAAGTGGTTATCCAGGCAAAGGACATGGGAGGCCAGATGGGTGGATTATCAGGGACCACCACCGTGAACATCACTTTGACTGATGTCAACGACAATCCGCCTCGATTCCCCCAGAGTAAGCTGCATTTAACAGTTGCCTTAAACTGTAAGAGCTTCAAACTGAAGAGTTAAGCAATCACCATTTGGTTTAATTTAGAGTAAATCTAGATTATGGGCACACATGAACAAAAGGCTTATGTACTGATTTATTCACTGTTATTAAAGCAGTATATTAAATGTTACAGCATTTGTTTGTTAGAAAACAGTTGCATGGTCAAATATAACTGCAGCACACCTGGAATACTTTCCAGTACTATGGGAGGGGGTGGTAGGTGGACTCTTAAGAACATTACAGCAATGTTTTTATTTTCCCCTACCTATTGCTTATGTTCTACATACTCCCCATTTGAAAATAAAGTGTGTAGTAATTCTAGATGCAGAAATATTTGAACTGTAGTATCTGCTTATAATTTTAATCATGAAGAATATGGAAAAGAAATTACTTGAATCAAGCAGATTTGTACTTTTTAAGTTACAATGCTACAAAACCTAAAAGAAAATTTCCCAAGATAAAGTAAATGAACAAAATGGCATTTAACTTACTTTTTTTAATTATTTTTTTATTTTGTTTTGGTTTTGGTTTACAGCTTAAGTTTACCAGAGGTTTTTATAATGCTTCTTAACTTCTGATAGTACAACTATGAAGACTTTGTATCCTCAAACTAAAATATAAAACATTCTTGGTCTCTAAGTAACATGAAAATATTAAATTATGTAATATCAAACTTGTTAAAGGTTATACATTTATATACGTAAATATTTGAAGCCTTTTGCATATACTGAATCTGTAATATTTGGAAAAAGGCTTGGACATATTTAATAGCTAAAAGACTTAGAGTATCCTCAATGCTCATTTTTTCTTCTGTATAACTACTGAATCCAGCAGAATCAGCTTCATTTTTTTCTGATTTTAATATGTTCTTTAAGGCGCAAAAGGAGTACCTAATTTTGTTCAATTTAGTATTGCAGATAATAGATAAGTGTCTGCTAAGATGTTTGTCAATGTGTGATTTCATATACACACTCAAAATAGAAAGATCACGATCAACTGAGTACTTACAGTTTGTGCATTTCCAAGAGTTTATTACTAATGACATTTTATGTTCTTTGTATTTATTATTTTTCTTGTTTTCATTTATATATAGAGGATTATGGTAATTCCAGAGCTGTGTAGGTGAGGAATGCTGTATTCCTTTCTGGTCTTATTGAGGAAGACTGTTTAAAGAGGGGTCATGTTCAAAGCTTTATGGAAAGTTAATTTCAACAGTTAAATTTAAGACAGCATATAAGCATCAGACATACACAGTTATGCTATTCTTTTGTTTGTTTCTTTCTTTCTTTCTTAAATACCCTGTTACATTAATACATAGAATGATAGAATCAACTTTATAGACCACTTTTACATGACTTCTTTTGCAGTCCAACATCACATTTGAGTCAGATGAGGATCTCATATAGTATCCTAGAAATATCTACGCTTTCTGTTAATGTCAGATTAAATCAGATGTGACCTTTGCTTTAAAGAAACTTCTAGTTACACTCTCATGTTTGTTTTTTATTGTGGTTTTGTTTTTCTCTCTACTTTCTCTCAGACAATAGCTGTGCTAGATATAAATGTATGTTTCACTGGAAATGAAAACTAAAACATTTATAAAGCTGACACATTTTACTAGATATATGAAAGTAAAAATAGCTATTAACTTTTTAGAATATCTTTATATTTAATCTCAAAATGCAAATAGTCCTTATAATTATTTCCAATTTTAATAGAGTTCAATTAAACTACTAGGACTGAAACTGATTAAAATAAATTCTTCTTATTGTGTTCCATTAATAAAAAACAATTGTGTATTAGGTTCATGAGATAATCCTATTCATATCAGATTTATAAGTTACCAGGAAAAATACTAAAATGTCTGTTATGTTTTCACAGGACCCAGCATATTACAGCTACATGTTTCAATAAAATAGTTCATAAGTTGTTAAACTTTTTCCACAAGAAATTCGTATTAGAATTGTGGAAAATTCTACATATATGTTTTATCGTACTTCCTCAAAAAAAGACAGAAGAGCAATTAATTCATCTGTTGTTTAGATCACAGAGCAAGGACTCTTCAGAACATTTTTCTCCTCTTAAAGAACTACTGAAAAGTATATCAGTAGCAGTGTCTGCTATTTTGAGGCAACATGATATAATTTAAAATGTGTCAAGGTTCTGCACAGAAAGACTGAAATAACTCAGATACTGTGTCTGTTTCAACTGTAGCATTTCCAAGTGTTCTCATTAGGAAGGAGATTGTGCTGACCAATGCTTTTGGAAAAAAAAAAAAAAAAAAAAGTGGTTTATGGACTTAGGAGCCTGAGTTTGACTGAAACTCAGTGCGTCTGAGTTATGGCAGCCTATGTCTCCTGTGAGACTATAGCCTCTATTACTCAATAAGAATATTTACCTGTACATTATATGCCTATTCAAGAGTAAATTGGAAGAAAGGTAAACATGAATAAGAGTGCTTTTTCATCTTTTATGGCTGACTGAAGTATTTCCAGACACAAGTAGACTTTAATATTCGAGCTGATTTCCACTCTCCTTAGTGTATGGAAAAGCTTCTCCTTCCCTTGATCATTCCATTTTTATTCCTGACGGACAAATGAAAGACTATCACTCACTGGAGTAAATGCAAACAGTAGATTGTTCTTCCTGAGGAAGAAGAGAAATAAGAGAAAAAGGATTGACAGCAGAGTTTTGCAAGAATAATTCTAGTTCTGATAGTGTCTAAAGCTGCACTGCATCCCATACTTAAGCAATGCATTAGATTTCTTCAGTGACAAAAATAATAAAACAAAATATCCCATACTATGGAGATTTCTATACACGGATAGGTTACATATAAGATTATGTTTCAGATGATAGGTTTCTAGTTATTTTCACTCTGTTTCTGCTACCTTAGCAATTCAAGATATATATTCTAACCACTTTGTGAACTAAATGAGTTGGGTATTGCGGTGGGAGTCAAAGTCGTGTCTACAAGGCGTGGCTTGGGGATGTAGTTTTAAGCACTCCCCCCAAAAATGTGGTGGAGAATAGCTGTAACAACATAAAACAAATTATAACATATAAATACTAATTGGGAAAAAAGTGGAAAGTGGTTTTTTTCACCATAGTCTCACATAGTCCCAAATAGATCCTAAATGGGAGCAGAGGCTATTTTTTCTTCTGGTTTTTTTTTTTTGTTTGTTTGTTTGTTTGTTTTTTTTATAATCATTACCCGATTACGGAGAGACTATATACTAACATAGCAAAGTACACAGATTTAGGTATTAGAGAAAGGTAATGAAAATGTCAGAGCAAATGCAAGATAAAACGCATGACTGAGACACTAAACTGTAACTGAATAAAAATAATTTAATATAACAAGAATGTGAAGTATGGCTATAAAGTATTGATTCTGATGTTCTATATGTTTCATATCTAAAGCTACCTAAATAAAATTACATGAAGGAATTTAATTTCATTATTTGTCATTCAATATTTATTTACAAACTGTATTTGATTGTGTTATTTTTTTTAATATTTGCTTTTTTTTTCATCACTTTTTACATTTGGCAAAGTATAACAGAACAGAGCAGAACAAACTAGTTGTGTAGAATGAGAGAAAGTCTCAAACATCCCAATGAACAATAGTGGGGGTTTTTCAGTGAGTGTTCCTGGGAACAGAACCAGTTCCTTTGTCACATTTTGCCTCACATTTTGCCTACCCACTTGGTATTAAAGGACAACTTTTCTAGAATAAAAGATGCAAGAAAATATGTAATTAGCTATTGTGTGACAGAATGTAATTTATTGCATGTGTAGTGGCTTGTGGGGCTCCTGAGCGGCTCTTTGTCTCTTTGACAGGTACCATCCACCTCCGCATTCCTGAGTCGTCCCCCGTTGGGACAGCCATCGGTAGCATCAAAGCCACAGATGCAGACACTGGAAAAAATGCTGAAGTAGAATACAGAATTATAGATGGTGATGGGACAGATATGTTTGATATTGTAACCCAGAAGGACACACAAGAAGGCATCATAACTGTGCGAAAGGTGTTTATTAAAAACATTTACTAAATAATTTTGGTGTCAACGTCATGCCACAAATGTTCATTGCAAAAAACGTGCTTAGCTCATATGAACACATGTTCTAACTGCTTAACATTTGCAAGCATCCCCCATCAGTGTCTGAAAGGTACTATTTCTTTCTAAGATGAACTGGAAACAACAGGTGGTTCCAATATCTGAGGTGCAGCATGGGTTTAAAGCATTATTGCCAGCAAAGTATGTTAAGAAATGGACCACCCCCAATGTGTTAGTATTAATTATCTCTGTGATTCAAAATACAATTTGTTTAGTATTCCTGTAACCTGTTTTCTTCAGCAAGCAATACACAGTTCATTCACTACTGAGAGAGGTAGGTTTTCCTTATCCTAGGAGACTCTTATCAACTTAGGTGACCAGTGTATGCCAGAATACAATCATACTCATGGGAACTGAGTCACAAGCTATATTGTTTTATTCCTCTTTCCAACATGTAAATCTGGTTAACACATGAGCAGTAAATAATGACGGTGTCCCTGTTTCAGAGCTAGCTGTCTTGTGTGTCACAGCACTCGCAGAGGTGTAAGATCTCACACTTGGAAATGCCATCCTCCTGTTCCTCAACAATTTCCCTTCCAGATGTCCCTCAGTCCTTCTCTTTGGAATTTTGAGATGTGTTTCTAAATAGTTCAGGCAGCAATTCTAACATAAAGCACTGTTTATATTAGCTTTTAAAACAAATCTCCTTAAGCATAAAATAACAAATTAAACACCACTATCTCCATATTTCTTGATAATGGCAACCAAGGAAAAGGTAAGTTCTGCAAAGATCAGAGTATGTTCCTTTTTAACCTCTATGTTATTTTATAAGCACAATCATAATTATTTTTCCTTTTCCTAGAATTTTGCAAAAGCTTTTTTTGAGGTGTTCCTTTCTTGCTTGCTTCATAGTTTGGCACAAAGTGCTATTATATTAAATCAATAGAGTCTTGAAGAAAACAGTCTAATAACTCCACCAAGCATAAAACCCTCATAATTTATAACACAGAAGCTCTGAAAATATCACCAATAAATACTAACGAACAAGATCTCATTCTGTCATTAGCAATCTGGCACATTTTCCAATTTCCAGATGCTTTCCCATATTGATACATAAGTCATTTATTTAGATAGCACAGACAACAGCATTAACTAGCAAGGAAGAAGATACACTTAGTTTATTAATTTATAAAAATATTATTTTTTTAATTTGTTTTTTATTTAGCCATGTTGATTGTTGTTTCTGTTTTCAATGATGAATAACTACGAATAGCTGGAGTTCCTTTACTGATCCCCTAAATTAGTAAGTCTGAATTTAATACCTGCT
The DNA here is from genome assembly GCA_035590215.1 of Microhierax caerulescens. Lineage (NCBI taxonomy): Eukaryota > Metazoa > Chordata > Aves > Falconiformes > Falconidae > Microhierax > Microhierax caerulescens. Next base: position 6,322,128 of record JAVJGJ010000037.1, read on the forward strand.
GCGAAATAACTTTTTCTAGACAAGTTCTCCCAGATGAAAGAATTGCTTTGCCACAATGTCATACATTTGGGCAACAGTTTTGTTCATTACTGGTGATAAGTTGGAATACCTCTGTAATCCATGCATTTCATATCTATGTTTTGTAGAATAGCCTGAAGAGATGTCCAAACTGGATGTGAATGTATTAGTAGCATGTTAACTACATCTGCATGGCACAACTTCTGGCCAATTAAGCCAGCTAATTAGAATAAAGCAGGATCAACATGGCTTCTTTGCTTCTAGGCTTGAAGCCAGCACCCCTTAATAGCAGCATATTGCAATTTGTAGACACACCAGTGGTCTCAGATCTAGGTTACATAGCAGCTCTGTGTTGCACTTCTCAATTCTATTCATAGATATTCTCCCTTCTGTTCTAACTACCTTTTTAAAGCAAGTGTTGGGCAGTGGGGAAACTCATTCTTTCACTAGACTTCATCTTTCTGCTTTTAAATAGAATATTTAAATTTCTAGGCTGTCCCCCTAGCATCTTTCATGAACATTAATTTGTATTTAAAAGCAGTTAGGCAAAAAAAAACCCAAAACACCAAGTCTTCTACCACTCACTTTGATGAATGAAAACCACCAGCTTGATATCTCCCTGAGATTCTGGGGGCGTTAATAAAGTCTTCTCTGTGTCAGTAGGGTAAATTCTGAGCTTGCTCATTTCCTCTGTATCATTAACTCTCTAACACTTTTAATCTATGATGGTTAGAAAAATTTGAAGGAATAAAGGTTCTTTTCTATCCAAAATAGTTTCTAATTACAAACCCGAACCTTTCCTCCTTCCATTTTAAAAAGGAACTTCTGACGATGTCAGTTCTATTTTGAAAAAAAAACAAACCAAACCAAACAACAAACAAACCCAACAAAATCTCTGATGTTGGATTAATTAAACTAAAGGAAAACTAACAAGATTAAGCTCTTACTGTTTCTCTAGATACAGAGTACTTTGACACATCTCCCCTTCCTTAAAAGAAACCTAAAACATTCCTAATGCTTAAGGCCAGGTACATGTTTTTGACAATAAGGATACTCAGACTATTTTGAGTATCCAAGAGTTTATACCATTTCCTGATAAATATTAATATTAAGTACCTTGTTCTGAAATGCCATTATTTCAAGTCTGTATTTTAAAGTATTTAAAATGCCTGTATGATTTCTTCATATCCGTGTTCAGCTGTGAAACAGCTAAAAAATTCACAAAAATAATTGGTAAATTTGCACTGAAAATTTTTGTCATCAGTGCTATAATAATACAAATAATATTTAGGAAGAGAAACTTCCTCTAAAAACAATGGGAATTTATCACTAAAGAAAGTGATCACTATGCTGTGGAAAATGTGAACTGTATTGGGGTTCCCCCAACTGAGAAGCAAGATCTGACAAGGCTTGAGTCCTCTTCACCTTCCATTATGTATATAGGGCAATATCTGTCAATATAAAATGTAATATAATAAACTTTATCATCATCTTTACTTTTTAGCCACTGGACTACGAGACAAGACGACTTTATACCTTGAAAGTAGAGGCTGAGAATACCCATGTGGATCCACGCTTCTATTATCTTGGGCCTTTTAAAGATACAACTATTGTGAAAATCTCTGTAGAAGATGTAGATGAACCTCCTGTCTTCAGCAGATCTTCCTACCTTTTTGAGGTGCATGAAGATACTGAGTTGGGGACAATAATAGGAACAGTAATGGCACGGGATCCTGATTCGGCCTCTAGTCCGATAAGGTAAATACTCCAGTCTCTGTAAACACAGCGTTGGCTAATGAAATTAACAGAAATAGTAATACAACATGAATATTCATGTAAACATTGTGCACAGGAAGAAGATGTTTGTTTATTTTTTTGTGTTATTTACTAGTGTCCCAGAGATAGACACAATTGAGAATGATGTTACCTATAAGCACCCAAACACCTTGGGGAACAGCCATTCACTTGGCATACAGGAGACACAGGAAATGTTTTCTAGTACTTCAAATCTCAGAAAATGTATACACTTACATACCGATTTCAAATAGGCCTTTCAGGACAACTTCTTGCTTCACACTGGAAAAGTGCTGAACCACTTTATGGCCCAGGAAGGGGGCAGAGCTTTTTAATGCTTCCTGAGGTCAGTCCTGGAAAGTATGCAATGCTGATCTCACTTGCTCTGGCTGGTGCCTCCTGCTCTGCAGGCTTGCCAGAGTAGTTGCTATACAAGATAAAATTATCTCTATGTGCTCAAATACGCCAAGGAATTAGACCTTGAAAAATTAATACCTCTAAAAATCTTTTCTCCGTATACCACTACATGCTACATCGCATCTAGCTGAGTGTAGTAAACTATATTTTGATACGGGGTTTTTTTTTGTTTGTTTATAATGCATAAGACTTAAGAAACAGATAAGACAATTCAAAGTTGAACATCTGTTGTCTGAAATACCGAACAAAGCACAAAAACTATATTCTGACAAAAGAACCTTATTTACTGACTTCAAAGTCAATTTCTGCATATTTCTTAATGAGGCCCAGGTAATAAAACTGAATTAGGAAATGAAACTGAATCTAATTTTATCCTACAGTAATTCGTGTGTATGGAAAAGATAGGATATAACACCAAGCCTCTAAAATTTAAGAATATATAAATAACAGCATTGCATCTTTATCCACTCTAATTTCATGAGACCACTGACAATTTCAGTATTTATATTTTCTTAATCATGACTGTAAAAAGAACAAACTTTGAGCTTCCAATCATTTTGTTTCTGATAAAACTTGATTAATTGAACAACTGTAGCATGTATTTCCCTCATCACTATTATTTGCAGAGTAGTGACTTAAATATTATTTTGTATAATATTTCTATATCCTATTGATGTTTTTCTCATTCTCCCATAGAAAATAATTTTGAAGAGGCAGGTGGAGCAGACCAATATTCATAAGAGTGAAAAAAATTCAAAAATTTTTACAAGGGACAATTGAACCCAGATTTAGTTCACTCGGAGAACAAAATTGAAGATATATGTGATAATGCTCTCCATAGTACAGTATTTTCTTTCAGCTTTCATTTAATGTTATCTAGTTGAACACAAGAACATTAAAACAATTTCCGTAGCATAGATCAAATTATCTTTAGTATTTGCTCTGTTCTTCAACTTCCAAAGCAATCTTGAATATACATTCAAACAAGAATTACCTAGGATAAGTTTTTACATGCTTTCACTTTTTACATTATCTACATCAAATATAAAGTGCTATGTATCTGCCCCAGAAGTGAACAACTAACATTTAAGCTAAAGTATTTAGAAGTTGGCATATTTCGAAATTAGGGAAGTTTGTATAATACTCAAATAGTTAGTTAAAAAAATATTACAAGCTTCAGACTGTAGAATTGATTCTGATTTTTTTCTGTTTACCTGTTTATTTTATTTATTAGTTTCTGTTTATTAAGACTCCATATAAGTTAGGCTTCCTATAAATTTAGTGCAAATAGCTTCCTGTTGCACTAATTTCTATTTTGTTCAATGAATATGGAGCTATTTTCAAAAGATAATAATTCTGGTAGCATTTGCAGGTTATTAGAGGCAATATGATGAGGTAAAAATACGTGCTTATCTCATGGCTATGATCAAATGGTATTGAATTTTTAATCAAACATTGTGGAATACATCTCATTAGCTAGAGAAACTGTTATTGCCTATTGAAAAAATGTTAGCTAGAGTGCTGCCAAAATAAATTCTTTTCCTCATTAAAACTACTTCCATGGATGAAGTAAAATCAAATGCTTATCACATAAGCTAAATAGTCTTAATATATAATATAATTCCTCTGAAAAATAACAGGTTTTTGTTTAATTCTAACAGTTATTATAGTCAGCTAGTAATAAAAGAAAAATAATTTAAGCAAATCTTTCCTGACTTCAGAAGTCTTTTTGGCTTTTCTTATTTCTTTCTGTTTTGTTTCTGTATTAATTTTGGTGTTGACTTTTTTGTTGGGGCTTTGTTTGTTTGTTTGTTTTACATATTTGTGTTACCATGTATGGTGGAGTGATCAAACATAACACACCAAAACATTATATACTTTATTTTCATATGACAATATTTTTTCATTTTGCTCAATTTAATTAAATACTGTATATAAAAACATACGCTTGATGAACTGTTTAGATCACTCATAAACATAAAAACATGAACAATTCTTTCTATTGCACTGTACAAGTGTACTAGCAGACTTTTTTTTTTTTTAATTTGGCTCAATTCTGTCAATTAGTTACATAAATGTTCTGTACTTCACAAAATCCTACATTAAATTCAACATCAAAGGTTCAATCCTAACTTTGAAGGCAGCATTAAACATTAGAAAAAATGGAGGAAAGTAAAAATGTGCAATTCTAGTTTGACATTCTGCTGTATTGTCTTAGTTTTGCCTGCAGAAGTACGGCAACTATAGTAACATGAGGTCCTTTAACATCAGTATAGTCATGAACGTGACATTTCTGCATATGAACTTAATTCAACTGAGGTTTTTTTTAACTCAATCTCTAGTAAATTAATATATCCTGAAGTGTAGAAGCTGAGCTTGTAACGATACTTCTGAAAAGCTCATAAATGAGCTGTCAGTCTTAGTCTGAAGGAACAGTACATCAAAGAAAATTTTCTTTTCAGGATTAAAACAATTATTTAATTATTAGATTGAAATTCTGTCTTATTTTCTATTATTCTCATCTATGTCTATAAAAGTTCATATGATCAAATATTACATTGCAAATATTATTATTGTATCATATTTATTAAATTCTTGCAAATTTTATACTTCATTCTGTGGAGCTAACATAATTTTCATAAGTGTTTACAGAAACTAAATGCATATCTTCTCAAAACTAACCTTTGTAATGTAACATATAGAAGCTAAAAGCTATACTGACTTGTGAAATGTATGCTTTCTTCCATTTTCTATTATTTTGATAATACTTTTCCTTTCCTTATCATATTTAGGTTTTCTCTGGATCGTCACACTGACCTTGACAGGATATTCAATATTCATTCTGGAAATGGGTCCATCTATACTTCAAAGCCACTTGACCGTGAGATATCACAATGGCACAATCTTAGTGTTATAGCAGCTGAGATCAGTAAGCCAATTTAGACTCTCTTTCCATTTTTCCTTAGTCTGCAAAATTACAGCTGTGACTTTGCAGCAAAAATCTCCCTTCCTTCCCCCCCTGCCCCTTTCTATTAGATATTCTGGGAAAGTAAACTTGGGGGTATCTAACAACAGTCTCCTCATTGCTTTTTTTCTTACCTACTTCCACCACTGACCTTTAATGTTCAAGTTACTTCTGAACTGTTACCCAATTAAATAATAACACTGCAGTAACTCTGTTTTCTTCCTTTTCTTTAATGATAATGACATGATTTTACATTTAAAGTAGAAGAGTTCAGGATGAAAATCTATGGATTTGTCTCTATCATTTTTTTCATTTCCTTATAAATAATTTCATTATCTCTTCCTATGGTATCTACATCTACAGCTCTTGGAATCAATACATCTTACAAGTTAGGTTCAATTTGATTCCTAAGCTGTAGCATTCCTTGAGAGTATTTAAATAAGCTTTCAGTAGATATTTTCACATTAAAAGTACAAAGAAAGCAGAGATCTTTGTAAACTTGTTACATTATTGAGATTAACTCTAACCACCCAACAGAAAATTTTCTAAGGGACACACATCTGATCTTTGAAATAAGCTAGTGAGGATCACTTGATTTCAAAGTTACTGGTTTTGGGGGGTGTAATTTTATATCAATAAAAAAAGAAAAGGAAAATTTAAAAAAGCTTATCAAAGGTGAAACATGGCTGGCAAGAACAACACTGCAGAGCCTATTAACCACTTCTAGTCTGCCTATCCCCATTTTTGTAGTCCAGATTAATAAACTGGTTGTATTGAGCACACCTGGTAGCTGTACTTCTTTTAAAAAAAACTTTATTTTCTCTTGTAATGCGTTGTCCTGAGCTTACAGTCCTTCATAGTGTGGCCCAGTGTTGTAAGAATACTTTTCAGAAGTATTTATATAATGAAAAAAATTAGTATTTTTGTATGATTACATCACAGTGCTAAACTTATTTCCCGGTCAGGATACTTTGAGCAAATTTACATTCTGGACCTAGTTGGAGTAGCTAGCGTTCTCCAGAGGTATGACAGTTTTGGAGGAAGAAGTAAAGGGGGAGATTTAGGTCTTTAAATCTTTAAAAATATTACCTGTGAAGCATGGCACAATGGGAAAGCAGTGTTAAGATTTATTTGGAAAGTCAGTATAAAAATGCAAAAGACTATGAAAAACTGCCAGACTGTGAAAAACCTGCCATTTTAAACAATTCCAGTTGTCAAAAACATCTACATCTCACTCTTTAGCAAAGATTAAAATTAATAACAAGTGAATTTAATGACAGCTAATCCTAAATTTTTACTCTTTTATTTGAAGCTGCTTAAAAGAAAAAGAAAAAAAAAAAACAAAACCACAGTAATTTTGAATCATCTCTACTGTTACTTATCCCATTCCGTTAAAATTGCAAAATCATATCGTATTTAGCTACCATACTGCAGAATTCCAAGAAATGGCTGCACTTCTTTACTCCCAGGTATTATTTCAGATTCTTGGTATGGCAAATAGGTCAGCAAGTGAGAACAGGGACATTGTATTCCTCAATTAGCTGATAGTTATGAAAGGACGCTCTAAATAATACTAGGGTTTTGTCATTTGGCAAAGGGGAGGTTGTTGGTCTTGTCTTAACCTAAGGTCTAAAAATCTATATTCGTATTTTTTAAGGCAATTTAAACAGAAAAGCTCTGAATCTAATAAATTCTTTACCAGATTTTTGGGGGGATACTTTCATTGGTTTTCTTGGAATTTCTCCCTACTTATTAAGGCACAAGAGGAAAGTCAGTCTAGAAAAACTTTCCAAATATGCATGCATGTTGTGATTGAAATTAACTCTATTCCAGCCCAAACCAGCATAATTCACAAAGTCAATAATGTCTTTTCTGTGTAAAACAAAACAAATTATGAATAATTTTAAAATTAAAAATCAAAACCTTACAGCAGAATAATACTTTTGAGCCCACAAAATAATCAAATTTGTCATTATAGTACTGGGCATACTTTTCATATACTATATTGCATAGATAATGAACAGTTGCAGACCCTATTTACATGTGAAATCTTCATTACTCACTAGATAACAATAATTTAATTTTTACTCAAAGCAAAACATTTTTCAGGAGGCCTGATTCTTACCTGGTTTGAGTTTGTATGTTACATTTTGACCAGTTTCATACCTAACCTTGTTTGTTTATTGCTCATGAAATCTGAAAGAAAACAGAAAACTTTTAGTAGGAAAATAAATTCATTATTCTTCTCTCTTCTCTTGTCAGACAACCCCAAAGATACTACTCGCGTTCCAGTCTACGTAAGAATTTTGGATGTTAATGACAATGCCCCACAGTTTGCTGTATTCTACGATACTTTTGTCTGTGAAAATGCAAGAGCTGGACAGGTATGCCTTTGATAAACACTTCCCAGTATCCAGTTTTGCTGTGGCATTTAACTGTAGGTTATTCTTGCCTCTTTCTTGGGAGAAATCACGTCTGAAACAGCTTCTGAAATGTTGAAAATGAAAACAATGTAACTGCAGTTGAGGCGTGGAGTGAAATATCAATGTAAAATGTTATATGTAACTACTAAGAATTTCAATCTATATTTTCAATAACTCTCAAATAGCAAAATACAGATATATTTCAGTCCACGCTGATGGTGGTTACAGACAGCTACATCTGTCATACTTTTGGTTTTTCCCCATTGTTAGCCTTATCTTTATTATCACACCAAACACTTTCGAAAGGAACATACAAAACATACATTTTTTGAACTGGTGACATAATATTTTGTTTTGCCTCCTAGAGGCTACAGAATATCTACTTCAATTTAAGTGAAAGGACTGCACTCCTTAATATCTAGTTCCTAAGAGTCAGCTGCTTATTAGAACTGTTAAAAAACTCTTTTCCTATTACAGCACAGCATGTCCCAGGGCACAGTCAGCAAATAATAAATCCTTCAACATGGTAGCAGTAGTATCTCGGTGCAATCATTTTAGCACCTTTGAAATGAACGTGGGAGAAGTATCAGTCTGTCTTAACTGTTTCAGTCCTACAGGTATGGCATTTGGGTTGTATTATAAATTTCACATTCAGATTGCCGTCCTTCTTTCTCAAGTAACATCAGCTGGAAATTAGTGCAGAAGATTTAAGGACCACATCTATAATGCATAAAATATTTAAAGTTACTGAGCAAGGGCATTTATCTGCTTCAAGAGTTATAAAATAATTCAAACTGTTAAGTAAATAGAAATCACTGGCTAAACATCTAGAATTCTTGACAGTTGTAGTATCTTCCATAAATGCTAAAAATAATAATTTAACCATTTTCAGTATGGGATATGGATTAGGAATTGGAAAAGTAGAGCACTGAATTTTCCTCTTCCAGTTAAAAACCAAATAAACAAAACCCCAAAAAACCTCCGGGTTAAAAAAGTCTATATGCATTAATCCACAAAGCTTACTCATTTGAAGTTTTAGAATCTGTTCTGTCCAAGTTACTAACTATAGAGGATGCAAGAATTGCTTAATAGAACAGTTACGTTTTCATATAAACGTATTTTGAGGAACTATATTTTTATAAGGTATCTACAGTATTGATGTCAGCATAATTTAAAAGTAAATATAAATTATTTTTGCATTGCACTGGTTTTCTGTTCACATAAAGAAAACGCCGTCAGTTAAAAAATTGGAAAAAAACGCATGAATTTTTTATGACTAATAAATGAGAAGATAAATAAGTGTTTGTATCCATGAATATTTATTTAAATTGTTATAGAGCTCAGTATTGTCTCTTTTATCAGAAAAAAAGTGCCAGGTTTTCTAAGAAGGGCTATCAATATATTATTAAAAAAATATATCTGAGTTGCAAATGATTGTTTAAATAATTTGCTGGAAATACAATGCAGGATAACATGAGTAATCTAATTGAATGTAATTATATCCTTCTTCCTTATGGGTAGATAGTAAATAAGGCTTGTTATTTTGGAATTCAGTCTGTCCTGAGAAATTGAATGTAATAAATCCATACGGAACATGGTTCCTTTAGTTGGATTCCTCTCACATTTTTTCTACTTTCCTTTCAGGTTTTCATAATTTCATTTGATCCCTGATAAAATATAAATCTTCCATTAGATCACTTAAACTATTACGATATGTTATCAATCACAAATTTTGTGGTATATGTTTAAGTATTTCCTATCTCCTTCTGACAAACATTTTAATGAATATTGTAGTTTTCCCATTTACTTTTCCTTTTTTTTAATTTCCATTTACTTAATGTATATTGAAGCACATATAATATATATATACACACATATATATACGCTTACATATATAGGCACACACACTGTATATAATATATATGGAAGTGTGTATATACATACATACACAGATACACATATATGCATATGTATAGCAAGAGAGAGAGGGAGAATACTTTTAAAGAAATGTGATTTTTGGAGTCTGATTCTCAGGTCTGTGATTGTTTTCCTGCATGTTATTATTGTTGATGTCAGATCATACCTTGACCTTCCAAATGATGGCAATGCCCTGTTGCATAAGCTACAAAAAAGCGGCACCTGTGGCAGAATGCCATTTTGATGGTTGTTCTTTCAACCCCCCAAAAATGAGGACAAACTTGGTGTGATGGCATAAAGGGACACAGGCGTTCATGTGAGCTATACAAGGCTGACTCAGCATGAGTTGAGGGGAAGAAAGGAACAAAATGCTTGGACTGCCGCAGCCCTGTACACAAAGTTCAGCTGTCCTCCACCCCCGGGTGAGAAGAGCCAAGAGATGGGCATCTGTGCAGATGGATCCCCACTGGTTTTATCAGCTCCCAGCTGCCACACATCTGGCAGCTCAGAAGCCAGCCTTCAAAGATCCTCTAATATAGGAGACAGGAATCAGCATACAAAGCAGAAGTCAGTCCTAATTTGGAGAGATTTTACATGGAAGCTGAGTATATTTTTTTTACATATTCATTTTCCCTATAGTAATGGTCAGAAGAGCAGCCCTTCTCCCTTTGTAAGTGATCTGACAAAAGAAGAGGCAGAGTGAGTTGACCTTGGACAACAGCCAGGTGCCCACCCAGCCACTCCCTCCATCCTCAACAGGACGGGACAGAAAATAAGATGAAAAAGAAAATGGGTTGAGATAAAGACAGGGAGATCACTTCCCAGTTAACATCACTAGCAAAACAGTCTTGACTTGGGGAGAATTAATTTAATTTACTGCCAGTTAAAAATAGGGTAGGATGGTGAGAAACAAAGACAAGAGAACTAAACCACCTTCCCTCCACCCCTTTTTCTTCCTAGGTTCACCTTCACCCCTTCATTCTTGACCTGTCTACGTCCTCGTCTCTGCCTCTTCTCCCTCCTCACACTTACCCGCTCCAGCTGGGCCCTTCCCATGGGCCGCAGGGAACCCCCCACCCCGCCGGGGTCTGCCCCGGGGCCGCGGGGGCGCCTGTGCCGGGGCGCCCGGAG
>JAVJGJ010000037.1:6342321-6352958 GCA_035590215.1 Microhierax caerulescens
GCCTGCGACAGCCGGGGGAACATGCAGTCCTGCAGCGCCGAGGCCTTGCTCCTCCCGGCTGGCCTCAGCACGGGGGCACTGGTTGCCATTCTCCTCTGCATCCTTATCCTGCTAGGTAAGAAAAAAAAAAAATCATATTCCTCCCCATGAACAAATGCTTTGGGCCTGACTCATTTTACAAAACTATGCAAGTTGGTAAAATTAATGATAATAGATTTTGCAAGAAGTAGTTCACTGTAATTTACAAAACAAACAAAAAAAGAGGAAAAACCTGTTTGTCTGGGAATTGGCCATTGCAAATACGAATTCAAGTCCCAGACTGTTAAAACTATCAATGTACAACCAGAAGCTCATTTTTGTTCTTTCATTAAGTTGTCCAAAAAAGATCAAAGAGGAATAGCATAATCAAAAATCACTTTAATGTCTTTCATTTTAATTTTTTGGGGTGTCTTTTTTCTTTAAATGACTATCTGAAGTCAACATGCAGTATATTTGACACAGAATATGCTAGTAAATAGTACTTTTACTATATTGAAGCACTGTCTATCCAGAGGTTTCTCTGCTGTCTTAAAAAAAAAAAAAACAAACAAAAAAATGTAAATTTTGTTAAACTGCCATTTTGTGGTTTTCAGAATATCACTTAATGACCTACAATTCACCCCCAAACTAGTTTTTAACAGCATAATTTGAGCTTAAAAAAAGGAAAAATATCAGAACAGACCTGGCTATTTTGAAGTTACAGAAGGAGCGCATAGTCAGGCTCATGGCTCTGTAGAGCAGAGCACACAATGTGTGTGCAAAACAGCACGTTTTGATATAGACCTTACTGTGGTACCATAATACAGATACAGGTATTCATCCATTTCTCAGACATACATGAATTGTTGAAATGTAGTTCTTGTACGTGGCGGATTTGCTACTAAGTAATTGCTAAACAGAGATCTTTAGCCATTCTTGGTTTCTCACTTTAAGTTATAGTGGTGCTGTTTGCTGCTCTGAAGAGACAAAGAAAGAAGGAGCCTTTGATCCTCTCTAAAGAGGACATCAGAGACAACATTGTGAGTTATAATGACGAAGGCGGTGGAGAGGAAGACACCCAAGCCTTTGATATTGGCACACTGAGGAATCCTGCAGCTATCGAAGATAAGAAGCTTCGACGAGACATTATGCCTGAAACTTTATTTGTACCACGGAGGACTCCCTCAGCACCAGATAACACAGATGTCCGAGATTTCATTAACCAAAGGCTAAAAGAGCATGATACTGATCCTTCTGCACCACCGTATGACTCGCTCGCAACCTATGCCTATGAAGGAAATGATTCAATAGCTGAATCCTTGAGCTCCTTAGAGTCGGGTACTACTGAAGGAGATCAAAACTATGATTACCTCCGAGAATGGGGCCCTCGGTTTAATAAGCTAGCTGAAATGTATGGCGGAGGAGAAAGTGACAAAGACACTTCTTAACCTACAGTAGGCTACATTTTTGTTTCCTTTGACTGGAAGTAATTTTACAGACACCTTCTGCACTCAACAGTATTTAACATTCAGGAAAATTTTCCTGCCACTCAACACAATTGTTTATTTTTAAGTTTTGTTTTAAATTTGTCCATTAATGTCAATCATTATTTCTAGTAGGATGTCACATGGAATATATACAGCATTTTATTTAATCACCTTCCAAGAGCCAAAGCTATGGAAATTCAGTGTTGTCCATTTTAGTAAAATAAACAATATCTTACCTTCAAAAATTTGAACAGGGTGATAATCCCTTAAGCAACCTCATGTACAAGCCGCTTCTGTTAGGTACATGTCCTATCCTTGCAAGTACAGCTTTTAAGATGGCAAAGAAGAAAAAATCCAATATGTCCTGTTCTGTACATTAAAATTAAAACAAAATGTACACGTGGTGTTAATAAGTGTAATATGCAGCTGGTTTAAAAAAAAAAGTTTGTGCAACTTCATTTCATCAAATTCTATCTGCCAATGTTTTATATTTATATTTTTGTATTTATTTTTAAGAAATAAACCAGTTTTTACAACTACGTTGATGCTTGCCTCCCTGTTCTGGCCATGAATTCCATGACTGAAGAGAACATGAAATTTCTATGTTGACAACACAACCAACCGCTAGTACTTCTATGCTGTAGTATTGTCCATACATTTAACGCAATCTGAAGTGCTTCTGTTCACGTGGGGAGGATCAAGTTATAGACCTATTTACTTGCTCAAAAGTGCTACTTCCTACAATAGTCATGTTCAAGAAGAATTTTATTTTTGAGCTGAACTAATGAGGTTGTATTCTAGAAAGATGAACTGCTATTTTGTCTCAACTTGAATTACCTTAATCTAGGTACAGTGTAAATAGTATAAATGACAATTTCTTTTACCCCTTTCCATATCCTTGGAGTATTATTTCACAGTAAAATTTAGGAAAAGCAAAAATAAAATCCATTTCAGCACTATAGACGGTACTGTGCAAATAGCATTTCGCTGTACAAATATATACCATTTCACTGTAAAAATACCTCAGCCTAATGAAAGTGGGCATAGGCACATACAGCCACCTTGCAGGCAAATCATAAAAAAGCATTCAGGAGGTCATAACTCATTACCATATCTTATTTATTTTAGGAACTGGATCATTTAAGCAACTGAGTCCAGTCATTACTATTACACACAGTCACAGAACAGTCCACGATGTTCTCCATACTCTAATATTCCACAGATAAAGTCATAACAGCTTAGTCAAATGTAAAGCCATATAGTAAGAGAGAAACGCTATGAGTATCAGGTGTCATGGAAAGGGAGAAGACAGGACGTAAGGGCACTATCGCAGTGTCTTTCTCACGCTCTTATATGATAGTGAAGAACTGGAAAATGAAACTCCCAGACAATTCAAGGCAGAAAAAGTATAAAATAGGGTACCTGTTTCCCCAGTAGTACCTGCTAAGCCTAGTCACATGAATTTGTATGAAACCTAACATGTGGTAACAAGACCCTGGTATTGTTCAATCTGAATGAATTTTCTGTACATTCTTACGAAAAAAATGCCACAGGACCACACAAAACAAAGACAAAATATGTTATCACTGCATTTCAGGTGGAACTTACAAACAACTTGCAAGAGTGACCTTATAGATGTTTCAATACTCAGAAATATAACTATTGCAGTCACTGGACCTGCAGAAGACAGTGAGTTCTTAGAGTCTGTCGCAAAAAAAAATGCTATTTTGGGTTTTGTAAAGAAATTCTGTGAAAGAAGGTGTGTACAAGATCTTACATTAACAACAAAAATAGTAATATTTCATAAGGCCTGCAGGGAAGAGGTGGTGGTAAGAACTGTCTAAGCAGACTGAAAAAAAAAAAAAAAACAGGGAAAAAACCCAAGCACCTAAATCAACAAAATCCTCACATTGCACATGATCAGGTCAATATCCACCAGCTGCCAGCATTGTATATGCAGGTGTTTTTCACTTGTTCACTGTTGCAAGGTGTCACATTTCCACCATTTGTCCTTTAACTGCATTTAATACTATTCCAAGCACAAAGTATTTATCAGTTATATTACTGTCTGTCAAGAAGCTAACTTTCATTTGTCTCATTCATTGTCCAGTGTGACTCTATTGCCCTTGAATCAGATGTTCCTATAGTGGGTTTTTTTTCCAATTCTGCTTGAGCTACCTACCACTGAAAGTTGGAAGAAAAGGAAGGAAATTTGCTACATCATACTCGTTTAAACCTGGTTTTACTTTTTAATTTTTTTGCTTCTGCTGGAGTAACTACAAAAATACCTATTAAGGGCTACAGAGCTGCTAACTATGCTAATCGTGAATGATGGAGATAATTAAATATTTCTCCAGGTTGTTTTAGTCTGGTTTGCCTTTATTCTAACAGAAGACAAGTGTTTTAGTGTCCCTTTAGGTTTATCCAACATTTGGGAAAAAGTAAATACTTCCTTTTGGCCCACCACTAACTACTCCAAAGAAAAATCAATTAACTTTTTAGGGAGCTAGTTAGCAACATATATTTGATATAAGCATATCAACAAAAGAGTTTAGGCTTCCATTTTTGTCATGAGTGAACTAGAGATCTGACTATAGAAGTTCCCAGAAGCCTACAAGCACTGTATTATCGTTATCGGACTCACATGAACAGAAATCACTCAACAGTAATCTGTTCATAGCAAAAGCAGATAGATGTTCAAGCTAAAACAATTTCACTTATTCATAACAGTGTTATTTATTATGTCCAAAATCATTAAGTCAATAGCAACCATAAGGAGATAACAGCAAATATAAGGAGACATGTGAATACTTTTTTTTTTTTTTTTTTTCAATAAATGTTATGGCTTTCTCTATTGTCTCTCCAAATTTTCAGAGGCTTATTCAAACTCTATTCTGATATGGTTGAACTGGCTGAAAAGTTACTTTCCACATAACTGAAGATCTAAAACATACTAATGAGAACATGGGAATCAATAAATACAACAAGCCAGATATATAATTTTTTTTTTATTTTGTATTCTCTTCTTTACATATATTTTTGTTTTCATCTTTAAGGAATATAGCCAATTGTGAAATCAAAGTGTCAGTTTTTAAACTTTTTCTGAATGCAAGTTGCTCTTTTTTCAAAAAATAATTTTTCAAACGAAAAGTTTAACATTTCTCAAAGCTTCATTGTCTTTATGTTGATGTCAGCCTCAGTAAACAATGAAAAACAATAAACTCTTTGAAAAGAAATATGAAAAATACTCTTTCTTTGATTTTTGGCTACAAACCAGAGATCAGATATTTTTAACATATACTTGGCAAAATACTACTAAACATTTCCACTAACTTTTGAAAAACAATATTTTTATTATTGATTAAGCATAGGAAGGAAAACATTTTCTAAATATACTTGCACCCATGTTTAGGTACTGTGTGTGGAAACTTTCAGCAAGCTTCTCTTATATCCGTTCTTCTGAGGGAAACTGAACAAATTCTAGTTGTATAATATTCATTAAAATGCAAGAGGAAAGCCAACAGTTAAATCTAGAAAGTGTCTTTTGTGTTCCGAACAGGTTATAGGATGACAAACTAGTGACTTGCAGCTGTACAATTACAAAAAGTACAGCAAATCAAAAAAAATAATCATTAACTCCTGAAACTCTTTGGAAGTCATGACAGTATTGACAAACTTTATTTTACAGAGGAACTTTGGTGTATTTAACAATGGTGCTTAAAAAGTGTCTTCATCATAATGCACATCTCTAGTATGCATTTACCCTCAATAATTTCATCATTATAAAGAATTACAGAAGTAACAAACATTTTTAATTTTGATGGGTTTCCACATAGTTTGGTAATCTGCTTATTCATGAGGACAGAAATGTCAGATTTGGTCACCTTCAGGAACTTCATTTACTTGCTATGAATCAACAGTCACAATTTTTACACGTAGAGGAGGGAACTCCAGATTTCATAGTCTGCTTAGATACCCAAAAGGTGTTTGACAAGGTCTCTCATCAAAACTCATAAGAAATTAAGCTTCCATATAATAAAATGGAAAGTCTTCATGTGGGTGAAAGACAGAAAATCAATGATAGTAAATATTCAATAATCTTAATAGAGGAAGGCCAGAAGTGGAATCCTTCAGGAGCTGATTTTTTGATGTGGAAAACAACATGAATAATGGAGTAAGAAAGCCTATTTGTGGTTGTTACTAAGTTTAAGGCCAGTAAGTAAAATGGCCTGTCATAAGAAATGGACACGTTGAAACTGTAAATGACTGGACAATAAACTAGCAGATAAAATCACTATAGATTAATGTGAAGTGATGCAGTGATGGGACATGGTTATTCACAAATGAGATCTTGTAGTTCTATTAGCTAATTATGGGAAAACCTAGCTCAGCATTAAGTAAATAAAGGAAATTAGGAAAAGAACAAAAAAAATTGTTGTGCTGCTGTTATGTCCTTATATTGAAGGTTTTATCACAGTCTTTATCACATTCTTCCCCAGACAGGATATTCTAAACTAGAAAAGATAAAGAAGAGGTTAAGGGATGATCAAAGGCAGAAAATGGTTTCTTTGGGAGGAGTAATGAGGCAGATTAGGATTCTTCAGCTGATAAGAGATATGGCATGTCTGTGAAAACATAAATGATATAAAGGATCTACTATTCATTTTGCTTTTTAATAAAATAACCACTAATCATTAACAAAAACAACAAATATCAAGTTCAAAAGGACAAAAAAGAGGTTCTTTTTCAGAGAGAAAACACACAAAGCTGTGGAGTTACTTGCTGCAAGGTTTTGTAGATGTTAATTGCTTAAATGGATTGTCAGTGATCATAGAAGTAACGTATATTGAAGTATCACTACTTCCATTTATACTTCCATTCTTCCCAACCATCCACAGCTGGCTACCATCAAAGACCTTTGGATTTCTAGTATAATGATTTTTATGTTTTCATTTTTATGACATTCCCCCTGCACCCAAAAACAAACCCCACCTATAATTCTGAATGTAAATGAATCAGCAATCCTGGACATTCTTTCTTTATACCTGCAACTGCTACAGAATCATCATGGGATAATTTTACAGAAAATGCTTTAACAGTATCCAGAAAACTAGACCAGGAAAATGATAGATAGTATTGATAGAGAAACTTTATTTTACCTGTACTCAGCTAAACTTACCTTGCCTTCAAGACAGTTGCACTTTTAATATAAGTGGGCCCAAAATATGAAGTTATTTGGAGAAAATTTAGTGGCTACCTTTTCAAAACATTGCTGGCATAATAGCTAACAATCATTAGGTTTAACGTACCTACATTTAAATCAATATTTAAAATATTTTACTCTGTATGAAAATCCATCAGACATAGTAAAGGATATTATAATTAATTTAGTTGTCATAAGAAGCACTTTCTTTAGTAACAAAAGTTGGTGAAACTTGTTTGCAACTCAAAGGCTGATGAAAATTCTAATATTGGAAGGAAACTGTTGTCCATATTCTCTCCTTCCTCCGAATTATTCATGTTTGAGAAAATATTATTTCTAATGTCAATATTCCAATGTATGTGCATTCTAGATAAATATACATATATATTTACACAATATATATCCATGACATGAAAAACAGTCATGTTTCATTCATTTTAACAAGAGACAATTTTGGAAATGTCACCTTTCCATATGACACTTCCAGCAGAGAAACCTTAGACAACTACTATGCACAATTATGCGAAAGATATATAAACCTTCCTGCACCATCATCTCAAAACAGTGACCTAAGCACCCTTGCTATAAATGAGGCTGGAAGACAGAAAATAAGAAAAGCATGAATGTTGTTTCTGACCTTTAATTATATCATCTGAAAAACACGATTTGTACAAAAAAAAAAACAGTTCTTTGTAGCTAAGGGCTCAGTCTGGCGTTCTTCCATACTACTGCACTGTTGAGGGAGAGGGAAGAAACCTTCCTTATTGCAAATTTCCATATACTCCAAGTGTTACAGAAACTCCTACATTCTCTGCTCTCTTAGTTCATAATGCTCTATTTTCCTCAGTTACACACTATGTAACTTGTTTTGGGAATGGTTCAAGGCTACTATATGACTATTTGTTTAGACATTTGCCTGATTGGATACAGAGATTGGGATCTGCAGTACAAATATTCCAGCAAAACCTACACTTTTGCAGGGAAGCAGTTTTCTATTTCTAGCTCTACTATAGCCTTGAAATAAGTATTGGTAATCATAACCTATATAGTTTTGAATTTCTGTGCTCCAACCTTATGGAAAAATGTTCCTGGTATGCAAAACTATCAGACCTCAAGACCAAGAATTCACAGCTACATAACTCAGCTAGAAAGTATTTTCTTACTTTACTTACTTTAGTAGTTATTCCTCAGCTTCTTATTTGTAAAATACAGATAAATAAAACTTTTAGGTCATGAGAATTTTTCTAAATTAATTGTGAAAACTCATCTTCTATACTGGTGAGCACCATAGAAATTCAAGAAAGAAACATATTACTTGATAGCTCCTTCTAAGCAGAACAGAGCAAATGGAATGTACGGCCACATGTTGGACAAGGACAATAGTTACTTACGAATTGGAGGCCAGCTTTCATTCAGTAAAGGAGAAACTTGGAAAAAACACCACATGATTAAAACTATCTCATAACACACATAAAATGAAGAAATAATGACAGGCAACCTCAATAATGGCATTTCCTGAGCTGCCTTTGAAACCTTAATAATGTCAACTAATATGATTTTAGAGTATGATGTTAATTACTATGTCATAAATGTCATCAATTTTTCCTTAGAAGTTCAAATTTTCCTGTTTGTTTCCTGTAATGCTTGATAAATTATTTCGTAGGTACAGGTTTTAAGTGTGACTAGTGTAAGATTCCTTTGTAGCTTTAGCATTCATAAAAATCAGAGTTTATTTGAAATGCAAGGAAAATACATTTGTTTCTCTCTTTCCTTTAAATGAGGGTCCACCAGATTATTGTTTTCTGAAAAAACAGAATCTTCTATTAAACTGCCCAATAAAACTTCAGAATTCTTTTCTGTCATATAGCAGGATAAAAAAGTATATCCCGAACCTTCAAATAATAAAACATATAAAAAGGAAAGCCTTGATATCAGCAGACATAAGAGCAAATTCTATATATTTCCCTAAAACTCCAGCACACAGGGTAAAACCATGATTGAATGATGAGTTGTAAATATTGTTAAATTAGATTTAACATTTTTTTATTTATTTATTCCTCTCTGGTTTCATCAAGAAACACCCAACTAAGACTATGACTTATTGTTGTCATTTTACTCACAGGCATGTCCTGACTAATACTATAGACCTTTTCTTGACCCTTAAGAGCTGTCAGAACAACATCAAATATTGAATGTGACATTGCTCACATGAAGTGCTGTAGCCTTCTTCATTTGGTTCAGGGCATAACATTCTTGCAGATATAAAGCATGCTTGCAAACTGAAACCGTGTGTTTTAGCTAAGACAACAACTAAACAATCCTCAAATATCTGCTTTCAACGTTCAAAACTGTGTAGTTCCAGAGCTATAAACCTGATTGATTATTCATCATTACAGAAGGATGCTAGTTCTTCCACCATCAAGTACAGAATGTGTTACAAAAGAAGCAAGGCCCATCTATTTCTTAAGTATGCTTTAACACTATTAGCATGAATGGGAGTAAGATTTATTGAAGATGCTTAAAACCAGATTTGAGAGTAACTTTGAAGACCTGTAACAGGAAGATCAGAGGAAACCTTCCTCAAAATTGTTTGTAAGAAAAACCAAAACAACCCACAGAGCTAGCAAGGAAATACATTGTCTGAATAGTTAAGTTTCAACTTCGTAGCTATTTGTCATCTCTTTCCATTTTGATTAAAACAAAACATTTTTATGATTACATCCATTAATTTAATTACAGTAAGTAAAAGCAATAGTAATCAACATTTATATGTGCAGATAGAGTCTGTGTAAGCCCACTGAAAATGTCCTGGTCACTGTCAACTATTTATAAATTTCTAAGCCATTAAATGCACAAATTACCTTACATAAGGTATTAAGGGAAAAGCAGTTAACGTTCAAAAGGAAAATGTCAAACAGGAGAGAGGACCACTTTTTTTTTTGTCTAGCACCCAAATACTGTGAATGAACATGAATTCATACTGGAGATTAAATATAAACTCATTCTTATTTATAAAATAGTGCAAGCTGAACAATTAGCTTCATTGATTTTTGTGCAGTGTTGATAAAGGACAAAGTATGAAAATACTATAACAATAAAAAGCTCTATTACTTGCAGAGATGGGAGATGTCTCCTTCTACCATTGTTTTGGCCCTATTTCTTCCATGTTAACAGTGTATGTACCTCACAGTTAAGAAGTTCAGCACAAAAGTCATTCACAGTCAAATTTAACATTTTTAGGCCCTTGTTCCTCCTGGTGCCTTGATCTTCCACTGCTGATGTTAACGAAAGTAGAGCCCTAAGTCTAGTAAGGCAGTTTGATACATTATGAGACAATAAATAAAACCTTCAATTAAAATACTTTGTTTCTGAGAAACTGGAAGTCTACTGTTCCCTCATTTATTCTTCAATATAGAAGAACAGTCACAGAGCTATAAAAAACAAAGCAGCAGAATGTGGATTTTTTCACTCTTTTCTTCCTCTTTTTCAGCAGTCATAACTTAATCTGTGTTCTGGTGTCACATCCCACCAAGGAGGGAAGAGTGACTCAGATTCACTGATCCTTGTGTTTGCAATAGGGTATACACAGAGGTCTGTAGGTAAACAAAGACTTTTATTCCATAGTCAGGCTCACTGATAAATAATAGGGCAACAGAAATGCTTATCACTTGCCATGAATATAAAGTTTTATGTCTTGCATTACTTACTAGAAAAAGGTAAAAGAATAAGAGAAGAAGAGGAAGGGGGAGGGAGACAGATAAAGACAGATCACCAGTCTCAGATCCAGCATCGGGCTTGCCAATGAGGGGTGTTTCTTGTAGGAGCACTTGTCCAGAAATCCCTTCTTCTATTCTTATTCCCTCCTAAAATGGCACTTGCTTTCCTCTTTTATTCTTATCCTTCAGTGTGGACCATCTCTTATTAAAATC
>JAVJGJ010000037.1:6356777-6369144 GCA_035590215.1 Microhierax caerulescens
GAGGCCAGTGGTGGTGCACTGGGGAGGCGGGGAGACCAGAAGAGCATTTTCACATTTCCAGCCATGAATGTGAAAGCTGGGTCATTACTATTTATGCATAAAATATATGCTCTAAGACACTAAACTGTAGAAAGCTTGTTTTTTAATGTAAACCAAACCAAATACATGTTGCAACAATGTCAGTTGCCAATGTTTAGAACAGATAATTGGAAGTCTTCATACTCTAGTTAAAACTTAAGTTTTGTTCACAACTGTTCCATCTTCCTTCACCATTCTTGGTTTTTTACTGAATAAACAGTCATTGATCACTCTTGATACAAACACACTTTATACAACTATGAAACATAGGCAACGATAAGTAAACTGACCAAGCCCAACATTGTTTTCTTCAAAGTATTCAGGTTCCACCTGTGAGTCTTATCTCGCCAGTCCGTGTTTTCGCATTATTCTAGTTTTCCAAGTATGAGCAATCTTTCAGTAGAGAGGGATAGAACTGTACTTACCTGTTTAAGGCAAGAAGTAATGGATAATTGACATATGGTAACGGTGCTCCTTTTAGATGTAGCGAGTTAATGTGCATGTGCCAGTTCATGCATGCATTTTGCATAGATTGAAAAAAGGATGATGATAACTTGCGACCTTTAATATCTCTTCAAGGATCAGGTCTCAAAATTGTCTTAGCTTATTTTCATCTGACAACAACATGTTACTCTTCCAGAGACAATCCTGACTAGTCATGCCCTATGAATTTTCTCAGCTTATAATACATTGATCAGTTTTTAACTTTTTAGCTTTCCTGCTTATCTTTGGAAAATGCCTACATCTTAATTTGACCAGGCTTGCAAGCAGCTTCTTTAAAATTGACCAAATGCCAATTTAACAACCTCAAAAACATCTCTGGGAAGTATGAAATAAAGCAATAATAGCTATTTTAAACTTTGCAATAAAGTCCTAATTCAAAGCTGTGTGGATGATAAGTATTGATGTTTGACTGAATACTGAGACTGCCTAAACCTTTATTAGAGGTTGCAATTGAGTTACAGCCATCAGGAAATAATGCAACACAAATAAACTAGCAAGCATCAAAAAGCTTTACCGTTAGTTAAACTGTACTGCCCATGCTGTTTCTCCATGCTCCAGAGACCAGATCACACTCCTCTTTGCCTTTGCTTCATCCAGAGCCTCCTTTCCCATCCTCCACAGAGCTATTTACCACTTTGCTGTAGGATCACAGCTGCACAACATCAAAGCAAGGCCACAGCTGCATATTATCAATGTCAATCAACCCACTGTCTTCATTCCTCTACAATTAGATACCTTTTCCATTTTTTCCCCATATACAGTCACCTCTGTCTAAAAAAATCACAATTTGGATTTAATTAACTGTCTGTTAACAGCATAATTAGATAAATAGAAGCTAGCAAATATAATTGATTTTTGCACTAAACAACCACATCAGGCAGTTGTACATGAGTGGTGATGACCACAATTGTTTTGATACATTCTTTGTGTTATCTGTTTGAATGCAGAGATGGAGCTACAAATGACCAACTGGACCAAGGGTGTCTTTGCTCTTTAAGTCGGTGGGTTAAAGCACACAGCTCCAGATCCTACATGCAATCAAAGTGTTCTCTTAAATACTTTACCACAGCTTTTATTTAAACACTATTGCTACCCAAGATTACCCAAGATCTGGAACCATGTGAGTGTACTCTTGTTTGGGTTTTGAATAGGACTAGCTTCTGCTCCTTTATCTTCTTCACTGCAGCCATCTCCCTCAGCGCTTCTGTTTTTAGTGCACTGGATAAAATGGCTAGACACAAATGGAAATCAGAACTCTAGAAAAAAATTAAAATGAGTTTGGGTTTGTTGGTGGGTTGTTTTGTGTCTTTTTTTAACATAGATCCCATAATTTGAAGTACATTAAAGTGCAATATCATTGCACAGCTGGAGGTGAAAATGCTGTTTTTATACTAAATGAGTCCAAACGAGTTTGTGGAGACATTAACCTTTCAGGAGAATGACAGTGATAATGAACTTCTACAAGATGCCAATTTAAATGTCTTCTTATGTTATCAAGAGAGAAAGGCAAAGTACTGAGTTATTTGGTGGGGGCATTTCTTTCCTCTGATGAAGGCAGAGGTGTATTTATGACAGCCTTTTAAAGTCTCAGGTAGAAAAAACAAGAAGCCTGAACTACACTACAAATGTTTATTTATATAAGGGTATTGAACTCACCACCTACCAAACAATGACATAGTTAAACAGTACAGATGAGTTAATTTAGTAGCTTGCTGACACCAAAACTAGAGGTTTTATTCTTCATAATGTTCTCCTGTGCATCACCTGAATTTCTGACACATTCTGCCACATCCTAGGTGCTAAGTCTGGCACTTCTTAAACTGATTGTTGAGGGATTGACCAAAAGGCAAGTAAACAACTCAGCAAAACAGTGGAAAACTTGGGTGTTTTCTGTTTGGTTTTTTTTTTTCCTAGTAGGATCAGAAAAAGATCAGAAAATTAATAGAGGAATTGCAAAGGAAAAAACCAAACAAACAAAAAACAAACCTTTGGTAGCAGCAAGATTTTATCTGAAAACAGTCATATTAAGATTGCCCAGATGAACTCAGGATCTGACCTAGTAGTTCAGCATAAGATGTCACAAAATGCACAAATATCTGGTAAATGTTTGAGATATGCATAATAGAATGTGACTCAGTTGGAGGAGAAGCTGACTTCTCAGGAAGAAGAATCTTAAAATTAGTCATGAGCCTGATGTATATTTTTCCTCATTTTGAGTATTTAATTATTCTCCAAATGTAGATATGACAAAAATTTGCACAAAATGTTTAAGCACAAAGAAACCAAGTGACTTGGAATGACAGAATAGAAGGCAGCAGAAATTATTAGGATGCTTTGACTTAGTCTAAGGTCCACCAGAGGAGGTTGGAGAAGTTTTTGGACGATAAATGTGTCTGCATCAAGTGTTAGAAAACAGTGATTACCCCTTGTAAGTCTAGTAGGGACAACTCTAGTTTTGATATGTAGAAAAGTAGCACATTAATTTGGGACGCATTTTAATTATTGCATAATGAACAGCTTTATATTTAACCTTTGGGTTTATATGTATGCATAATATATATTTTTATAGATGTTTCTATATATACACATATGAGAGAAATTAAAGTACTCTTCTATACATAATATTTATGCCTCCTGTGTTGATGGCACAATTTTTTGAGAGGCTACTTTTTCTGGTCTAAATACCTTTCTCACTTCACTGACTGTAGATCTTCACTGAGCCACAGCACTCCTTTCTGTACAGTGTACATCCAAGAACAGCCATGAGATTATTACATGGCAAAGAACCTTCAGTTTTTCACCTACACCCAGAAGTTTAAAATTAGCAGCATCTAAATATTTCCTTGAAGCATTAATCTTAGTAGGAACATGTCCTGGATTTGGCTAGGATAAAGTTAGTCTGCTTAGTAGCTAGTACAGTGCTATGTTTTGGATTTAGTATGAGAATAATGATGATAAGCTGATGGTTTTAGCTGTTGTTAAGTAGTGCTCACTCTAAATCAAGGACTTTTCAAGTTTCCCATGGTCTGTGAGTGAGCAGGTACACAAGAAGCCACACTGGAGCACAGCCAGGAGAGCTGACCCAAACTAGCCAAAGGAATATTCCATACCACGGGATGTCATGCTCAGTATATAAACTGGGGGCAGTTGCCCGGGAGCTGCCAGTCGCTGCTGAGGGACTGGCTGGGCATCGGTCAACGGGTGGTGAGCAGTTGTATTGTGCATCACTTCTTTGTTTTCCCTCGTGATTTATTCCTCTCTCCCTCTCCTCTTCATTACAATCATTTGTTATTGGTTTTGGTTTTGTTGTTATTGATATTATTGCTTTATTTTGATTATTAAGCTCTTTTTCTCTCAACCCTCGAGTTTTACCTACTTTCTGATTCTCCTGCCCATCCCACTGGGGGGTGGGGGAAGGTGTGGGGGTGGGGGGTGCATGGTCCTTTGTTGCTGTCTGGGGTTATAGTTAGAAAACTATATATAATTAGAACAGTAAAAATAGCTTTGAATTTTTGTCTGATTGATACACATTAGTTGAATGAGTATTAATTTTAATTTCCCTTTTAAAAACATGCAATCTTTCTAGCAATTTGAGACTTTAGTTTCCAAAACTTTAATTGTTTCAGACTAAGTGTGCCAGAGTATATCTTTATCAAGCTGTTCTTTGAAATAATATCTAAAGACTTAAGATGTGATTTTTGCTTACTGTATATTAGGATTAATTCTGCTGAAGCTAATAAAAGAAAGCAGTATAAACCTGTTGTGAGACAAGTCAACTCCTTTGAATTTTTTCTACTTGAGTTTACTTCTTGTGAACTAGGTCCTGAATTTTCTTCATCAAAATTTTTCTGTCACTGTACAAAGCCATTCTAAAACTTCAGAAAAAAATAAAAGACTCAGAGGTTTGGCTTAGCAGTCAGTGGCAGTCTGATAATCTCTGTTGACTCATAAGTCACTGCAATATGCGCACACTATTCTAACCAACAAAACAGATAAATAAATAAAAGGAGTGTTACAGAATAAAGTGATGTACTTAAAGTAAGTACTTGACATCTGATTTTTCAGCCCCATTTAGAAGGACAAATAATGTTAAAATCAAGATCCAGATTAATCTATCTTCCACTTTCCAATGGTATTGAAAATCAAAAAAGATGGCAAATTCATTAAAATACATGTGTGTCTATGAACAAACACATTTAGGAACAATGTATTTTACCAGAAGAATAGAATATATACATACAGCACTCACAAGAGGTCAGAACACTGTTCTACCCCATGAAGATCACATAATATTTTGACAGGGTCTAAACAGAATAAAATTAACCTAGAATCTATATGAACAAGGCCGCAGTTTTTAGTCTGGCAAAGGCCTAGAAAATGCCACATACTTCCATGTTGTAATTGTGAATAATAATTAAATGAAGCAACCAGACAAGCAAGCCACATACCGAAACACCACTAAAAACTGAGTTTTCATGTGCATTATTTCAAGCTATGTTGTCCATTTTAATACACTGTAATTCAGGAGTGGATTCCATACATTTTGATAAATGTAATATATAGGGATGAAAAGACTATCAAAATAAAATACATTAAAGTACTAAATGGATTATCCAGATAGGGAAATCCTTCTGCTGAGCAAATACAACTCCTCTTAAGTGCATGTTTGTCACAAAAAGACATCAAGAGGAGAAAGTAAAAGGTAACAATTGCAGGACAAATAGATGATAACTGTTTCACATTTAAAAAAAAAAAGAAAAGAAAAGGAAAAGCTTTTATTTTTTTCATTTATGAGATTGGGTATAAATATGACAGTTTCAACACAAATGGAAGAGTTCTCCATGTTTTCCTGCCCTTCCACGAACATTTGCTTTAGTCTCAAGGTCATAATTTTTCCTCTCCTCCTTCCTCCATATCACACTCCCTACATCAGCTAACAGAGAAGTAGCAAGCTTGCAGAATTGGTTATGTGCCTCATGTTTGTGGAGTAGCTCCAGGTGACATTATACACACTATAGGAATACACATATCTTAAGGCAGTTCTGCACCAGTTCTGTCACAATAAGATAAATTTAACACTACTGTCCCTAGGGCTTGTACGTATTTCATGGGACCTGGATGTTTAATATCAGCTGATTAGCTAGCACAAAGTATTCTAAGTAAAATGTGAGAGAAAAAGTAGGCTAAGCTTGAACCTTACTTAGGATCATCTCAGCATGTCTTCAAAATTAGATTCTTTATTATCTTCTAGGGCAGTTTCTGCAACTATCCATTCATAGAATCCCTAGTAACCCTTGTCTGCCAAAAATATATTTCATGTAGTTTGCAAATGTCAGAATAGTACATATGAGCGAGAAGATTACAGTCTCCTTAGTATTATTACAAAATTAATATTTTAGATCAAAAATCAAACATTCACTAACTCAGTCAACTCAGTACTACTCAGTAGCTCTGAATTACCTGTAAGAACTTTTCAACACATTTTATATTCTGTCAACCTGTAGAGGTATGAAATGTGGAATCAGGCCAAAATATTACTTCTTCCTCTGTGTGAGATATACTTCTACAATTCTCATCTCTTCCAAATATATGTTCCAAAATTTTACACAAAAAAGTTTCTTTGAATTAAATGTCCATGTGCAAAGTTATCTGACATTTCCTGTACAGCAGGTTTTTGATTTACAGTGGCTACTAAAGTGATGCTGATAATGTGATAACTGAACAAGTGCCAAAGTCTTCTCAGCAGCCATTTTCTAGAGGAAAGGCTGTCCAAGACCAAAGTTATTGCTTAAACGAGGTTACCCTTTATCTTGGCTCTGGGCTAAGCAGTACTGGGAGGCTACCCAAACTGGTAAATTATGGCACATTATCCATAAAATTTGCCACCAATCAACAGCATTTGTGGCCAATGAGAGTGCCTCTCCCTATTAGAAACTGTGGGTTTGTCTGGTTTAGAGAAAGGGAGGCTGAGGGGCAACCTCATTGCTCTCTGCAGCTTCCTGGGGCAGGGAAGGGGAGAGGGAGGTGCTGAGCTCTCCTCCCTGATAGGATGTGTGGGAATGGCTCAAAGCTGCACCAGGGGAGGTTTCATTTGGACATTAAGAAGCATTTCCTTACCAAGACAGTGGTCAAACACTGGAACAGGCTTTCTGGAGAGGTGATTGATGCTCCAAGTCTGCCAGTGTTGAAGAGGCATTTGGACAATGCCCTTAATGACATGCTTTAAATTTTGATCAGGCAGTTGGAATAGATGAGGGTTGTAGGTCCCTTCCAACTGGAATATTATTTTCCATTTTATTGCATTCTGTTCTATTCTACTAGTCCAGTTTTTGCATTCTGTGTATCCTTTCATGCTCCCTTTTATTGTTAAAACCCAGAATGATTCTAATAATAGATCTTTACAGTTTATGTAATGACCATTTAGGTCTTTACATTTTACAAAGTCAAACTATTAACAATTCCTTTATGTCTGTGCAATGTTTTTAGGTACTGCATGTCCAATAATGGAATTCACCTTTCTCAAGGGGGGGAAAGGGTCTTTGCTCATGAGCTAGCAGGGCTCATTGACAGAGCTCTAAATTAAACTTGAACAGAGAGCGGTATAATATCAGGCTTGCCTGTGACAAGCTGTGGGCCAACACATCAAGGTTAGAGGGACAGAGTGCTAGTGAGAGCTCTCAGCTGATTGCTCTGACATGTGTTAGCTACAGTGGAGCATACATGAAGTCTTACAGAGATGAGTCAGGGGCTCCTGAGGTAATAAAAGTCAACAGGGAAATACTGGTGAAACACTCCAAAGGAATTAAGGTGAGCTCTTCTAAAAAGATGGCATGGTGAACAGCCCAGCTGAAATGCCCTGTTACCAATGCCCGCAGCATTGGCAACAAACAGGAAGAGCTGGAAGGCACCGTGCTGCTAGAAAGCTATGACCTACTTGCCATTGCCATTACTGAAACCTGGTGGGACAAATCCCTTGACTACAGTGTGGCTATCAATGGCTGCAGGCTGTTCAGAAGGGCCAGGTGAGGGAGGAGGGGTGGAAGGGTTGCCCTCTCTATAAAAAAATTGATAGATTGTGAAGAGCTGTCTCTGACTAATAGCCATGAGCAGGTTGAAAGCTTATAGGTGAGAGTTAAAGACTGAGGCAACAAAGGGAACCTTGTGGTTGATATCTACTACAGGCCATCTGATCAAGGGGACCCTACTGATGAAGACTTCTTTCAGCTACAGGAGGCATCATGCTTGCAGGCTGTCATCCTGCTGGGGGTCTTTAACTACCCTGACATCTGCTGAAAAAAGTAACATGGAGAGCTGTAGGTAATCCCAAAGACTACTGGAGTGCATTGAGAATAACTTCTTAAGCCAAGTAACAGACAGCCCTACCAGAGGGTATGTGATACTGGATCTGTGGCTCACCAAGACAAGTGAGCTAACTGGTGACATCGAGACAAGGCAGCCTGGGCTGCAGTGACCATACCCTGGCGGAGTTCATAGTCCTGAGGCACACGGGTCAGGAAAAAAGTAAAGTCAGGACCCTGAAGTTTAGGAGATTGAATGTCCAGCTGTTCAAGGAGTTAATCAACATGACACCCTGGGAAACTGCCCTCAGGGACAAGGGAGCAGGGCAGAGCTGGCCGATCCTTAAGGATGCTTTCCATAAAGCACAAGAGTCCCTGATCCCCAAGTGTAAGGAATCAGGAAAGGAAGTCAAGAAACCAACATGGATGAGTCAAGACCTGCTGATCAAACTGAAGGGCAAGAAGGCAAAGAACAGGCAGGGACAGATATCCTGGGAAGAGTATAAGGACACTGCCTGATTGTATAGTGATGTAGTCAGGAAGGCCAAGGCACGGCTGGAGCTGAGCTTGACAAGGGACACAAGGAATAATGACTTCTACAGGTACATCTGCCAGAAAAGGAAGGCCGAAGAAAGTGTACCCACCTGATGAAAATGACCAGCAAACTGGTAACAATGGATGAAGAGAAGGCTGAGGTACTCAACGCCATTTTTTGCCTCAGATGCATCCCAGAGTCTTGAGGGAACTGGCTGATGTAGTTGCCAAGTCACTCTCCATGATATTTGGAAAGTCACAGCAGTCAGATGAAGTCCCTGGTAACTGGAAAAGGGGAAGCATTATACCAATTTTTAAAAAGGGTAGAAAAGAGGACCCTGGAAACTACCAGCCTGTCAGCCTCGCCTCTGTGCCTGGGAAGATATGGAGCTGATCCTTCTAGAAGCTGTGCTAAGGCACATTGGAAGTTGTTCAGCTTGAAGAAGGCTCTGGGGAGACCTTATTTCAGCCTTTCAGTACTTAAAGGAGACTTATAAGAAAGATGGGGACAGATTTTTTCATAAGGCCTATTGCAATATTATAAGGGTTAATGGTTTTGAACTAAAAGAGGGTAGATTCAGACTAGATCTAAGGAAGACATTTTTTATTGTGAGGGTGGTGAAACACTAGAACGAGTTGCCCGAAGAGGTGGTAGATGCCCCATCCCTGGAAACAGTCAAGGTCAGGTTGGAGTGGGCTCTTGAGCAACCAGATTTAGTTCAGGATGTCCCTGTTCATTGCAGGAGAATTGGACTAGATGACCTTTAAAGGTCCCTACCAATCCAAACTATTCTATGATTCTACGATTCTATGACGTCATTGCACATGTTAGAAGTTAAAAGTATTAAAATGGATTATTACATTATGAAGTTTTTAAAAATACTTGAAAAAATACATGCTATGCAGTTTTCTTATACTGAAGTATTACTTGTAATGGTTCTCTGCTTAGACTTGCATATATTTGACATCCACAATGAGTATTACTTCGTTGTTATAGGTGTATAACAATGTGCTATCAAAAGTTCATGCAAAAATGATATTTTGAGGGACCATATAAGTAAGCACATCTCATCACAGACTAGGAGTTTGTGTACTTAATGAAGCAAATTGGTAGTGACCTATTTATAATCATGCAGTAATTACTTCTGGTGATGGCTTCATCCTAGTGAAAATTACCTCATTTCCAACTATTAATATCTATAATATGGTGAGTTGTTAAACCACATAGAACACTGTTGGAATTTTTAATACAATTACTGGCTTACTGTTCATTGCAAATTATCTGCCTTTTTATTACAGATGCATAATTTCCTTTGTAATTTATCTATAAAATAAACAAGCATTTTGGAGAGAACAGCAATGAAACAAACTGCAGTATCTTTGCCAAAGATCAGTATTCAACAGTTCTCCATACTAATATATAGCCTTCATTGTCTAGAAAGAAATATGATACATGTTACTCAAACAAAACAATTTATTGTAAAGGTGATTCTGCACTGTAATCCACAAAAAGTGAATTCAAAGTGGATTATTTATTCCTGGTCAGTTATATAAGTTATTACAGTTCTTATTTTTTTCATTCTCATTGAACAAACAATTACCCTATTACTGAAGATAGGTCACCAAATAAAATAAATAAAAAGACTAGTATATTTTAAGAAATAGTAAAAGAAGTTTGTTTTGGGGGGTGGGTTTTTGCTTTTCATTTTAAAGAACAGAATAGACAAAGCTATTGAAAGAGTAATGTAGGATAAAAAAAAAGAACATGATCAGCAAGCTTACATTCCTATGCATATAATTGCTTAAGATTTTAATTTTCATTTCAAAGATACGCAAAACTCCAGTTAAGGGAAATTAAGAAGTGTAGCCGGAAAAATTAAGAATATTATTCTTGCTGAATTTTTTGAAATCTAAAATCCTTTCTGGAGATCATTTGCAAGTATTTAAGACATCTTATGAAGTAAGAATTTTCTCTTAATACTTTTAAATATAGGTTTTAAGCCATAGTATTTTTTATATATGCAAACAAACTTTAGCCATAATACTTTTTATATATGCAAACAAACTTTAATTTTTAATATTACCATAGAATTTATAGCTTAAGGTTTACAAAATCTTCCAGTCTACTCATTAATAAGGTACGGAGTGCACTGAAAACTGGAAAGCAAACAATTCCAGTAGGCTGCAACTTCTCATGTTTCAGAAACTTTGGAAAGTGCTTAACTATGAAGGTACTAAGAGTCACTTGAAAACAATGAGATTATTTAGGTTAGTATAGCTAGGGTGTATGTACGCAGAAATTGTATGCTTGAAGAATCAGATTTAGGTCCATTGTCCACTTAGTGACAATGAACATAAACATGCATATATATTATCAGGATTTAATATATCAGATAATTGTTGTTTTCTAAATATATCTACTTCAAATAATAAGGATCTTCTTATATTTTAGGTCCAAGTGCATGACACTACATGAAACTGCGAAAAACAATATAGTTTTCAAGGTACTAAGAATGCATTAATCAGCATTTCATTTGTTATTACTGCCTATAGCCTGATTTTTTAAGAAAAGAGTGTGTTTACGTATTTACACACACACACAAGCAGTGCTGTTGTATATAAATCCTGCACTAATGACTTGCAAATGAGCTGCCCAATTTCTTCTACATCTGCAGTATGCAAATTGTTTAAAAAGATACTGTTTCTAGAGTCTTCAGGAAAATAAACACCCAGGTAGAAAAGAAAAATACATATATATTTATTCTCTAATCTGCAAAGAAGACATCGATGAATCCAGAGAGCTTTATACTTTGAACACTCAAATCTGCCACAAAAATGGTTTCAGTAATTCTACTGTTTCCAGAAACCTCCTGGTTTACTTTCCAAGTCAAAAAGTAAAAAGTTTTTATGCACTAGGTAGAAAGTATACATCAAATTTTAAAATTTTCATTAGCACAATATTATTAAAAACAATCACAGTTTGCTGGGAATGGGTGATATTTTCCCATAAGACTTTCTTCCCGCTCCCTTTATTATCAAAAGACAATTATTTGTACCTGCTCAAAGATACTGAGAGTTAATATATGTTTCAATTAAGAGGACTGAATGGGAAAAATTATACAGCCTGGCAATAACAGCTATAGTCTATTAAATTGGTATGCAAATGAGTTGTGGTGAATGGAGTTAAATCCAGTTGGTGACCAGTCACAAGTGGTGTTTCCCAGGGCTCAGTACTGGGACCAGTTCTGTTTAATATCTTTATCAATGATCTGGATGAGAGGATTGAGTGCACCTTCAGTAAGTTTGGAGATGACACCAAGTCAGAGTGTAGAACTGCTTGAGGTTATGAAGGCTTTACAGAGGGATCTGGACAGGCTGGTTCGATGGGCTGAGGCCAATTGTATGAGGCTCAACAAGAAGTGGTGGGTCCTTCACTTGGGTAACAACAACCGCACACACCTCTACAGGCTCTGGGAAGAATGGCTGGAAAGCTGCCAGGCAGAAAAGGATCTTGATGTGCTGGTTGACAGCCGGCTGAACAAGAGCCAGCAACATGCCCAGGTGGCCAGGGCAGGTAGTAGCATCCTGGCATGTATCCAAAACAGCATGGACAGCAGGGCAAGGGGAGAGATTGTCCCCCTATACCTGGCATTGGTGAGGCCACACGTTGAATACTGTGCTCTGTTTTTGGCCCCACACTACAAGAAAGACATTGAGGTGCTGGTGTGGGTCCAGAGAAGGGCAATGAATCTAGTGAAAGGTCTAGAGCACAAGTCTTATGAGGAGGAGCTGAGGGAAATGGGGTGGTTTAGCCTGGAGGAAAGGAGGGTCAGGGGAGACCTTATCACTCTCTACAGCTACCTGAAAGGAGGTTGCAGCGAGGTGGGTGTCAATCTCTTCTCCCAAGCAACAAGTGGCAGGACAAGAGGAAATGGCCCCAAGTTGCACCAGGG
>JAVJGJ010000037.1:6380423-6413558 GCA_035590215.1 Microhierax caerulescens
GGCAGTCCTGGATTAGCAGTGGGACTTGATGTTCTCAAAGGTCTTTTCCAACCTAAACAGTTCTATCATTGTATGATTTGCATAGCTCTAACAAACCATAAGTTCATGGGCTCACTGCTCCATGTAGTTTATTTTCAATATTCTCTGTGATTTAAATATCATTATTACTATGACTATAATTATTATTATTAATGACTATTGCTGCATTAACATTCTATCTCAAGAACTATTCATGTTCTGTATCTTGCTACACATATATATTATATAATTCAAGGTGATGCATATTCTAGTAAAGGCATAAATTTATGAAAAATCTGTCACAAAGTATAAAGTGTTTGATTTTTCACCTCTAACTTGCTAGCGAGCTGGAATCCAAATCATTATTGATTGCTGATTTGTAAAATAAATTATTATAGTGATAAATGCATTATATTCACAATAGAAAGCAATAACATAGTGGTATTTCAGATTAAATATTCTATCATTTTTTTCTACATTTTTAATTTATTAAAATAAATTAAGAACATATTAAAATTTATTTATAAATAATACAACTGATGTTGATCATAATAAATTTATTTTAGTAATAGGAAAAATACAGGAAAATAAAACTAGAGAAACTTGGAATAAAAAAATCAATCTGTAACTTTATTTTAAATTTAGCAAAGGTAAGTAAAGATTGTAAATAAGCACAGGGCATACCTCTAAAACATGTTGTAGTCCAATACATGAGCATTCCGTAAAGATGTTGAGATGAAGTTTTGGGGACTATGTTACTATTACAATAATTTTGTCTGGCTTTCCTTCTGAATATTATAAAAAACTTTTTTGTAAAAAAATGTTTATATCATTAAGTAAAAAGCATTGTAATTTCGTGTTATCCAAGATATAGTCTAATTTAATTAATTGAATTGAATTATAAAGACTAGATTTCATTCATTGAACTCACCTGGGTAGTGTCACAGAATAACAACAAATGCATTCACACGAACAGAACAATTCAGATTATTAGATATTCTAACAATTTACAGACACTGGTTTATCTGCAGTTATGAAATGTTTTCTGGTCTAATTCTACATGGTCTTGCAAATTGTTCAGAATTTTTATACATAAAGGGTTATATAAGTTTAAAGGTATATTCAGTAGTTCTCAGGAAGCACTTAGAAATCATTATATAACATCTTTCTCTGATTATTCCGATAATTCTATGAAACATGTGTTCATTAACATTTGACCGTTGGAGTCCCACCACCAGCCCGTTAATGTCTGGTATGCTAAAACCAGTCATAACTAAGATGCAAGGTGTTCCTAATTTGCCACATAAGAACATGTATTACTACCCCATAATTCATCCATATTATTCCAGTGTCTTTAAGCAGGATATCATTCTACACAATTTAGTTTTTCTTCACAATAAAGGGTAATTTTAAACACTGTACAACAGTTCTGGATTAATCTATTAAAATCCAGTGGTTTAATGCATTATTTGGAGAACCATATAAATAAAAGTAACATTACACATTTCTTTCCCCCCCCCCTTAACATAATATAAAAATATTTTGATTTGTTTAGGGTACAAAATCAGGAAGTTGTAGATTCAAGCCTGATATGGGTTATAAATCAACTTCCTATGAATGTGAAGATTTTATAGCAGCATTTATAACTGAAAAGCCTGACATTTATACAATAATACATGCATTTCCCCCTTGTATATCACATCCCTGAGATGAAAGAAATTTTATAAAGCAAGGTCAGAAAAATATTTGCCAATGTCATTAAAAACAACAAAGGGAAAAGGTTAACAACAATCATAGAAAGCAATTTAGCATTTTTCTAGTCTGCTAACATTCAGTACTTAATGTTCATTTTCAGACAGAATCAAGGAAAGAGGTAACAATTCCTTCTGTAAGATAGAGATAAATTATAGGTAGAGAATCTTTTTCACTAATTTAATGAATACCATTGCTCATTGGCCAACTAAACAGTTGGAGCCACTCTCGCAGGACCACAATATCTTCTATGGCTGATAGATGGTATGACCAGAACAACCTCAGTCACAGCAGGAAAGAGACTGAACAAATTGTCAGCATGATTTACATACAAGTTGTTAACAGCATCTGGCTTGCTGTGCAGAAGAATAATGGACAAAAGACATATCCAGAAATGTTCCCATCTGCCCTATTTCAGTACACAACCCCTGTGAAACAGTGGGATTCAAAGGCTACAAGAGATCATCCTGCTCTGATTTTTCAACTTTGATCCTTCTTCCTAAAGCACAAAATCTCTACCAAAGTATAACATAACCAACATACAATTACTTGCTGAGTTATTGCTGAGTAATGTGAAGTCTTACCACTACTACAGAAAACTGTAGGAGAGTATCCAAAGGTGATTGAACCAAAGTGGTCAGTAGTGGCTGGGGTACTTTCAGAGATCTAAACCACATTTTCAAGTGTAAATGTACTTTTGACCTTTTAACAAATTCCTGCTTAAACTAATAAATACATAACAAGTAGCTAATTAGTATCCCTAACAACTCTCTAATTCTAAAATATCTTAAAAAAAAAAAAAAAGAAAAAAGAAAAAAATCATTTTCTTGGTAGCCCATTTTCCTCTCTTCAAAAGAACAACTTGCTTTTCCCACAATTAACTGTTCTTTATAACATCTATAATTATTGGTGAAAAAAAAAAAAAACGCAAAATCTTGCTGTTTCTTTTATATATATATATATAATTATTTACTAATAAATACATCTCTGTGTGTGTAGCTATACATATATACTTGTCTATGCATGTGCATATATGAACTGAAAGAAAAGAATCCAGCTCACAAAACCTGTATTGTTATCATAGCCCATGCTTGGCAGTTGGAATGGTGAAAATATGTGATGGTGAAAAAAACCACCAGCCATCACCACCTTTTTTGCAATACAATCTATTATGTCTTTATTGCAGTCCTAATTATTCCTTGAAGTTTGTCTAAGTTGATTAATATTGCATATTGCCATGTAACAGCTATACAGTTCTCTAATATATAGTCAGTTATTTTTATGTAAAATACAAACTGAAAGGTCATGTGATAAAATTGCTATAGAATTAGGGAAAGAAATAACTGAAAATAAGCATTTATGAAAATACTATATAAAGATAACTACTTTATGGAACTAGTTAGATTATATGGGGTTTTTTGTACCAGAAATGATATTGAAAACTCCCATCACCAGGTATCTGCTCCTGCCCAATCAGTTCCAATCAGTTATAAACAGTTTATGAAGCCCTGTCCATAAAGTGCTGGTAAGTTGTTAAGCATCAAGGGGAAGGAGGGACAATGATATGTTATTAAAAGCTACTGCAGTGCAAAACCTAAACATTTTCAGTGGGAGTACCTTTAATGGAAGTAAAAGATGGAAAAAGTGAAAAGTACCACAGAAGCTAGTTATGGTTAATTGTAATTAACTAAAAAATAGAAATTATATTTGGTATGATGATTCAAAGATTCTCCAGATGATGCTAAAATTAGAAAGTACCTCTCTAATATGCCATCCTGCTTCATAGAAGTCTTGTTTCCTTAGTACGTTTTTTGTTTTTTTTATTTACAGTGGAAGTACAAATTTAGGAAACCTCCCTCCTTCTACAGAACGAGAGCAATAGTCAGTCCTTTAATTTATCAGAGAGAAAGCAGTTTGCACTCACAAGTTTATGAAGACAACAGAGAAGTAAACATTTCTGTGAAATAATACTGATGTCTACTAGACTACTTTTAGAAGATGATTGTAAAATAGCATTTCAGGTAAGAGAATGTTAATGCAAAATAGCTGTCAGTTTTTTAAGGGGGTTATTCTTTTTCAAAACAAATTTAGATAAAATTACCAAATAGTTTAAAGGAAAGACTAAACAATTAACAGTATAAGTAGATAGGTACAGCTTTTTAGCAACACAAGCTACTCTGTACTAGGTCTGGCTGGGATAGAGTCAAGCTTCTTCCTAGCAGCCCATACAGTGCTGTACTTTGCATTTGTGGCTAATAACCATGTTGATAACACACCAGTGTTCCGGCTCAACAGTGTTAGCACAGCACCAAGGCTTTCTGTCTTCCCATTTCCCCCCACAGCAAGCAAACTGGGGCACAAGAGGATGAGAGGGATCACAGCCAGGACAGCTGATCCAAATTGGCTAAAGGGATGTTCTAAGCTATATGATGTGCTCAGCAACAAAAGCCCAGGGAAAGGGGGAGGAAGGGAGAACATTTACAGTGCTATGAGGTTTTCCTAAGCAACATTTACAGATGCTGAGACCCTGCTTCCCAGGAAATGGCTGGACATCAGCCTGCTGATGGGAAGGAGTGAATAATTTATTTATTTTGCTTTGCCTGCAAACACAGCTTTTGCTTTCTTTATTAAACTGTCATTATCTGAATTCATGAGTCCAATCACCTTCCTCTGATTTTTTCCCTATCCCATGGGAGGGGAGAGTAAGCAAGAGGCAGGGTGGGTGTTTGGCCAGGGGCAACTCACCACAAACTCAGATTAGAATCAGGAAAATTTAGAACTTAATTATTTTATTCATCTGCACTTTTCTTTATTGTATCTTCAACTGCAAAGTTTGCAAGGTTTGCCTATTAAATCTACAATCATAAATGGCAAGTGTCTATTTTCATTATATCTAACAATTGATCCTTCAGAATGTATGAAATAACTTCAAATTGAACACTTTATATACATAAAAGCAATAAGCTACATCTGTGCACTAAAATGAAAAAAGGGCTTGTTTAACGGTATAGAAAGAGTGTTTCACATTTCCAAGGGTCCATGAATCATTAGCATCCAATATTAATCAAATATGGCACCTGAAAAAATGGAGATCACTTATTTTTACAGTAAAATTGGGATGACAAGCAGTAACCTCAGCTATAAATTGGATCCTACACTTGCAGATGATAGAAAAATGGAGATAAGTGGGTAAAAGATTGCCACTTCCTTCCAAAGACTATTTCACCTCCTGTCAGCTGCATTTCCTGCTAAAATATCTCTTGCTCACTTATACACTTAATTTGACTACTCACTACATGACAAATCAATGCAAATTGCACTTTTTCTGGCTATACCACTATTTATGATCCTTCAGAATATTATTCCAGGATTGAGATGACTGTTGCACTGAGTTGACGTGTTTGGTGCATGTTGGTCTATGGATGCTAAACTAACAGAAAGTCTAACAAGGAGATAAGGAGGAGAACTGACAGGGAAAGGAGCTGGAAGATGGTACAGAAAATGTATGTGTGGCAAAATAAGTAATCTATAGGAATTAAAAGAAAGAAGGCAGCAGCATAAAACAGCTTAAACCAGATGTAATTATAACAGACTTTCAACATGCATAGCAACGCTGTCACTCATCCACCAAGGGTTACCTGAAAACCTAATGAATAAAGGTACAAGACCATCAGAATAAATATGGTTGAGTATCTCACAGTAGACATTTGATGGGTTGCTAGACCCTTTCATGACAAAGGCCACCAAGCTCAATAGTGTATGCATTGGTGCTGTGTCTGTTCTGGGGATCCCTCCCCCATCGCAGGTTCTGGATGCAAATGGCTTCCTCAGCCTTAACTGCTGAACACAACTGAAAATCAAAAGGCTGGACTTCATTCCTTTTTGCCTTTCTTCTTGTTCTTCTTGATGGGAAATCTGATTGGAATCAGTACTGGAATTAATCAATTTGTCAATAGTCTTGTTTTGACAGACCAGTTTTTCCTTAAATAGAGCTAGCTTGTTGGTAAGAGAAATTACAGGGCAGCAATGGAGCCTTTACAGCAATAGCCCTCTCTTGCTCGCTCTGAACAATCCCCTTTCTCAGCTGCTTCTGAAGTCTGGGCTGAAAAATGCAGCAAAGAAGGAAAAGGCTCTATGTTTGAACTGCAGATAAGAACCTGGTATAGATCCATAAAAAACGTTAGTAATGTCAATCAGAATTCATAAACAGAATTATGCAGTTTTCAACATATATTCAACTGATATCAATAAAGATATAAAATATAACAGGAAAGATGTAGAAGACTAAAGATCTGCTGAATCCATGAAACTGCTGAGATAGCTTAAAAAGGCATTTCATTACATCCTGATATCCCGTCTCTCTCAAAAATATATTGTTGATTTTCAGCTTTTTAAATAAGAGCTAAAATAAACCCCTAGTGACTTTTGAACATGTGGACTAGAAAAATTTCTGACATTTATTTTACAGATGAAGTAAACCATAATACACAAAATACTTTAATGTATTGTTAAATTGCTCATTTACCTCCATTTGCTACACAACAAAAACATTTAAAATTATAGAGTAGCATGTAAAATTATTAGGTCAAAAAGCATAATTTCCTACATTGCATTTTACATGCAGTTTTAAACTCTGTCATGCCTTAATTATCAGGGACATATCCAATAGACCAAAGAATGAGATGACTGAAGTGGGCATGGCAAGCAGCACATATGCATGTATATATATATCATTATAAGTCTTTTGATCACCACATTGAACAGTGCAAGGAGATTTATTTACTTTTATTTACAATCAGTCTATCTCAAGTTTGACTGGTGAACTTGAAACTAAAGACAAGTACATGGTTCATTTACATTTCAATCCAAAGCAGGCGTAGAGTAGAAGAAGTAAATCATCTTTTAGGAAAGATAACATTAATAATGACAATGCATAAAAATTAGAGTAACATGGCAAATAGATACAAAAATAAAAATGTACAGAATGTGGCTAAACTCCAAAAAATGTTGACCTTTTTACCAAATCCCACTGTTTAATATTAGTCTTTCAATGCAATCAAAAAAAGAATGCTTACCTATCACTAACTTGAAGTAGATAACAAATTTATAATATTAATTTTTTTTCTGCACATTCCAACTACATACTGTCTCAAAGGATTTTAGGATTTCTTTATTTGCTTTTGCAAAATGATCTCTGAGATACACTCTTGACTTTTAAAATGAGTTTGCATTAAGCACTTAAGATGGGAACAGACAATAATAGTGTTCACACTACATGCTGAAATGTACTTAAAATTGTTATTAAAAAAGAGTATTAAACGGTAATGTTCCTCAAGACTTTCAAAGCTTCTGGTTTTATCAGATCAAACATTGTGAAACCATGCTCTAAAATCTTTATGTAAACTGCCCCTAGGAAAAAGCTTCTGACATCTGTCCATGTCTCTGCAATTTTTCTTCCTATAGTGTTTATCATATTTCAATTTAAAACATTGAAATATTCTCTTTTCTAGACTTAATATTATATTTTGAACCAGGTACCAATGTTGCTGTGTGAATTTCATTTTCCCAATGCATTGGTTTAGGGTTTTGCCATTCCATTATATTCTTCTATAACTCCCTTTATTCCTGACAAATATTGGAAATTATTCATATTCCTGTCGCAGGGTTCTTCAACTAACCCTGTGATTTTTTTTTCCTGATGTCAGAGTTGAGGTTTCCATACTGAATTTCATTAATTCATGGCATTTGTTTTTACCTAGAGATAACATTATCAAAAGTCACTATTGTACTCTTCCTGTTCTTTTTCTTCATAGCTTATAAAAGAGTTGCTCTAAATAATATGGCAAAACCAAACAAATCTTCCTCTGTATATCTGTTCTTAAAGCTGTCTTTTAAATATGTTAGTTGTCCCTATTAACAAGCAGAAAAAAACCCACTCCAAAACCTAGAAAACAGTGAGGCAACAACTATTCATTACAGTCATACTGAATAACACTTTTAACTTGGGCTTCCTGGTCATTTTACTTATTTGAATGCTTAGATTGCCATGTGGTTGGCCAAGTTGATTTTGGTTCTGCTTTTCAATAATGTGCTAATCAAAACAACTCTGACTAAATAAAATAGAGCTGACTAGATTTATTTCCCACCGTACCACTGCAAAGTTGAAACCTAGATTACCTACATGATCTCAACATGTTAATGTCTATTACGCTTATTTCAACAATACTCCTTAAACATATTTAGCAACATTTTGTTGCAGAAAATTTAGTTTGTGTAGATCCATCAGCTAACAACAGAGTACTTTGTCACATCTAAATTCAGTTGTAAAATCAGAATCATTTAAAACTAGGCTTTAGCCTGAAATGTTCTTTTGTGATTTATTGTATGGAAAAAACTACAATGTTGATTACATGCTCTCTTTATATTATATGGTATATTTTAGCACCTCCTAAGACTGATCCAAAGAGAAAATGCCTTAACACTACTCAAAAGTCTTTTTTTCTTGCACTGCATTCAAGTTTAAAGAACAGATATACTATCTCCCCTCAGGTGGAGTAGGCTTCATCCAGAACTCTGAGGGCACAAAAAACAATAAAAGCAGGACAGAGGCTAGAATGCTGCAATCAGTGCTGTAACAATTAAGTAATTTTAATTCAGTGTTGCTCAGTAAGAATTTCTGGCAAACAATAAACAGCTACACAGAGTACTGATATTGTATGAAAGAAGAATGAAATTTTTATACAGCATGAGATGTCCAATTTTCAAAGTGACTAAGAACAGATATTTATGGATTTCTGTAGCTGTGCAATAGTGCTATTGTTAAAGCTTGTTATAGGTGACTAACTCTAGTGATTTGAGCCAATGGTTTATTGCTATACAGCTGGCTTAAATACACATACCTATAAAAGCCTAAATGAATGTGGAATTACATCCTGTGGTCAGTCAACTTCAAAACTGATTTGAAATGGCTTACCCATAAAAAGGAACAAGGGTGAGTACAACCGGTAGGCCAAAGCAAGCTGTGGAAATCTAGAAAAATATATTCCAGAGACATTTGCTTATCTTTTAAATTCTAAGTCAATAAACCTACAAAGATATGAAAAAATTATAAAACCTAGGATTCATGAAATAAAATTCACTATACCAATGTACTATAAAATCTAGAGGGGGGTTTATTACTTTTAAATCAAAATTAAAATACACTGGACTTCAATTAATTTAGTAACAACATTCAGCCTTTATATCAGGTTTATAGTTGCATATTCATATAGTTCAGATTTCTGAGTATGAGAGTAATAGCAGCTTCCTCACAGACATTACATGGCCCAAGATACCAAGAT
Organism: Microhierax caerulescens; assembly: GCA_035590215.1. Classification (NCBI taxonomy): domain Eukaryota; kingdom Metazoa; phylum Chordata; class Aves; order Falconiformes; family Falconidae; genus Microhierax; species Microhierax caerulescens. The sequence goes on from JAVJGJ010000037.1 coordinate 6,389,534, forward strand.
TCACTTCTGCTTCAAGTTAAACACCAATTTTCTATAATAAATATATAAAATATAAACACGGTATCAATTATATGAATTTAGAATTTCTAATCTGCCATGACTATCAACCACTCTGGATCTTGAAATACTATATATTATATATATATATATATATATACACACACATTATATGTAGAGGAATTATAGAGGAATGAAGCTGGGTTAATTAACATCGATAATATACAGCTGTGGGCTGGCTTCAGGGGCAGTGGGTTGGCTGATGTCGATAATGTGCAGCTGTGGCTGGTTCCTGCTAGTTAAAATAGCTCAAAGGGGTATGGAAGAGATAGAATGTATGAAGAACTCTGGATGAAGGAAGGAGAGGGAGTGCTCCAGATGTAAGAGAGACAAGGGGAGGCCGCAGGAGAAGCAGGGGCCCTGGATGAGGAGAGGCTGGCTAGGGGAGAAGCCTGGCAAAGGAAGAATCCAGAGGCAAGAAGCAGGGTGGACTGGCCTGAAGAGGACGGAGAAACAGCACAGACAGTAGATGAATTGTTGAAACCTTGTGGGGGGTTGGTGGCTGTGCTGGGGAAAGATGCGGGAACTACTTATTGAAGTTAACGTGGTATGGGCTGGTAACAGCCTTGCTGCAGCCAGCTGGTCTGGATAGCACTGTGGCAATTATATGTATATATATGCATATATAAAATAAAGCTGTGGCAATCCATTGCATTGTATAGTCAACTACATGTTACACTTACCATAAGTGATAGAAAAAAATACAAAACCGGTAACACAGGGAACTGTAGCTGTAGCAGCTGGCCAATCACACAGTCAAATAAATAGTTACTATCCACTGCTCTTATTTAATATTCATATTTTCACCTCAGATTTAATCTAAAATATCAAGTTTTCAAGTCAAATTTCAGTAAATAATTGTGTCTTTATTTTACTCCAGCAATTTAAACATCCATAAATGAAATTAATTAAATACCTCCTAACAGGTAAGCAAAGAGTTAGGTCTTGGGATTCAGCATTACCTTTAATAGGTATATTATTTAAATCATGCTATCTTTTTTTCCATTATGGTTTTATTTAAACATACTAATAACAAGAGCCCCGGAAGAATGAAAACAAACTCTGATATTTTTTTTGAAAAATAGGCAAAAAACTTGTATTCTCTCATGGCAGACCTTAATCTGAGTTACCAAACTATCAGAGGGCTTAAAAAAATAATCTAACAGAACAGGGAAAATCATTGTATTTTTCCCCACCACGTGAAGAATAACTGAACTTCCATTCATCACAAGATCAGTAAGAGCAATAATAGTGTTTGCAATTGGTTCACATCATTATAGTATGGATTAAAAGTGAACACAGGTGTGTATGTTTCACCATTGCTCATATAGGTTGAGATGGCAGCCTAAATCCTTGACAGTGCTGTGCATATCAGATCACGTAGTTAGGAAAAACCAGGAAATTCTTGTTTCGTAGTTAATCTCTTGGAAATGACAAAAACAATGAGATTGGCCATGAGAATATTTGATCATGTGGCTTATCAATGTCATACAGCTGTGTGGTTACAAGTCAGGGATTTCCAGTGAAGAGGAGTGATGCTCATACCTTACCTAAATCATCATGCGTATTTCATCTGTAATGAAGAAAAACATCCTCAGACTGGAACAGACACAAAGATGAGATACTGTCAAGACTGTCGAAAATGAAACATCTTATTAATAAGAGAAGAAAGGAGTATTTTTGATCTAAGAAAAGAGTCCAACAAAAGATCTGGTTGCTTTCCTAAAAGGTATTCAGGCTGTAGTCATTAGGAAGAGGCAGACTCTATTAAAACTTTAGGACAGATATTGGCACAAGAACTGACATGGATATATTGAAGACAGGAATTAGGTTGACTGACAGAAATGTCCAGGATGTACTGTTTTATCAGCAGGAACGGAAAAAGTAATGTTTGAGCAATACTTGGTAAAATCATGTATGTTTGTAATGGTAAAACACTGGATTTTTTAAATCCAGGAAATGCCTTCTACTTCCATAGTTCCATAAGAAAATATGTTTTGTATGTTGTGGGTTGATGTTGGTTGGCTGCCAGGTGCCCACCAAGTTGCTCTATTCATTCCCCTCCCTCAACAGGTCAAGGGGAGAAAATAATGAAAATCTGTTCCCCTGCTCTAGCATGGGGTCCCTCCCACGGGATGCTGTCCTTCATGGTCTTCTCCAATGTGGGTCCTTCCCAGAGGTTGTAGTTCTTCAAGAAGTGCTCCAGCACAAAACCTTTCTATGGGGTATAGTCCTTCAGGAACAGACTGCTTGAGCGTGGTTCCCCACAGGCCACAGTTGCTGCCAGAAAACTTACTCCTGCTTGGGCTCCTCTCCACGGGCCACAGCACCTGCCAGGAGCTTGTTCCAGCTTGGGCTTTCCACGGGCTGCAGCTCCCTTCTGGGTATATCCAGCTGCTGTGGTGTGAGGTACTCTACAAGATGCAGAGTGGATATCTACTCCACTGTGGTCCTCCTTAGGCTGCACAGGAACAAGCTTCATCATCATGGTCTTCTCCACAGACTGCAGAGAAATGTCTGCTCTGGTGTCTGGAGCACCTCCCCCCCCACCACCTTCACTAACCCTGGTGTCTGCATAGTTGCTTCTCACGCATATTCTCACTATTGTCTCCCAGTTGTTGTGAACACTTCCTACCTTTCTAAAATATGGTATCTCAGAGGCACTACCAGCATTGCTGATGGCCAGGGGGGTATGAGGATTAAATTCCTCATAATTTGGCTTTAGAAGCAAGGATACAAATGGTCTTGAAAGTCATTTGGAAAATATTTAAAGGAAGGAAATGTGAAAATATCTCAAAGAAAACTAAACTTTGTCTTCCTCTATATTACAGCTTTTGGAAGTAAATAGAAAAAGTTACTGATCTCAAACTTAACGACAACTCAGAAAAAAGCAACATTCACCTTTATTGAATAGGATCCATAAAAAGCAGGTAGAACTATTCAAAAGACAATTCAGTGTTACCGATGAGATGACCTATCGGATTAATTCATTCTACAACTGACCAGAAAAATTAAGTATTCCTGGTAATAGATCTGTGTGTATTTAAAGAGGAAAGAAGCAGATCAATTGTCTCTTTTGAAGTCTATCTGCATTGCACACATTTAGCTAACTCTTTTATAGACCATAGAGACAATGAAAATATTGAATAAGTAGAACTCATTTCATACTATTGGCGTATATTTCTTGATGAGGAATTAATAAGGATTTGCCATTAAGAAACACACCCTTCGCTTCACAAAACCCCTATTGTAGTCAAAGCTCACTTACCTATTAAAGGGTATACTTTTACTATTTAGGGGTAATAATATGAAGTGTTCACCCACAAAATAATAATCATTCACTTTCAGTCATTCTCTGCCTATCAGTATTCTCATACTTGCTGTTAAAATATGGGTTTGCATTTCAGTGTTTACTATACAAGCTAAGATGTTCAATTGGGAAAAAGAACTAACAGATACATTTAAAAACTTAGAAAATTATTTTTGAAAGTTTGCATATGGTCAGTCACTCTCATGGAGACCAGAGATCCATCTGTGATCATTAATCTATTGGTATCTATTGTTAATCCATTCTAATGCAACAAATTAAGTAAACTTCATAATGGACTTGTTATAGCTAAATAACATAGAAGATTTAAATGATTTCCTAGAGGTATCCCATTCCTTGTATGTTCAGGTGACTGATGTTCTGTATGTGGAAGATTTTCTAGGGTCTTTGGATTCATTCAGAGTTTATTTACAAGACACGATGTATTTGACTATGAAGGTAGCTTAAGAACTTCCTAGCGTCTTTCACTCACAGCTGCCCATCATTCCTCCACACAAGCAATTCACTATCTCCTCAGTCTTTTCAGTGAAATTTTCTGAGACTACACTGTTAAACTGACCATTGAAAAAATCCAAGTTGATATGACCAGCACCTTGATGTAAAATTATGTGAGTGTTGCTTATCTAAAACGTTTGGCAAATGCATATCACCCTACTGTAGTGTATATATTTGGGCTATTGCAGAAAGCTATCTCTAGTAACTGCAAGTAAAAGTAAGGGGGTTCACTTCAAAGCCCTCAGCTACATTCTAGCAGAAACACTGATTTAAAGTCTTTTGTGGAACTATTGCCTCTTGTTAAATACAGCCTTGTAATGTATTTTCTTCAATAATTCCTGTTCATGTGTCAAATAGTATGATGAAGAAATGAGTTTCAAAGATGAATGATACACATATTATATCTGGTTTTCCATTCTTTAACACTGTCCTGAAGTAGTTTTTAGAAGGCTTCACAGGAAGTGTGTCCAGTAGTAAAGCTTGGAATTTTCCTATGTTCCAAATGCAAAATTTAAATGCAAGATTGTACTGGTTCTGTCTGGGATAGGGTTAATTTTTCTTCACAGAAGCTCACTAGGGTCCTGAGCTTTGGATTTGTGCTGGAAACAGCACTGATGTTGTAGTGGATTGCCAAACAGTGCTTACAGAGAATCAGGGCCTTTTTTGTCTCCCACACTGCACTCAGCCAGAGGGCTGGAGGTGCACAGGCAGCTGGGAGGGGACACAGCCAGGACAGCTCACCTCAACTGACTACAGTGATACCCCACCCCATGAGACCACACTCAGCAATAAAAGGTGGGGGAAGAAGGAGGAAGGGGGAACATTCAGAGTTACGGCATTTGTCTTCCCAGGTAACTGTTCTGTGATGGAGCCCTGCTGTCCTGGGGATGGCTGAACACTTGCATGCAGTTGGAAAACATTGAATTACTTATTTTGCTTTGTTTGCATGCATGGCTTTTGCTTTCCTTGTTAATCTTTATCTCATCCCATAAATTTTCTCACTTTTATTCTTCTAATTCCCTTCCCCATCCCACCACAAGGGAAGTGAGCAAGCAGCTCACTATTTTTGTGTAGGGTTTTTTTTCTAAAAAATACACTGCATATAGAAGTTAGAGGGGATGAACGAGTATCAGGGTTGTATCAAGCTTCTCCAGTGCAGAAATCAGACCATTTCATTAGCAACCACGAGACTGAAGTAAGTATCATTAAGTTCTGCTGAGAGCTAACAGACTGCGAACTGAGCGAGCGCAGGTTTGTGAATGGTATATTTTGCTCATACCTCAGTTGAAGGAGTAAAAACAGTAGTAGATTATCAGTTTTCAGAAAACATTGTAACGACTACATTCTTGCTGAAAAGAGGATTCAGAGAAAAATGAGTAGTAACTGTTCAAGTAAATAGATTAGCTCCACTAATAGATGCTGAAAACGTTATTTTCTCTTAAATATGCTGGAGGTAAAGCTTTTTGAGTATCAAGAGTCATTAAATCAAATGAAAATGACACATCTCATATGAACTGACCTTTAAATCATTATACTAGTTACAAAAAAACCCTTTAAAACCAGAGTATTAGTTTGCAAAATACCATTTGGGCCTTTAGCTAAGTAGCAATTCAACAGATGTTTAATATGTCTCAAAGGGCTGTCTTCAGCATCTGTATCAAGTAATTGGAAGATGAGGACAGAATCTTTACTTCTTCCTTTCCTCCTGTCTGCAACAAGGGAACATAAGTATAAGCTTAAATGTTGTATCAAGTAATCATTTTTTTTTTATTCAAATTTCAAACTTCAAAGATGTTTGTAAGTGCTTCCACTGCCATCAAGCTTGTCAATTTGTGCCTTATAGCACAGTAGGACATACCATAGTCATCCATAGCTGCTGCTTTATTTTTCTAAAAATGGTAATGCATAAAATGATAAAATAATAAAGACAAGTTACAGCTGGAGGAAGAACATTTAAGCTCTGAGGACTTTTTTAAACTACACCAGAAGTAACATTTAGAAAAGCCTTTTCGAGAGTACTTCTGGGATGTATGAGGTTTCAGATTTAAGCTGCAATGGCCCAGGTATCTGAAAAAAACTTTAAAGTGAAGTTGCATGGTTTTTTACCAACTTTGATTTAAAAAGAGAAACAAACACCACATGAAAAAAACACGTAAACTCGAGATGTAAAATTCTGAGTGCATTTTCAGTGAGTGAAAGTAGTTGTGGTGAGTTGCATTTACTTAATCACTACTAGGAAATCATCTTTACAGTTTGAGGTGGCAAAACATACAGTTTAAAACTTTTTATTCACTGGAAGCTGTCTCTTACCCTAAACTAGACCTTCCGTTTTATTTTGCTTTCAGTGATACGATACTGAAATAGTCATTTTAAGGTCTATACTCACACATTTTTTAAAAATCAGTATTTGCTTGTTTAGCTGTCAAATAAACAGCTAAATTTTTATTTCCACTTGGTCCCAAAATGTTAAAAATCAATATTTATCCTGGAACCTTTTGCTGTTTAAAGTCTTACCAGATTACATGTACCCTAAGAAAATCTTTGTCTTTGAACAGATAAAGGAAATACACTGTATATGGTGAATTATTATATGATGAATTGACATGAGATATTTTTTTCTTATCCATGAATTTAAGCAGTAGTAACTAGTAATAGTCACTTACCAGTACATACCATGCAGTCTGGATATGGCATCTGCATGAACTAATCAGACTGTGCAATTTCCATCAGTATACTCCTCATTCATCAAAACACATTTGAATATCTTATCCCATTAGAATGAAATTTTATTTTCTTTGAAATATTCAAGAACAATTCCAATGTAATTGGCATTCTATTAAACAAGAGCTGGAAAGTATAACACATTCCATTATGATTATTATAAGATAAAAAAAGAACATATCTCTGACAATTCTCAGGCGTTTTATCACTTAGGCAAAATCTATGAATTTTAAGTAAAGCAACCAAATATCTGGCAATAAAAATTGCTCGCAAAGAATATTGTATAACATTGATTGAAATTCTAACAAATGCAGATGCTGCCCAAGCCGTTATACTACTTCAGGGAATATTCCTCATAAAAAGCATGAGGACTATATTACTGGATTCAACAGGTAGCTATTGTCTCTATATAATCTCTTTGCATATTTAATTAAAACGTTCTTTCATCCTGTATACATTCTGACATCATTGACATCTAACTGCAAAAGGGCCAAATGCTACGCTGACATTTATTTTTGAACTGGTGGACAGGTGATTCAATGCATTTTGTTAGACTAGACTATAATTTAGAATTATTTTAACATTCACAAATAAACCCTCTTTGTTTTTATTTTTTGCCTTGAACTTCTTTACAACCCTACAGCACATTGTTCAAGAGAGGGTGCTATCCCTTCACTTCTTTGATATGTGGGAGTATCACAATGGTGATGAAAGTGCTCACTAAATCCCTAATAAAATGTGGCAGGATAGAACAATTTTGCTTACTACCTTGTGTAAGAGATTTCTTCATATCTCTAAGAGCTCATGCATTTGATTTTTCAGCTCAAGTACAAATACACTTTCCTTTGTTTCTCTCCTACTGTGCAATGTGGCAGACTCATGCTGACTCATGCAGACTCATGGCAGACTCATCCCAGCACCACTAATACCTTCTTAACTCCAGATATTTCTCCTAGGCTCCTCTGCTTCTATGCATGTTTCCATTGCTCTGACACAGTTCTGCTCATCCACTCCTACTAAATCTCAGTTTCCTCTCTCTCTCTTTTTACTCTCTCCTTCCTCTCTCTAAAACCTGGCATTTTCCTTCCCCACCTAGCCTTATTTTCTCTTTTCTTTCTACTCAAAAATTCTCACTTTTACTTTTTTCCTCAAATATCTCCCTTTCATCTCCTCCCTGTGATTTTCTAGTGTGATTCAAACCTCTGCTTCTCTACATAAGCACTCCTCATGCATTTTTTTTTTTTTAAATTAAAGAATAGAGGACTTTTTCCTCTTGCTGCACAGACCTTAAATAATTCTTAAGAAAGACCTAAGCTAGAAAGGTGGCAAGCTGGCTGGTGACTGCATCCTGTCAAAAGAGAGGATAAAATGCACATCTTTATAAACGAGTGGCAAAACCCCCAACCAAATGAAAAATCTCAAACATCTAAGGTACTTAGGTACTGAAACTTAACATCTTTCTGTTCTTTTTTCCAGTTCTGTTCATGGCCAGCAGATTTACCTCTGAAAAAGAGGGTGTATCTCCACCTTACTTTCCTATAATTTTATCTATGGGCTAATGCAGGATGGTTCTCATCAATTCAATAGTTTCCCCTATTTACTTTTTAAGAGGAAAAGAAACATTTAGAATTAAATTAAGAAAACAGAGACTGACAAATACTAAGAAGCAATTACTTCTTCAATAATACCACCATTCAGAATCCAACAGACAAACAAAACCTCAAAACTGTTTTGTCTTGTGCTTCAAAGGAGATAAAACCAAGAAATAATAATTTTCTCCTTCAGATGCTCTGAACATGAATCAGCTGTTATAAACAAGTTTTCAGGATCTGCAGATGTTCATTCAGAGATTTAGGCATCTAATCCTTTGTAATGTATTGTGTTTTCTATTTTCCATCATTGAATTTGCATCACCTATTTTCTTTTTTCAGGAGATCTATGGATTTATAAAAGCAACTAAATTTCATTACAAAGGCTGAATCACAAGTGACAGAAATTTTCACGTGACAGCTGCAGTTAGGTCAAATGAAACAAAACATTAATACAATTTATTTTATTTTTCATATCTAGGTCTCTGAAACACAGGCAACAAAGGAAACTACAAGATTATTGTATCTGTTGGGACTTTTGTGTGTACACCCAAATTGTATATTCTACATCCCAACATTCCTTTGAAAGACCTTGGCCAAAAAATGGTGTAGGTGCTTTAATAGGAACAAGTATTCTGCCTTATCAAGCACCAGTCATTGAAAAATTATTTTACTGTGTCTTAAATTTACTGCTAACGCATTACTGTTTATCAGTACTCAGGACCACATTTCACAGTGTGTTGAGAAAAAGAAAAATCTGTCCAGAGATGGAGCAGCAAGCAGATGAAAAGTGTTTTTTAGCCTATTCTAGATACAGTTCTTTTTCCCCCCATCCTGTAATTATCATATTTCAATAACTGTTTAACAATATGTCATGGTTTAACCTGGGCTGGTTACTAAGCACCATGCTGCCTCTCACTCACCCTCCTCACAGTGGGATGGGGGAGAGGAGTGGAAGAGGAAAAGTGAGAAAACTCCTGGATTGAGATAAAGACAATTTAATTGGGAAAGCAAAAGCCATGCGCACAAGCAAAGAGAACAAGGACTTCATTCACCACTTGCCATCAGCAGGCACATGATCAGTCATCCCCAGGACAGAAGGGCTCCATTACACATAGCAGTTACTGAGGAAGACAAATGCCATAACGTCAAACGTCCCCCAGTTATATACTCAGCATGATGTCATATAGCATGAAGTATCCCTTTGGCCGGTTCAGGTCACCTGTCCTGGTTGTGTCCCCTCCCCATTGCTCATGCCCCTCCAGCCCTCTCACTGGCAATGCCTGAAAAACTAAAAAGTATTTGACTTAGTATAAACATCACCCAGCAACAAGCACAACCATCAGTGCGCTATCAACATTGTTCACACACCAAATCCAAAACACAGCACTGCATCTGCTACCAAGAAGAAAATTATCTCATCTGAAAACTGGATAAAATAGTTGAAAATAAATTCCTGAACAAGTTATTACTACTGTATAGCGCCATCCATCTGAATAGGATTTTCACAGCATTAAAATCTCAAGAACCTCAGAATCAGATAAACAAATGTTATAATTCTATTCGCGGGTGTGGGTCTACAGGGTAGTCATGTGAAAAAGGTATGTGGGATTTGGTGCCAAAACACAGTTCAATGTGGAAGTGCATCAGCTGAGACAGAAAAACTACTAACCATTAAAAATGTTATGCTCTAATTTACAGTTCCAGGTTCTTAAATGTTTTATTTTAATTTGATAAAGTTGGGTGTGATTCTGACAAACCAAAATCTTGGCAGAGACATAGATAGCACCTTACATCTTTTTGCCTAGCAGACTTGATGTTCCTCTACAGTTCTTGCCCCTTGTCACAGTAAAAAAGATTGGCAAATTCCTTCTCAGCTGAGACAAATAGGAAGTTCTCACAGGCAAGAAAGACCTGAAATCACCCATTTCTAAGAAAATTCTCTCCCTGTTTTCAGAAAAGCTGTTTCTATTCATAGTGGTTGTAAAGCAACCCTATAAAGACATGAAATGAGGAGATGTTATTGCTGCAGCTGCAGTCAAAATTTAAAAGCACTGGAAACACTACATATTTTTAGTGTTTACAGGAACTGTAATTTGGCTTGCACCTAAGAAATGAAGGTCTGTAACGAGCATCACAGAACCTAATGATTCCTTGATTAGTGTGGCCTCAACCCCGCAGAGAGTGCAAATTCACAGGGTGGGCACACTTCTTCCCCATGCTTAAGCTGAGGGAGCCAGGCCCAGTCAGTCTTTCCATCTGGGGGTACTAGTCCTGTCTCCAGACAACAGAGCACTAAAATACCAAGTTGGATGGGCTGTGCATCTAAACAGGTTTCTATGGGAACTGAAGAACCACAGCAGACGAAAACAAAGAAAAACAACATCTGTCAAACTGAGATGAGGTAATGAGGCAACTGCTGTGACCATGCAGAGATTTAGCCCAGGAGCAGAGAATCCAAGAAGGATCAGGGATGGAAGAAATGCTTAGCAGACATCCGTGTTCTCACAAACATTGCCAAGAAGTCATAAAATATGCTAGGGCATGAAAAGAAATTACTGAAATTGTGGAAAACAGAGGCTGTACAGAAAATCTATTGACTTAAAGATTCATTACAAGTCAGGACGCATGGTCTATGTACAGCTCAGGTTAGGGGAGATGACAATTGTGAGGGTAAGAGGGTGAGCAGAATTAAAATAGGGTAAATACAATCAGTTCAGGAGGACTGTTGTAGTGAACTCATAGTAAGCTGTACCGAGTACAATATGAAGCAGGAAGTACTTAAAAGACATGATTTGAAAGGAAGAACAATATTATGTCATTGGATATTGCATTTATTATTTTTATTATGACCATCTTCTTGGCAATTGTACACTGGATTGTTGAAAAAAATAATATCTAAGAACTAATAAAAGCTACCTAACAGTATTTCAAAGATGTGAAAGAACATTCACAGCTTGCTTTTTTTTTTTTCATCATGGAAAAAAAACACAAACATTTTTTTTAAAAAAAAAAAAAAATCACTGATCAGGAAAAATTATTAATTCCTTCTAAATCTCAGCATTTTCAAATATGATCGTGCATTTTTCTAATCGCAAAATTATCTCCTAGACTAATTCCCTTTGCTGTTCTCAGCCTCTCTGTTCTAAGCTTTTGTTAGCAGACAGAAATAAGCAAAATAAGTTTTCTACAATGAAACATATTGGTCTAATGAAATTGGGCTTTATATCAAAACAAGAAACTGTGATATTTGTTAACAGTAAAGGAAACCATCCACACAAGTCACTACAATATGTTAAAAGAAATAATTACCTTACACTACACTTGCAAAGGGAGTATTCCAAATATGCAATTATATGCAAATACATCATTATGCAATAAAGCTAGTCATGTTAAGCACCTTCCTTAGAAAAAACTAAAATTTATTTGCCCACCAGAAGGCTGGAGAGGGACTTTTTACAAGGACATGTAGTGATAGGACAAGGGGGAATGGCTTTAAACTGAGAAAAGGCAGATTTAGGTTAAGCATAAGGAAGAAATTATTCACTACAAGGGTAGTGAGACACTGGCCCAGGCTGCCCAGAGAAGCTGTGGATGCTCCACCCCTGGAAGTGTTCAAGGCCAGGCTGGATGGGGCTTGGAGCAACCTGGTCTAGGGGGATGTGCCCCTGCTCATAGCAGGGGAGTTGGAACTAGATGATCTTCAAGATCCCTTCCAACCCAAACTATTCTGTGATTCTATGAATATTTAACATTGTAGACTAACCTGTAGCAACTGTATGAAAAAGTATGTTAAGCTTTCTTCTTGAATATGTTTACTCTAAGGCCCCTGTCATTGAGATACATGTATATTCTTCCTTTCAACATCAGCAAATTGTTGCAAACATAAATCACGCAGCATAGGATAACATCTTTTTTTTTTTATTTTTAAGGATGATATACTACACCACCAAATATTTAAACCAGAAAAGATTTTTTTTTTCCTTTTCTTCTTCTCTACCAAGTTTTTAAGTAGATTAGAAAAATACAAACTTCCCCCTATTCCTTTGCTATGTAAAATGCACAGGTATCTGACACTGGTTCTGTTTTCCTCATGTGATAGAACTATTTGCTGTTCTTCCTTTTTACTATGTTATTGCTTTAACTCCAATGCACATTTCAGGTCACATTTCTTAAACAACAGAAGAGGGTATTTGTATAGAGAGGAGGAGGGGACAGTATTCTACCTGTGGTGGTGGTGAAGAGTTCTGATACAGCTTTTACATGAAAGGAAGTGTTATTGAAATAACACTGTATGACTAGTAGCCATTAGAAGACAAAGTTATCCTGTCAATTGATGACAGTGGGTTTTATCCATTGCTCTAAGGTTAATTGCAGTGTCTCTGATGAAATATAAAAAAAATTATTCTAAAGGACATGTTTCTAGCCAGCAACTCAAAATCTATTTCTTCTACTGAAATGGCAATAACCTTTGAGGCCTTTCATTACTTTTATAGAAACAGAGATGGCATTGCTTTTAAAGGAACTGCTTCTTGATATATCAATCAAACTTTCTCCTATTATTGTGTATTTTAAAAAAGTCAAAAAAAATTATGATGCATTTGTGCTTTTGCATTCTAATGCAGTCAAATTTGTGTTTAAATTAAAGAAGAAATCAGAGAAACATTTAAGGTTTCCATAAACTTTTTACTTTATGTTGAGATGTCTCTTAAAATAACAGTTCTAAATCTGAAAAAGGTGATATTTCTAGCATGAGAAAAAAAATAATGAAAGACAATCTGGCAGAGACTAGCTTTTGAAGAAATAAATAATTGCAACCGTGTTAGCAAAATAAAAAATGGGATATTAATATTAAAACTTGGGTATATATATATATGAAATAGAGGTCAGCTTAGCAAAAGAACTTCTACAGCGGAAGAAAAACATACATTGAAGAGAACCACATGGATACATGGATCACAAGTTTAGTAATGGGATCTGGAGCCTTTCATTTTGAATTCATGGATTTGAATTGAGCCAAATTTAGAACTGGCCAAAAGTTTATAGCAAATAAAGGTCTTTTGTGAGTACTGTGTCAAATAGCAATATCATATTACTTTATATTGGATTAGTATAAATAATTAAAAAAACCAAAAAAACCAGACCAAAACCAAAATAACCCACAAACCCAAAACCTGAAATATGGTAGATTTGTCACTTTCTTTAACAAAGAAAGATAAAGACTTAGTCAATAGAAAGAAAAATACATTCTTCTTGAGCACTCCATGGTCTGGATATACTGTAATTCTATCTCTGTTTTGGAGGGATCAGCTTTTGAGAAAAAAAATTGTAAAGAGGTTGTATTTTTAAAAACAACATTCCACCAATGTTTAGTCCCAGTTTTTCACTGTCTGATCACTGGCTTCTCTACTGACATTAAATTCAATACATTAGTTGTTACTGGATTTGAGATCAGTTGTCATTGAAATGAGGCAATAAAGACAATTAAACCTGAAATACTCCAGAAGACTGCAAGGGGTTAAAAAAAAGCCTCCAAACTGTGTCCAGGTAGGTTTTCATGAAGGCTGAAAGTCAACATCACTGATCAAAACAGAATTTGTCCAATACACGCAGACTGTGTTTCCTATTTTTTTTTAAAAGATCAGATTTTTAATATGGAAAGGGAGGAGTAAAATCCAAGTATTACATTGCATTAAAAAAAAAAAAATCACTAGAACCTAGTTGTTAAGTGATTCATTCTTTGGAATTGCCTGTCTTTATCCACTGATTATGGCAGGACCAAAGGGCAACCTCACCTCTGCTTGATGCACTTAAAACAAATACCTGAAGTTTTCTAGGACAAAGTATATAGGCCTTATGTGTAATTTTAGTCCCAATCTCAAGGACAAGCAGTCAGCAGCACTGTTTTCAATAGTAAATGCATTTTTATTATTCAAATTAGGTACTGAACAGAGCCCTTTTAACAATTAACATTAAATATGCTAGAAAGATAGGAAATACACTCACTACAGAATTACAGAAGTTTGCATCTTTTCACAAACTCCAGTTAACTTGAGCCTTTATATGTGAAGTCCTTTCAAACTCTGAAGGAAAACACACCTTAAATTATCAATACAGTTTTCACTCAATCTGTCAGTTGTGTATCTTTTTTTTTTTTTAATAAGTTGTCTAAAGTATCTTGCCAGCTGTGCTATTCCTCTTTGATGTTACATCAAGTGAGGAAGATTAAAGTCTAGCTTGAATTTATCACTGATGACATTTCTGTGACTTTGGTCCATTAATCCTTTGAGATGGGAAGATGTCAGGGTAAAGTCATCACAAATTATGTGATGTCACTCCACCTAAGCCACAATGCCAAATAAGCTGATGAAGCAGACTGTTGAGGAGTCTATATCCTTCCACAGGGTACATTTATAGCTACATGCCTTTGATTTATAACTCTTCTGAGATGATGAAATTCAGAAGGACCAAACCATTTTGGACTGATCATTCCATATCCTGTGAGATATCTTGATCCTTTAATATACTGAATAACCACAATTTCTAAAGTATAATTCCCCTCTTTTGTCTTTCAGGATTCATTAAGTTATAGAAACAGGGAGATGTTCAGCAGGAATTAAGAATAAGTGTTCTATGTACGTTTTTGGGGCATGCAGTTAAAATTTTGGGTTTCATTTTCAATTGTTAACAGGGGGAGGTTTAAAAACCAAATGGTGGACAAAGCAAACAAGTTTCTAAATTGAGTCTTAAAAACATCAATAAGGAGACAGCTGCAGATAGATGGCTATTATTACAGAGGTGAAAATTATTTTTTATATTGTACATTACCACTGATTCTGCTCAATTCCACATCAAAAATGTCCATTTTTTTTCTGATGGATATAGGAAGGTTTATCAACATTTATGCCTCAATGACCTACTGAGACTTTCTAGAAAAACATACTTTTCTACTGTATTTCAAAGCATAAGCAAGGCAGTTTTCTAGCAGTAGCAAAGGTAACTGCTAGAGATACGCAGCGTGGCAGAAAGCCACAAACACCATTGGAAGGTGGCTCTGGGACACAAAACAACTTGGGATAGATCAGAGAAAAAACATCAAGAATAAAGTTAAATATGTTCATATGTATGGACAGAAACTAGAGAGACTATTAAAGCTGGAGACTACAAAAATCAAAACAGGAAAGTTCCACTGGCATTTTGGTAGCCTAGGGATGACATTACAGATTTCTATGAACTAGTCACACATACAGCCTGAGTCCTCAGGTTATTGTCCAGGCAGAGTATTGGGTCTTTTTCCAATAAAAATCTAGAAGAAACAAGAGAAGGAGGGTGCGAAAAGAGAGAGTCTGACAGAAAGAATTTTATAAGCCATTATTTGTTACCTTTTTGTTTCATGAAACAAACTACTTATCAGAGCTGCCAATAAAAAGAAAAACCTTCTGGGGACAGAGAGAACTTCTGTTTCAAAATGAGCAATCAAATTATCAGAGTGTCTCCACTGGAAAGCTTCAGTGGATGACTAACTGCTGCCTTCTGCTCATTACTCCTCTCAAAAGATGAATTGAGGTCCTTTGTATTCTCCGGTAACTGAAGTTTCCGTTTTGCCTTTTCTATTTTTAAGAAGTAGTTACAGATGAAGAGAAAATGTGCTGCAGTAATAGAGCCACATCAGGAAATATCCTCCTCAGCTGCTGTTCAGAAACATTTGAAATGCCATCTAATAGAATGCTGCTTGTCCCATAACATTTGTAAGTGACTGTGCTTCAAATGCAAATTTCTTCATTACACTGAATTGCATTAAGTACACTGCTGCACATATCCCCTAAAAACAATTTGCTGAGAAAATAAAATGATGTGGTATGATGATATGCTTCTCTTAGATAATACCTGAAAATAGCTTTATAAACATATTTCATTTTAGTTTCTACTTAATGATTTAGTTTTACTGGGTAGCTTATGGATTCAGCCATTCTGGTGCAATGAACTAGAATCATCTTCAGAGCTGGAAACTTTATTAGTTTGATTATTATGCCAAATATGACAAGCACATGTAGATTTCTAAATCAAGAAAAAAGTTACAGTCCATTGACTATGCCCTTTTTCAGCCTTTAACAGCACTAACTAGAAGGACATCTCAACATTCTTAACAGCAGTTCTCTTCCCAAGGAGTAACTTAATTTTTTTAGTAGCAGATAATAACATGCAGATACTTTCTCACAATGTCAAAGTCCTAACTTTGGGACGAGGCAAAAAAAAAAATGTAGGCTGAAATCACTCATGCTTATTAAAGATTCCTTTAAAACCTACTAAAAAAATCAGAGGTCTTACATTGGGATGGCAAAATCTCAATACCCCTCATTACACCCAAGCTGTCTAAATTCACTAGAAAGACAAATACATAAAGGCATCTTCACGTATTATTTGGACCAACTGTGCATTTCTGCTCAACCTGTCATGCCAGCAACTAAACTGCACCTTGCATACAACTCTACATAAGGCCACTGGTGAGAAATGATAGAATCATTTAGGTTTGAAAAGACCTCTGAAATCATAGAATTCAACCATTAACCTGGGACTGCCAAATCCACCACTAAACAATGTTGCTAAGCACTGCATCGATGCATATTTTAAATACCTCCAGGGATTGTAATTCTACCATCTCCCTGGGCAACCTGTTTCAATGTTTGACCACCCTTTTAGTGCAGAAATTTTTCCTAATATGCCATCTAAAACTCTGGTGATGCAACTTGAGGCTGTTTCCTCTCATTCTATTGCTTGTTATCTGGAAGCAAAGAGATCTACCCCCACTTGCCTACAATCTCCTTTCAGGTAATTTCAGAGAGCAATAAGGTCCCCCCTTAGTCTGGAGAAAACAAGTCTAAATAACCCCAGTTGACACAGCTTCTCCTCTAGAACGCATAGAAATATGTGTTCTAGACCCTTCACCAGCTTTGTTGTCCTTTTCTGGACATGTTCTAGCACCTAAAATATCAATATCACTCTCCTGAAGTGAGGGGCCCAGAACTGAACACAGCATTTGAGATGCAGCCCCATCAGTGCCAAGTACAGGGGGACAATCCATTCCCTTGTCCTGCTGGCCACACTATTTCAGATACAAGCCAGGGTGCTGCTGGCCTTCTTGGCCACCTGGGCACACCACTGGCTCATGTTCAGCTGGCCATCATCCAAGACCCTGAGGTCCTTTTCCATCAGGCAGCTTTCCAGCCACTCTTCCCCAAGCCTGTAACATTGAATTGGCATTGCTGTGACCCAGGTGCATGACCCAGCACTTCTCCTTGTTGAATCTTGTACAGCTGGCCTCAGCCCATCGATCCGGCCTGTCCCGATCCCTCTGTGAAACCTTCCTGCCCTCAAGCACATCAACACTCTGGCCCAACTTGCTGTTGTCTGCAAACTGACTGAGAGTACAAACTGATCCAGATTGTCGATAAAGATATTAAACAGAACTGGCCCCAGTACTGAGCCCTGGGGAAGACCAGTGACCTTGTGACCAGTCCCCAGTCAGATGTAACTCCATTTACTATGAGTCTTTGGGCTTAGCTGTGGAGTCCAGTATAGGGTACACCTGTGAGCAGCCCATTTCTCCAGGAGACCGATGAGGAACATATTGTCAAAGGCTTTACTAAGGTGCAGGTAGACAACTTTATAGTCTTTCCCTCATCCACTAGGCAGGTCATCTTGTTGTAGAAGGAGATCAGGTTCATCAAGCAGGACCTGCCTTTCATAAACCCGTGCTGGCTGGGCCTGATACCCCAGTTGTCCTACACGTGCTACATGATGTCACTTAAGGTGATGCAATCCATAAACTTCCCTGGCACCGAGGTCAGGCTGACAGGCCTGTAGGTTCCTGGATCCTCCTTCCTGCCCTACTTGTAGATGGGACATATTCATTTAATATATTCATTAAATGTAATTCTAGGCAACATTTTGCTCTTAGACAGTCCTCTACAGCCTCTGTGCCTTCAGATTCAATCCTAATGCCCAGCACAAATAGCTAACCTTTGCATACATATAAAACAAGATGGCTACCCATCACATAACATGATGTCTGCCAAGCAGTCAAGGTAATTCAGTAAATGGTAAAACAATACGGGCTCCGAAACACAGCAGTTTCAACAGAAATGATGCAGTGGCACACTATCTTCCTATGTCTGCCTAAATCTTGTCTTTATTTACAAACATATAAGTGACTGATGAGATTACTTTTTCTGTTGCAAAACGGTTCATAAGAGACCTAGGTAGCAGGAACAGTTGTCATCAAAAGCACAATTTTGATCTTTTAAAAAATAAATTATAACAAGATATAAATCAAACCATCATCATATTAATACTGCTTACAAAACAACAAGAAAACCCATTCATTTATCCTCTACTTACACAGACTTCTCGCAGCTGGAGTATTTTGCAATGACAACAATGTAATTTCTATGAAGCTTTGAGAACAAACATATCATTTCTTCCAGAGCTGCAGCACAACAGGCCCTTCCTTCTCAATTCCATGCACACTGACTACCAGAATGTCCTTCCCTCACCCCCCTCCCATGCCTTAATTCCTGGTTCTCCTTGTAGAGTGGCCAAGTCCCTGAAAGCACTATGAACCTGTCAATTAAACTAAAGTAGAGCCAGAAAGTGCAAAGGAACAATAATATTGCAAATTAACTGTTTAGCATTAATTTCCCTATTGACTTCTTTATTATTAAGCACCTAACTTTTTTCAGTACAGTGCAGCAACTCCTATGAACTTGCTGATGCAATTTTTGTAAATGGAGTTTTCTGGAAGACACTCATTTTCCTATGTGCACAAAATATAAAAGCATTTATAGTACTTTTAATGGGAAAAAAGTGTATGATTTTAATACATTTCATAAACCAACCCAGTATTTACAGTACAATGGTTGGCTTCTTTCACATGTAATTTTTTATTTAGTTAGTTACCATGACACATAACTCCTTAAAATAAATAAATAAAATCCTCGTTGCTGGTGAACAATCATTCTGCCTCAAAGGGAGTGAAGATTTCTTAAATATCACTAGATAAGCTGCAACAGGAAGGGTTGCATATGCAGGTGGCATCTCTAGCAACCCTTTTCTTTGATGAACAGGTGGAGTTAAGAAGTTATTAGGAGGGATCTCCTGGATTAGGGTTTATAAATTTGTGATGGGCACATGACAGCTAACACAATGATTACAACAGGTAATACCTTTTATGAGGCACTAAAGCATCATGAATGTAGGCAAAAGTATTGCTCCTTGGTGGCACAGAAGTAAAGAACTACAAAGTGGAATCTGTTAAGACATGCAGATTACTCCATGCCCTCAGGTATTCAGACATACTACTTACATACAGGACAGTGATGAAATTTTAATTAAATATCTTTTTAGAATCACTGTTTGAATATATCCCTTCACAAAGCAGAGTTCAGTAAATAAATCTATCCCCAAAGAAGATATATTTTAAACTAAAACCTCTGCACACACCCAGTACACAAATGTAGCCAGGCTATCTTATTGAATATTTGAGTGTTTCCTGGCATACACCTGGGTATTCTAAAAAATTATTTGCTTTACCCTCAGGGTCAGAAATAATTCTGACAGGAAAGAGAGATCAAAGACATGCTTGCAGTGACAGGGAGGCTGCACGTTCAACACCAATAAACAAGAGACACGAGTCCTCTTTTTCTCTGTATTCTTAGGTTAGTGCTTGTTTGTGTAAGCCAAAGTACTTAAACTTCTTTTGTGCTATAGGACAGCATATAGAAGGAATCTTTAAGAGAGAACTTTCACTCAACAAAATGACAGATATTGCATTGTTTACAGTTGGTTTACTTTTTTCCCCTCATTTGGGCATTGACATCACACCTAGAAATCTTATTTAAGAAAATTTTGCTGGGGAAACCATGAGGATTTAATTTTGTTTTTACAACTTGTTAATTTTTTAACATTTTAGAGGGAGCAAAAAAACTACTATTAACCACCACTGTCAATTTCCACACCATTGTCTACACTGTACTTTTTGGTATTTGTATCTATGGAAAACTGGTTCAGAGCAAAAACTGTAAAAAATAGAGAACACTACTAAAAACTAACATTGAGAAAAGGCAGTTTCACATGTGGAGGCAACACACAAACTGAGAACTGAATGATATAATGATATTGAGGAAATATTTTGTTCCCTGAAAACCATTATTTTCTCTGAACATTTTGCCGTTTCTTCATTTCTCTGCCCTCTAAAGGGCAGTCTGCAATTCTTCTTGAACACAGCCTTACTGACCAAAAGCCTGTTTATACTTCAAAATATAACCTTCAGAATCCTAGCAGTTATTCTTCCAGAGCCTGTTCACAACATCATTAGGCTACTGTACTGCCACAAAGATCCAGACTTTAGTGATTACAGGAACTGTGAGTTCGGTTAGTGGCAGTGAATGGAAAATTATGACACACACAAGTACAAAAGTTTACACACAGGATATTACTGCATGAAATGGTGGCAAGTACAGTAGTCATCCATTCTAGAAACATTTCAGTCATGATTCATTTCTGCAGCTGAAGAGATTCTACAAAATACGTTCCCTGGCTGCCCTGTTTGAAAAGCTAATATGAATATTATGTCTAATTGCAAGAGTATTGCAAACTGTATGATTGAATTTTCTTCACTGTGCATGGAATGAATATTGCCCAATAGTGAATTTGAAATGCTGGCAATATATTACTTAAATTACCACCATCGTTTCACATTCACCAACAGTGTATAAAGAGTGAGTTATAAAACAATGCTACAGAAGTTTCAAAAGAAGATAATACTGAATTTCAGGTTTTATTTCATTCTCCTTTGGAAAGGAGAATATGTTCTCTATCCTGAACTTTGCCTTATATATTGTTTTTTACTCACACACAAACACACACTCTTACTCAGACAAACCTAGTTATGCACAATAAATGTGGCAAGTGAAGGAGTAAACTTACAATGCACTTTCATTTTATTAACAAGAATACTACATCGCTTAATATAGTAGCTTTTTTTCCCCCATTACATACAAATATATGTTTTGACTAGACAAAACCTAAAAGTTAGATTTTTTTATTTAAAAGATGTGACAATTCATAAGTAATAACTGACATCTCCAAAACAGTTGTTTCACCCTGTCATCCTTTGGGATGCAATTGCATCATTTGAAGATTGGATATATGGTATAACTAACTTTCAAAGATTAATAAACAGCTAAACAGTTTCAGAAAGTGATAGAAAACTAGGATTTCCTCTGACTGGAAGTTATATACTCATTTTCAAATAAAACTAGATGTTCCTGATCTATTTAAATCAATAATGTTTTAGAAGAGGCTTTTAAGATCTTTGCCTACAAGAGGTTTAATTCCTACCTTATCTACTGACTAAATGCGGAGATTGGGGTCCAGAAAGCAAAGGGAACTGGTGGGGTCCAAACACCAGTTCCTAACCACACAGGGTTGGTTGGTTGTTTTTTTGGGGGGTGGAGTTTATGTTTTGTTGTTGTTTTTTGGGGGGTTTTGTTGTTTGTTTTTTTTTTTTTACCCACACACCCCACCCCACACACCCCCGTGGGGTACTGAAAGAAGGTAGTAGGATTAACTAGTGCCTAAACTAGGTAATTTATCCTGAAAGACTATTTAGCTATATGCCTACAACAAAGCTTGCCAAAACCTGCCATCTAGAGGAAAACAATCACACTCTTCTCCAATACAGAGCAATCTTAACGTGACATAAATGCTGCACAACACACAACTATTGTAGCTTCGCAGTATTCCATGAAGTCAAACACACACCTACAAACATTAAGCACTATATTTTCTCTTTGACAAGTCCCACATAAGTCAGGTTCTACTTTTTCAGTGTTTCTTCAATAAATCTTGCTATCCCATGCAATACCTGTAATAACAAGTGACAGGATAACAGGCAGTGTAAAGTCCCAAAAAAATAAAATCTAACAGTCAGATGAGCACTGTGGTTAAAACCAGTATTAAAATACAGAAGACAACAATTACAGTTATGTAAAAGGGAAGGCACTGTTCTAAGCTGGGCAAGGTATTTCAAATCACCAAAACTTTTTCAAAGATTAAAAAAAAAAAAAAAAAAGCAAAACAAAACAAGCCACACTAGTAGAAGATTCACCAGCCCCAAATAAAGTTAAGAATCTGCAAGTTGCTGTTCTTGTGTGCTGTATCATTTGGTCCAAAGCCATTAATATACGTGCATCTGAGATTTTAAGAGAGCGAGATAAGACTGGTATTATAATAAATAGGTATTATAATGACAAGGTATTTCAGAAATAGATGTGCTGATACTTCAGTAATTCCTCACAAGCAAGACACCATCCCTGAAGGAAGAACTACAAGTTCCTAATAGAAAGGAGAACATTTTGGGGAAGTAGCTCTACATGTTTACCCTTGTTCTTCTGATCTTCCTTTAAGCCCCTGATGTTAAACCATAGACAAATAGAGGATACTGAGTTTAGTTCACCAAATATGATTTTAGTTTAAAATGATTGTACTGTTCCTTGAATTGAAGAATTTTTCTAAACATTAACATTTTGACAGCAATGTTGAAATATTGTAAATGGTGCTGTCCTGGTGTTGCTGTTGGAGTAATTTGGAAACCTTTGCATTGAAAACATATTTGCAGATTCAAAATAGGTGGACCTTGTAGGCTTTCCTAAATGCTGAAGTAACCTTCTACATTGTACTGTGCATATTCATAATTTACTTCTGTACGTGAGTTTCATAACAAGCATTCCATGTTCTTTGATGATCCTGAAGAACATTCAGAATAAAAAAATCATCCAGATCTCCTGCATCCTTTCTTTTTTCTTTTTGGTGGCTTCTCACTTCAAGAACTGTTTTTCTGTTTCTCAGCATGCTATAAGGTAGTAACTACTCTTGCTCCCCAGGATCTAATAGATATGATAGGTTTGTTCAAAGTCTTGTGGACTGTTGTTAATGTTTTTGCACTTAAAGCAGCAACTTCTCAAGCCTCCAGTCTCTGGCAAGAGAAGAACGTATCTGCCCTGGTAGCTCGGAAACTGCCTCTTGTCTCCATGAGAAGTAAGGCCTGAATCCATTCACATACTGTTTAGCTGACTGTCTCTCAAAACATCAATTAACTCTCAACTAGCTAAAGAACAAATGTTCTAAATAATTCAGAATGCAGCTATTTGCTTAGAAATTAGCAGTTTATGTAGTACAAATATGCTACAAAATTCAAAATTGTGTTAGTATGTCATGTTGTTACATAATGCTTTTGATTAACTACCAAGCGTGTGAATACAATGTCATTGATATATGTATCACCTTTCAAAAACTATCAAGAGGAAACTCTTCTAAATACAGAAATAAAATACTGTGCAATATACAGAAATAGCAAGATACTTCTTATTTCAGTGCTTTTAAGTCCAGAATGCTCCCAAAAACTTCCTGTTGCTAAACCTAAGCTGCGTTTATTAATAATTAACAGTAAGATAAAATACTACACCATAAAGCATTGGGAGACTAAAGAGATCTGGAAATAGACACCTATTTTGTTTCACACCTTTATCCTCAGAATACCCCAATAAGACACAAAACTTTTGCTTTAAAGTTCTGTATTCAAAGTAAGGATACAACTGATACCGTTGTTTTTGCTTACAGATAGATAATCGGAAAGAGATTGCTCTTAAATAACAAACCACATATTTTTTCACTTTTTGTATTACTACTACATCAGTGATATAGCTGTGGATCAAAACTCAAGGTCTGAATATAGGATAGTCAAAGTTTTTGGATGCAGGCATTTGCCTCCACACGC
>JAVJGJ010000037.1:6422557-6435552 GCA_035590215.1 Microhierax caerulescens
AGCCACAGCTGCACCTTATCTACATCGACCAACCCACCGCCCCTGAAGCCAGCCCACAGTTGGATATTATCAATGCTTATTAACCCATCTACATTCTTCTACATCTGACCAAGGGGAGTTGAATGAACTGCATTTTATAGATGTATTTTATTTAGATGACAGTGAGAATTTAAACTCTTTATCTAGCACAGACAAGCAGAAGTAGCTAGCTGAAATAAAAGCTTTCTATTATCTGATAGATAGGCAAGTGTCCACCACTGAAGGTTTTTTCAACCACTTAATCAGTCTCTGGATTTCACCTGACATAGAAAGCTTATGCATCTACATATATAAAATGTTTTCTAATGAAATAACTAAATTCAGCCAGTATGGAAAGAACAACATTGGCCTGTATTTTTTGTTTGAAATAATGCATCCAAAGATCTCCAAACTTACAATGATATCAGATATCAGCTACTCTCTCTAAATGTATATATAAACATAAATAAAGTATAATATACATCTCTGTTAACCTACAAAAGTAAACAAAAGTTCAATTAAAGTATATTATGTATTAATTATCTTAACTGAATATTTTCCTCTAGAATAAACCACAAATTAGAGTTTCATACAGCAACTCCTAATTGCAACACAATCCATTTCAATGCCTTCTGTCCAACAATAAGCCTGAATGACTTTATGGGACATCTCTCAATATCATACCAAGATTTCACATATCAAGTCAGTACAGTGGCAAAAGGTGCATCTGATCCATGACGATCTACTGCAGCTATTGCTCTCCTAGTCATCCTGTAAACCAAGGAACACTACATATGGTTTGTTATTTCAAAAGGAAGAATAGTGTTTGTGAAGGTATAATATTTTTATTGACATATCTGCACCTGCTCGAGCTGTTGGAGGTAAGTTGAAGGTCATCTGCTGGAAAGTGATGATAGACAATATTTTTTGGTAATAGGTTACAGGAAATTGTGCATGGAAACTTTAGATTTTTTACTACTGTTTCACATCTTTTTCTCTTGTAGCAAATAAATACATTTGTCAGATCTAAGCTATGCCATTCCACAACATCACACTAGATATTTTCTACTAAGAGAATGATGTCATCAAAATTAAATATGTAGATGATTTTTGGGCAGGGATATATATGTACATATGCATATAAAACATACATATGTTTTACAATGTATATAACAAGTCGGGGGGAGGGGGGAAAGATTGGGGGAAAAATTCATTATAAAATCCAGAGGTGCAGTAATGTGAAAAGATAAAAGATCTACACATTTTCTCTCAGAACAGTGAGTACTCGTACTGTATTGGGCAGATATGTACTGCTTACAAGGTTTAATTAAACTTCAGGTCATTCTAATTTTACATGACAGCAACAAAATGCAGAAAATTACTCAAAACTGGCAGTCATTGTAAGGTATGTGAGATATTGTAAGATAAGACTCTCCTTTGGTAACTCTATGTTCCACGCCTCAGTAAAAGAGAGATGGCTCACCAGGGCCAGTTATACTACAATAAAGATTTTTTTTTCTTTGTATTTTTTCTCATTTTATTATCATTTTATCAAGAGAAAGAGTTTGATCCTGAACACGAAATGAAGTTGTCCTTCCCTCTGTGTGAGACAAAACTTGGAGTCAACTTTAAATGCAGGTAAGATAACTTAGGCAGCAAAATCTCGGAATATTGGTCAAAGCCCTGCATTTAACTTATAATTTTCATATAAGCTAAATTATGTGATTATTAATCTATTCCTAGAACTGAAGTTAATTTTAGAATTAACTTCAGAATAACTTCAGAATTCAGTATGGACAAATAGAGATAAGAAGAGCATAAAATGTAGATTAGCAGAGAAAGAAATCAGACCGTTTGCCTTGAGAGTCTGATTAAGCAAAATGAGTCTTCAGTTGTTAAATGTGGATATGTTTCGATACAGAGTGTGAGGGAGCTCTTCTGTAGAATAACTGAAACCTCTGTATGCTCTGCCAAGAGGAATTCATGATCTATTTTGTCCAGAGGAAAACAATGAAAGAACCTTCTAAAAATCTTTGTTTGGTAACGCTGAATTCTGTGTAAAGAAAAGGAAAAAAAGTTTGTACAGCATGAATGTTTATAAAGCAAAACCTCTTTAGTATATAGATGGTAATAAAATTTGAGTTTAATTTTCTTCATCTTAAAGTTTAACTTGAAGTATTTTTCATATATAACATTTTGGCTTACTGGCATTTTTTATTTTTTTTTTTTTTAAGTGATGGCAGTTTGTATAGTCAAAGTAAATTCAGATGAAAGAGTTTAATTTCCAGGCCTTTACAAAGAGTGAATTGTGGATAATGGTGTCTGCACCTAAGATGGTGCTGGCAGGCACCATGTAATTATACAAACACCTAAAAGGTAATGTTTTTACAGTGTAAAATACGTTTTTGGATAAACAGAAACTTCTCCCAATAAAATCATTTATGTCTTTTACTTTGTTTTGGGGTTGATAGGCAGTGGGGGAGAGCGTAATGCTACTAAAAATTCTGCTGCTTACTATTTGAATATCATTTATTCTTATTAAGTCATTCCAAAATTACACTAATTTATTATGAGCCGAATTCAGCCCTGCATATATATTATTCCAGAGAACTTGTAATTCTGTGTATGTCTGGAGAATATATTTTTGTTCTTGAATAAATAAACGTCCTAACTCTCTGATTGGAGAAAACTACATTCTAAAGGGAAGGAAAGAAAAAGAACAGGTTTTTCTGAAACAAAGAAACTACTAATTGGCAAAGTGTAACGTTTATCAGAATTTTAAACATTAAAAATATTCAAAGACATATAGGGTTTATGATTTGAATATTTTATTCTGCTAAATCAAAACTGCATTTTTTCTAGCTTTCTTGAGATTTGTTCCATACATGACAGCCTTGAGCCTTCAGCATGCCTGATTTGTGCATATATAATCAAAGATCACATTATATAAATCCTAATGCAGAACCTGAATACCTAAAGAACTATTGCTATCACCTACATATTGAGTAACAGCCTAGCTGATGCCTTTTTTTTTTCCTTATCAAGGAAATGCAATCTGAACATCATATCAGAATTAATTGCAAATGCTCATATTATTAACTGTAAGCCCTAAGCAATGCAATTCTACTCAGCTACCCATAATGTTTTCTTTTTGTCATTGTTTTAAATAATCAAGATTAGCTGTCATCAGACACTATTACCAGAAATTGTTGAAAAGAAATCAAATTAGGATAGATTTTTTAATTAATGAATTAATTCAAACTGACTTTGATGTGATACTGTGCTGAGATCTGCCAACTTGCTGTAAATGCCAACAACTGTGAATTATAAATGTCATGAACACAAAACCAATAAATGAATTACACTAGTAAATCAAACTGAAGTAAGTTTGCAACAACAAATTGGTGTTTGGGAAAGTAACATTGAGAATGTTGCCAAATCTATTTTTCTGGAACTTCTTAAAAGCACAGAAAAATGTAACAAGCTTTTAAGAAAATATGCAGACTGCTCCAATTAGGAGGAATTGTCACTAGTGGTAGAAAAAGTAAAAATAGTCTCACTGAAGTCACTCTGCTTCTTCCAGATGTACTAATAGTTGAACCTATTGGAAGTTTATATGCATCTTGCATACTTGAATGCTCAAGCCTTGGATTTGCTTATGCATCTTGTAAATCTTCATGCTTCTTTTCACCTGAGTGTACACAAGTCCAGCTATGAACAGAAAGATATGGCGAATGCTGAAGAGAGACAGTAATATGAAAGATGCATCAGGCAGCACTTGTTATGACCACAGTACATAGCTTACTTCTGTCACACAAATAATTTAGAGAACACAAATAATTAATGTGTTGGCCTTAGCAGAACTGAAGTATGGGCATGAGGTTTGAGTATGAGTTTTCACAACCCTTTGGAATTGGGCTGTCCTTATTGAATGAAATATGCATGGCAGTTCTGCTGTAACTGCCCAAAGATCGCTCATTTTTCTTGCTGAGTTGATAACTGACAAGAAGTTCGTTTTTCATTGCATCGTGGATGAGAATGAGCAAAAGAATTGCTGGAGTGTTAACATCAGATTAGGAAGGCAAGGGAGAAAGGATCATGTAATATCCAGGAGCAAACAACCACACATAGGCTGAGCACTGAACCCACTGTTACAATATTCCCTTTTGTTGCTACTACTACAGCAGGGAAAGGGTAGCATCTGCTGCATTTTTTTATATTTCCATGTGAAAGTAGTAGAGGCATATGCACATCAAATATAGAAACTGTCTGGAATTTATGGACGAGGTATGCACTATGTCAAAGAAGATATACTTTAGGAACTATAATAAATGTAGAAATAAAGAAACAATTATATTTATCAGTGAAATATGTATGCTACTTTATTTGGAAGAAGTATTTAGGAAGACTTAAGCGTGTTCTGTTTTTTTTTTCCTAAAAAAAGCATTAAAAGCACTAATAGTGAAGGAAAACAGAATAACAATTGGCAAGAAACCAGACATGAACATGAATTTCCCATTAAATACATCAGCAAAGGAAAACTGACTGCTATATTTTACTTTACACAAATACAACTTACTGTAATATCTTCTAAGAATAGAGATCTTCAAAGAATATACACAAATTCAGAGATCTAGGGAAATAAATGAAGATTGGGGGATTTTTGCTTTGGAATATATTTTTCAATTCTTTCATATCAATCTTTGAACAACCTGCAATTTGTTAATATATTCTACACCTTACAGAGTTGTTAAAAAAACCCTTAGTTTTCCCATCACTGTCTCTTCGCTACAGAGAGCTACTTTTTCTTATATTTATTCTCACCCAGAAAGCCCTTGGCTCTTGCAAAATCTCTGTACAAATCCATACTGCCATTGAATATTGGCATCATTATGTATGAACAGTTATTCAGCAAGGACTTTGGAGATCAAGAATACATTCTTATGATCACATTGATTAATCAAATTTTAACGGGGAAAATGTAATTTCCATTTGAATATCACCTTGCCTGCGCTATATGATCAGCCCTAAACCAGATGTCAAGCAGCTCATTTTCCCAGACAGGCTTTAGGTTAAAGGTACTCTTTTATCCACTCATGTAAATTTGTGTCTATAATCTTTACCTCTGCTTTTCTTCATTTTATTAAATAAATATATAGCTAGAAGAAAAATTAAAAAGATCCTACCCTGAAAGGCATCTTTTACTAGATGCCACTAATCAGTGGAATGTATTAACATGGGTTCTTAAAATAGGCAGCTGCTCAGAAAAAGAATTATGAATGTTTGATCAAATTACATTGCTTGTAGCACTTTCTGAAGATCCATTCATGTGCTGAACCATGAAAGCATCTTTTTACACAATAATCTGAGAAAGAAATTGCACAGTTGCCTGTTACTATTTTGTAGATTTATGCTGTTAGGAAAGCATTTTGAAGGAGTTAACTAGCTAACAGTTTTTTACATCCAAAGTTGTATTTGGCATATTATAACTGAAAAATAACCCTTACCTCCTTGCTTGCATAGCCTATGTGATTGTACTCAGTTCTATCACATAAGAAGTCATGATTTTCAGGGTTCCATTTTTTACTAAGTTGCTAAAAACTAGTCAATTTAAAATACACTACTTGAGGTCATCTAAATCCATTTGTATATACACAACTTGAAAATCTTTATAGGATTTTTTTTTTCTGTTATGCACACATTTTTCTGAAATGTAATTTTGCTTGCTCGTAAAACAGATGAGTACAGACCAGTATGTATTACCTAAAATCCTCCATAAACTAGAATAAAATTAATTTATGTTATTGCAACTATCCTAACACAGACTGAAACTAAACCTCAAATTCAGTATCATTCACTGAGGAGAAAACTTGTATCTGAATCAAAAATGCTTGCTTTAACTTTTACTTTATGCAAAAAAATCTGCCATTTGCAGATCAGGTTTAATGTCAGATTAGAGAGATTAGACAGATTATTGATAGATGAGAAAGCTTCAAATTAATCTGCTTTCAATTCACCCAAAGGGTCGTTCAGAGGGTTTTTTTCATGATGGACCTAAAGAACTCTCAGTTTTGAGCTGCTCTCAGGACTTCAGGAAACAAGTTTGATTCAGGACTTGACACTGAAGTCCCTCCAAATGAAGAAGCTCAAAGTCAGAAGTATAACTGCTTCTCTTCATTGACGTCTCAAATAGCATTGTTTATATTGTTGAACTTGGTGTGACCTCAGGCAAGATGTCTTCCTTTTTAGTTTCATCCGTGCTGAAATTGCTCCACTCCCTGTACTTCTTCGCAAGTCTCTTAGTTTATAATTATGCTGTGGTGTTGCTTCTTACCAAGTCATTGACCTTCCCTGTCCCTGGAGCATTTGGTTTCCCTGAAAACAGCTCAGCAGCCTCCACTTGTGTCTTCTCCTGAGTTTTCAGGCTGAGTCACAAGACAGCAGTTGGGACGAGGCAGAGGCAGCCTGCCTCCTACCCACATCCAGCTGCGACCCTTTCAAAAAAACATAAAGACAACACCCTGGGAGAATTAAATAAACAAGTAAAGCCCTAGACACACTCACAAGATTTTCATGCAGGTTTGTGTTAGGTCTTCCTAGCACTAATTAGCCGGAATAATGAGTTTTACTTCAGAATCTCACTACTCGGCAAGGGTATGCTGAGTAACTGTCAACAGAAGGATACAGACTTCACTGTGGTTCATTGCTAACTTCTACAGAGGAATCTGAATTGTCTCACTAGGTTCAACATCTCTGTGAAACGTCTTGCAGAGAGCATCCAAAAGTTCTTTTCAAATGTCTATGAATTTAATCGCTTCTAAACCACCTCAAAGAGCATATGATGCCCCATATCACATCCTAGGTCAAAGGTGTGATATCCCTTACCCCTACCACAGCAAATAAGTATTGATAAAACAAGGAAGAACTGGTTTATGAAAAAGGCCTAGCTTTCCACAAAGAAACTTTGCCCAAAGCTATGACAATCAGTTTAAAAACATCATGGAAAGTGGAATGAACAGTTGAATATAGGTAAAACATTTCTTTCTCTTTTGGCACATGGGACAAATGCTGATTTTGCTCAAAATAACTTTTTAGATCTTTTAAATAGAATACTTTATATTGGAAAATACTATATTTGGAGCTTGCTTGTTGTCATCTCTACAAAACCCAGAAAAGAGAAAAAAAAAAAAAAAAAAGTGGATGTACAATAGACCTTCCTATTGTAAGGAAGAAATAAAGAGGAGATTGCCACTGTCATTCTTGGATGTGCTTACATTCAGTGGTGTTGGGCTGTCCTGTAAGAATCCAGTCTATAGAGTCTTTATGTTTTCAGCTATTTATCAAAAAAATTATCAAATTGTCCTGCTTCATTACCTGAAAAGCAGAAAAGAGAACAAACCTTCCTTAAATATCTTCCTAAATCCTCCATAAAATGTGGTTGTAAACCCAAGGCAGGTGGTACCACAGGTAAATGGAGAGAGAACAAGGAGGTTCAAGGCACCAGTCAATCAAAGCTCCCTCTTCCCACTCTTCCTTCCAGATGACATCCTACAGCCAGAACTGTTTATGGACTTCCACTACCACAAGGTTCTCAAATCAGCCCTTCTTTTATCAAAGGAATGCTGTACAAATGCCATCTATAATTTCAGAGAATCATTAAATCCTTTCAATGTAATAGTAAAAAAGGTACAGCATATATCCCTGAAAGGCCTTTGGCTTAAACTAACACAACAGCAGATCAGAGGACATACAACAGTAATTCCAAAAGATACAAGACCCTACAAGAAGGATGGATGACCTAGGCTATTCACAAAAACTTATACTGTACCCATGCAACAACAGACATACAGTTTGCAATACTAAAATTCTGCATTTCAACTGTAGTAGTATGCCATCATTTAGTCATTATGCATACTTTTTCCCCTCTCCATTACAAGACAGTCATAAGATTTGCTCATAAATTTATTCTATCTGATTCTTGACAATTTGAACCTTTAGGACAAAATATCCTGCATATAATTAAAACCCTTAGGAATATCCTCATTTTAATTGCTATAGTCTTATCACTAAAAATAAGAATAGAAATAATTTTTAAAAGGTTTTGTCTCATTTTAGTTAAATAACTGTTTCAGAACTGGCATCGTACACTCCTAGATATGTGCAGATTTATTTCACTTTTACTTATGTAAGCTAGTAATATTATTTTCTGCTTCCAAGAATCATATATCTTATACCTGAAAACTAAACCATATTCCTGCATTGTTTTCTTAATTCTGAAATGGACTTTGAAAGATTTGACATGTACAATAAAATACTATTCATAATAAGGAAACAGTTACTTGACTGTAGCTTGATAGTGACGTGGCTATAGGCAACCTGACAGCTTATATATCTGCAATATGGCTGAGTAATACTGTGTAAGGAGTTAGTGGTATGGATGCTGTATTGTAATGGTAGTGGAAGCAGTATTATCTGACTGGCAATGTCTCCATAGTGGAACATGTATAGCACATGGACCAGTGCATCATACAGTCTTTTGGTTGGTATTTAACCTCTGAGCAAGACAAATATTGACTACAAAAACAATGCCTGCACCTGGCTGACAAAAAAATCCCTCTTTCCCTTCCTTGCAAGCCAGCTGCTGACATGCATAGGAGAAGCAGCAAGCTGTAGCTGGAAAGAATCATCATAGGCTAAAACACTGAAGACTTGGAAGTCTGATATTGTTTTCCAGTAGCTGTTAGCTCCTTTTTATTCTTAACCTTAGAGATTCTCTAAAATTTTGGCAGCCAAACCTAACCATCCTCACACACAGGTTCTTCTTTTCATTGCCTTCCTGAAATTATTTTTTCCCCAACTGTACTTTCTGCTGATTCTTAGCCCCAACACTTATCAAACCTGTAACTTTGTATTGTGAAAACCAAAAATCAATGTGTACACACATGACAAAGTATAAGCACAGAAAAGCTTTATAACTCATCAGCATGCATTCTTAAGAAATGCAATACTGCACACACCTAATACAAAGGAATGAGCTCTGCATTGCCAAGATATTATGTGTTTTATTGTTAAATCTACTCAAAATGGCAGTCTATTAATATGATGTGAAAGGAATGGGATAACAATAAGGTTTTTTAAATGTTATATATAACACTGATGTTTGCTATAAATGGCAAAACATAACATATAATATCAATATCTACAGTATTACAACATTGTTCTGCGTACTTACAAATATGACAGGGATAAAACCAGATCAATGAGTCCCTGCTGAACTTCCAGATATGCTTCATGGTGAATAAACCACAGCTTCTTATTTTTGGATCCCAAAACACTCCTTACAAAAAAACAGGAAAGTACAGTGTGCCATCTCAGCTTGGTCAGTGCATATCTGCAAAAACAATTACCAATTCCCATGTTACCACTTAAAAAAACATTGGGTTTGTCCCATTTAGGAAGGTCCATTCCAGTACCATTGGAGCAAATAAAACTCCCAACCATTTGCTAATTCTTTCATTAAAAATAAAATATTTCATTTTTCTGTAAGTTTTTATTGCTGTATGCTGGACACAACCTTGCAATCTCATCCAGCTAACAAGTGTATTAAAACCAACACCAGAGAAAAAATAACCCCTTTAAATTCTCTTGAATAGATAGATCGATGAAAGTTAATTTCAAGGCATTATTAGCATTCAATACTGATTTTGAAAGATTTTCCTTTAAAAGAAAAAAATACTGTGGACATCTCTAAGAATGAGTGCCATAATTAAGATATTATATAATTAAGATATTATCAATTATCTTTTATCAAATGATCTTGAGAAAGAGATACTTTAGATTTTTTAAAGTGCATTTCAAAACCGTATGTCAGAAAAATCTCATTACGTACTTTTGCATTTTGGGGAAAAAAGTAAAATTCTACTATTGGTTATGTAAGCAATTAGGGTAACTTATTTTCAATAGAATAATAATAATATAAATATGTCAAAACAAAATTTTTCCCTAAGAATAAGTCACAAGGCTATGCAGTCTTAGGCTACTCTATTGTAAAGCAACAGCTTTGATAAATAATTTTAAATATGCTAAAGCTCATCACAATGACTCTTCAGCATTGAGTCACATACCTTTTCTTAGGGGACCCTTTTAATGACAGTAACTCTGAGTATTTCTCCTACTGAAAGGTTCATCATGTTTGTCTTCAAGTTCTAGCTTTCCATCTTTTATCAAAACACAAAACAAATTTTTCTTACAGATTTCTCTATTTTTTCAGAAAAGTTGACTCACTTGAGGCAAAAACAGGCATAAAACTTTATCTTCTTTTTCGTCTGTAGCAGCCTGATGAAGTTAGGGTAACTGTCTAAAATAAAATTTCTTATGACTTCTACAAATCCTGTTTCCTGAGTACATAAATTCAATTTTCAAGCTGTACAGTTGTGCTCATTGAATAAAAAAAAAAAAAACAAAAAAAACCCAAAACAACAAAAAAAAAAACCAAAACAAATAAAAAAACCCAAAACATAACATAATAAAATATAATATAATATAATATAAATATCTTCAAAGATTGTTAAGTGACTTGCAGCAATTATATTCCCAGTACACTCTATAGAACAAAGATTTTGCTTGTTTAATTAACAAGGTACTTACCAAATTTTCTACATTAAATTTTAAAAGAACTTCACTGCAGTGGTTTAGGCCAAATCAATCAAAAGGATTTTGGTACCAAAGACATGACTGTTTCCTTTTCACAATGAAACTGTTCCATTGACTAGCATTGTCCTTATTTATATAGAAATTGAAAGATTTCAAACCTTTAGACTGAAACCCAGACCATTACTAGTAGGCTAAATCATTTAAAAAGAGATCATAAACCCTTTGTATATACTGATGAGAATTATTCCTAGCTTGTTAAATATTTAATATCTGAAAGAATTAAATGAATGAGAAAAAATGCAGGAAAAAAAAAAAAAAAAGAAATGTCAGGGAGGGAAGAAGAAGAGAGATTAGAAGGATAAGGAGAAAATCATGAAGAAAAGACTGACAGTGAGGTGATGAACAAAGAATGATAGAATGACTAGAAAATGTAGAACACCACAGATTATATCATCCCATATAAAGGAGGCAGAGTTAATGAAATTAAAATACCGGATTTCACCAGAATGGGGCGTAGTATCAAAAATCAAAGAATGAAGCAGAATCAGACATTAAACACAAAGAGAAAGAAAAGACTCATGGAGAACACAGATAAGTCTTATTATACTCTTAAATCAAAGTCTAAAAAAATATACAATCATATGAAGGTACAGCATAAATAGAAATAAAAGTATAAAATAACCAAAACCTCATTATTGCATCTTTCAAACAAAATTGCCATAGCAAATGGTACCCAAATAAAGAGAGCAGATTACTTTCACTAAGTACATATGACACAATGAGGCTTATCATTCTAGGTGATCTCAATTGGCTTTTGGTATCAGGCTTTACATTTTTTAATAAATTATTTTTTAAGATTAAAAAAAAAAAGACAGATATAAGACCTACACATGGCTGTTCACTGTTTACATCATTTATGACTTTATTGATCCCCGGTTACTGTCCCTTAAATCATCTTTTTCCAAACTAAAGAATCCGTAAACTCTTATATGAAAGCAGTCCATTCTTCTGATAAACTCGGTTGTCTAAAAAAGCTTTGTCTGAGCTTTCCTTTATCAATTGCACTTACTTTTTGGCATGGTCAGAATCTGGTTTTGGTTTGTTATCCAACTTTTCCCTTAGCATTCATAATACTCTTGTCTTTTTCATCACTGCAAACAGCAAAGTTTTTGGACTATGGTCAACAGTGGTTTCCAGATCTCTTTCCTAAGCAATGATAGCCATCAGTGTGCACAATGTTAGAAATTTTTTATTCATGTACTTTAAAATGTAGTTATCAAAACTGAATTCCACCTATTGTTTTGTATATCCAGTCACTTGGTATCATTACACTTCCTATAATATTCTATTTCACCTCTAAATTTCAGTTCATTTATGAATATGTTCAACTTCACAATTTCTTCTGCTACACAAAGGTACCTTACATCTCCTGTGGAAAGGGACCATATATTCTTGCTATATTTTTCACTTATCTTTCATTATGTTATTAATCCATGATACACCATACTCTCCTAATAAAAAGAGGCTGACATAGGATAAGAGACACATGTAAGGCTCCTTGAGTAAAGCTAGTTGAAAAATTCATATACCTACTAATAAACAATCTTATCAGTATCTAATTGATTTCCAATGACAATGCCAGATTTGTGATCACAGTTTGATGACTCTTTACAAATACAGTATTACACATTTGGTCAAACGGCTGTATTCTTTATTGAAATTTCACAGAACCACAGAATCTCAGAACGGTCAGGGTTGGAAGGGGCCTCTGGAGATCATCTAGTCCAACCCCCTGCTAAAGCAGGTTCACATACAGCGGGTTGCAGAGTTGCATCCAGATGGGTTTTGAATGTCTCCAGAGAAGGAGACTCCACAGCCTCTCCGGGCAACCTCTTCCAGTGCTCTGTCACCCTCAAAGTAAAGATTTTTTTTCCTCATATTCAGATGGAACTTCCTGTGTTGCAGTTTGTCCCTGTTGCCCCTTGCCCTGTCACTGGGCACCACTGAAAAGAGCCTGGTCCCGTCCTCTTGACACTCACTCTTAAGATACTTGCTTACATTGATAAGGTCCCCCTCAGTCTTCTCTTCTCCAGGCTGAAGAGGCCAAGCTCTCCCAGCCTTCCCTCATAATGGAGATGCTCCAGCCCCCTCATCATTTTTGCAGCCCTCTGCTGGGCCCTGTTCCAGCAGTTCCCTGTCTCTCATGAACTGGGGAGCCCAGAACTGGACACAGCACTCCCTGTGCATCCTCACCAGGGCAGAGCAGAGGGGCAGGATCCCCTCCCTCCACCCGCTGGCCAGGCTTCTCCTAGTGCACCCCAGGG
>JAVJGJ010000037.1:6435652-6463853 GCA_035590215.1 Microhierax caerulescens
GGCCCTGGAATTGAACCCTGAGAAACACCACTGACAACCGGTCATCAGCCAGATGTAGCCCCATTCACTGCAATCCTGCCCTTCAGCCGGTTCTTCACCCAGTGCACCAAAAGCCTACTCATCCCACAGCTGGGTAACTTGTCCAGAAGGATGATGTGAGGGACAACAGCAAAAGCTTTCCTAAAATCCAGAAAAAAATACATCCACCACCTTCCCTTCATCCACTATGCAGGTGATCCTGTCAGAAAAGGGTATCAAATCAGTTAAACAGGGTTTTCCTTTTGTGAACCCATGTTGACTGTTCCTGATGATAAGATTATTCTTTAAATGCCTTTCAGTAGTACCCAGTATAATCTCAATTTTTCCAGGAACTGAGGTTAGACTGACAGATCTGTAGTTTTCTAGGTCTTCCCTTATGCCCTTTTTGTAGATTAGATTAGCACTGGTTAGCTTCCAGTCAGTGGGGACCTCCCCAGCCTCCCAGGACCTTTGGCAGATGATCAAGAGGGGTCCTGCCATAACACCCACTAGC
Source organism: Microhierax caerulescens (assembly GCA_035590215.1). Classification (NCBI taxonomy): domain Eukaryota; kingdom Metazoa; phylum Chordata; class Aves; order Falconiformes; family Falconidae; genus Microhierax; species Microhierax caerulescens. Next base: position 6,436,185 of record JAVJGJ010000037.1, read on the forward strand.
TGTGCAATGGATGCCATCAGCACCATGGACTTGTGACCATTCAGCTGATACAGCTGGTCCCTTACACATTACAGTGTCCACAAATGGAAACACTGTTCCCACACTTTTGGTCCTCTGACTCAGGGGACCTGGCAGCCCAAGATCTATCACTATTATTAAAGACTGAGGCAAAATATGAGTGATTGTCTGTGCCTTTACTTCATCCCTATTAGTCAGTTGACCATCTTCAACAAGTATGAGACCGATGTTTTCTTTAGACCTCCTCTTCCTATTCACATGCTTTAAAAAGCCCTCCTTGTTTCTGAGACAACACTGGCCAGTTTCAACTTTGAGCTTTGGCCTTTCATATCTTCTTCCTGCATATACAAACCACAGCTCTGCTATCTTCCTGGAAAGCCTGCCCTTGCTTCCAGAGCTCATACACTGTCATATGAAAAAAATGGGGGGAAAAAAGAAAAAAAAAGAAAAAGACAGGTCATGAATATATGTACATCATTATATTTATACAGTTAAAAGAAATTAATCCAATGTTCAGCTCTACCCAAAGATATTTGCATGCCCCCAGATTGCAAGCAGGTGATCGATCGCATGTGTAAACTGAGAAAAACTTCAAGGCTTACGAAATTTATAGTGGTTTCTGAGGATTCAGGTCAGTGTCTCATTTGTCATTCTACAACCCCTAAGAGATTCATACAAACATATAATAAAAGGCTAAAGCACTGAAATTGTGTTAACATACAAGGAGTTAATCACATTAGATCTATAGCATAATCACTACATAGAATAAGTAATAGAGAAAAGAGGTCAGATGGACAATAGCTACAGTTAGTGTTTTTTATTCTGATGACCCTTCTCAGATAGTTCATTTTTTTGTCTTAAGATGTTAAATACTAATTTTGCAGAATTCTGTGAATATTCATTTACACCTTTTTTTTTTCTATAGAACAACAGCTTGAGATATACTGTTTAGTTCTGTTTGTAAACTTGCTCATCTGCGAAGTGAATAGAAAAAGAATTGGAAGAGAGCAGTCAAAATCAACTCAAAAACTCAACAAATGCCTCACAGGTTCATATGCAAAGCTCCACTGACAAAATAACTTGAAGCAAAAGATTACTTTTTTCCTTTTCCACAAAACTTCTAGCATTACAAAAAATCTCTAGACTATCAACAGCTTCTATATTATATCTTAATTATCGTAGATGAAACCTAGTGGCCTCTACTCATCTTCTTCCTTTACATACTGTTAGAAGTGAAAAAGAAAACATTATACTGCCATAGAGTCTTTAATCAATTAATAACATTGAATAACAATATAATCTCAAATATTTGAAACTTTAATGTATCTATGAGAAAATAGACACTTCCATAGCTCAGAAAATAACCAGTTATCAAAGATTTTTGCATATTCAGAATTCAAATAACCTGTAAACCTACACAATTTAGATTTAATACCCTCAATAAAGCTGATGAGACAGCCATAACAGATTCAAAAGGTTTCCATACTTGTTTGCTGATCCCTCTTTTTTGATACAAATAAAAATTCCTCTTATGAAACATGTCTATTAAGAATGAAACATGACCACAGCAAACCTAGGAAGATTGGGAGATAAATGGGGATAAGGCATAAGTTTAGATTTATTTCTGAATATTTTTTCATGAAAGCTAATAATGTTAATATTAAGCCAGTACACTTCATTTTTTTTCAGGTAAATATTTGTACTAGAGTCAACATGCACCACCACAAGTGTTAAATCCTTCACTACTGAATTATACACATGATAATAGGAAATTCACAAAAAAAAAAAAAAAGGAAAAGCTAGAATTCTAACCTTGAACACATACTTAAAATACATTCATTGAACTCATTTGAACTCTACATTGATTTTTACTAAACATCACTCAAGGCTAAGTGAATTTTAGTTAAAAAGTTACTGTGGCATCATCTGTCCCTCTAACAAGGATGTCAAAAATAGCCTCTGGTCTACTTCCAAATGAGCTCTTCTTATCTTTTGCAGAAACCCATCTGCTGTTACATCAATGAAGATGGATTTTTTTTTTTCCTGAGTATTTTTCAAATGCATTGACATTTATTTTAGGTACTGTAATATGTATGTGTATTAAATTTACGTATTACTTTATGTTTGTAAATGAACTATAGACAACAAAAGGAATCCTTTTTGTTACAGTCCATGGAATTAATTTAAGGAAGGTTTGTTAAACACAGTAATTTTAAGCGTTCCTTTCCTTTGATATCTGAATCCCTTAGTAGAGTGACTAGCTTATCTGGAGTTGATTATAAGGGAGGAAAAGGATTCTCCTGGGGATACTGGATCAAATTTAGACCATCCATAAGAAAATATGACCTTACTGGAAATTATGTGTACTTTCATTGCAGCTGAAATTAATCTATATTTGCAATATTTACTCTATGGTTTATAAACTCAACAAGAATGTTCTGCCCTCTGTCAGGACCAGAGGTAATGGACAAGAAATGAAACACAAGAGGTTCCATCCAAACATAAAGGAAAATCTTTTTACTGTGAGGGTGACTGAGCACTGGCACAGGTTGCCCAGAGAAGTTGTAGAGATATTCAAAAGCCATCTGGACATGGTCCCAGGCAACTGACTCTAGGTGGCCTTACTTGAGCAGAGGGAGCTGAAGAAGATGACCTTGAAAAGTCCCTTCTAACCATTCTGTGATTCTGTGACTAAAGGGATGACTTCAGAGGTTTGGGTAAAGTAAGGTAAAGTAAAAATGGAAGGAGAATACAGCATACCTGTCAGCTACACTGCTGGACTGGAAGATCAGCAGTGTAGGGATTCATGTCACTTTTTTTCCCAGCTTCATGAGTATTTTTTTAATGAAATCTGTTCCTCTGCTATTCAGAATTCTCATCTATAAAATAAAAAGACTATTTGTAAGATGTCTTACTGGCATGTTGATTAATTCATACACCTGAAGGTATTTTACAGAACCAGCTAGAGAACCACTACATTTATTAATAATAAAATGAATGTGATGTAGTGATAGTAAAACTGAAATAGAGGTAAAAACAAGGGAGCAGCAGTGGGAGCAAAAGATTGTTTTGAAGATTTGGCTGCACAGATGAAGATGCCTTTTTTTCTGCACTACTGATCTGAAATATAACATAAACATTCATTTTCTGCCATTATACACACATAATACATGAAAATAGACTCAGTAAAAGATGTTACATTTTATTTCAGGGTGAAGCACATGTACATATAGCCATAGCATTAACAAAAATAGTGTGGCACATGTTTCTCTTAATTAGAAAGCTAGGAATAACCATTTCACCTTCAAGGCATGACTATCACTTGCCTGTCTGCCTGGGCAATACAATAACTGATTAAACAAACAATTATTCTATTGATCAGCAGATTCCTAAATTAGATGTCTGATCCATCCTTAGTATCCTCCTTTATGCAATTCAGACAAATCCAAAGATCCCACCTTGTGTTTATAATCCTTACTGTGTAATGGAGACACAGTCATACTTCTGTTAGTTGGTGCCCCAACTTAATTTGATTAACAATATAAGTTTAGGAGTAAGATATAGATATTTAATCAGAACACTAAAGGAACACAAACTCCCACCCCCCACTCCCCTCCAATTAAAAATCATGTTTCATTCAGGTGAAAAAAACCCAATGACTATATGACTTCTTCAACATAATTTTTCTGCAACCTTTTTCAACATCACAAGTTTAATAGCTAATACAGACAATTTGAGATTAAGATTTGCACCTAAAATAATCCATGACAACTGCCCATTAGTCATAGAAAACATAATGTAATGCAAATTAGCTTAGCCTGTCTCTCACTGAGGGAACCTTGAGCTAGCAGTTGAGGAGAATGCGACTGCACAGACAAGAAAACAGACAAGAAATGATAAATGAAGGGAAAGCAAACCATTCTAAAGGAGCAATAGCATTACAGAAAAAAATATTTTCTGAGTTTAAGATGAGAAGCCCTAGGGACAGGACTCTTCATTGGGGTGAGGAACAGGAACATAGGTGAGGCTACATGAGTTGAAGCAAAGGGAAACTGTGACACAGCAGCTGCAGAGGTTTACTTAAGTCATTGGTATCAAGAGAAAGCGTGGTCCTGGTCATTTAAAAAAATCATTAAAAAAATCATTTAAAAAGTCATTTAACCTTCCTGTTTGTTAAATGTTGGTGATTAATTCACCATTTTTTGCTATTAAAATAGTAAGTGTTCATCTAAAAATAATTAACTTTCACTTATCTTTGGAACAGTCATCCTGCTCTATCCTTCTCCCAACAACCTACCTTTGAATCTCAGAGAGATCTGGCAAAAAAGATTGCTGTGGTGAGGTGAATTTTTCTTCATAAAGAGTAATAAAAATCTGATAATTTATTTGCATGTTTAACAAATATACATTTATTATTTTACCTTTATTAATTATTCCAAAAATACAGAAGGCAAATCCTGTCCCAAACTTCAAATTAAACAACTCAGGAATTATTCCTAACAAAAAAAGGGTAAGAAATAAGCTAAATAACATCAATGTGCCTGTCAATATGCTTTAATCTGTATTGCATTCAACTATGTAATCTGGCAGCAGGGCCAGACTGCTAGGGACAGATGCAACATGATGATGAAACTGAACATTTGTCCTTGCTTTTTATTACTCTGCAAATTTTCTAGACACTTACCACAGTCTATTCTACCCAGTTAAGCCTCACACTCTGAGGAAATACTTCTCTTCCAGTGCCCAGTCATCTGTTTTACGATGGAAAAGGGCAATTTTGAAAAATGGATTACTCCAGCTGCATAAGCATTAATGAGCCATGTTTGCTTTATGTTCAAACACAGAGATTTCCTATTATGACATCAGTAAGAATTTGGCTTTATATCATCGAAATTGCAACCATGTACAGGAATATAAAGTAAAACTCATGAACTAGGGATAAGGGAATCATGATGACAAATATGAATACTTCTGTACTCACAAACCTCACAAACTACAGATACACAAAAAGACTATAGCACACTCCTATCATATTTTTAATAACTCAAGAGATTGCATGATACAAAGTTTTACTGCCCAAGTTTGTGGTAACTATATAACAGTGGAAAAAGGCAGAAAAGAATAAGCGATGAGTTTTATATTGTAAGAGGAAATGCATTTTGAGGGCTGTAATCTATGTATCTCTCTCGTAGCTCCTGTTTTCAGTAACTACATTTGTGAATGACCCTCTGTCACTATTACTTCAGGAAGAAATAGAATCACAGTAAGCACAAAACTTGTGGTGTAACAATGAAAATGTCATAAAACATGGATTTTAAGACTTACATATAGTAAGATTATAGAGAGATATTCTGTGAAAAGTTTAGTGGTACTTTTTCATTAGTATGTGATGGACAATATTTGTATTCTGGTAGACAGGAATAGTAAACATACAAATTGAAAAAAGCAATGAAAGATGAGAATTTCAGTCATACTGGAAGTTGGATTTTATTTGCGCAGTGCAACAAAGCTTTCCAAACATCTTTGTTGAAACCGGAATTGTCCTCATATCCTTTCTTCTTAAAGCTTAACTGTACAGCTTGCATTTCTTTAATATAACTGTTATTAAGAATAATTAGTTAGCTCTGTTGGCTGTATCGTCCTTTTTCTCAGGTAATTACTGATTTTTCAGGCTACAAAAGTATAAAGGCCTTCCACCATTCAACCTTATTGCACAGGGTAAGGTAATCTTAATGTGTTCCATAATTTTTTTTAGAATAAAGAATAGATTTTAAAATATTTTGCAACTACTCAGAATTTTGTGAGTTTGGTTTTTTTGTTTGTTTGTTTGTTTTTTTAAATAAAAGTTGTAATTTTTTCATCTGTAAATTTGATAGTAAGTGCTTAAGCATACACAAGTGATTATGGAAATTCTTTAACAAAATCATAAGCAAACATCTGTCATATACAGCATTTTCTGACATTGACATTAGGGGCTACTTAGTACTCATAAGGGGAAAATCTGTAACAGCTGGAATGATGAAGTGATTACAAGAGAAAATGCATCAATAACAACACATACAACACTTTCTGTAACTTCAGTTATAGCATTTTTATGCATTTTTTAAAATTTTAATAAGTCTATGTTTAGCTATTTTCACAAGACACTTCAAACAGAAAAAATTGTGATCACGGCATTGTCATTGCTTGTACTATATCAGCCATTTCACAAAGTCTTCTTTTAATCACTAGGTAGCAGTTATTGCATGAGAAAAGAAAGGCAATCCTGAAAAAAAAAAAAAATTGGAGTCTGCTAGATTAGAATAGCTATTGAAATCTCAGAAAGGAGGAGAGCAAATGATCTGAAGGGGTCACCTACCCAAATCCTGAAAACAATGTATATTCAGATTACTTTTCTAGCAGATAGTTCTGGAAGTCTTAAAAATACAATAACACTGATGGAAAAGGTGATGCCATATATCAGAACTGGTACAGAGGCAATCGCTAGAAAGTCAGTCATTCTCCTGCAGATGCACTTACTCCTTTAGACAACTGCTCTGAACCTTATCATGTTCATTGAGCTCCAGTTCATTTTATGCATGACTTTGTGCATACATTACACTTTACCCTCTAAGCAGGGGTAGTTACTGAATGTCTACTTACTATTGTTATACTGATATTTGCTTATATGGAAGTGCCACCGTGGCAAATTGAGTGTAAAGTGACTTCACAGGAATAAGGCATGCAGGTTCTGAAGGACAGGAGATCGCACAGAAAATTGGATATAGATGTTTGGAGGACTGTTGTACAGCCAGCTGCTGGCTGAGAATAGAGGAAACTTGGTAGGAGTTAAAAGGCCTTTCACTTGCCACTGATCCTTTGATCTCCAGGTTCTTATAACCTTTCTTCAGTAGGGAACAAAAAAGTGAAGAGGTCTCCACTAAGTTATAAAATTGTCTAATTACCAGTGAAATTCCTGTTTTAACACTTTTAAGTTATGCAAAACTGTCTCAGACTGCACAGCAATCAAGACATTCCAGCTGAGCTTTGGCTTTACAGATGAATCCTTTTGCATAACATGGTGTTTGTGATTCCTGATAGCCCCATATCTAGATTTAAAAACAGGCTGCTTGGTTATCAACAGGTTGGACTTTAAAGCCCCTTTTCATGTAGTCTTTGGATGTAAACTTCTAAGTGTTCTTGTCTAAGTAGAGGGAATATATTTGCAAGGACAAAAAACCATGGTAAATTAAAGCATCTTGAATGATTCTTTAGATATCACTGGGGCTGCATAATTTTTATGCATCTTTCATTCTATTTCAAGTTAAACATTATAACGTTTCTTTGTATAAATGTTTAGTTTAATTTTGAATCTATTATTTTCTATTTGGTCAGCATTGTGTTCTCTTCTGAGATTTAACATAAAAGCACCTGAAAAAAAATAATGAAGCATTTTCTTGAATTTCTGGAACTTTAGCAATGCTGAGCAAAATGGGACAGTGATAAAATTAGTGTTCTTTTACTTTATACAGTGACCAGAACGTTTGAGAAAACAAAACACTAAACCTGAATATTGCTAATTGGAAAAGCTTACTTATTAATAACATTAAAATATGCATTAAAAACTGGGCATACTGCAAGCCACAAGGCAAAAATCTGTTTTCACATCTCTCTAACCACTCACCATGAGATTTAGTAAGAAACTGTAGGGAATGACCTAATGCTTTTAAACTAAAAAGTCAAGACATTATAAACTTAAAAGTTGCAAGACTCTTACAGCAAATTTTGAAAAGACAATACTATACTACACAGAAAAATCTAAACACTAGCAAACACTGGCAAATAGTGTCATTTTGATCTCTGCAGAGAGCCTGAATGAAAAAGCCTTGTTTTGTTACAAACATAATTTCTGCTCAAAATATTTTTTAGTGGAAAATTTTCATCCCATTTTACTTACAACTAGAGCTTGGTCTCACTTCTGCAGGTGCAACATTGCACTTCTAGACAGTGCAAATGCAAATGTGAAGAAGGATGAGTTTTCATGGTCAAAAGGGAATAGAGGCTGGTATCTGGAAAACAGCATCATTAGGTTTTACTCTGATCCCAAAAGAAGCAGCCTCAAATTATGACCTAAACTAGAATGCTTATTAATACTTCCTTCTTTTTGTTAAAATATTTTTGTTTCAATATTTCAGTTAGAATTATCAGTGTTTCTATGAAAATAATAAAAGTGCTTAAATGTATTAGGGAAAAATATACGGGAGATGAAAGCAGTATTTTAAGTTGAGAAGCATTGTACTTAAAGAAAAAATTCACAATATGTTGTGTTGTACATTATCTTACTGGCATCATACTTGATCTTCATTACTCAGGTTTCTTTTTGTTTTAAAAATAAGTGTAAATTGCTGTCTAATTGGTTAATTGCTTCAAAAATACTGAGACATTTAACATTAGCAATGACAGAATCCCAGAATCACTGAATGGTTAGGCTTTAGAAGGGACCTCTGGAAACCATCCTGTCCAACCTCCCTGCTAAAGCAGCTTGCACAGGATTGCACCAAGCAGGTTTGGAAGATCTCCAGAGAAGGAGACTCCACAACATCTCTCAGCAACCTGTCCCAGTGGTTTGTCACCCTCAAAGTAAAGTTTTTCCTCATATTCACATGGAACTTCCTGTGCTGCAGTTTGTGCCCATTGTCCCTTACCCTGTTACTGGGCACCACTGAAAAGAGCCTGGTCCAGTCATCTTGAGATCTGCCCTGAAGATATACGAAGACATTAATGAGACCTGCTCTCAGTCTTCTCCATGCAAAACAGGTCCAGTTGTCTCATACGTTCCTCTTAAGGGAGATGCTTCAGTCCCCCAATCATCTTCACAGCCCTGCCTTGCTGGACCCTCTCCAGCAGTTCCCTGTCTCTCTTGAACTGGGGATCCCAGAACTGGACACAGCACTCCAGATGCAGCCTCACCAGGGCAGAGCAGAGGGGCAGGATCCCCTCCCTCCACCCGCTGGCCAGGCTTCTCCTAGTGCACCCCAGGGTCCCATTGGCCTTCTCGGCCACCAGGGCACACTGCTGGCTCAGGGACACTGGCTGTCCACCAGCACTGCCAGGTCCTTCTCTGCAGAGCTGCCTTCCAGCAGGTCAACCCCCAGCCTGTGCTGGTACATGGGGTTGTTCCTCCCCAGGTGCAGGACCTTACACTGGCCTTGGTTGAACTTCATGAGGTTCCTCTCCACCCAACTCTCCAGCCTGCCCAGCTCTCGCTAAATGGCAGCACAACCTCCATTCCTCCCAGTCTTGTATCATCAGCAAATTTACTGAGGGTACACTCTGTCCCTTCATCCAGGTGACTGATGAATAAATTGAACCAGACTGGACCCAGTACTGACCCCTGGGGAACACCACTAGCTACAGGTCTATAGCTAGACTGCACCATTGATCACAACCCTCTGAGCTCTGAATTCAGCCAGCTCTCAATCCACCTCACCGTCCATTTATCTAAGCCACATAGAAGTTTCTATTTATCTTGTGTAGAAAGCAATCAGTTCTAGTAAGTACACCTACTTTTATTGTTTTATAATATTCATAATTTTGTTTTAAAGTCTTCTTAAAATCACATATGATATCTTTTGCCATTAGAACTATCTCTACTCTGATAATCTTGAGATTGGTTGTGGTAAACAATGACAAAAAGATTTTATCTTTTCTGTCATAGTCTTAAGAGTCTATTTTTTACCATATCCTACTCAGATTTCTATGATCAGTTTGAAGAAACCTTTATTTTTAGCTTTTATGCCTCTGACAACAAACTCTTTAGGTTTCTTGTTTTGTTTTGTTTTGTTTTTTTTCCTTGATTATACATCTTTTTGAAGTTTATGTCTTTTCTATTTCTTTTGTTTAGACATGACACCTACATTTTGAAGGGTATCTTTTCATTTACATTCTTCCTAAGAATTCATTATGGCTACTGTCACAGGGTGGTTCTTTTCTAAAGTATTTTGTACTGTTGAAAAAATTTTGCCTTTCCATCGCACAGTGAGGTAACATTTACCCACTAGGTATGGAGGTTATCTGAAGTGCCCATCTGTACTTTTATCTGTACAGCTTCCTTAATCTCCCATAACGTTTTGTAATAGCTGACTTACTCCTGATCAATAACAATCTTGTCCTCTTCCTACACACATATAGATTTTAAATCCATTTTAAAAAAAGGCATAGTTTGACTATATAGTTTACTTTTAAGCCTTTTTATAGCAATACTCCTCTACAACCTTCTCTGTCATTCTAACATAACTTGTACAATTCTCATATTGCAGAAACTTGAACGTAGCAGATTTTTTCCCAAATGACAACAGAATCTGTCACCACTCCTTAGAGAAAAAAAAAAACAAACTCCAAAGATAGAACGTAAACCTACTTCCTGAATAAGTCTTTTATACAAAAAATGCATGCTATTTCACTACTAGTCTGTAAATTCGAAAGACTGATCTTTTCCTTTTGGCTGTTCTTGTTTCTTAATCAGGTACTAAAACATGCACTGACTTCATTATCTTTACTCAAATGCTAATAATCAGTATTTAAATACTTGATATTTAATAAAACTTGTATAAAAAGGAAAACAGAATATAAGCATTATTTGCACTGATAAAGGAATGGATTTGTAAATAGGAACTTCATGTTTTACTGTTTTATAAAACCTCTAAAATTATTTCCATGCTATGTGTCATAACTTCAGTTTGCATTTATTTCTTAAGTGTTGAAGAAGAGGCTTTTTCTCCAATGATCTATTCTTATATCCTCAGTTGTGAGATGCCTTATCTGACTGCACATACATCTATGTTCCTATCACAGATTGCAAAATAATTCAAAATAATACTTTTCTTAAAATATTTCAGGAAATACAAAGTATACTTCAAACATTCATAACCACCACCAATCTCCCAGCCCCCACCCCTAAATATATTTAACTCAGATTGTAAGGAAAAGCTACTGATTACACAACATAATGAGGTTACCAACAAGGCTGGGGTCTTATTGTCAAGACTATCCAAAAAATGATTGTGTAAATTACTACTGTGAGATTACTAGTTAACTATGATTTGGGAAGATCTTCACTTGTTGTCTCCAAATTAAAACTCAATATGTTGTTTACTGTTTCAAGATGGATGATATAGACAACATTACACTGAAGAGACTATTAAAAGGACTCAAACTATAGAAAGTTTTTCTTGACAACTTTCCCATACACTTACAATAAAAATTTCACAAATACTCAAAATACAAAGTCACTGAATGCAATGATGAAATGGTTATAAAATCACCTGTACAACTTTGTTCTCCTTCCCAGTTCTACAGAACTACTGAAGCTGGCTGTCACCTGCCCTTTTATTTGCACAACAGCAAATATAATAGGAACATTAAATATAACGTTATAATATAAATATAATTTATATAAATATAAATATAACATGTTAGGAACATGTTACAACACTAGGATGTGATAAAAAGCCTGCTTTATTTTCTGATAATAGTGGATAAACAGCAGGCCTGCAAGGACCGAAGCAGTGCTTAGGGTGAGAAAGGGCTCAAGCAAGGATGAGGAATGAAATTGAATTTAATAGCATCTCCAAAGCTTTTCTTATAGTACAAGTTCCAGCAAACATGCAGGATCCTTTACCTAAACCAGAAAAGTGTTTCAAACTAAATTTCCATGGTCTCCTTATATTTAAAGAAAGGTTTATAGAGTCCACTTTCCTCCAGGAAATCCTGCTTACACACCTTTGTGAAATTAGTGGTTTCACTGGCAGAGAGCCATAGATTTATAAGCTTTTTATTTGCCTGTATACAGGTGAATTTACTGTAAAGCACATTGACTTCTGTACCTTAAGGCCAGTATTCCAGGAAAGACCTGGACTGAATCAGGCTTCCTGCTATGGATGTGATGTAAGCATTGCAGGCTTGATTAAAAATAACCCTTAAACCACAAATAAAAACAGACAGGTACCAACTGAACCTGAGTTACTCCATAAATTCTGGAAAACAATTTTGAAATCCAAGTAAAATTTTATGTGTCTGCAATATTGAAGAAAGCAAATTATACAGATTGAGATTACAGCCACTCCAAAACGTTAGCCCGTAGGTGACAGCTGAATACTGCTGCAGCAAGTTACACTGAACTCAGACATCCAGCTTTGTGCCTCTGCATTTTGAACTAAAACCCATCCCAATTATTTTTAGCTTCAGGTATCACTGAACATTCATCTTTAACAATATTAGTTATTAAATGGCAGAGAGACTAGTTTTCTTCTGCCAATTACCGCAAACTATCATTGTTATGTTTTGACTGGTGATTAAAAACATGACAGAAAATACACAAGTTAGTGATTTGGAACCACCTAAAAAATTACTAATAGAAGCGTACTTGCCTTGTTTCATTAAGTTCATCATTGTTTGCTGTTATTGAAGAAAGATTTTTAAAAAATACTATTTCATGTTAATTGTACTCAACACTGAAGGCACAATGCTTCAGACAAGGGAAACAACATTCCTTTTCAAATTGAAATAATTTCTTTGAGTTTTGAATAAAGTAACAAAGCAGTAACTCCACAGTGATGAATTGGTAAATCTTACCTACTTTACTTGTCAATTAATGCTGCCAGTTTGCCCTGAACTCTCTGTCACTCAAAAGACCGAAAGATTATGTTAGTGATGATGCAGCCTCTGGATTATAATAATTTTTGCAAAACCTCGTTACTGAATCCTTCTTTGTTGTTCTGAGCCTAACTGCAGAGGCTGTGTATATACTTCCCCTGTGCTGCTAGCACAGAAAGCATGCTTTTTAAAGTCAAAGATACATAGCATAAGCAGTGCAAAGCAAAGAATAGAAAGCATAACGAGGTGAGAGTAACAAGCACATATAATGATGCCACAAATTAAAATGTCATTCCATCCACTGAGCAAATATAGTCCTTTTATCTACAGAAAAGAGATAACTCAGTCTCCACCAAAAAACAAACAAACAAAAATCAAAAAACAAACAAAAAAAAAAACCAAAAAAACATAGAGAATGCATTCTCTTTCCCTGCACCAGTTTAACCAGTAGAAAAGAAATGTAATTCGGGGAAGCATTACTAAAGCCTTGCTGCTTACCTCATTAACACATTATTTATCTTGATTTCCTTTTGTAGATATTTGGACACCATCCTTACACATAAATTTGTGGTTGAATCTGGTGCTTTTACAGGCATATCTGTGAACATGAACAATATTTGCTGTCTGTACTTTGCAGGGTTTTTTGTGAAATATATAATAAAATATGGTGCAGCAATGATGATACAAAAGCTAAGCATCAAGGAAACCTGGATCCCAAAACTTGGTAGGTCTCCACATAACTGCAGAACACTTGCACCAGAACCCTGAGCGCCTTTCTATCCATCCAGTTCCCACCTCAGAGGAATGTAAGTGCTCAGAGAAGTTATCTACATTTAAGAGGAAACCAATGATACGTTGGACAATATGTAAAAGTGGCGACCCGGAGAACTGTCTTTTATTTCTGACATTTGTATTCACCTTTTTTAAGCTGGTTACTTTGCTTTTCTCCATCTGCACTTGCAAAACACCCTTAATAACAGTTTTCATGTCAGAAAGCTGTCAATAAGAGATGACAAAAAAGATGTTTTATTTAAAAAGCAACAAATCATTCTGCACTCATATAAATTCAACACTTGCAACTTTTTAGTGAACCAAGAAATACAAGAAAGGTAGGAAATCTATAAGCTGAGCAGCATTATTTCTTTCAAACTTTCTTTGAACCAAATATTGTATGTTTATGTTTAAATGGTCCCTTGATGACTTAACCAGCTCTAGTTGCTCATTTGGTGTATTAACATACTACAAAAAAATATTGGAGTAGACCTGTACAAATTTTCAAACTTCTTTTAAGCTTAAAATTAAATAATAACATTTGGAGGGTTTCCTTATTTTTATTTCTTTATACCTCTTTCAAAACTAAGACTTTTTAGGCAGAAACAAACTTGTAATACTCCTAATTATATTTGAGAATTGCTTGATATGATAAGCACTGGAAAGTACATTGCCACCTATGAAAGTGTAATAAGACAGGACATATTTTACTACACAAGATAAAATAATACAATCAGATTTAAGAAAAATTACAATCTTGCTTCTTCCGGAAGATATCAGATTATTCAAACAACAGCTATAAAGAAAGGGTTTGCAGAAATTAAATTTTTTAGAGCAAATTATCTTGTTTTAATATCTCTTCAGAAAAATAAAATACCTTTCTAGTGCAAGTTACCATTTTAACATCCCAGCAGTCTCCTATTTTCCTTTTTCATGAGGCATAGCACTTTATTTTACTTCTTTGTCAAGGTAATTGGCTTGTAACTCACCTGTATTGAAATCAAAAGTTATAATAATGGCAAAAATTATGCTGCAAGAAGGAGCCAGGCTGGCATTTACAGCACCAGAATTGTTTTGAATAGAAATGAAAAGTCCACAACATGTTAGCATGCTAACTTGTAAAACACTGGAAAGCTTCAAAGCCAAGCATTCAAAAGTTCAGAATGCTTTCTTTAATTTATTCTTACTGCATACACATATTTCTATAGTCTTTATTACCTGACTGGTTGACAGTTTGTGTTTGGGGTTTTTTTCAAGGTTCCTGCTTTGTTCAGTGCACGTAGAGCTTTCTTCTATCTTCCACATACAACATCCGTCTTCAAGTCTTATTTGAAACATTTCACTGAACACAAAAAGAATAAAATAACTTCTCAATACTTGTATAGTTTTTTTTACTGTACCGTGAGAATTCTTCATTTACAATACATCTATTTTCACATAACACTATAAGATAAGGTCATACTTTTAACCTTTTGTGCTCCTCAAAAGATCCATAGGGTAACAAAATATTTTAAAATTCCTCAGCAGCAAGAAGAAAGCCAGTGAAAATAAAAAGTAAATATTCAATGCTAACAGAAAACTGATGAGAAATTATCTGAAAAATTTTGAAGCACTTAGTATGTCTCTTTTTTTCTTTTATTTTGGTTATGGAAAAGACTAATTACGTAATTAAAAAAATATCACTATCAACACAGCTGAAAGACTTCTTTTCCTGATGACCAGCTGAAGTTTTACCTTGCCCAAATAAAGGATGGATAGTGACTTGTCAGTAAATTACTGATTCTACCCTCTCTTTTTTTCCCCATGTGGAAGCTCCTGGGAAGAAAATTAGTCAACAAACAGAAGCAAAAGGCCTTAGAAACATACATTTGGCTTCTGGAGATGGAAGAATTGGATTTGCATTCATCTACCAGAAAAAAAAAACAGTTAGCTGAAAGGTGTTCATCCAAAGAGAGACTTGTTCAGCAGTATTTGTAAGTCAAAAATGAGTTCTCCAGTATTGCTGTACACTTCTTCAGCCTTCTGTATTTCAAAGAATTAGCAAGAGAAGATAGATTCCAAGGGAAAGACTGAGTCAAAATTATTTCCACTTAAGAAATGCATAAATTGCAGGAGAGAGAATTCCATGGTGTGGCATGAGCAGCTGTCTCAGAGAAAGAAAGAAGACGGCTCAGACTGTGAAAAATTTAACTATAGCTCAGAATGGGAGAGTAAAAATCTGGAAAGATCTGTGCAAAAGCTGGAGCAAAAGGGCAGGACCAAAAGTCCTGCAAAAGAAGGGGGTTTACTTAAAAAGATTGTAAAATCAAATCTCCAATGTTGGGAAACTGTGACCATAGGCTTGACTCTGTAATATGCCTCATTCATTGTTTACATAAAATATATTTAAAAACACCCTCTATTACGTCAGACCCAATCTGTGACTGAATCTGGATCACAGACATACAGAACAGATGATTGACACAAGAGGCAGGAATAAAGAAGTAAGAATATAAACTAGAATATTAAAAGAATGGTGTATAGACTACTTAAATAAGGTAAATTTTCTCAAATTGGCTGGAAGTCATGAAAATTGCTAAAAATTACTTTGCAAATCTATAAAACTGTCTCAGAGCCATTAACAGCTGAGCTTTAGAAACAACAAAGAGTAAGCCTGGAAGAAGACAAATATTTATCTTTGAAGGAAGAGAAGGAGAAAAGGACACAAGGAACTATAAACCAGACAGCTTAACACATTAAATTCCTATGAAGCTACTGCAGTAATAATACTTGATAGCCTGGGAAGAAATAGGTGCAGTGTATTTCAAATATGAGAAAGATTTTGATCTTGTCTTATGAGAATCTCTCAAGGATTTTAGGGTGATGCTTTTTAGGTGAAAATACTTAAAAGGTGGGCACAGAACTAATTATGAAAATACTCAAAACACTGAACAATATTCTTTGTGAAGTTAGAAGATTGTATCCTGTAAGTTTCTGCCAGCATAGGTCCTGTAATTACTGCTATTCACTGCATTAATGAAAAGGAGAAAGGCGCAGAAAATATTTGCATTTGCAGATGGAAGAACTTCATGGATTTAGAAGAAAGAATCAAAATGCAGCACAATTTGAAAGATAAAATACTGTTTAAAATAAGATGTAACTATATGTAGAGATGAGCAAAGAATAATCATTTACTTAGCATCAGTGTGAAGTTGATATTTTTTTGAAAAAAAAAAAAAGTTTGTAATGAATCATCCAAAATGAACATAAAACAAGATATTGAATTATATCATATTAGCATAAGTAAAATATTGTATTAGACAACAAGATGTATCAAAATCATCTTTCAAGAAAGATACAGAAAGTCCAGAGGACAGACAATTGGATATGTTAAGGTCTATTCCAAAGTTTTTTAGTCTACAGTTATCTCCATTTTAATGATGGAAACTTAAGAAACAGGATTCCCCAAGAAGGAATGAGAAGGTCATAGGAATGTCAGGTGAGAATCCCAGTCCCGGAGAGAAACTTTAATAGATCACCCTCAGAGCAGACTTGCTCCATGTCATCCCTAAGTTAATGATATAGCTTAGCTTCAGTAAACGTTTTGGACTGGTTCATATAAAAACAAACTAATTTTATATGTATATTATATATATTATATAAAATATGTATCTATAATATATAAAATATACATATAAAATAACTAGGAAATAGGATGTGAAGTTCGAGAGAATTTTACATTCTTTTTTTTGTGTCTACAGATTTATACAAAGACAAAATGAGAATATTTTCATACCACCAGAAAAACACAGCAACAACTTCCAGAGAGATTCAGTTTCCAGTTTTACAGTTTGCAGGACTTATTTCTCTAAAAATTAAAGTTCAGAAAAAACCTAAGTTACCAAATGCTAGGTGGTATTGTTAGGGCAATCAGTTATATAACCTTAATGGTAACATAATAGCCTGGCAGCTTTTTGTAAACATGCCATTTTGGGAGCTATCACCTGGCTTCATTTGCATAATGCTTAGACCAGCTGATTTATCTCTGAAGTAAGAATGAGCAAACTTAATAAGAATCTTACTGGGTGTCCAAGACTTAGAGAGTAGAGCTATAAGAGAAGAAAATTAAATGTCAATATTTGTTCATCAAACCATTATGAGAAATTTCTGTGGTACTCTTTCACAGTATCTGGTAGCTATTTAAAAGCTTTTTAATCAGATTTAAATGCAGCATATTAAATCAGTTTCTAGTGCTTTTCCAAAATACTTCTCTATTCACTAAAGTGTTAAGTAAAATGAAGATGTGTTCATTAGTTCCTCTGACTGATTCGCCCTTCTATTCTGTGTATCTATGGATACAGGTAAACTGAATATCAAAAAGGCATTTAAAAATTATTTAAACAATACCTAATTTAATCTCATTGTTATTTTATATAAGAAAATAGATTTTCCTAGGTAATTTTGCTAACACCAGAAGCGGTTTCTGAGGTATTTATTTATTTATTTATAGAAATATTTTTTGAACATTCACAGTACTGAGGTTTCCAAAGTCTGAACTCAGTAGTTCCCAAATGTAAAATTTAGATGATAATATTTTATTAACATTTGTCTCTACTTTTTCACAGTTAAACTGTACTTATCTGGAAAAATCTGAGGTGCTTAGGTTACTGTGGGAGACCAGATGAGATTCATGAATTATCGTTGTTATATCTAGTACAATGTGGCTTTTTTTTCTAATTCTCAAAAATGCAGACTATTCATTTTAATTACTCAGATAAGTGAATCATTGTTACACTCAATAACATATAAACATTTCATTAATTTATTTTTAGTATCCAAAATCAGCTTTCTACATCCATTACAGAAATTTATTCTTAGCAATTAGAGAGCTTATTCAATTCTTACTATATTATCAGGCTTCCTTTCATTAAATAAAAAGATAGACTAGATAGATTATGCCAGTAGATAGATTATGCCAGTTCCTAGGTTTATTGCTAATCACATCAAGGAAATGTTTAGTGCTGTAATAACTATTTATATTTATGGTTCATTCATTTCTCAAGATTTATTTTTTTTTTGGTTAGAATAATTAAGAGTCACAGATACAATTTTTTCTTCCAAACTGGGAAAAAATTTTCCTGTGTAAAATAAAATACATTTTTTATAGTTACTGTCAAAATAAATAGAAGGGATGTTCTGACACCTTTCCTTCTGATATGTTATAAATTCTGAATTATTACTGATAAGTCTAAGATTTGCAAAGCTCTTCCACACTTAAGCTTAATAAAATATTTCATTTGAACTAAATGAAAGATTATTTTTTCAAATAAGGTCACTCTGGTGGAGAAAAATACATTTTTAAAAAATTATTCTAGGTAAAAAGGAAGGAGATTCAAGTGCAAGCCAGAAAATACTTAATAATTATCAATGAAATTAGTGTGGGGGAGAAAAATCACGACAATTAGTTTAACCTGGAAGATGACTCAACGTTTAACTCCATGAGGTTTGATCATTCTGATTTAACGTAAATCTCTGAGTTATTTTAGGTTGCTGGAACATGGAATGGAATACTGTAGACTGCTTTGAAAATCACTCATTCCACAAAGAAGGTGACTTCCTAAAGTAACATTGAGAGCACTGCCACAACACAGTGAGAATTAGCAGATGTGAAAGAGGTCTAAAGGTAAAATGGTTCCAAATTCATTCCAACTGTATGTTAAACAATTCATTCAAACCGTCTGAAATCTTCTGAGTTTCTACAATGAACGAGAGTTCTCAGCATTGTTTTTCTCCAGCCTCTCAAATGCCATGCATAAGTCCTACAACCTGCTCACTCCGTTCCTAATTCTTCAAACTCCTATAGTGTAAATTATAGGGGTCCTCAAACTTTTTAACCAGGGGGCCAGCATGCGGATTAGGTGGCAGGCAGTCATCTGCGGCTGCTTGGTTTCCCCCCCCTCAACCCCCGGGGTGTGTGTGTGTGTCTGTAAATACCAGGGGGGGGGCAGATTGAGGACGCTGGGGGGCCATATCTGGCCAATGGGCTGTAATTTGAGGACCCCTGGTGTAAAAGAATAGTGAAATTATTTTCTGAAGATTGTCTTTATCTGGCCTTTTATTATATACACTATGACATGTCAATCTGCCCAAAATCTTCATGACGAGAGTGATGAGAGGTCAGGTTAACCTTGACCATGAGTCTGATGTAATACATCTGAACTTTGGGAAACACAAAAAACCTGGGGGAAAACAAAACAAAACAAAAAGATAAAAAAAAAAAAGTAAAAAAGGCAGGTTGGAAAGAGATCTTTTTAATCTGTTGAAAACTTGGAAAGCTCTTAAAGACAATACACCTACAGGTAGTTAAGAAGCAGGGCACTGTGAGTTTCCATTAGACCCTGAGGTTGAACTTACATCATGCTTTACCTTGTTTTTAAAGAGAACTATTTTGGAGACAGTTTATGAAGCTCCAGCATAACCACTAACAGGTGACTTGGAGAACAAAACTTTGAAGTTCAGTGCTGTTTCTCAACCCAGACAACACTCAGAGTCACTGGAAATTGCATAGCACACATTCAGGTACAAAAATTTTTAGAATTTCTAAGTTCTGAATTTCTAATTTATGGTCACAACCTCAAAAGAAATAATCGAAAAAAATAGGGACAAAAATCAATTTCTTGTATGTACTAAGCCTTTATGAAAGGCACAGTTACCATTATTCAACAGTGATAAGCCTATCCTACCTGTAAGACCAGAACCTAAGTGTTTGACTATTTATTTATACCCACTTTAACAAGAGTAGTGTTGTATCAGATTATAGCTGTTAGCCTGGATTACCCAGGATAACTTTGAAATATTCTTACTAAACAAATCAATATAGATGATTCTATATCTATATCTATATCTATATCTATATCTATATCTATATCTATATCTATATCTATATCTATAAACACAGATTTATACAAGGAAAATTATAAATTTCATTTTCATATGTTACTTAAGGAGACTTTTTTTTAACATGCATGCTTTCTTTAATTTTAAAGCAGTAACTAAAAATGTCTTTTGGTAGTGATAAAGCATATTATAATTTCATGCAATCCAAGTCCTAGACAGACTTCTAACAAGCAATATTAGTTTGGATTTTTATCTTAACACTCAAGAGTTCAAGAAAACAGTGCTATGGTCAACACAGTCAGGGAGAGGATTTTCACACATGGGGCACAGCAATATTTCACACATATTAAAAGTAAAAATAAACTGGTTATTGCAGAACAATAACATGAGAGCAATATGAGAGATGTGGAACATCAAATGAGAATCTTGGGAGGTTCACACTTCAGTTGTTCCTATTAGAGAGTAGTCACCAAAATGATTAGGGGGCTGAAATATGAGACATGCAAGTACTGATGGAGAGAGCTGGATTTTTTCAGTCTAAAGAAAGGTTAAAGGAGGACCTTACTGCTGTCTTCAACTACTCAGCATATGGTTACAGAGAAGTTGGGAGTAGCAATTTCTTGGTGGTACACAACAGAAGGAGGACAGTGGGTGCAAAATGCAACAAGGGATATTCCAGTTAGATATTTGGAAAAAATGAATTCACATATGTCCAACACCAGAACTGGTTGCTCAGGGAGATCTTCATGAAGCCTGAGCCACATGACTGAACTACAAAGCCAGATCCAATATTAGAATCAAACTTGCTCTGACTAGTTGGATGAACTGGATGACTGAGGAATATACCTTCCAATCTCAGCCATCTAGTCTATAATACACACATTCCTCTTTCTATTTTCTGTGTTTCTTCCTCAGGTTTTTTGACTATTCTTCCCACATCTTTCTGCTTTCTCATCCAAATCTCAGACATGAAACAACTTCATTAGCTGCATTAAAATGGTCAAAATAGTGTGAAATAAGAAGCGTGATACCTGTACCTGAGAGGCTGATCAGAACAGTTGTGGTTACCTACTACAAGTACGCAGAAATTTGATGCATCTTTCCAACTAAGCTTGTAATCTGTTCTGAGACCCTGCACAAAAGTGAATTAGCTGCAACATTCCACAGACTGTAATATACACATAAAATGTATGCTTATCTTAGAAAGTTTACAGGCTTTATTAGCATCTTCCCTGAAAACAGGAGGAAAAGAAAGACAAAAAGCTGGAAAATTCTGCTGCTTTTAATCAATTGTACAGGAGTAGCAAATCAATTACAAATGCAGAAGCACAACACTGCAATACGAAGTTTGTAACAAATTTAAGGTTGTACTTCAGAACTGCAATACATAATTTCTCATACTGATATTAACATTGCATTTCATACATTACATCAGAAGCAATAGTTATATGCATATTTTGTGCATCTTTCTATAACCATACATAAATATTTATAGCAAAGACCCCGTGTTTTCCATAAAGAATCATCACAACAATAGAATTTACAGATATTCTTGTTAAAAAGACAGGTTTGCAGTTACTGCATTGAATAAAATGTTGATTTTCCTTCTTTTTTTTTTTAATCTAATATTTATGTTCTAGTGATAAAATAATAACTGGAATTGCTTTAACATATCAGGTTATATTAATGTAAGATTGCTAAAGAAGTTGTGCATTTTCTAATCTCTCATGTGAAAATATTATGCAAATTATTTGTAAATGTGAAAACCTCAGGAGTAGGGCTGCATTAATAGGTATTACAATGATATCCTCAATAATTTGCAACTCAGCAAAGGCTGAATTGGATATAAATTGTTTCTGTCACAATAAATTCTAAAATAAATGCAGAGAGCACCATCTTCTGGAGTAAATTAAGCATTTACGCTCTTTGAAGTGAAAGCAGAGCACTGTTTCGTTAAATGAATGTTTATATATGCAACAAGCTTAGCGAATTGTTCTGTGAGCAGAGTTAACTCATGAAGCATGGTTTCAAACAGACTCATGTACTGTGTCTCCCAGCACATAATCTTCCCAAACTTGGCAGCTCCCTCTGTCACTAGTGCCTGCCTTCCTTTGCAGCATAACACACAGCCCTCTTCACAGAAACACCTTCAAAGAAGGGTTCCTTTATGCTGGACAAGACTACTCGCACTCTGGCTCATTCAGAGCTATGTGCATAGTCAGCCAGTACATGTGATGTTTGGCAAACTGCTAGCTGTTTCTTGGATTGGTTAAAAGACTAAAAATATTATTGGAACTGTCCAACAAATTAAAAAGCTATGGGAGTTTAACAAGAAATTCAGGCTTATGGAGTTATATTAGGTTATCAGGCCGAAAACAATTGGTATAAAGCAGGTAAGCTGTACTCAATTTAAAAGAAAAGCTGATATACTGATTAACAGCTTTGCAGAAAAGGACCTGGGGTCCTGGAAAACAAGCTGACCATGAGCCAATAATGCATCCAAGCAGCAAAGGCAACCAACAGCATCCTGGACTGCAGCAGGAGTGTTGCTGCCAGAAGGTCAAGCGAGGTGATTATTCACCTCTGCTCAACCCTGGTGAGAGGCATTTGCAGGGCTGTGTCTAGATCTGGGCTCCCTTGCTCTGAGCAGGGGGGTTCAGCTAGTGTACTGGTTGGGTTGGAGTTATTTTCTTAATAGCAGCCCCTGCAGTGCTGGGTTTAGAGCTGTGATCAAAACAGTGTTGATAACACAGCAATATTTTAGCTGTTGCTGAACAGTATTTGCACAGTATTGAGCTGCCCTCTGCTCCTCACTCTGCCCTCTCCCCTCCCACAGTGAGTAGGCTGGAGTAAGTAAAAGGCTGGGAGGGGACACACCCACGACAGCAGACTTAAACTGAAGAAGAAGGTATTCCACACGTTATAACATCACACTCAGTAATAAAACTAAGGGTAGGGGTTGTTTCTCCAAGGTAACCATTGCTTCTTTAGAGGCTGGCTGTGCATCAGTCTGCTGGTGGGACTTGGTGAGTGATTACCTTTGCATCACTTTTTATTTTCTCTTTTTTTCTTCACCTCTAAAACTGTCTTGATCTCAACCCACAGGTTTTCTCTCTTTTGTCCTTTTCATTTTCTCGCCCATCCTGTTGGGGGTGAATGAACTGAGGAGGGGCTTAGCTGCCAGCCAGGGTCAACCCACACAACTAGACAATCTCCAGAAGTGCCTTCTGATGCCTCAGCTATTCTGTGTTTCTAAAATATCATACACATGGAGCTGACTTACCATAAAATTTCTCTCTACAATACGATATTGACTTCTGAGCTTAAAAAAAAAAAAAAAAATCTAAAAATTGAAAACTGGTACTCCATGCATGTTATTACCTTTGGCACTATTTTCTAGACCTATGAATTAAAGACAAGTGAAAGGTGAATATTATTTCTCTACACCAAATGTTGAAGACCCCTTATATAGAACCTCTTGCTTAATCTGGCTGTGTGACTCCTATATTCTTCTGTGTTTAACTCCACATTGCAATAACTCACAGGGTGCAGGGCTTTCTAGCACAACATCCAGATTCACAACCATCACTCTCCATTTCTGCTTAAAATTTCCAAGTTTTAACAGCAGGCACAGATTTTTCAATGCAAAACAGGTTGGAGTTTGCAAAACAAGTCAGTTCACCTATTATTTTTCAATATAATTTTCTTTACATCCTCTCACATAGATGCTTTTAACAGGATGACAGCATTATCACAGTGCTATTGCTATGTGTTCTTGATCTGCTAAGCTATGAACATGCAGCTGGCTAAGAGGTAGTTTTAGATTTATCTTTTCCATTAGAGGTCAGCAGAATACCATTTATCTATACAGGATCTGAATGGTTTCCATTTCTTCTTGAAATTCTAGGTCATTAAGGCAGTAGCAAGAAAACACAAATTTGACATTATGGGTCATAAAAAGCTTAGTCTAAAAGTTTACAACAACTATTGCCTGTTCTTCCTGGAATAACTTCATTGTGGAATCATTGTAGACAAATCTAGATCACTTAAAAAAATTGTTGAATGTGAACAACTATGCCATGAAAACTAATGGCAACATGAACAGACACATTCATGCAGAGTAGACATGTCTACAAGATCCTTCTTATGCAGACAAACTGCAATGGAAAACTCACAATTTTGTGGCCTCTTCCTAAAATTTGGGTTTGGGCCAATTTTTAGAGGGTGAGTCTAACAGTAAGAGGCTGTAAGTTACTCCACTGCCTCTCCTCAAATTTTCAGTACCACTGGAAAGTCACTTTTACCTAGAAAACCTAGATCAGATAACTCTTGCTCCAGTTTTTGAAGTAACCCTTTCTAAAGAAAGCAATTCACCTCACTTTCCACAGAATATCTATAAAGCCGCTTCTCCAAGCCTTAAATTAGTCATGACCTTCATACAGTCACTAAGAAACCTTCTGTTGTGGTTTGACCCCAGCCAGCAACTAAGTACCATATAGCTGCTCTCACACTCATCCCCCACCATGCCCCAGAAGGATGGGGAAGAGAGTTAGGAAAAAGGTAAAACTCAAGAGTTGAGATAAGTTCAATTTAATATTTGGATTATGATGATGATTATGATAATTATAATAATAACAATAACAAAAATAACAATAATTATGATGATGATTATGATGAAGGCGATAATGAAGATGATGATGATGAAAAGAAGGGAGAAGGGGAGAGGAATAAAATCTAAAGGAAAGGGAAAAAAGTGATGCACAGTATAATTGCTCACCACCCACTGACCAATGCCCAGCCAGTCACTAAGCAGTGATCAGGAGGCCCCAGCTAATTCCTCCCAGTTTATATATTGAGCAAGACATTCTGTGGGATGGAATACCTCTTTGACCAGTTTGGGTCACCTGTCCCAGCTGTGTCCCCTCTCAGTTTCTCGTGCCCCTCCAGCCCTCTCACTGGCAGGGCCTGAGAAACCGAAACGTCCTTGACTTGTATAAACATTAACCAGGAACAGGTATGTTAACATTATTCTCACACCAAATCCAAAACACAGCACTGCACCAGCTACTAAGAAGAAAATTAACTCCATCCCATCTGAAACCACCCATGAAGGTGTTTAATTAGAAAACATTTAGGATTATGAGATATTTTTTTCTTTAGCTGCTGTAATAGGAAATGTATTGTTTTCACTCCTGAACTTAAGCTTTTGATCAGAACTGAGGAACACTTCTAGAACTATTCTGACAAGGATTTGTGGAGTAAAGAAGGACACTCACATCAAGTTATTATAAATACTGAGGTTTGTAACACTTTAAACCATTCTCCCAAAGGCTACGCTGCCATGAACTCACCTACAATTGAGACCAAAAAGGTTCAGATTAATGAGTTCAAGAACGCATACAGGGAAACATTTCTCAAAACACAAAAAAAACCCCCAACAATATCTGAAAAATATGCTGAGAAAAAAAGTAACAATAATGGAAAATAAGTGATAAACTGAAATATGATGATACAGACATCATATCCTCCCTGCTCCAATATTCAGGCAGATTCCAGGTTCCTCAAGACATTTATTTATTTTTTTAGTTCCTACACATCTTATAAATAGGTTTTTTTCCATCAAAAGTAGGCTTAACTATAGGCAAGTCCTCTAAATGAATTTTTCACAGTATCAGATTCTCTACCAAAGCTTATTTTTGAAGAATATTAAGTATATACACTCTACTGGAAATAATTCCTAATCTGAGAAAAAGAATTCCTTCGAGGATCACCAGACTACTTCAAAAACGTTGAGGCCATAATTGTTAGAAAAAGAAATAATATTAAAGCAATTCCCCAAAAGGTTTTATTCATTTTTAAAAAAGAAATTTGAAAGCCATTTGCCTTTCCCCCTACTACATTCTAATACAAACATCATTATCTCTGCATGGAATGTTTAACACCAGGTTTTGGTGAGCTCTTGTTCCCTTGCTTAACCATGGTAGGTAGGTTCACTCTGTGTATATACACATAAAATGTGTAGTGTAAACACTGACTATAAATTGATAAAAAATATGCTGACCATGAAATTGATGAAAAAATTGCACTTTCTATCTGGTAACTGATCCTTTTTGTATTTTCATATTAAGCCAGTATTTATAAAAAGAAAAAGTTAAAAGACAAAAAAGCGTGCCAGAGAAAGCAACTTTTCTTGTACCCTAAATGTTAATATACTACATAAAATGTCATAGATGCAAAGACAAAGAGAAACAAGATGCAGTCCCACACAGATTTAAAACGTCACTTCTCATAGTACTGCAGAACAGAGAAAAAGGAACTTGCTATTGTGGGAGAAGAAGGTATAACTGCCATTCCTTGTTTGAGAATACTGAAAGTAGTCCCCCTCCTTCAGCAGAATGTTTCAAGGCATATTCATAGGTTTTCAGGACACCCTAATGTATTATATTTCCTAGAAAGAATAATGGAAAAAAATACTAAAGTGTAAAATCTCTCTGAAATATTCTAATATTAGATTTTTTTTATTATTTTTTTCCTTCCTGCCAAGGATACCATATTTCAAAAGGACCCACACTGATGTGGAACAATATACAAGTCTCATTGTATCTTTGCATGATTGTAGTGATGGGACTTAGAAGGCTGGAAAAGATCTGTGTCACTCATTTTCCTATAATGAGTACAAAAAAACTTTTACATTTGAAAGTCAAATTTCATTAGAATATAAACCAGAATACTTAACTTTTTAGTTAACCCTAAAGCAAAAGGGCAAATCACCATATATACAGGGAAAAGACAAACCCAAACTGTGGTTAGCCTAATTACAGCATTAGTAATGTAACAAAATTACAGCAGTTATGACTGGTCTGGTAATACTAATATTCATAGTCCAGCTGCCACAGTAAAACCTCATCAATAATACCACCTTTAAGAGCCCGTGCAAGAAAAACTGCTAATACAGACTTTTTCCTTGGCGCTAAGCTGACCCTTGAAGTGTTCTTCTGGAGGCTTCCATGGGCAGCTTCAGTCTTCCTCAAACAAAAGCACTCTGGGGAGAAGGGGAGGTCACGTGCAAGGTCTTTGCCAGAAGAACTTCATGTTTAGGGTTTCTTCCCCCCGTTGTTGGAAGTAGCAGGATGTCAATGCTTTCTTCACCCTCTGTGGGACAAGGCCTGAAGGGCAAGTCTCCAAGTACAGTCCAACTAATAAGCGGGGATGTGCTGGAGCTTGTGGGCCACAAACCTTGGGATGACAAGGAGGATGGATAGAGAGCAGCCCACAGGATTCCAACTGGTGAGTCAGGCCGAAATAAGATAAGAGGAACAGATGGCCCCAAGGAGAAGTAAGGAGTTACTGATAAGGATATAATTGCTGTCT
>JAVJGJ010000037.1:6466134-6481738 GCA_035590215.1 Microhierax caerulescens
TAAACGCCATTTTGCCATCCACCACGTTGGTGTCTGTGTGCTGATGGCCCGAGCGGCCTGGGGTTGGGTTTTTGGTCCCCGTGTTGTTTCTTGAACCAGGTCTTCACGCCTTAAGGAAGGCAACAGTTACTCACCAATTATATAACAAAGAGGACCATCATCATATTTCACTTCCACTGGCAGTAGTGTAAGTTGCAGAAAAGCCTGTCTGTCTGGCAGAATTATTTGCCTAGTTACACCAGGTTTGCTGGAGCCTAAAATAAAAATATTCGACCTTTTCTGCAATTCCGCAGTTGCATTAGGTGCTAAAATATGACACAGAAATTATGAATTTAATTCCATGGCCTTACACAGGCAAAACTTCCAAGGACTCTGAAATAAATTTCTGTATTAATACTGCAACAACTGATTTCATCCCCTGGAAACTGTTGTTGTTTTTTTTTAGATCAAACACTTTTTCAGACTTATATTATTCATATCACACAAACTGCAACACAGAAAACAAATCATGATAGCACAGATCCTAGCTGTCCAACCTCTTTCTGTTCAAACTTTCACCAATGATGCTGCAGGATTTTGCCTGACATTAATATCTGACTGTTTTATATTTGCTTGCTTCCTATGCATCCCTGTAGTCCATCATGTGTGTAGCTGGCTCTTTGCAATTCTAACCCTTAACTATAACAAACCTGGTATGTGCAGCAGCAGCCTACTGAACAGTATCTCTTCTATGTGTGTTGGTTTCCTTGTCTGTGTGCTTTGTTCCTTCAGGAAGATTGACTAGATAAGGTAGATCTGGAAAAACGGCAGTGATATCCCTGGAGGCAGGGAATATGCACAGAGAAGTTTCCATGTTGCCAGTTACAGCAAGCAGTCATTGCACAGGTGGCCAGACCACAGCTCATGCAATGACATAGACTGCTGCAGGAAGCAGGCAGCACACAGGCAGGCTTCTGTGGGGACAGGAAAAAAAAGATCTAAAGGGGATTTTGCAGAATTTACAGTAACCCAGACAGACACTGCATAGATTGAAACTAAGCCTAGAAGTACGGTCCAGAGTGTAGTGATCCATGAATAGGCAGGGAGTTGTTTATATAGACCTTTTTGTTCTAGTATGTTACATCGTCAACCTATTAGAATTTGCAAATATGGGTGCTTATATTCTGAAAACCACCAATTTTAGTGTCTGAACATGTTTTGGGGTTCCATTGAGAAACTCAGTGCTACAGAAAGGTTTAGAAATACCAGTTTGTAAGCTCTGGCTAACTCCTTATTCCTTCTTAGTCTAATACTATATGGTACATACGGCTATACAGAGATGAGAAGGCATCATCACACACTCACAGTTGTCTCACACTTCTCATTCCTGTTCCCAGGACAGAAGGTAACATTCTATGCCATACCTACAGATGACTTTAAATGTCTATGTCTTAACTGCTCCCCACCCCATCCAACTTATGCTTCCTTAGACATTTCTGAACAAACTTTCCAAAATTCCAACCTTTTCCACTCCTATTATACATATATAATACACAGATTGCAGGGCTGTTGGAAAAAAGTATTGTTTGTAACTGTTCAGTGCAAATCTAATTCATGCCTCTGAAGAGGAAGGACCTTTCAACTTCTCCAGCCTTCACAGAGAGCACACAACCAACAGAAATTCATATTGACTGCAGGAGAAGGAAGGATTGGAGTCCTTGTGAAAGACTTTGAGAAAGCCAAACACATCAAAGTGACAAGAGTAGCACAGCACTGAGGGTAATGGGAGAGGCAGAAAACACAGAGCTGGGCATCTATAATGCATTTCAGCATGCTTTTATGATTAAGAACTGAAAATTTTCATAGCCATATCTACTAACTATTCAAGACATGAGCCCACATGCTACTAGAAAATAGGTCCAAATATATCAAGTCACCATCTTAACTAAAGTACCTGGTGTAGGATCTGAAAATTACTTATCAAATTACTCACCTTTATTACACACTCTGCATTACTCATCTAAATGACCTCTGTGACAGAGTAA
The DNA here is from genome assembly GCA_035590215.1 of Microhierax caerulescens. Classification (NCBI taxonomy): domain Eukaryota; kingdom Metazoa; phylum Chordata; class Aves; order Falconiformes; family Falconidae; genus Microhierax; species Microhierax caerulescens. Next base: position 6,468,159 of record JAVJGJ010000037.1, read on the forward strand.
TGCACATTCAGTCATTACAGAGAGAGTATTTTTGTTTCCTTTTCATTAAGTCCATTTGAACTTCAGAATTTGTCCTTTTTGGAGGGTAAATCACAGGCCACTCCTCCTCAGAACTGAATACCATCACAGTTCTGTAGCCAGAGAAAGCCAGAAATCAAAGAACACCTCTGCTTAACCTACACACTGTATCAAGTAAGGTTACTATTAATTCCTATCTATCTACCAAGTGTACAATCAGCATAGATAGAAGTTGATTGATGATAGAAGCACAAGAAGCAAGAGCTCTCAAAGCTCAGAATATTCCTTCGCTACCTGTATGACTTAGAAACCTTAGTACATACTGAAAACCGAGTAAAGGCTGAAGTTTTAATTTGCATGCTGGAATTCATAGGTGTTTATGATTTAAAAACTTTGTATTCCATGTATAAAACTGCTTAACAAAGTACTAGTACTAGTTGGTGGTCGCGATCTCCTCCAGTGGGAATGACCTTTCCCCTAGTTTTGCTGAGCTCATGGCTTGTGCTGAGCTTCCTAATAGCTCATCTATCTCGTGGAGGTGCCTCCTTCGTGAAGCTCTTTTTCTGAGCAAAGCCCGTGCTTGACGAAGCGCTTAGCAGCACATACAAAGTGCTTGTAACCTGAGTGAACCCTTAACGAGTCATTCGCTCCAACTGTCTCAAAGTCAAAGGGCCAACAGTTCAGTTCCATCAACCACCCCGGTATCAGTGTCGTGCGGTGCTCAATATTGCAGGCTGATGGAACAAAATGTTGAAAAATTGTCAGAGAAAGTAGAACTAAATGACTCTGTAACATGCCATCATAAGATGGTGAGAAATCTCCATGCAAGCTGAAAGGCTTTTTTATTAGAATTATTTATATATTTATATTACATTCATATACTTATATTTTAAATCCTACCACTTCCATTATCTTTCGGGGGAAAAAAACCAATACCTACCAAAAAAGCAAACAACACAACTGTTGCTAGGTCTAAATAATAAACAAAAAAATCCATTTGAAAACCATTTCAGAAACGAAATGCTATCTGGTTTATTCAGGTTAAATCATATTTTGCATTATATTAGAGCAGAAAGTTATTTTCATATTTTAAAAGAAAGGGGATTTTTGTTTGTTTCTTTAAAAAACCTAATACACAGCTTGTCTTTTCAATGAACAAAATAATGAATTGCAAATGGAGAGAACTTAGTGAAGCATGAGACCATTTAGCAAAATATTTATATATCCTGCACAGATTCTTGTTTCCCTGGAAAGGTTATTGGAGTGTAAATGTGACATTTTGAAATGTGTGAGTGCAGTGAAAACTAAATCAATCATAAGTCATTTTTCCCTTAGTAATGAAATATAATGTTTATCTTCATTCTCATTCTCATTTAAGGAGGTCTTGTCCCTGTAATTACTGGCTGTGAGTCTGACCTTCTTACTTTTTCCAGGCAATTAACTTTTTTCATGCTTACATCTGATCAAGATAGGGGTCTATTCTTCTCTAAAAAAATGTATTTTAATAAAATTAATAACCTTGCTTCAATTATTGATACACCACAGTATTTTTAAAAATGGAATTTCACAGCATTTGGCACATTTACTGTATTTTATCACTAGCTTTATATTCTTTGCAGCCTTCTTAGGTAATCAGAACAATAAACTATGGTCTCTAGCTTCAGTTTCAGTCTCAACTTTTATCCTGCTTGGACTTCCACTTAAGAGGATTGGCTAAATAAGGACAAAAGATACTACATTCTGTGTGCTAACAGAATAGACTATATGTTCACTAATGTATAGTTTTCTGTTTCTGTGTTTGAAGTTTCCCAACTTGCATTCATTTCACTTCTGCATACATATTATCTGCACAAACACAATGGTCTTACAACTACAATCCCAATAATGTTTAAGGTATCTTGTACTATTTCTGCACACAAATCAAAGAAACATTTCCCCTATACCCATGTCTGTCCCCCCCCAAAAAAAAGCCAAAAATCCAACCAACCAACCAAACAAAAACCAATAAAAAAAAATCAACCACAAATGGAAAACAGAAAATACATCACCACATGCTCAGGAATTTAAACATATTTAAACATTGGTGAAAGGTTCTGGATCAATAAGGCAAATTATGTCTATACAAACAACATTAATCCTAGCTGTGGTTTTCTTGATTAGAAATTGTTTTTCTTCTAGGGTGTTTAGCAATTTTACATACGTCTATGCATGTGTTTCTGATTTAACGTGCTATTAATCAAGATGTCTCGTTCAGGGCATGAATTCTACAAAGGTTTGTCTCACAGATCCTTCTGAAGGGAATAGCAATTTTGATGTTGCAGAAAACTGCCTTTTCATCAAAGTTAAAAAAACAGAATACAAATTAGATCGGGTCAGGATAGAAGCAGTGTATACCTGCAGCTATAGAGAGAACACACAACAGCGATGTGTCAGATTCTGCAGATAGGAACTCTGCCCATGTGGGACAGTTTACACCTTTAGTTTATAGGATCCATTCTTCACCAAGGCTATGTCAGATAAGCATGATATGATAAATAAAAACAGGGATCGAAATCCTTCTGATAAGGGGGATCCAGACAGTACAGCCTGACAGGAATAATCCACCCCTTTGTTAACCAAATCGTGCTGACTGGCAAGACCCTTATAGCTGCATAGGTTTCTTAATTAGTGAGGCCTCCAAAGCCCCACGAGATGTTAACTCTCTTGCTTCCACAATGGAAACATGAATTATTTTAACTACTCAGGTGTGTGCCAAAAATAAATCAGAGGAGAGGGATGTAAGCTTTAGTTCTGAATTTGTACTTCTTTCACTAATGCAGAAACACTGCATTACTAATCTCTCCACCAGAAAACAAGATCGTCAGTGCACATTTTTGGCTGGTACCAGTCATTTAAAATAAATGCACCCTACACGATCAGGCTATGTTCCTAAGGCAAGACTGTGCCTTCCATGCAGGTATTGTTCATTAATTAAAGGAGAGCACACTTCTTTGTTGTCAACTGGAATTTATCTGAGACAATAACACTGAGTTTATAGAAAAGCAAAACAAAAAAAGAGGAATTTACACATTTCCCTCAGACAATGTATCAGATTTCACAAACTTTAAGTTTGAGTGGTTAAATGACCAGAATTTCTGGTCAGAATGGAAAGAAATTGTTTACTGTTGGGTTATCCCAGCATGGATAATTTTTTATTGCTAATGATAATTCCCTTACTGGCAAGAAAGTTTACTTCTCTATAGTTTTTATGGGACAGTATTTCCTCCAGTTTCCTTCCATTTCAGTTGAATTGCCAGCCTGAAACTACAGACTACCTCTTTAAGAATCGTAATAGAAGGTTGAGGTCCCTTCTGCTAAAATCCCAAGGTTATTTCTTGAAACTGCCTCGTATAACAGAAGGACATCCCTCACCTCCACTGCACATAAATTTTCCTTTTTATCTGTGAACTACACATGGCATTATAGGAAGGTGGTTAGACGCTCCAAAATCTACATGTGGATTGCTTTGGCACTGCAGTCATTTGTCTATGGAAATGCACTGTTTAATACAGAATTATTTTTTTTTAATAACTTATTTCAATAATTGTAATTCATTAATAATGTGTTCATTACACAAATCAAATCTTTGGTTTCCAAGTGTTTGTAGGAGAGAAAAGAGAAAACTAAATAAAAATTATTAACGGATTAATATCTCATTTACCACAAGCTCCAAAGAACTAACAATTTGTACACTGTGTTGAGTTGGATCACCCGGATCACCTGTATGCATCTCATCTGATAAGACTCTTAATTCTTATTTAAGAATTCCCCCCCCAAATTTCTATGTTGCCTTTTGGAAAAAACTTCTGACAGGAGGAAGCTTATGCCTTTAAGTAGCTGATCTTATTTCTGAGGGAGTCAGCTTTTGGGTTCCTTACCCACTTTTAAACATACACTTCTCATGTCTTTGTCCTGTCAAGAAGCTGCTCAGTAGTATGTTGTGTTATACTGTACCCAGCTGGCAATTCTCTCTGCATTGCTGCAGAATTTTCCTGTAGCATCATTAATATTAACATCCCAATAAATGGTTAAAAAAGGTACAAAATTTAGTTACAGTTCAAGTAGTAGACTTCAGAGAAGCAACCATAAAAAGTGAGCATTCAAAGATTAAAGTGATACTTCCAACTTGGTGATTCACAGAATAATTGTTTTTTTATGTACAGACTATCAGAGACATGGGTGAGGAAGAGGCTGTGACACCACACGGGAACACACAAAAACTTCTAAGATAGTTTGACAAGAGGTTTCCTACTTCTTCCTATTCTCTTGAAAATATTTACACCTGCATTTACAAGATCTGAACTGTCTTTGTAATTTGGTACATTGTACTCCCCAAGAAACCAGGTATACAAATAAGATAATAGCTTCAGCATAAAAGTGTAAGGTGAGTTCAGGTCTACATAACAGGATTTCCAATGAAATTAAGTGAACTTTTTGATATATTCTTCTTGTTTCTAAATCTTATTGAGGTACTCATTGAATACAAGGAAGCAAGGGAAATTCATATATTCATATATTCACATTTTCCCCATGTGAAAGGGGAAAAATGAAAAAAGATTATCAACTATTGATGGCAGGGACACAGTAAAACATTACCAAGACATGAAAATATACATTTATGTCAAAGCTCTGCAAAGTAATAAGTCAATGTTACTGAGCTACTGGGCAGTTTGAGAATACACAAACAGGAAAGCAAATTGGTTGCATGTATGTTTAATAATGTTTAGTAATTACACTTAAATATAAAACTGGCTAGCTTACCTACTTCAATTATTCTCTCTCCAGACAGGGGTTCTTGACTACTATGAATTTATACTAGGCTAGAGCTTATGACAACATGCCATAGGCTAAGTTAGCCTTTCAGTTCCAACAATTAAATCTAATTAATTATTTTAAAAAATTCTATTTGGATTTGTTCAAGAGCTTTCCATGGTTAAGTGTTTAGGGTTTTTTGTTTTGTTTTATTTTTAAATATAACTTTGTGTTGATTGTTTAAAAAAATAGACATAAGAAATCCCCTCCAACAATTTACCTGACATTTTTTACTTACGTAAAACACTCCAGGGTGCCCATTACTGTACACTATCAGCAATGCACACTAAATGCAACATATATGAGCTGTGTTAATATTATGCTTCAACAGCACATCCTGGACTGTCTTACTGCTTAAAAGATGGAAAGGACAAACATTTAAAACATGCTATCATGTTTCATATTACAGGTGAAATCACAATTCTACCTTATCATTCTCTGTTACCTCATCCTTTTGGGAAAAGTAGTTGCAAGGAAAAACAGCAAACAATTCAGTTAAACCAGCTTCATCAAAGTGCTGATGTTCAGCATAATCTGGTAGTTCTCTTTGGGTAGTGAGTAAGGTCACATCCCTTGTATATAGTGTAAGTATAAATTATGTATTAGTAGAATCCAGTAAAACTTCCAATCAACAATCCAACTACATATTAATATTTTTAAATAAAATGAAAGGACTGAATCTTACAGAGGTCAATATGTTTATTGCAGAATATATTAAACTTAACAATGAACAGAGCTGCATTGGGGGATGAAATAGAATTTAGGTCAGCATCAGTGTCTCATTACTTATCTCAGCTGCTTTAGGGTGCAGAGACTTTCATCCTGAGAACCTTCCTAGATAATAGCACACTATAGGAGAACAGAGTAGAAGAACCTGCAACCATGTATATGGCATAATTGTTCCATCAGTAACTATAAACTTACTGTATCCGGGACTGTAGTCCAGTAGAATCACAGAATCATTCAGTCAGAAAATATCCTTAAGATCATCAAATCCAACCATTAACCTAACCCTGTCAAGTCCATCACTAGCCATGTCCCTAAGCACCACATCTACATGTCTTTTAAATACCTCCAGGAATGGTGACTTATCCACTTCCCTGGGCAGCCTGTTCCAATTTGACTACCTTTTCAGTGGAGAAATTTTTCACGTCTAATCTAAATCTCCTCTGGTGCAACTTGAGTCCATTTCTTCTTGTCCTGTCACTTGCTACTTGGGGCAAGAGACCAACCCTCACCTGTCCTGTAGAGAGCAATAGAGTTGTAGGGAGCAATAAGGTCTCCCCTGAGCCTCCGCCTCTCCAAACTAAACCAGCCCAGTTCCCTCAACTCCTCCTTGTAAGACTTGTTCTCTAGATCCTTCACCAGCTTTGTTGCCCTTCTCTGGACATGCTCCAGCACCTAAATGTTCCTCTTGAAGTGAGGAGCCCAAAACTGGGCACAGTATTTGATGTGCAGCCTCACCGGTGTCATGTATAGGGGGACAACAACTTTCCCTAGTTCTGCTAGCCACACTATTTTGGATACAAGCCAGGATGCTATGGGCCTTTTTGGGCACCTGGCCACGCTGCCAGCTCCTATGCAGCCATCTGTCAACCCCCACGCACCAGGTCCTTTTCCACCAGGCAACTTTTCAGCCACTCTTGCCGAAGCCTGTAGCATTGCATTGGGGTTGTGATCCAAGTGCAGGACCCAGTTCTGGCCTTATTGGACCTCATACAATTGGCCTTGACCCATTGATCCAGCCTGTCCTGCTCCCTCTACAGCCTTTCAACACTCAATCAGATCAACACTCCCCCACAATTTGGTGTTGTCTGCAAATTTACTGAGGGTGCACTCAATCCTCATATCCAGATTATTGATAAAGATATTAAATAGAACTGTCCCAAATACTGAACTCTGGGGAACACTACTTGCAACTAATGGACAACTGGATTTAAGTCCATTCACCACAATTCTTTGGGCCCAAGCATCCAGCCATTTTTTTTATGCAGTGAAGACTATGCCTGCCCAGGCCATGAGCAGCCAGTTTCTCCAGTAAAATGCTGTGGGAAGCAATGTCAAAGGCTGTACTGAAGTCTAGACAGACAACATTCACAACCTTTCCCTCATCCACCAGGCAGGTCATCTTGTCATAAAAGAAGATCAGGTTCATCAAGCAGGACCTGCCTTTCATAAACCCATCTTGACCAGGCCTGATGACCCATCTCTCCTCTATGTTGCAGGTGATGGCACTCAGGATGATCTGCTCCATAACCATTGTTGGCACCAAGGTCAGAGTGTCAGGCCTGTAGTTTCCCGTGCATGAGCTGCAGGCTCTGCACCCCCTGTACACAACACTAGAGTGCTCTACTGCAGATTGTGCTGGCACTGGAGGCAACATCCAAAAGGAGGATTTTTGCTAGTGCTTCCTCTACTTAACTTGGTTTTTATTAATTCAGCTGGTCTCTCACACAGCAGTTCTACGCACTATGAAGACTGAGATCACACAAAATATTATTCTTCCTGAATAGTACTTAATCTTTAATCTGGACTCGACACCATTTGACTGGTCCTACAGGGATCTACCAGGAAAAATTTAATACAAAACTTGAAAACAGACTAATTTTGTTCTAGCAAGCTAAAAGATCTGTTTCTCTCAGCACCTCAGCTCTCATCCCAGAACAAAACAAATTTTCTCCAGTTATGGAGAAGGAAAAGTCCTTCTTCAGGCACCTGACATTATCCATTTTGTGGTACTAAGGCTTTTCTAGAAAGCATCGAACTCTTTTCCTTAGACTGTTTTTCCTGAAGTTGTAGCAGTAACCATGGCAAGATGCCCTGTATCTCTGTATAAGAATTCTTGGAAGGGTCCTAAAGAAAGCTGCAGGCACAAACTGCTTCCTAAATGTTACTGAAACAGACTTTTCTCTCTGCAAGGGAACAACACCATTTCAGCAATACCACCTCAGCTTGGCCTGTAAAATAGCTTTGAAGTCTGAATACCAGTGAAAGAATGCAGTCTACCATTAAAAACAAAACAAAAACAAAACAAACAAAAAAAAAAACAAAAGCAAAACAAAACAAAACACAAAAACCCCAAGCCAGACACTACTTGTTGTCTACCATCCTCCTGGCATTTCCTTCTCTGAAGTGCTTTGTCAGTCCTGAATACACATGCTGCTTTTTTAATGTTTTGTTGCTGTCTATGGTGGTCAGAGTAGGACCACACTGGAAATATGTGAAACACTACTCTAGTAGTGTTACCAAGCATGGGTGCTGGAATACTTTCAGTAATGATTTTTCCTGGTTTGTTGAAAAAGTTCCATTCAAAAGTTAAAATAATTATTGTTCCAAATTCCTGGGTATTGCTTAGAAGGGAAGTAAAAGACTTCTCTCAGAGTTAAACAGTGCCAAACAGCCACTTATTTTGCATATAACTGTACTTTGGTTAGAAGAATGCAATCTTCTTCATGATTCAAGCAGCACTGATGACGTTATCAGTAAAGTTTGAAATGTAGAAAAAGTTACTTATGAGGTATAGATTTCTTTAAAGTGGTCCCAATAAGGCAGATTCCTTTGTCCCTTTAAGCTTCAATTTAAAACGTTTTTTCAGTAACTCTCAGTACCTTCCTCTATTAGCATGGATTTAAAAATTCACATATCTTTTATGTAACAGTATCTTTAGCGTTTCATTTATGTGCTGCCATCACCTCTTTTGCTTTCCATATCTTTTCTTAAGTATTTCTATGAAAAGCAATTACACCATGTGTACACATGTAAGTAAAGAAAAAAAAAAAAGGCAAAACCCTTTACATTTTTCTACAAATTGGGACTGCTCAGGGACACTGGGAATGAATAGACCACAAATGCCACTGCAGGCCTTTTAGGACAATAAATTATCGGTATGAGTTTAAATGCAATTAATCAATAAAATGTAACTTCTTTTTCACACCTAAAGGGAAATGTTTCTTTAGCCTGGTGCACAGAGATAAAAGACACTTTGCTATTTCTCCTAATTTTTGTACACTATCTGAGGGTTAGACAGGCTGCCGCTATGCTGAGACCGGGAGAAACCACAGCTTCCCTTCTTCCTGCTAGTGCTCACTTCCCAACACATAGTTACAAATAGAAATAAACCATAATGGAGCTACTTCAAGCATTGCTCACAAAGTAGAGTAGCTATTCATGAATGAATCTTATAAATATTTTTCTGTAAAAATGTACATGCATACAAATGTATACTACTACAATGTTTTGTTTTGGTTTGGTTTTTTTTTTATTATTATTATTTACTGTAATATAGACAACATAAGTGAATTTCAGCAGGCCTCCATGTAACAAAATCCAGACCGCTCCCTCCTTTCAATACCACACAGGTATTTCCCTGCCTCCACTGAAGCTGAATGCTTCAATGCTTTAAAAATCAAGCTCTCATTCTGGTTTACTTTGTTTATAAAGAAAATGTAAAAGTAATCATGAATATGCATTTCTTCTTTAAAGTACTTCTTGAAAACTCCCCTTACTTTATTAATCACTTAAGTCCTTCTCTTACAAATATGCCTTGTGCAGTGCCATCACTGACATGACTACACTCCAAAATAGGCTTCCAATGCAGAAAATAATCCCCTCCAAATGCTAAATTTATGTACTCATAAATAAACAACTTTTTATTTTATTTTTGTAATAATCAAGAGTAAAGTAGTGTTTTAATCAAATCAGTGCATACTGAAATGTGAACCTGCTAGAAGCATTCTGACTGTATCAGTCACAGTATCATGTTGCTCTCTTCAGAACAGCTATATGACCAGCTCGGAATTGTATACAGTCATGAAAGATGCAGATTTGAGAATTTCATTGAAATCAGTTATACTTTCTTAATTCAAAAGGCAAATCAGTATAACAGACAAGTTAATTTTAGAAATATTAGCTTTGTATTATAGTAATGTACAGGCATGTATTTTGGAGTTAAAAATTCCAGATATTTTGTCAGTGACAAAATATCAATAATCTCAACCATTCTATCTCCAAATTCCTCTTTAAAGCATCTTATATTCTATATAAGACTCTAACACATTCTAGAAAATCTTTCTTTGGAATCAACATCAATGCTTCTTGAAATAAGAGATTTAGTCAGGTATTCATGGACCCTTTCCCACCACAGGAGAAATTTTCAAGCCCTCCACAGATGCTGAAAGTCAAGTAGCATCCACCATGACAGTGTTGATATAGAAAAACTGAAGAAACAGTTAACTTCACATATGTAGTAGTTATAAAAGAAGTTTCAATGGTCATCTTTTGCATGCTTTTGGTTGTGCAATATGCTAATAAACAGAAGAGATGCAAGGAGGAAATGTCTTTTCCTCAAGTATTCCCACCCTTAATCTGGAGGAAAGTGTTACTGAAGAGGAGTCAGCAAATTCAAAGAAGAGGTAAACAGCAACGTCGCAGGAATTCAAAAGGTGAAAAAAAATGTGTGCCTTTACTATAGGAGGGATGCTTGATAACCTGCAGGTTGCACAATCTTTCTGTTATCTGTAAGCATTATTCCACAAAAGCAAAGTAGAGAATAAAATAAGTAAAATGAACATATCACCTTGGTATTCACAACTATATAACCAGAAAACTAATTCTTGGTAAAAAGTAATCCAGTAAAGGTGCTGCATCTAGTCAAAGAAAAAAGATGGGTAGCAGTAAGCTGCAACAGTGATAAAAGAGCTCTGCTAATTGCAATCAAGGGGACAGTGGCAGTTTGAAAATTTAATTAATTAAGCACAGATTTTCAACGCAAATTAGCTGAATATCTGAAACATCCTTCTACATATAAATAATTACTTTCTTCCTGCCAAGAATTTTAACTCCAGACTCCAACAAACAGAAACAAATCTTGGAAAACACAAATTAAATTGTTTTCTTTTATAGAATCCAAGAATCTTTTCCAAAATACTACCACCTTCCCAGCCTCTACCCACATGAAAGGTATTAAAGTACATTTAAACTTGGCTGCTGATTCTGCAGTGGAAATTAATCTCTCAGTTAAAACACTATTTGAAAATACTATGAGAAATTAGATAGCATCAGGAAAGTGAGAGGGCAAGGAAGAGAGAAGCTTACATCTTTCAGAAGACTGAGTGTCATATAGATGTTGACAAATCTCTAGTCATTTTCTCTTTCACACAGAAAGTATTGAGCCTGTGCATGTTTAAATGAACATGCCCAGGGTGTTAAAATAAATAAATAAATGAATAAATAAATAAATTAATAAATAAAACAGCTCTTGGCCTTGAGAAGTTCTTTAGTTGTATACCAGGAAATGATCACTTACCGTTACTAAAAACCCTAATAACACAAAAAAAGGTAGTCACAACTGGATCTTATTTCAAAACTTCCTTGACTAAAAGAATGTTTAGTGGCATAGTCATCTTGGGAGGGGAACCTTCTAAGTATTATTACAAGAGGCAAATTGTACAATCAAGCTGAGTTGTGCCTGTGAAAATATATAATCATTCAGTGCTTCAGAGGGAAGATATAGAATTGCATAGATAGATCTTTCAAAGCAGCAAAAATCATAACAAAAATAATATAAATAAATTGTGAATCCTTAACCACAAAGCAGAGAACTAAAAATTTTAAAAAGGGAAGTTTAGAAGAAAGGCTGAATTTTGGTTTGCCCATTTGCAAAATGTCTGAAGAGAATAGTCTCACTCCACGACTAGGATTCCTACATGATATTGATAACTACCACTGACAATGAAGGAGAAACCACATATGGCCTACTTCAGTGAAACACACAGTGAAACACAGCATTAGAACGGCCTGTGTAATATACTTATCAACAACCCACAGAGAAAGAGGATGTACCATTGTTTGCAATGACACTGAATTAGAAGGAATAGTCAATACACTCAAGGCCGTGCAGAGGAACCTAGACAGGCTGGAGCAATGGACCAACAGGAAACTCGTGAAGTTCAAGAACAAGTGTTGGGCGCTGCCCCTGGGCAGGGAGCACTGATGCAAGGGCACAGGCCGTGCCTGTCTGGCTGGAAGCAGCTCCCAGGGAACAGTCCTGGGGGCCTTGGCAGACAGAAGCTGAGCATGAACCAGCAGTGTGCCCTGGCTGTGCAGATGGCCAGCAGCAGCCTGGCACGTGTTCATATGGGCACAGACAGGACATTGAGAGGAAGGATTATCCCCCCCAGTTCAGCACTTGTGAGAGCACATCTGGATACTCTGCCCAATTTTTGGCACCTCAGCATGGGAAAGACTGCAAACGAGCCAGCTCAGCAGAGAGCCAGCAAGCAAGCAGGGCTGGAGCACTTGCCATGAAAGGAGAGGCTGAGGCTCTGGGACTCCTTCGGCTTGGCTTAGGGGGAAGTATGAGCAGCTTTCAATATCTAGGAGGAATTACAGAGAGGATGCATCCAGGCTTTTTACAAGAGAGGATGTTACAGTATCATACAAATAGTATGGAAATACACAAAAATGAGGCTTCATAGTCCCATAGAGCATATTTCTAACACAGCAAAACTTAAAATAATTTAATCTGAAATACTAGCATGTGGTTTTGCATGCACACACATTGGTCTTTTTTTTCTCAAGAAGGTTGGTATTTTCCCCAAATTATTAAATATTTTTTCACAGACAAAACTGTGGTACTACCAAACAGAACAAAGATACAATGCGAGAAAACATTCTGCAGCGATTCAAGAACCAGAAGTATGCAGTTGTTCTCTTCAATTTTCATCATGCAATCAGTAGTGCTCTTCAGATTTTCTTACTTCCAAATCTGTGTGTTAACTTTATGCTTGCTTTTCTAGATCCTGATATTGCTTTCGTCCTCCATTTGTCTGCCTTGTCCTTTACTCTCAGAAAATCTTTTATTCCACCATATCAAATCAACTGATGGTTAGTGATGCAGTGACCAGTTTTCTCCCTCTGTTATACAGATAATATCAAGAAGGACAGAAAGGAATTACTGTGATGCAAGGACAGAAAAGGCATTCAGCTATCTTGATTTGCTACCACAGCTGTCTGCATTTTCATTCTGGAGATCAAGTAGTTCATTTCAGAAATAGATTATTTTATTCCAAAAGTCTATTTGTCAAAGGTAGTTAGTTGACATCTACATTGTTTCATGCGGGTTAAAGCTCCAGACCATTTTTTTCTCTCTTAGCTCTTTAAAAATATTTATTTAAATAATGAATTAATACCTTAATAAGAAAAAGGTTTTGGGTTTTGGTTGGTTTTTCTGAAAATATACTTAGCATGTTTCATATTCCTTGGCAGGAATATAGTAGCTTACAGCTATAGTAAGAACAGAAGAGCACAGAAAGGTCAACTGATTAAAACAAAATATTTGTGGGAAGTATCTTTTATCATTTGGGTCATAAACTTCACAAAAGATAGTACTCAACCCACTTTTTAAGTGAACTATATGTTTCCTGGTAGGAACAGAAGTTGACTGAATCTAGATATTTTAGCAAGGCAGGCTTCAGAACTGATGATGAGGCGTTAACATACATAGTTTCTAATTCTCAGCTTGGAATAAGTACATATTTCAATATTATAAAGCTAGAATTTTAATTGTTCGAGATACTCTTGCAATAAATGCAGTTCAACTATGCAGATAAATTTGTTCTTGTCCTAGCATGTAATAACATTTGTTTTTTCCCTGACCAAGAATATTTCACCAAAATGGGGGGGGGGGGGGGGGGGGCGCGCCACGACACAGG
>JAVJGJ010000037.1:6486706-6501310 GCA_035590215.1 Microhierax caerulescens
TGCATATATATATATATATATATATATATATATTTGACACTATACGGAGTGACAGTAATGGATGATGGGTAAGAACTAATTATTAGCGGTGTGTATTCTTAATTACTGTCAATCCAGTGTTGATCTGAAGTTTTTAACACTCTAAAGACAGTGATCCCTGATATGTGTATAAAGAGGCAGGCATTCACTTGCAAAAACTGCACAAATCCCAGTTTACCTATCTGTAAGGATTAAGCAAAAAATTAATGTGTTCAGTGCCATACTACACATCTCAAAGAATCAAACATTTTGATGCATATAGAGTCAATAATTCTTCAGAGATTATATTCTAAAGGAGAATAACAAGGTGTACCTTTTTCTGGAAACAAACAAACAAAAATATCCAAAACCACAAACAAAAAAGGTTTCAAGAGCAACAACAAATTACTGATCTCCCCATTTTTGGCATTGGACCTAGCTACTGCTACTAAGTGTATAATGGTGGGAAAAACTCCATGTTTCTGTCTTGTAGCTCTCAGACTAATTAACTGCTTGTGCTTTGGTGATGTATCTCCTTGATTCCCAAGAAAGGCTGACATGCATATGATGATTTTTTTTCTGGTGTGTCAGATATAGTTACAAAGGGTCTGAAAAGCAAAATAGATGTGTAATACAGCAAACATACTAGAAGCAATACAATGTATTCATCTCTTAACATTAAATATGCAGTGTATGCTCTAGTTCTTCTGACAAGCAAATCTCATTGCAGCTTTAGAATGTGTCATACAGGAAAAATAACATACTCTATTGAAATTCATCTAGTTGAGAGAGCGAGAGGAGGTCTGTCCTGTAGGGAACAAGATGTGCCACTCGTATTACTGAATACTTGAAATAAGCATAGTTTTTCAATTGCAAGCCCTCTTTCTCTACAATTACTCAGGGCCTGAAGCCGCTTAAGGCCTTTGCATTAGTAAAGCAGTACCACAGACCCTGCTGCAGTGGCTGAATGGTCTACTTGTATAGGGGTTTTTAGTTACTAACTGCTGCTGACTTTTGAGCCTACTACTACCACTACTGTTATCTATTTGAGCACTACCACGTTCTCAGATGGGAGTTTTAAATAAGTGTCTTTTTGTCCAAGGTACTGAAGTTAGGTAAGGGACAGGTAACATGCCACCAATTGCTAAACAGTATCTAAAGGTCGGGATTTCATCCAGAGAAGATAAAGCTAGCCCTAAAAGTTAAGGTCAAGAAATCTTCTGGATTTTAATTCTGTTGTTAAATGTGACCAAGGTACCTGGGTACAGAAATGCCAAAGTGTTTTTCTGAAAGAAATACAAGATCTATGTTTTCTGCCATAATGACATAATGACAGATAATACCATATTATTGCATTAGTTCATCAGTATTTATGGGAATCCTAGGTGGATCAAAAGCCCCAACATCACAATGTTGAGATGTTTAGGATGTGATTTTATGCCAGGTATCTGTACTTCTATTAGATAAATCTGTACACATCCTTGTAACCAAAGACTAAGAGGTACTGATGTACCTTATTCCTATATGCAGCAGTTCTTATGCTTCTCCCTCATCTGCCATCAACCATCTCATCAGAGATGTCATTTGGAAGCACAGTCGTGTTATCTTCTATCATGAAAAGAAGTACCTTTAAGTTCCTCAAGTTACACTCCCCCAAAAAAACCTCACACCAAACCCCCAACACCTTTGCCCCCAAAACCTGATAAACTTAACTAGACTACCACAGTATACCACAAGCCTAATCTGTCTGATGTTGACCAGCCCACCCACCACTATTCCAAGTGCTTTTACCGATCCCAGGGGTGGCTAATTTTCTTTTTACAGATACAGAGCTGGATCTGATGTCTCAGCTGGCAGTCTTTGTAAGACAAGCACGAACTAGTTGCTAAAAGATGACCACAAAGATGATTACTAGTGGCAGAAAGGAAGAGTGAAACACTAAGTAGAAGTGAGCAAACACTGAGTAAAAGGTAAAGGAATGAGTCCTAAGAAAACTAGGTAGGGAATCTAACATAAAACTGCCTGAAGACTGATACATGCAGAAGTTTGCCCCTACTTAGAAACGTGACAATGAATTATCGCTGTTTACTGGGCAGAGTATCAAGCATATAAACCCAAGTTTTTCCAGCCATAAAAATTCAGTTGCTGAAATAAAATAGTATTTTGACTCTGTATGGGTTTCTCATTGTTACTCAAAATAAAAGGGAATTACACCCTGAAATAACCTAACATTAAGAAGAAAAAATATCCAAATCCTTGAAACATTGATAAACTCCTCCACTAGAAGTACTCTAAAATTAAAATTTCATACCATACCACCACCTCTCCCAAGTATTTCAAATGAAATGTCACTGGCACAGCCAACACTGAACAATATTTTTTTTTTTAATAGCTTTACCTGTTTTGCCTTATAGTTTTCTCATCTCAGCCTACTCATCACTTTCTTAGCAGTGCTGTGGAGTCATTCCAGGAATAATATATATACGAAAAAATGCATTTCTTATATAATTTCATTATTACATTTAACATCCAATAAATCAAATTATCATGTACTTTGTTGCACTGAAAATTCCATTCGTTCCCACCAGGACTGCTGTTAATGTTTAGCCTTAAGAACGTAAATGCATGCTTTTCAGATGTTATTTGGCTTGTTGATTGTCTTCAGTTTACAAGTACCAGGCATAGTTAGAACTACCCTATGCCTTCACAGTACCTATCCATGATAGATGATTTGTGCACTGCATTCTCCACAGGAGTTAGTCTTCAAATGTTTATTCAAATACTATCAGAATTTAGTCTGAGTTATAGCAGAATAGCTCATTAATGAAATGCCTTCCTGTAATTTCAGGCTCAGGTCCTCCACTGCACATTTTCCTTGTATGTGCCCCTTAGTATTTATACTGCTCTCTTCATCTCATAGAATCATAGAACCATTTAGGCTGGGAAGGACCTTTAAGATCAACAAGTCCAACCATTAACCCAGGACTGCCAAGTGCATCACTAAACCATGTCCCAAAGTGCTACATCTACACTTTTTTAAACACTTCCAGGGATGGCGATTCCACCACCTCCCTGGGCAGCCTGTTCCAGTGCCTGACAAACCAAACCTTTCCGTGAAGGATTTTTTCCCGATATCCAATCTAAACCTCATGTGGTACAACTTGGGGCCGTTTTCTTTTGTCCTGTTGCTAGTTATTTGGCAGAAGAGAGCTACCCCCACCTGTCTACAACCTCCTTTCAGGTAAGTTGTAGGGAGCAATAAGGTCTTCCCTGAGCCTCTGCCTCTCCAGACTAAACCACCCCAGTTCCCTCAGCTGCTCATCGTAAGACTTGTTCTCTAGACTCTTCACCAGCTTCATTGCCCTCCTCTGGACACGCTCCAGCACCTCCATCTCCGTCCTGAAGTGAGGGGCCCAAAACTGAGCACAGTATTCAAGATGCAGCCTCACCAGTGTTGAGGACAGGGGGACAATCCCTTCCCTTGTCCTGTTGGCCACAATATTTCAGATACAAGCCAGGGTGCTGTTGGCCTTTTTGGCCACCTGGGCACACTGCTGGCTCACGATCAGCTGGCCATCAACCAGCTTCCCAAATTTGTCAGTATGGCAAAGCACTGTCTCTTTATTAAGTCTCTGAAAACTGGCCATAGTATTTTTATCTGGAAACACATACAGTAAGGCCCTATGTGAAGTATCAGAGACTGTATTATGAATCATTCTACTTTATCTCTTATCAGAGGTGTAAACTATTGATATGAGCTACCATCTGCTTCCTTGTTTCAGTATCTCCAAGTTACTGGTTTCCAGAGCAATACTATGAAGCTTTAGAATAGTCACAGATGAATGAAATAGATAACTGCTACAGCTAAAAAAATAAAGATAACAAGCTAAGTTTCCACTGAAAAGTCATTCAACTTACAGCAACATCAAATAGCATCAGAACAATTTATCCAGATAGAATGATTTATAAGTACATCAAAAGCCTGAAAATATAAAATAAAGCAAACACTGTTTTTCTGAAAAGTCAGAAAACTAAGAAAAAGTTACAGAAAAGTAACAGGCCAGATTTACCATCCAATGCCAGTAACCAAGCAGTATGACCTCACAGTAAGGATATGCTGTCAACTAATTTTAAATGTATGAAGTCCAACAAAACACTGTAAATGTCCAAATTAAATTGGTAATTTACATACAATTGCCCAGTAACAGAAGGGGGGGGGGGGGGAGGGGGGGAGGTATACGATTAGTTTGAGGAAGTTTGAAATGCTTTAGGTTCAGAACACACAGCCCGCTCTCCTACCAAGGGTGCTTGAGAGGAGTCCCACAGGATACAGGTAATTGCTGGCAAAGTAGTTACCTGAGGAGATAAGGAGAACCATTGATGGACAGGAGAAAAGCAATACTGCAATACAAATAAAGATAACACTCTTGAACTGTCATTTTAATGTGGGAAGGATTCTGCTTGGACAAGGGCGCATATTGTATGCATAGCCAAGGCATAACAAAAACTGAAGTAGAAAACAAGAACAGAATTTTATTTAACAACAGAAAACAATATAGACTCGAGAATTTGCCTTCCAGTTTGAACATGATGGGCTGCAAAAGACATCTAAAGAATCCGACAACCCTGACCAAAAAACATTCTAAACCAGGGGTCCTCAAACCTTTTAACCAGGAGGCCGGTGTGCGGATGAAGTGGCAGGCAGTCATCTGCGGCTGCTTGGTTCCCCCTCCCCCCCCGCTGGGGGGGGGGGGGGGGGGGGGGGGGGGGGGGGGGGGGGCGCCGGGGTGTGTATGTCTGTAAATACCGGGGGGCCGGATTGAGGACCCTGGGGGGCTGTATCCAGCCTGCGGGCTGTAATTTGAGGATCCCTGGTCTAGCAGAATGAAAAGAATCAGGTAGGTGAGTATTCCTTTGGTTTACTAAATTGTCTAGAAAGATGGGGCTTTTTAAATTATTTTTTAGGTGAGAAGGAATTTATTTGGGACTGTAGTCTAAGATGTAATATATTAGCTCTTACTGGTTCCAAAGTAAGAACTAAAGCTTTAGACTTCTAAATTACTTCGGCATATTCAGGAAATTATCCATTGCTACCTGTTCATGAACAAGGTATTAAAATGCATGTTTTCTTGATTTCCTTGCTTGCATTGTTTGCAAATTGCTTGTACTGATCCAGAGACCAGGATCTCTTTATCACCTTTCTTGAAGCCTATGACAGATATGAGCCACATTCCCAGTCTGGATGAATGGAAGCATGCACTCTTGTCTACAAGTCATAATAAAATGAGGATATTGGCTTTTTAGATGTAATAAAAGCTGGTATCCTCAGTATGAATATTTATGCAGTACTGCTGTACTCCATATTTAAGTTGTGCTATAAGAAAAAATGGAAGAGAAGTGGTGGTAGACACAAATCAAGCACAGAAAAACTGGAGTTTGCAAGTGTTTTAAAAGCTGAATTCAAAGGTTCTACACACTGGTTGGTACCTTTTAAATAGTAGCTTGCATAGGACTTTAAGCACTTTATTGTACTCAGCATGTCCTTTAAAACCAAGCCATCACCACCTTTATTTCCAATATATAAATTGACAATAAATATTCATCAAATCACTTGTTAAATAAGCAGCAACATTTCTGATACTAGCAACTCCATTATTAGCTCTGTGATTTTGCCATTCAACTCTTAACAGATATGTTGACTCCCTAAAACAGCCCTCTAGAAACCACAGCTCAACCTACTGTAATAAAAAATGTGAAATTTTTAGCAATTACCTACTTAAGCATGATTTCCTATCAAACCTCTTCTGGCCCAAAATATTCTATACAGTGGTATTACTACTCCCTTTCCAGTAGTAAACAAGTCTTACTAATCTACTTGACTTTAATTTAAATATAAGGCAATCAGGAATTATTAAAAAAATAGCTAAATTGTAGGGAGATAAAATAACTGCAAGTTATCACAACCAAAAACTGTTGAGATACATAAACAGAAGTTAGTGTATCACAGCCTCTGTATGTAAACAGGGTAACTCTTCACCACTAAGTTTTACATAAAAATATAAATGCCACTTTACTCAAATATCAGTGAACACAACTCAAACTCAAATATGATTACTACATGCGATTTTCCATAAATGTTGGTATTTGCCCCCTAGCCTGAACTAAAAGGAGAAATTTATTATGAAATGATTTTTCATTTTGATGGAGAAGGACAGTAAGACCTAAACCGGACTGCTTTTTTGGCCTAGACTTTCACAGAGAGCTAGATAACTAGAAAGAGATTATGATTTTCTTCTTTTCTGTCAAGGCTGTTATAATCACATTGAAGAGTACAGGAGCATAACCTTTATTCTTATGAAGTTAATTTAAAATGAAAGCATGAAACAGTGAACAGAAAGTCCACATGAAATAGAAAACTGGATTTTTGAAAAGAGTGCTTGACATGAAGCTTTTCTAACCCTGCCATAAATATGAATATTGAGATGATAATTCAGGAAGAGTTTTGAAGATCACAGCTGCATAAAACCTATTAAAGGTAAGATATCATTAAAAGCTTTTCCTGCCAAGAAAGTTTCAAGTTTTACAGTATAGGATGTACATGAAGACAGGAAAGCAACAGTTCCTGCTGTACCTACAAATGAAAAAACAACCACAAAAAGAAAAGCAGTGAAGATTTGCAACTGAAGTTATTTTTGAGAAAAATCGTAACATTCTTAATGTTAAAAAAGGATTGGTGTATTTTCAGAGGTGCAAACAGAAAAAACATCAAGTCCTCTGAGTGCCTTCTGATGAACTAGTTTCCCTGAACATACTTTCAGCCACCTACTAAGGGCCTTACAGGTAATTTAATACAAAATTCCGGATAATCATTTGCATTGAGTGATTAAAATGAAATCAGATAAAATTGAGACTGAGCTTTGATGTCATCTACTCTGAAGCAAAAATTTCATCACTGAAGAGTTTAAAAAGTCATGCTAAACACGGGGAAGGGTGAACTAGTACTGAGCATTCAGTGTAAGAGAGGTCTCTGAACAAAGAATCAGTTTTCCTTCAGTTCTCAAACAGTAGGGAGTCTCAAGAATAGCACTGTTTAAGCCTTATAGCGGAAGATGTCAACCAATCACCAGGAGTGTCCAAATTGCGCCTCTATTTTTATATTTCTTTCTGATCAATAAAAAAAGAAATATGACAAAGGACCATAACTGGACTTGCTCTCCCCACACACTTCCTTTCTACGATGCCCACATTAAACGGTGTGCCCTTGCCCCGAAAGCCACTAGATGGCAGCAGAGCCTAACAAGCGACCACAATTCCCTGTCTATTTCAAATGCGGCGCAAAGAAATAGATCCGAAGCGATCTTTGTTACATGCATTCGTATTGATATATGCTTAAGCAAATGTATACTACTTGGCTCCATACAAAATCCAATTCAATACAGTCTAAAATCCAATCAACTTAATGCAGTGGAAGAATAGTAATATTCCCCACCCCAAATAAACACTTCCAAGCTGACACAGGCACATGTATCTAATCACATTGAAATATAATTTTTGAGGCATCATCTAAGCTGCCAGCAGATGTCAAAATAAGCTGATCTTCCTTGCCTGAATGAGAAATGAATGAGACTGAGTGCTTACATTCGATTGTGAAAAGGCCAGGATAATTCATCCTTTTCCTACTTTAAGATCTGTGCGATTTTATTCAGTAAAAGGCAATGAGAAGACCTGTGGCAGATTTGCCGTGACCTACATAGCATATGCAAATGGACACTTTCACTTTCCATGCTTTCTTTCGTGAACACCTTGCTGCTTTTTGAGACATTTGTGTCTTGCTAGGGTACCTTTGTCTCCTCTGAGTTGAGAGATAGAGCTGAAGCCTGGTTTTACTTTTCAGCTAATCGGAGAACCTGGAAGAAAGAGAAATAGAATTTTCCATACGCGAAGTAGAAAAAAAACCCAAACTTGAGCACTCCTTCATTCAAATTTACATTGCCAAGAACTAGAAAATTAATAACCCTTTTTCTCTTTGAAGTTCACTGGCCTACATAGCAACATGAGCATGTACTCTGCCGATAGCCTCTCTCTCATAATTGCACCAATTTAAGTGATAGCAAACCACTCCAGATCTAGCTGATGTCAACAGATGCCTCAAATGTTTATCAACGAAAATAAAGGGGCCACAAAAAGCACTCAATACATGTCCTGGTTTGAAACTCCCTCCACATTTTGATGACTTCTTTTTAAAGCATTCAGATTCTGAACAAAAATATTCCTTCATATATCAGATCAAGTTCCTGATAGGAAAACTTGCCAGTCTTGGATTTAAAGTGTTTCTAGAGCCACTTTTAACTGTGCAATTGGTAAATGGGAAACCTAGAAGAATTTTGTAACATTTCTGAAATTGGCATTATTACTCTGGTAGTCAAGTAAGTATTCATACCACAGCTGTTTCAATGAAAAGCTGAGTAGAAACTCTGGGATCCAAGTTGTCTAAATGCTATTCATTTTATTCAAAAATTCTATGGTATGTTATTCTTCCTTTTAATTTTGAAAGCATTAACATACTCATGATTTCCATGTATTATCAAATAGCTCAGTCCTCAAAAAAATTGTGATTTTTTTTCATATCTAAATGAAGACAACTAGGAATGATAGGCTGTGTAAATAAAAGAGCATATGTAACTTTGAAACAGTAAGTGAAACGAAAGTCCTAGATTTCATTCCTCCTGAACTTTTGAATAGTCACATATAGTATCTTACCAGATGCATACAATACACTTCAGAAGAAACCCCTCTGTTGCTTCTTTCTGAGTTATTGCAGCAAATATTCTAATTTAGAAAATTTATTTGGAGGAGCAACATATGCAAGCATAGAAGAAGCATCAATTTTAGTGCAGATAGCAGGAAGAAAAAAAACATAACCTAGAACAGACAAAACAAAACAAAATAAATTGCTCCAAATCTACTGAGCCATCAGTTTGTTTTCTTATTTCCTAATAATTATTGGTGAAGTTTAAACCCAGGTAAGTTAGCTTAACTACGGGGGGGGGATGGGGGGGGGGGGCGGGAACAGTGATGCCAAAGCAGAACATAAGGAAATAATCAAATATCTTGCTTTTGTTCTCTAAGCTTCTTAAACAGCATTTTCAATTTAGATACGGGATTAAAAAGTTGAACTCATACAATGAGTTTCTCTTTCAGTCTCACTTTTAATAACTATTTCTAGGTCTCACTCATCTATTCTGGCTTTTAAAGCATTCCATTTGTTCCAAAAAGTTCATCTGCGTTCAGTTATGTGACTAGGGTCATTTTTGCTATCAACAGCATAAGAGGGCAACTATATTGGCGCTCTCTGAGCTTACATTAACGGGTCTTTTGCTCTTTGGTCCATTTCAGCTGTGGTAAATTAAAAAAACAAAACAAAACCAAACACAAATAAACAACACTCTTCCCCATACCTTAAAATCGAATTATTTGCACTAACACACTACTGGATGCTTTGATATTCATTCAGAAGACACTTCCATGCAAAACTATTTCAAATCAATGCCAAGTATCAGATTTTGAAAGCTTGGGTTGAAATGTCTAAGAGAAAAAAATTCTGCAGAATGAAACTGCCTCAGTTACAAAGACAATCCATTTTGGTGGTTTAGCAAAGGGGTGTCCTTTAATCAGTTAAAACCACTTCATGGTTCTTTGTTTTTTTTTGCAATTAAGACTAAAGATGCATTTTTATGGAAGTTGCACCTCAAGATTACAAGTATGAAAAACTATTAAAAATTGTAGAATTACAGTAGCATGAACTGAAATAGCTCCAAGATAAAGGAATTTGGAATTCCTTACTGTACTGCATTTACTTTTTTGCCCTTGAAGGTGAAGATTTTGACAAACAATATCTAAGCAGCTTTCCAGAATACACATTGATTCCAGAAGAGGTAACGTTGATAATCACAGCACAATCTCCCAAGAGAAAACTGGAAGGTGTGACAGAGGGGAAGAAAAACAAAAATAAAACCAAGAAAGACAAACAAACATCCCCAACTTCTCTTAAACCAGAACAGCACAAAGAATTAACCTATTTAAGTATACAGAAAATGACAACAGGAATTGAAAGAAGGGAAAAGGGAACAGTGATGGAAAGCAGTGGTTATTGCAGCAACTGGTGTTTGCCAAAGACTACAGAACATTTGTTCCTTTAACGAAAATCTGACAAATACAGGCAGTTACCATCAGCATCTCCTACCTGCTGGTATTTGTACTCCTATGCCAGAAGAAGAGTCTTGATCTTGCCAAATGGAAGGGCAAAGCTGTTATTAATGTGCATTCTGCTTTAGAAGCAGCTGTACCCCCCAGAAAAGAAGACCACCGTCTTTGGCTTAAAATTCAGTTGCTCTTTGTTAACTTTTCTACCATAACACAGTTGATCAGAGCCTTGGCAAGCTGAGAAAGTAAGAGCCATTGGTATACAAATACACATGCATGTATATTTGTACATATATGTGTGTGTGTGTATATATATATATATATATATACGCACATACATATATTTTTCCAGTAACATATCTCCCTACAGGAAAGGCCTTTCATGGTGTTGATAAACTCCCCCCCAAGGCATAATTTCCATCTTCAGTCAAAAACAAAATCGTTGTTCTGTTATTTGTGTTTACACGCAAGGGAAAAATCAGAGTGGATTATAAATTCCCTTCCATATCCATAAGGAAGGATGAGCTCTATAAATCCTGTCTCCTATTTCATTGTCTTTTGCTAAATCACAGACTCAATGTGATTTTGCACTTGCTGTATATCATTTCTGAATGACCAAGGCTGGCAGAGGAACTTTTGTTTTTCTATGTATTAACTATTTTATGCATGTATGTGTGCATGTCAGTCAGACTATAAAGTGATCAGGACAAAGACACTTATTTTAATTATATAGTAAAAGGCTAATTTTATAGTCATGTAAAATTGCTAAATTTCTCTGAGCTGCCTGTATAGCATTGCATAATGCCTAGCAATTGGTTTCATCAGGCAATAAACCTTTCATCAGCAATATGGTAGACAGTAAATTATACCGTGAATGCAGCTTTGGAGAATGACAGGCTGATATATACTGTGTGAAAAAAGAAACACATATGTATTTCTGGTACAAATCCAAAGCAACTTCATAAAAATCAGGAAATTTACGCCTGCCTATCTGAGAACCATCCCATATAAAATAGAATACAGTGGTTCATATAGTGAATCTTTTAACATGCACAGTGTCTGTAAAACATACTGTACTTTTATTGCTGTGAATATTAACAACAAATGTAACTGAGAATGTTTGGGGGTTTTTCCTCCATCATGCTAATTGTGTCAGTGCATATGTACTACAAAATACTGCAGGTATGACGCCAGAAGGTACTAAAAATCCCCTCCCTCTTTTCTCTCCATATTGCTTCTTACTATTAATAAACAGGTCTCAAACAGGTCTAGACAGCCTCCCAAGAAGAAAAGGTTTTACATATTAGTGCATATCACATAGAAAGGCAATGCAATCATATCAACAGAAAAAAATCCATCGAAAAGAAAAAGAAGCCATCTACACTGGCACAAGATCTGATAGAGCTTTTGCATCGACAAATTACACCTCTTAGAGCATAGGTGAAATTCCTTTTTTCAGTCACCACTCTTCTCAGACTGTCAGGTTTTGTGTTGCTATTTTTCCTTTTAAGACTGCCTGAAAATTAGCCTTTGAAATTATGCAACTGCTTTATTTTAATAATTTATTTTAATTTTTGATGGAACAGTTATATGAACAAATGAACTCCATATCTAACAAAAGAAAAAAAAAACATTCAGTTTCCAATGTTACACTGGACCACTTCCAGTTCAGTGTCAGCACGATGAAGTTGTACAATCAGTTTTCCTTTGCTTTTCCTATCTTAAAAATCTTAAAAAAATCATACACAAAAATCAAAACTCAAAATGATTGCATACTCATCACACTTCATTCATTGCATTTATTGTTTTAAAAGAGTAAGATCAGCTTGTGCTTCCTCCCTGCCTCTTCTTTTTCTAAAAGCCACAATAAAAATAAGATTTTAGACAAATGGCAAGAAAGACTGGTCATCAAAAGGCTAGGGTTCTCTCAATGTCTCTTACTTTCCTTACTTAAATATCTGTCACTAGGAGAACAAACAAGAAATACAGGAAAGAAACTGCCCAATTTAACATTTTTGCATTTACGAAGAACAGCATGACAAAGTGCAACCAGAATGAGCTGTATGTTCTGCTACATAACACTGAGTATCAGTAAGAAGTTACCTATCATAGTGTGACAGAAAAGGACGCAATAATTCAAAATTACAACAGACAATACTAGTTTTTATTTCAAATTTCTTCTAAAGGCACAAACCAATGACCACCTGAAATGGGTCTGGAAGAAACTTCATTTAAGGTCACTGTTGTTTATTATGAACGCTTGTTTTTTCTGTGAAAGAGCTGTTTTCAACCACCATTAGATGGAGAAGGCTGACCTAGATTGCTGCTGGTGACACCTGTGGTTTACATGACCTCATTATGCATAAAGTCAGCGTGGATTTTCTTCTGAAACCAACAAAATACTGGGATTTTTCCCTGCTTGCATTTTGGATGATGAATTTAGGATTGGTCAGCTTAGAAGTATCTGTGACAACCAATGAAATTGACATCAAAGTATTCAAGAAAATAAAACACAAACAATTTGAAAGGCATAGGATTTTCAACTACCTTTTAAGAACCCTGCTTTGTTAGCCTGTGACATCTTCAGTTACCACTACATGTTTAAATGCCAATGTCTAGTACACTTCCATAAAAGATTCTCTGTAAGAGGTCAGTGGCTGTGCTGCAAAGTATTTGCAAAGTATTTGCAAAGCAAAAGAATGTGGAGAAAAACATTGACAACTCTGAAATTATTTAGTGTCAATCACAAGTTAAGTAAATATATATATATATTCCATTAAATATTAATGGCCACAAAACTAAGTTACAGGAAAACTATTAATCAAGTAATGTCAAAATCATGATGAATGCAAATACACACAGTTTAGCTTATCTCAGGGGAACTGTATTGATCATTTCTCCTTGAAAATCTATCTCCGAGTATGGGAACTTAAGGATGTTAGAAAATTTTTGTGAATATAAGTTAAGTCTAAACCTAGACTGATTCCTTAGTGAGTTCCTTAGATATGTACTTTTATTAAGAATTTATGGAATACCTTGTTATTTCTGGGTGCTTCCTGTCTGCCCCAGATTATCCATGCAGAGACTGTTCCCAAGGAAGGTGAAGAAGTTCTGAATAATAAAAAAAATATTATTTTTACCTTTAGAATTTCCTGCTTTTTGATACAAGAATCACTATAACCAAAACCTAACAGTGAGTAACAAACAGATACAAAAATGAAAGAAAAAGGAGTTTTCTGTCATAGATATGTAGACATCAACAGTTAGATTTAACCAAGGGATTGCTAAGCAAATCAAAATCAAGAAAGCAAGGTATAATAAGGAATTAGATCATTAATAGGGGAATATTACTCTGAATAATCTGTGATGATTATAATGTTTTGCTTCTAACTAAGGACAAAGCTGACTTAACTGAATGTCTTCCTGTAGATTTTTTTTGTGCCACATTGATATACAGAAAAAAAAAAAAAGGTAAGTAAAACTAATTGTAAAAAAATAAATAAATTCAAGTCATATACTATAAAACTGTTTAGATAATCATTCTATCCACCTGTATATAATGGGAGAAATTTCTTTTAAGGAATCTGGAATTAGGAAGTTTTATACCTGGAAATAATGTTTTAAACTTTTTTAGGATCTATAAGCTAACCTAACATGGGCAACTAAACAACGTACTTCAAGGAAGGGAAAATATTGAGTGTATTTTCATTTGATTTATTACAATGTAGTCTTAATTCATATTAGAGACTTCTTTGGAATCATTTGCCTCTCGTCAGATTTATAACTGGACATCTTATGACTTGTTTTAGAGGTAGCATACCCAAACACACAGATAATGTTGCCGCATTTTTTTCTAGCATAAGCTTTAAAAAATGATTATTCAGGAAATGCAATATTTTCAAAAGCATCATATTTCCATTAATAGTACATCTGCACTCATCTACTCTAGCTCAAGTTCTTGACTAAAAGTACCAGCTGATATCCTGAGTTGTACACCAAATGACCTCATGCTCTGACATGGGTAATGCAATAGATAAGTCTCATTCTATCAATGTGTGAGGCAGGTTTTATAAGTCTCACAAACCTGCAGGAAGCAATCCAGAGTCTACCAAGGGAAACAAGTCAATACAGAGAATTCTTCCATAATTAGGAAGGGCAGCATATGCAGCCAATAGAGAGGAGGGTTCAGCATGTCTTGTGCAATTCAAAATAATTCCCTTCCCAGTGGCTATCTGAATGAAATTTTACTTTTCACTGGCTGTCAGGAAAACAGCAAGAGCATGCAGGGACCTCATGGCTGCAGAGTCAGTAGTTTGTCATAGCCAAGACAAAGTCCATTTCTGTAGTCCACTCATTCCTTATATAATCAGCCAAGTTCTGAAT
>JAVJGJ010000037.1:6518611-6545181 GCA_035590215.1 Microhierax caerulescens
GCCAGGGCTGAGGGCAACGGGGTGAGAAACAGCCCGGCCAGCCCCGAGGGGAGAGCGGGAGGGGGGCAGGGGGCTCCAGGCGCCCCGGCACAGACAGGGCAGGTGTTTCCCTGCGGCCCCTGGGAAGGGCCCAGCTGGAGCAGGTATCCACACTACAGTCTGTGGAGGACCCTGTGCTGGAACAGGTCCTGAACATTCCCTGAAGGACTCCAACCCATGGGAAGGTTCCACAGCGGAGCAGGGCAAAGTGTGAGGAGGCAGGAGTGGCAGAGAGCTGTTACGGGCTGACCACAGCCCCCCATACCCCATCCCCCTGCATCGCTGTATGGGGGGGGGGGGAGGAGGTTGAGGAGTCAGGAATGAAAAAGTGAAGCAGAGTGTGTGAAGAAGGAATGGAGGGGTAAAGGGTGGGTGAGTGTGTTTGTTTTTCACCATCCAACTCTATTTTAATGGCCAATAAATTGAATTAATTTTCCCCAAGTTGAGCCTGTTTTCTCAGGGATGGTAATTGGTAAGGGATCTCCTTGTCTTTACCTTGACATACAACCTTTTTTATTCTATTTTCTCCCCATGTCTTGTTGAGGAGGGAGAGTGAGAGCATGACTGGGTGGGGGTCTTGCAGGCAGCCAAGGTCAACCCACCACATCAACAAAGTTGACTGCAGTGTTAGAGGGCAGCAATGTTTTTGCATGCTAATCAAATTATTGCAGTCCATTCCCATAATCTGGGTTATCAAAATAAACACAACACAAATTAGATAAAGCTAAGTGATTTGAACCTTTTTTCCCTCTTATCTTGAGAGAAGTTTTAGGATTTGCAATAATTCAAAGCTGATATATAAAACAGCTCGTTCAGGTAACACATAAGGCAATATCACTAATGGCTATAAAAGATTGAAACCTTTTGAGTGCTCTTGGCATTAACAAGCCATTTCCAGGAGACTATTTCCAGGGAAGTTACCCATCATAACAGAAAGTACTTTGACTTTAATAAATCATTTATTCAGGTAAAAAACCCACAAAAAAAACAAAACCACAACCCCCCCCCCAAAAACAAACAACACACACACACACACAAAACCACACCAAAAAGAACCACAAAGAAACAAACAAACCAAAAAACCAGCAGTAACACTACCTGAAGAAAGAGTAGGGTAAGCCAGTGACCAAGCAAAACAAACAGAAAACATTTATCATCATAACACTACAAGGTTTAGAGAATCACCAGAGAAGTACTTTTCCTTCTTTCTGGAAAGAAAAATTAGTCATAAAGCTGTACATCACTTTAAATATCAAAAGATACAGCAGGGCACAAGGAGTGCCGAGTAGAAATTACCCTATATGATGCATAAACACATAAAGCAGTTGAAATGCATCTGGAAAAGGTAACCTACCTACTTCCTCAAAAGTAGCAAACGAGAGCTGGGTAAATATTCTAGTCTTTTATTTAGTTTGGAATTTTTAAAAGATTTTTTTGTCCTAACTTCACATTTAACTTTATCTATCAAATGCACCTTTCCAAAGAAGTTTTTAAAAATTCCATCAGTGAATTGAGTGCCTTGGTTGACTTCATCTGTAGTTTGTAAACATCATATTCGGCTTGAGTTTTAATCACAGCTTGTCGATATTCAGAGTTCCATAATGAATCAATTGATTTAATTTTTTATAATTAACTCTTTCTGAGGACAACACAGTAATCACAATTTTACTTACTGGCTAAACTGTAATTTTATGCTATTAATTATGTTAGTTCCATCCTTAAGGAGAGGGGGAAATATACATGTCTGTTCATTAATTTATAGCCCTTTCCCCTTTATGTGCCTTAGCAGTGCTTTGACTATTACTATTCAAAGAATTCAACGTGCCACCATAAAAAAAATAAATAAATGAATACATATATACATACATAACTCAGATTAATAGCATTTATGTAAGAAAATGAGACACTGAATATACAGAAGGAAATTGATACTTTTTTTGCCTTACAAACAAATAAAAAACTCAATGACAAAAACCAGCTGCAGCCTGGAATGCTGGATATCTTATAATGTCAGTAGGAAATGAACTCTATTCATTTTTAGCATGTTACTACTTAGCAAAATACACTTGCCCCATCACTGGTACCAAAGGGAAGGTTTCAAAAAAGAACATAAATCAGCTATATTGGCAGTCAAAATGTTGAAAAAGAAACATCACAAAGATCATCGCTAGTGTCTTGGGAAACAAATGATAATTTTAGAGGAATTCTAAACACTTGGAATAATAAATGAAAAGAGTTTTTGAAAACTGCTGAAGGGAATACATCGAAATGAATTCCCAAGTTATATAAACAACATCTATTTCCCCGATTTGATAACACTGCAAGGAAGGGACTTAGGAAAATAATACATCTTTAAAAGAGGAAGAAAATGCTGATAGCAGCACGTGTAGGGCTCTGCAAGGCACTTTCAGCTTTTAGTATCTCACATGGAAGGGAGATAATTTAGCACAGAACATATAGCTTATTGCTCATAAAAACAAGTTACATTTTGAAATACACAGAAATCAGAAACAAATCCAAGGAATGCAAGTCTATAATTAGTCTCTAATTTTGTAATGTGTTGAAAGAAAAGTAGTGATTCAAAAATGTGTGTGTGAGATGCTGAGACATACTCCAGCACCAATATTTGGAACAATCTCATCTCTAGAGGAAGAAAGCTGGTATTTGCTTCTGATATTGAACAAGTTGAGTTATTATTTTCCATTTTAATTAATCATACACATTTTATTTTTATCTTGAAAAGCATGTTAGGATTAATTGGTACAAAGCACTTGAAATATTTACATTAAGATGCAAAAGAAAATGATGACACATGATAATAGAGGTCAAAATACCTATAGAATCATATTGTAATCTCTTCAAGTCTCAGAAAGATTTCAGAAGTTTTATCTGGATCTCTGCCATTGAAAAATGCAAGCGTATCATAAATAAAACAAATGTACTAATAGGTGTCAGAAAGTATGATCTACATTCTTTCTGAATAGGACTAGACAGACTGTTACTATTTTAAATTACCTAACCTTACCAGGCTAAATGAAGACTTCTTTAAAATCTTAACTTTCAGCTTCTCTTATCACTTCTTCCCCCTAAAGGGTAAGATTAGAAAAAGAACTTTGTTCACCTCCATGAATGTTTGGAATTAATCCAGGGAAATATTAGAAAAAAATCTCTGTGACAATGCAAAAACATCTATCTGTCTGTTTATTTTGGTTTCCCCAGTAATTATAGTTTAACAAGTCACATACACAGATTTTCTAATCTTTCACTTTGAGTAGGAGAACCCAAAGACATGTTTCATAGTGGGTATTTCTTAAATACCTTTCAATTCTGCTCTTGGGAACTAATGACTTACTGTCCCCAGACATCTGCTGAAACCTAATGTGAAAAACTCTGCTGAACTGCCTTCTTTTTTAAGCCTGCAAACTTGTCTGGTGCGTGCTAAAGGGGAAACAGCATCTTCACCTCCCAGCACAAGGAAGCCCTGCAACACACACAGACTGTTTATTCACTGACTACCACCTGTATTCCTGGCAGAAACGGGGACTGGTCTTTGTGAAAAAGTATTCAAATGCAGGACGCTAACATACATTTTGCTTACGTTGATGGAGCTGTGCTGAAGCAATCTGAATCAGGCCCCTAATTCAGAACAGCTTCACCCAGATTTAAATCTCAGAATAATACAGATTTTATTATTTTTTTTCTCCCCACACAATATTTAAATTAATACTGTCATTAAAGTATCATTTATAGGACACACTTGCCTTTATGTTTCAACTGTGCTACAAGCTCCATGTGTCAGTCAACTGAACACGCCTAAAAGATGCAGATATTTTCATTTTTGTTTTATGCATTGAATTTACTTCAGTATTGGCACACAGCATAAAACTCCTGAAAGAAGGTAGAAAACTATTCCCAGATTTCCCAATAGAAGAGTGTAAAAATCAGAGAAATGGAATAATGAATCTAAGGCAAATTGAGACACAGAGGTTAAGAAAAATTATAAAGAAATACCTACATTTCCGTATTTCAGATATGGAGAAAACAGAAATAATTTCCCAAAGCTTCAGATGGATTCTGAGTGACTTAGTTCAATATTCTTAAACATGTACAAGCAGTAGTGCCACTGAATTTCTTCTCACACAGTATGCCTACAAAGGCACCTAGCTGAAAAAAAAAATAATGAAAAAAATAAAAATCAACTACCCCTGTGAATTATTTTTGCTTAAGAAAGGAAGTACATACTGACTTTAGTTAAAATTGTAGTTCTACATACTTTAGCACTGAGGCATTTTTACTCTCTATAGCTTGATTATACTAATTTAATAAATTTTAAAAAGTTTTACTAGCGTTGTAATTTCATCCCATGATGTTTTTACAGGCTTTGATTTACTAGAGAGCCACAACTTTCATTCTGCTGATTTAATCACATTGGACTTTGATAAACAGGAAGAAAATATTAAGATACAATGCACCTTAGCATCAAAACTAGTCACTACAAAACTGCTAGGGAAGCTATTATCAGATGTTTTAAATAACTATTACAGAAAATACTTCAACACATACCAACATTGTAATGAAGCTTTGCCATCAGTGTTTCATAGCAGCTGGTATTGTACATGGTCTTCTTGCAAATCATCTTTAGGGACACAAACAAAAAATTTGACAGAATAACTGCTGAAGAATGAAGATTAAGTTCGTTGTTTCACCAGCATCATCGAAGAACCATGGCACCAATGGTACTTTTGACAATAAGCACTTCCTATACAATCTGTTTTTCTCCCATGAACATACACATAACAACAGATTATTACCAAACTTACAAAAAAAAAAAAAAAAAAAGACCTCTCCCTAGATAAAGGAGGGAACACATTTTCTGTTTTGTTTTCCATTTTTTCAGCTCATCTTTGTTTCTCTGTTTTGTTTTCTAATTTTTCAGCTCATCTTTATTTTGTTATTAGGATACATAAATATTTATAATCAAAATACACAAAACAGATAAAAATTATTTTACTCTTTTCTCAGAACATCAGAAGCTTGACAAGATCCTCATCACAATTTTCAGACATAGTAAATTGCCTCAGTCTTCTGGTATCTACTATGTTTATTTTAGGTGGAAAAAGCAGACCATTATATAATACTACTCTCCAAGTATCACCATGTTAAAACATAAAGCAGTTCTGTGTTTGAAATTTCATTTAGAAAGGCATTGAGCCATATGGATCTCCTGGCAGAACAAGTCAAACAAACTTCCTAATATGAGAACTTTGGCACAGTTTCACTGCAGTAGAACTGAACATTTTAAGAGTGAAGTGGCTTCTTGCAATGTCATAAGAGCTTTTCCTTTAAGTGTCAAAGTCCTCAAACTTCTAGTGTGCTGCACCAGTTAACAACAATGACAGTACCAGTACGGTTCTGGAAAAAAAGAATGATTTAAAAAATAATAATAGTAAAATGCAAATAGATAGGCCTCAAAGAACACAACTTTAGCTTCATAATGCAAATAGATAGGCCTCAAAGAACACAACTTTAGCTTCATTTTCCCCCTCAAATTGACTTCTCAATGTTAGATTAAAATTCAGCAATACATATTCCTATTGGTGAAAGTGGTTTAAAAAAAAACAACAGGAAAAAAAAAATAAAGAAGCCTACAGTATATTCTGTAATACTCTCTCAACAGACAGAGTTCATTGATTTAATTTAAGGACATAGGTGAGGTGCTGCGGTCAGACCCTCTGCCGCTATGTAGCCCTTGAAGGAATGAGGTTCAAGGTCCAAGGCACAAAGCAAGGCTCATTAGGATAAGCATTTGTTAAGCAGATAATAATTATGCCACCTGGTGAGTGGGTACTCTTCTGTTTCTATTCAAAATTCCTTTTAAAATATGTAATAGATATCGCTCACTTCCCAGGGAAGTGTCCTTACCTGGCATCCCAGGTAAGAGGAGATCACCAAAGAGTGGGCCAGCCATTCCTCGGGAGCACTCGAATTGGCTCCCAGGGAGCAGTTTATGCACCCTTTCTCAGGGGCTTCTGTGGTCACCACCCAGCATCATCATCGTCTTGCTGTTGCTGGGCAAGCTCGGTGCCAGCACAAGGTCAGATCCCCAATCAAAGCACTGCTGCTCACTCTGTATCTCTCTCCACAACCCACCCCTTGACCACAGAAACCACTACAGAAGAGAGGACTTTAGGGTCTGTGGAGTGCCAGTGGGAGCAGCTCTTGCCTCCACGTATAAAAACTCAGATTTTTTTTTGGCTGGTACAGGAGGATTAATGTCTCCATGATCACCAGGTTCTGTCCTGGGAAGAGTTTGACACTGTACAACATTAATGCCTAATGCATTCTTAATATAACTAACAATACATCCGATAATTGAGGTAATTTATAACTACGACTATGATTTGTCATAATAGATGATCCAGAGGAGGTTCAGTTTCAAAGACTCTTTCAGTTACAGTGCTCTTACTTAGGAAGTTTGAGGAAACTCAAAAACCAGAGTTACTTCACAAAGTACATTTAAACATCCCCATGTGGCTTGCTAGTATTTGCAAACAGCAATTATTTTCTTATTTAGAATAAGCTGTGATTGCAAGTATTGATAAAAACCTAAGTCAAAGCCAGCAAATATCTTTGCAGTCATTGCCCAATTAATTTATATGCCATCTCTAAAGGGCAAATATTGCTAAAAAATATTTTACAATCCTAGTTTTCCAGGTCAGAAATAATTTAAAACAGCTTATTGTTCAGTTAATTTATTGCTGTTCTTATTTTCAGAAGGCTACCAAACCTCTCCATCCAAAACAGAGCTACAGTATCCCATGAAATTAAAAATAATAATAATAATAAAAAAAAATATCAAAAAACTTTCAAGTTCTCCCTCAACTCCCAAATGATTGAATTGGAGCATATTTTGTAGCCTTTTCATTCATGGGCAATAACATTCAGTTTTTCCACCTGAATTGTTCCCACAACCCTCCAGATTGCACATCCTATTTCAGAAAAGGGAACCTAGGAGACTAGGGAATGTAGCAAAACATATCTAAGAAGACAGAAAATACCTTGTGATGTAGAATGATGGTAGAAGGAAAGCTGTGAGTCTATGCTGCTGAACTTTAAACTCAGGGACACAGTTCTCAGCAAAGGCTCATCAAAGATTTTTGCTTTATTTATGAACCTTTTCTAAAGTGTGGACTGCAAGTAAAGATGAAGAAAAATATGTACTGCGAATGTAATACAAAAAATGTGGTTTTTTGTTTGTTTTAATCCATGACCTATACAATTTGACCTGCGAGATAGAATGGTAGATTTTTTTATTCAGCAGAAACTTAATCTCCAAGGATAACCATAAAGCACAGCACATACGTTGAGAAAGACCAGGAGAGTCACACTAGACATATCTCAATAAGAATAAAGCAGATTAGGATAATTTCATTAAACTAAACTTCAGGAGAAAATTATTATAGTTCAATAACCTTTCTTTCAATCATGTTCCAAGGGAAACAAATCTTACACAGATTAATTTTGAAATTATAAACTCCTACAAAATTGTAATACGGACTTGATTTCCAATAGGTAAAACAGTGTAAATGCTTTGAATAGTAAACTTTCTGGTTGCTATAAATCTATTAAAAAATTAGATGGGGACAGTGAAAAATTGAGTAAAATAATTTTTTTTTAATATTCTATTGGTAAAGAATTGTTAGGTGTTATATCTGATGTTTGGAGCTTTCAAAAGAGATCAAGTATTTCATGTTTTCAAAAGGAAGACTGCTGTATAACAGTAGTTGGAGAGAGGACAAAGAACTGAAAAACACTTCCATTCAAATATTGAATTATCTTCTGTTTTAATTTTTTTAGTTCAAAAGTTAAATTAGAATATACATTGGGTGTGTTTTCATGTGTGTGTGTGTGCATGCGTCTTAGAAAAATACAGAGCCAACCACAAATATATTCTCAAAAAAATTACATGGTTCAAATACCCAGTTCAGTTGAGAGCTAAATCTTTTGACCACATACTTAGGAACCTTAATAACAAGGATTTATTAGTCAAAATATTTGGAGAAGGAAAGAGAGAACAGTGTTGCAAAATGAAGCTGATTAAATTGGTCAGTAACAAATACTAAAAAGAGACTGTTTCTGAAATTCCACCATTATTCCATACATGGGTGCAAACTAAAGTAGGTGACTTCTTGAATCTCTGAATGAGAGCCTGAATCTCTTAATCTATTTGACTCCTAAATTGACCTTTGGAGTACATCTGACTGATTGGTCCCTTCCTTTCAAAACATTAAACTTCCATGGCTAGGAACAGGTCGATCCAGTTTCCATGCTTTTGAAAGCCTGAGGTTCAAAAATCATATTTTTGATATAATGTAGTTATCTATCCAAAAACTGCCCATCTTTGAAGAAATCCATCTTTGCAAAACAGTGCAAGAGGCACAAAATCAAAAAGACAAGGTTTGATAATACACTAGTATGTGGCACCTTACTCCCTTTTCCAGTGCTATATTTTATAAAGGCAAGAAGCAGGGTGGACTGGCCTGAAGAGGACGGAGAAACAGCACAGACAGTAGATGAACTGTTGAAACCTTGTGGGGGGTTGGTGGCTGTGCTGGGGCAAGATGCAGGAACTACTTATTGAAGTTAACGTGGTATGGGCTGGTAACAGCCTTGCTGCAGCCGGCTGGTCTGGATAGTGCTGCAACACTGGGTGAAAACAGTGAAATTGTTCCTGTCAAACTTCACTGCATGCTTATGTAACCCAGTTTCTACTGTCACTCCTGTTTGCAAGATTTAAAGGCCAGAGGTTTTACAGTCTCTGGAGTGCTATTAACTAAAATATTTCTTTCCCAGTCTCCTAAAAATGGGGAAGGTGACATAACAGAGAATGGTGAAAGCAAGCAAGGAATCAAAAAGATTACAACAGTCAGGTTTTCCTGTGAAAAAGGGCAATGTGTTTTTTATAGTGAATTACTGTGATCGCAACAATGCTAAGCAAATATAAGTCTTCTGAGTCACTACAGCAAACTCTAGTTTTTGGCATGGAAGTAGCCCTTACAACTCAGTAGAAAGGTTGACCAGTAAAACAAAACAAATATTTTATATGCAGTGCAGTCAGGGCATATAATATCCCTCATTTGCCAATCTATCCCTTAGCACATTTAAAAGGGCTAAAAATGTTTACCTCCAGCACAGAATACAAGTTTTACTGTATTAACCAAACCCCTTCTGCCACAGAACACAGCCGAGAGACTAAGCTTCATGTCCTCAAGAGACCATATCCTCCCTGTCAAAAATAACATACACATTCAACACTCTCCAGTTCCACACCAGCAATTATGTGACATGACAAGCTAGGTGTTGTCAAAAGCTACTCCCTCATTCAACTCCTCTTCAGACTTTATTCTACCAGAGATTAAGAAGGATCCTGATAACACCCTTTCAGGGAGCCAGCTCATCTCAGGAATGAGACTCAAGGTTAGGATCTATGTCAAAGGCACCACAACCAAGTCTATAGCTGCTTTTACTATTTGGAGATGTTCTTCTTGTGAAATGTCAGGCTTCTGTAAAAAGATCCCATTCCAACCAGGACACCTCTTCTGGGGCAAAGAACCATGTGGCTACAACATAGATAGGGTCCTGAGTATGATGAAAAATTATAGGGTTACACTGAGATTTTGGGAATATTTTAACCTTGTTCCAAGAGAAGACTATTGTTCCCCCCTGAGGATAAATACTTTTAACCTTTTAACTACATTAAGAGGTAAATCAGCAAATGGATTCTTACAGAAAAATTGCAGCACTCATAGGCTATGTAATTTCCTGGTTCCAACTCTCATTCAAGCAGTCAGCGTAAGCCTTTCTTCAGCTGCAAGTGCCATTCGGCAATGGCTACTTCATGCCTCAATACCAAGTTATAACAAAAGTGCCAGAAATCCTCATATTGCCATTTCCTTTCCCACTTGATCTAGAAATCACTCATTACAGAGCAAACAGCTGACCTGCCACCACTTCATGTGTACTGAATCCAGACCTGGCAGTTAGCTTTAAATACAGCCTGTGCAGAGCCAGCTCCAAATTTGCTTCCAAAATAATTATTTTAATAATGTTAGATAATGTCAAAGTTCTTAATAGCCCAGGAACAGAGGAAAAAAAAATGTTTAATATTCTCTCTTCTGGATGTT
Organism: Microhierax caerulescens; assembly: GCA_035590215.1. NCBI lineage: Eukaryota > Metazoa > Chordata > Aves > Falconiformes > Falconidae > Microhierax > Microhierax caerulescens. The sequence goes on from JAVJGJ010000037.1 coordinate 6,528,835, forward strand.
AAACAACTATTCAGCATCTATTTAGATGTTATTCTAAAATTTTAAGATAGTGGTGCCTGATTTGAGTCTTCACATAGTGCAAATTAATAGCCAGACATGGGAAGCTAGGCATCTGGCCAGCCATAGCCACATGCAAATACTTATTCTGTAATTGCAATCAAGACATTTTCATGCACACAGTTATATACATACACATTTCACTGAAAATCATTCACATTACCTTAGACTAAAATATTATCAGTTCTCACAAATCAGGCTCACTGACATCTGGTCATTAAAGTAGATGCTAACAGAAACTCAGCAGTCAAGTGATTTAACAGATTTTTGCTGTGTGAGGTCTATAGAAAAATAAAATCCCCTTAAAGAATCAAAAGGCACTATGTCATTAGTGATGATGCATTTCAAATTAGGTTTAAATGCAAGTCTTACAAATCCTTTTGTTGCTAAAACCCCCACATCATCACTTGCAGAAGTTACAATGCTCTGGTTCACTGCACAGATTGCCTCTATTCCATTAATTTACATTTATAAAAAAAAATATTTTCAATTACTCACTACTTTTGTTGAAATTCTGTGTAATGTAGTCAGAAATTATGCTCCTCCATTGTCAGAGGCAGCTGCCCTTCAGAGGTAGGTAAAATGGTGGCATTTGCCTGTAACAGCATGAGGATCATTTGAGAGGCAAAGTACTAAAATGTATTGCTGTCCTCCTCCCATAATTTATGAGAGACATATTTTCACTTTTAAACTACTTCAAATCATGTTGCCTACTCATTTACCATTGTAAACCTAGCTTGCATATTTAAAATGAAAAATCGGCAGGGCACAATACAGTGTTCAATAAATTCAATATAGAAATGAATAATTAGTTTTTCTCATTAGTTTTTAGAATTTGCTCCATTAGTGTGAGAAACTGAACCGGTGACACCCACCATCGTCACAGCAGATGTGTTGTCTCAACATTGCTGTGGCAGGAAATTCCTGCCATCACCACAGTGAATTATACCACCACTGCCACAGAAGAGATTTAAGGCAGGAAGATACCACCACTGCCACCACGGAGACTTAAGAGACCAACTGATGCTGTGGAGCAATGAGGGAGGCTGATCCTGCAAAACTTAATCAACCCCTGTGCATGTGCCCAGACTTGGTGTCAGGGGGTTCAAGGTTCCTGGAGGCCCCTGAGGAATGTTGGGCATGCACACCATGGCCGGGTGGAAGCTGTGGTTAAGCACAACAGCTTGTAACAACTCTATAAAAAATGGAACCGACTAACACCGGACGGGACGTTCCCCCACCGGACTTGGAAATGAATTGGACTGTTGGGACACTGCAGCTCCGGGGTGGCAGCTATTGCTCTGAACTCTTTCCTTTTTTCACCCTTCTTTCTTTCCTTCCTTTCTCTCTCTTTATCTGTTGCTCTCTCTCCCTTTGCATTCGCAGATTTATTGTTGGGCAAATAAAGTTCCTTGGCTTCATGACTCCGTTTTGAGTCTTAATTCTGTTCCTGAGAATAGAAACAGAACCACACTCCAGTCTCAGACCAGCATGTGACAGAAAACAGTAAACAACTGTATCTGGAAATACCATTTATCTCTATGTTTAGTAAAAAGTTCTGTACTAATTTTCTGAGCTATTTAAATTTCATCTTTTCTACTCAATCATGCTTCATGGGAAACCAAGAACTAACTTAGATGGAGGGAAAGGAGCAATGATTATTTCCAGTAGTCCCCCTGGAGGCTAAGAAATGTAAACAGTATTTATTATAAATAAATAAACAAATAAATAAACTGAGTAGGTTGATCTTGTGGCTGAGATAAATTAGTGGCACGTGCTAGCTGCAGAGGATACCTAAGTGACAGTTCCCCACTTGCACTGGATTCAGATCTTGGAATTATCATTAGCTGGAATTTCTGTCACTTCATTTCATGAACTTCTGGGGACTAGCAGGAAAACTAGTCCAGTTTGGAGTTCTGTTCTTACATGTTTAACATGGGAAATGCTACATTATCTGAGAAAAGTGGAAGACAATTTAGATATAACGAACGAGACTTACCTGGATTGCTCTCTGACTTAAGTGATCGTGGAACACTTCGTCAATAATTACTCTGTGGAGACAAGCCTTTCTTCCTTAATTACAAATATTTGTGGGATGACTAACATCATACTGCTGACCTTTCCTTTCCTTGCCTTGCTCCATACAAGACTTGTCTGGAGAAAAGTTTTATTATCTTTGTACTAGACATTAGGGCTGAGATTCAGCTCATCTGCACCTGCAGTATAGAAAGTTACATGTGAATTCAGTCCCTTGAGGGTTATAGAAAGAAACTGCTGTTGCTAAAACAGAAGGATCATATCACAGCACTATTTGTCCCACAGACTCCAAGGGGAGCCTCTAGTGATCAGTTCAAATGTAGACAGCTAACATTTAATCTGACAAATCCCACCATAGGAATCGAATTGTATTCTCTAACTTCTTTTAAGGAACGCCTTCTCTCATCTGCTTCCAGTTTCTGGTATCAGAGAACTGGATCCATTAAAAAAGGAGTGCTTAACTTTGACACGTTTGTGTTTGGCTTAAGCATCATGCTACCAACAACCTTCCTAGAGCAACAGCAACTGTGTTCTTAACATTATGCAAAAATAGACATTTATATTCACTCAATGGAGCTATGTCTTGTTTTCCCTGAATACCTCAATAACAAGCTAATACTTTTGGTAGGTAATCAACAGTACTCCCAAGGCAAATTTCTTGTAGTTCCTGGTCTTGATAATGGATGGATGTAGGACAGCTCACATACCTTCCTTATTGCTGTATTCTTGCCATCTATAGAAAAAAAAGTACAGGGATCTGGCCAAAATATCTTTTCATCCCCTTGCCCCACCAAAATTCCAACACATGTATAATCAGTTACATTGCAGCTATGGTATATAGCTGTTTCTTTGAGTCTAAAATCCTGTATTAAGCCATCATATGTTTTCAAACAATCTTCTTAAAATAAAAAGTTACATTTGTTTCATTCTTAGTTATAAAAACCCAAGTGAACTGATGGTTCTCCTGTGACCACAATACAAAGTGTTGTACTTATATGTAAGATTACCAGCACTTCTGCGTCATTTACAAATAGGTGAACAGCAAAACTATGCCAGAGATCTTTGTTTCCCAAGTACGGGGAAAGGAACTCAGTAGAATGTCCACAATGGATCATACTCATGGCTTGTGCATTTCTCATGACAAACTGTCTCAGACACTCACAGATCTTAGTCAACAACTCATTTACCTATATTCTGACTTTTTGACCAAGCAGCCACTTGTTCAAAATCTCCAAATTAATTCCCAATGTGAATCATTTATGTCTCTTCTCTGTTAGTCCAATTAAATTTTTAAAAATAATCCACTGATTCCATAGCTATTCTCTTGAGTAAATTACAGCTGCTTTAAAATTATAAGATTGCCAGAACATCTGTTAGACTCAAATTCTCCACCAGAAATAAGTCAAAACCACAATATTGTCCCGCATATCCAGTCAGGCCATCACATTGCCTGTTGTCACAGAGGCACTTAGAGTGGGATAGCTGCAAAACCAGAACAGCACAACTCAGTGACATAAATTTCAGATTTTGTTTACTGTGCAGGGTGGGTATAGTGGGTGGACAGTGGGTTTTATTCTATGATAAATACACACTCTGTCCAGACCACATTCAGCAAAACCAGGGCCTCTAGTCCACTTGTGATTAGTACCATGGACTCAGGGAAACAGGACAGTGGCTCCACAGCTGGTCAAGTTGTCCAAGTCTTAACTGGTGACCTGGCCTTTACATTTAGCAGGCCTCTGGCTCATCCTTCTGCACAGTGTTGGATATGTAGAAGTGTTTCCCGTCAAAGGGCTACCGTTTTCAGTGTTTTAGCTTTCTAATTCAGCTGGTCACCAATGGCCTCATTGTTCCTGTCACTCCAAGTTTATCCACTGGGTAAGCTCCACCATCACCACCACCTGCCCCCCACCAACAATTATCTGTACTTGGTTCATTTTCATAGCACATACCAGTCATCAAATGAGTTAGAATTGGGAAGCCTAACCTTCCTTACCTGAGTAATACCTTCAAGTGGACTTTATTCCATGAAACTTGTTCATTTGTTCCTGAAAAAATGATAATTCAATTAAAAAATAATTAAACACAGAGAAGCGCTGAACTTTAGTACCCAATAGGTGTCTCTATAATGCATACATATTCAGATGTCACCATTTAGTGGGCATCCCCTCTAATGTGTATATGGCTTTATACCAATCCAATTGTTGATAAAGACAAATCACTAAATAAGAAAACCTGAATAACTCATGTTTTTTATCACTCCCATGATTATAATTTATTATAATTCTTTATCCCTATCGCTATCTTTTCTGGAAAGAAAAAATGGTCTGAAACTAGCAACTTTGCAATTCTTTTTAGAGATGACAGACACAGCATTACACTTACTATATTTGAAGGTAGATGTTACTTAATTTTTGAGTATGGAGAGAATGACCACTTTTCACTGTGAAATAAAGCAAACTGAATTTACCTTACAACCAGCATAGGTAATCTGCTGTATAAGAATAACTTACCTGCTTTATCGCTTGTAATATTGCTTTGATTCTTAGATGCTCCCATTCAAATGCAGCATGAGACCTTGAATTTATGTGAATTATGTGGGGACTTGGTGAATGTCACCCATTCCCTTTCAGTGTGCTCAAACTAGTGAAATACTAATGAGGCAGCAAGTCATACCTAACAATATATGATATCAGACAGTATCAAATGAAGGTTAAAGAAATGATGAATAAAATATCTTTGAGCTTATTATCCTTATAGTGCCTCTTGAAGCAACCATTGCCAAATACATTTAAATTTGTACATTATTAACCAGCTGTCTCTTGGGAGCCATGGAGTGTTCATGTTCTGCACAGGATGCCATTACACATCAACTGCCTTGTATGGCACTTGGTCTTTATATCTTGTAACTTTAAAATATAACTGCCCCTATACAAAAAGCTATTTCTGTAATGCCAAGACATTTGTATTCCAATGCAAAGTGCCATTTCAATACAAAAAAGGGCATGTATACTATTATGTACCAGCTGCCTCATCTAGCTGTTTGCAATTGTAAAATTATTATATTGTGTCTTTATTAGACATGGAAAAATCTGGACAGTTTTATGTTTAAAAGAGTCCTCCTTGTACCTGCAGAGAAGCCATGTACTTGTAAGGATTCCTATCCAGAACACTAATCGGAAAGGTCATTTTTAGAGGTGTCTGCTTGCTTTGAAACATAAATACTTTCTATCCTGGGGTCTTTATTAGATTCTGTGTGTGGCCAGGGAAACAAAATGTGCAGAGGGAGAATTAGTACACTAGGAGAAAAGGAAGATAGAAGGGCAAGAAAAGACTTAAGATATTGTAACCACCCCTCACACCTGAAACATTTACCCACCACCCACCCCCCTGAAACCATGAAAAAAAACGCAAACTGAAAACATCTTTGCTTGAGTTTGGGGGCTGGGGCTGGGGACGGGGTGGAGACTGGGGGAGTGGGGGGGTGGGGATGAGTAGAATGAGATGTATGGAAATATAAAATAGTAGGAAGGGACTAAATGTAATTGAGTTCTAAATTATGAAGACATTATATTATAACTGTACTATACTAATACCAAATTTTAGATCTTAGTCCACCATGAAGTGTCATACAGTTTCAGCATCTGGTCATTCCTCACTTTATTGCAAGAATTCATGATGCAATCCAACATACACAAATTCATAATTATTTGATGAGGGTATGTGAATCCCAAACAGATGTTGTAGATCTATTTAGAATATAGAAATAAACATAATTTTGCAAGTATTCTGGGGTTCTGGAGGTCTAACAGAGCTGCAGATTTATAAATGGACACAAATTATATGATCAGCTGCTGGATCTTTTCCTTTTGGACAATGACTGATGGCATGTAGGACTTGATCACGAGGACTGCAGTTACAATATTATTTACATAGTGAAAGCAGCTATCATTTAGGAATGATAAGCTGTGCTACAAGATCATTTTTTACTTATTTCATTATCAAGATTATAATATGCTGCCTTAATGTACTAAGAGGAGTATTGGTATGGTACATTTGCAGTGTGAAGACTTCCCTGAATTGACTACCTTGTGATTTCTTGCATGGAGCAATATAGTTCAGCATAAAGCTTATAGAGTTAGGTCAAAGAGTAAGAAACCAATCTCCTTCAGGTGAGGAAAAGAGCACCTTCTAGTGAGCATTCATGGGTTTCACCTGGTAAAACACTGAGGCAGTGAAAAAAAAAAAAAAAAAGTAAATATTTCAATACTTAAATAAATTTTAAGCTTGGAAAGAAAGGAATTTTAACATGTTCTGCAATAGAACGCTCTGTTAAGTCAAAATAGATCAATTTTATAACAAAAGCTATTTTTTCTGTTGCCCCTTGTTGAATTAAACAAGTTAATGTAGTATCATAGGCTCTTGTTTTTAAGAAACACAGAAACAAGTGTAATATGTTGGCTTGCATGACTGATCAAGAAAGATTTATGACTACCTCTGCAGTGACGGTTGTTCCCTGCAATTACTTGAGCATGTAGATGGACAGCAATCCAAAATGAAGACTACCACATTTTGTGCAGCCATATTTTTAATATGTTCAATAGGATTGCTGAACTATTATTATGTACAGGGAGATAGACATCCAGCATCAGCTATGATTTGATATTCTATTTGTAGATGCACAAATTTTATTATCTATGTATTTCTATGTATATATTTCTATACATGTCATTAGGGGACCAGGATGAAGAAGCAAGCAGATAAACAGCACTTTTACAGAAGTAACTGCTACATGACATCCCTCTCAGAACCATTATATAAATTACAAAAAAATATGTATTACTTTACTAGAAAAAAATCTATATGCCCCAATAATTTTTGGGTGGCTATTTCCAAGTTTTGAAACTACATTTTTCACATGGTATTGTTTTTTGGACAAAGCTACTGATTAATTCCAATAATATACACTTCAAGAGTTATGGCTCCTGGAGATTAATAATACTAGTTATACATTCTTATTATTACATTCCATCTTCATTTGAGACTTTAAAAAAAAAATTACTCGAGGAGTCTGTTATTCATAAACATAACATAAACAAAAAGGAGTTAAAGTGACCTCTCAGAAAACTATTTAAACCACAAAATGGTGGGTTTTACTCAAAACGACCTAAAGAGATTTCTAGCAAAAGAGTTAAACCAACAGAAACAGAAACCCCATTTGCCTTTCTCAAATCAGAACATCATTTCATCTTTCCATCATTAATTCATTTTTTGAAAGCATTTCTCAGTTGCTGCGCAAATATCAACTCTATCCTCAGCTGCCCTGTGATATCAGCCCACATTGTATGCAAGGTATAATTAATTTCAAAGCAGCTTTTTCATGATTTATCCTGCAATGCCCTCTAATTTTGGAGGATTTCCTTCTTATACATTGATTCAACTAACTCATTATCCACTCTATCATCTTTTCTCTGATGCCAGTAGAAATTGTGACAACAATTAGGCTGCTGAAATGTTTAGACTAATGTCTTTGATGATAACTAATACTATCAGAGGGCCCCTTTAACCTTGCTCATTCAAATATATCTTCTGTTCTATGTTGTGATGTATTACAGCTGCAAGTTCTCTGGAGCTGCTTATTTAATGCAAAAGGCACGTCACAATGGCATTCTGGTCACGCGTGATGTTTCTTGAGGCTCTGACTCTGCATATACATCATATATATAATATATATCTTCATTCCTGGGCTGTAAGACAGCAAGCCTTTCCTATATTTTCTCTTCCTCTCTTTAGCCACCTGTCACATTCCTTTCAGAATTTGCAATCCATCCCAACTTCTTCCTCACTAACTGTTTATCACATCTTTAATTTTATATCTGGTTTAGTAACATAAACCTGAAAACGTGACTAGATGCAGGCAGATAAACAATGGGGCAGCTGTTAACTGGGAAAAGCCTTTGCTTCTGTGGACTTTAAAAAAATAGAATAATCAAGCTGTTAAACTGAGATTTATCAGGTTTATGAGGCTTTATTAACTGAATTTAATAAAACTACTAATATTCCTTGAAATCCTTGAGCAGTTTCTACTGAAATATTGCAACACCACCACCAGAAAATGGCATTATTTCCTTTGAGCTTTGGTGCAAGCTGAAATTCCCACAAGAACTCTTAGTTTTGTGTTGGCTATCAGGCTACAATGAGATTAACAGAGACTAATAATAATTATTTTTTCTCCCCTAGGATTAGTTCAAATCAGTCATGCCAAATTGATAATTAGAAAACTATTTGTTTCAGCAGAAATCAAAAGACAAATAAAATTTTTCATTTCTGTAATTAAGGAAGCACTGTTACAAAGTCAAACCTTTCTAAAACCGAGACTGGCAGATAAATGATTTGGCAAATGGGCTTGACAATGAAGCCATCTTTGAGAAGCCTTTTTAAAAGAAATCACATTTACATAATTATTTTTGTATATATCCCATAACACGTTTGAAGTCTGCTGACTAAAACACCTCTGTCAATTCCCCATTTACAGTATTATCATTAAGACAAAAATGACCTGAAAATATCTTGATACTTTAATTGAAATAGCCCATGGCAAACATCTTATCAGCTCTAATCACCCTTCTACCATAGACACCAAATTCTCTCATCACTGAATTCCCTGCTTTCAGACAATTCACAGAAACTAAATGCCACTTTCTGTGTGAAAGACAAATCTTTCCAGACATTGCTAAACTTAAATTATTCATATTCAGTACCTAAACTGCATGCTTGAGTTGTTACACAGGGTTTGGGGCCATTCTCTTTGAATGGCCCAACTTTCTCTTCAAAACATTATAAGAATCACAGGCTCCATAAAAGTACTCTGTAAAAATATTTTCCCATGCTGAGGTACTTTTTTTGACACTGGATTTCTACTACCTACAAAGAACCAGAGACAGCATGAAATTACCCAAGTTATATATATTTGGGGGGGGGCATTTATGAAAGCTCAGTTTCAAAAATTTGATATGAACATTGTCAGAAAATTTGGATGGAAGCTTTATACTTCAGGATTCTGATCCACTCCTGTTACCCATTGTAAGTGCCTAAGTAATTACTCTGACAAATATGAGTAATGCTTCAATACCTGTCACTGAATAAATCAGGAAAGATTATCATTATTCAAGGGCTTAATAACAAAACAGCTGGATGTAGGGAAGGGACAAGAAGGCTGCTTTATTGCAAAAGGCACTTCGTTGACGTGAGGCGATTGGCCCACATTTTGGAAAATTTCCTACATATAAAATGATAAACACAAATTCCATTGAAGCTGTGTAGGCTCATACTAATGTAGAGAGACCACCAGCCATGCTACAAACTGCTGCAGACACTATGGTTTTGATAACACAAAACAGATCTAAATCCAAGCTGGCTAAACAGCAACTCCAAATACACCATGTGGGAATTTTGGCTTGTGCAAATGCACAGTGTTCTGTGTGTCTTGGCTGCTTGCATTCAGAGCCATCTGTGAAGCAGGCAGAAAGCCTTATTGCAACTCAGTATGCCAGAGCCACAGGAGCTCCAGCGCCAAGCTAAGATAACTCTAGAAAGGCAATCTGCATGGCTAGCCTAAGTGCTTTATATTCTGCATAAAACTAGTCTTCTGTCTTTGCCACCCTAGATAAAGCAATGACTAGATTTAAGATGTGCGTTACAGTAGCCGGTATGCATGTGAATTGGAATGGAGTGGTATGGACTGGATGGTATCAGATGTATACCAGTAGACGTGCAGTGTATATGTGGTATGTTTGATCATACACCTGCAAAGCATACATAGTTGTATGGTCAAGTAAATTTTTTTAGTTCTAAGGTCACTTTGGCAAATAAGAAAATCCACATTATAATTATCATACAGAATATTAGTAAACATGCCAGAAACTGTGTCACCCATGCATGTTTCTCTATTCTGTAAAAAAATTCTTGATGCAAATTGGCACATCTGCACTTAAGACATGGGTACCTGAAAATCTCACAACGAACAAATTATATAAGTTGAAAACCTTGGCTCTCTTTAAAGTGCTGTCAGAATTTTGCCTTCCTGAACAGTATAGTTTTGCACTATCATTGACAGAATGTAAATACTTTATACAAAAATATCATTAGTCATGTAGTTTTAACTACGTCTGTGATGTGCCACAAAGCAGGATAATTTTGTGTTAGATTTTAGTGAGAAATCACTCTGTGCTTTCATGCATATGGTATTTGGAGATTATGGTGTGCTGATTTTGGCTGGGACAGAGTTAATTTTTTTCATAGTAGCTAGTATGGGGCTACCTTTTGGATTTGTGCTGGAAACAGTGTTACTAACACAGGGATGTTTTAGTTATTGCTGAGCAGAGCTTACACTCACAGAGTCAAGGGCTTTTCTGCTTCTCACACCACTCCAACAGCAAGTAGGCTGGGGTGGGGGGGGTGGGGGCAGGCACAAGAAGTGGGGAGGGGGGACAGCTGGGACAGCTGGCCCCAACTGACTAAAGGGATACTCCATACCATATGACATCATGCTCAGCAGTAAAAGCTGGAGGAAGAAGAAGGAAGAGGGGATGTTCAGAGTGATGGCATTTGTCTTCCCAAGTAACGGTTACCCGTGCTGGAGCCCTGCTTTCCTGGAGGTGGCTGAACACCTGCCTGACCATGGGAAGTGGTGAAGGAATTCCTTGCTTTGCTTTGCTTGTGTGTGTGGCTTTTGCTTCACATATTAAACCATCTTGACCTGTGAGTTTTCCCACTTGGCTTTCAATTCTATCCCTATACTGCCAGGGGGCAAGTGAGTGAGCAGCTGTACACCGCTTATGTAAGCGTATGTAAGCTTAGTTGCCAGCTGGGGTTAAACCACAACGGTCCTTTTTGGTGCCCAACATGGGGCTTGAAGGGTTTGGTATAATAATATATTGAACAGAGTGTATAAGATATGCTAGCCGTTGTGGGTCATGATACTGATTCATCTGTTCTCAATATTAGTTTATCTGATCTGCACCATGCTCTTTTTCTACTGTACTTGTTAAACGTTGGTTTTGGCTTTTGCATTCTGCTGTGCTCTGTAGTGATGAATGATATTTTGCCTGGGAGACACTGACCTTGAGCTTAATCTGGTATTTGGGCTCTGTACTGAAGCCATTACGGTACTTTGGGCACCATCTCACGGAGACAATTAACAATTATACTTTTTCCTCTAAGATTTTTTTTTTGTTGTTGTCGTTGAGGAAATACAGAATGACACTTTCACAACCTTCTTCTGTGATATTTGCTTGCTCATTACAGTATCTTCTCAGTATCTTGAACACCCTTGTGTAGTGAAAGTCTTTCTATTAGTATTTCTTAGGGATATTGCTTTGATTTTGCCTAAGGTTAACAAGCAGTTTAGGAATATGACCCAGGCTCTGGGACAGTGTGGTCATGGATGGCACAGCATGTGGAAGAGTATGGGCAGGTATCTAGAGAACTCCTCACTTCCAGCGCACTGGAATTTTGCACCCAAACAATTACGTGATCCTGAGGAAATGATAGAATGCTGGGAAAAAAACACATGCCATGGCTATTCTAAAGAGGCACAACTTACCACACTGTGCTGGGCCCTGGTCGGCATCTACCAAACACTGCTCAATTTTATGCAGTGTCCTCAGGGAGAAGAGAGGGAAAACATACCAATAGATACTGTGGCTAAACCAGACACTATATCGGTCACCCCATAATTACAAAGAAACAGCGTAGGCAGAAATTAGCTCATTTAGTAAAGAACAAAGAAACTTCTCCTAAGGGGGAGCAGGAGAAAGAAAAGGCAGCCTTATCTGAAAGAACAGGAAGAGACTGAAATCATAAATACTTGATCCCTATCCACAAGTGAGCTGCAAGATATGCAAAAAGATTTTAGCCATCAACCAGGTGAACTAATTCTCAGCTGGTTACTGCAATGCTGGGATATCGGGGCCAGTAGTCAGGAATTAGAGGGTAAGGAAGCCCGGCAGCTAGGATCCCTTGCTAAGGATAAGGTCATTGACAAAGGGATCAGAAAAAAGGCAGAAGATCTCAGCCTCTGGCAGCGGACTCCTGCCAAGTATGAAGGGCAGGTAACTCTTCAAGGAAGAACTTGACAATTCCCAAAGCAAATGGACGAACACTGAGGGAGGTATCCAGTATCTGAGGGAATTAGATGTATTGAAGGTGACCTATAACAACCTGGATGACAACCAGGCATCCAAAGACCCAGATGAAGTTCAGCGCACCTGGTCTGTATGGCAAAAGTTTGTAAGAAATGCACTGACATCACACACCCACACCCTGGCGATAATGAGCTGGATGGACACAGAGGCACCAGTTATAGATGAACTGGCCAGACCAGTCTGAGAATACAAAGATAATCTCACTCCCTCCATGTGGACCTATGTGTTAGTGTGGACAAATTGACTCAAAAAATGTCTGAGCAAGCCAAGAAAAATAGGTCTTCCTCATGCACTCCTACTAAAGCCTCAGCTGATAAATCAGCCTCCTTCTGCTCAAGGGAAAGGGTACCAGTGGTGCACACCATGTGCAAGTCTATGGTTCTTCCTGTGTGATCATGGGGAGGACATGAGGAAGTGGGACAGTGAACCTACCTGGGAGACTTGGAGCTCAGGTACAGGAACTGCAAGGGCAAATGACAGCCAAAAAGCATCCGCACAGAAGAATTACTGCTCCAGTGTCTGGAGGGCAGAGCAGAAGTCTGTAGTCTCGGTTGGACAGATAGAAGGGCTGATCATACTGTTGATCCTAATGAAAGAACTTACATTTTGCAGTTACAAAAATCAAGTAATGGGGACTCTGACCAGCAATACAGGGGCCCTGCCTTCAGCCAGGTGGAGGAAAGGAGCAGCCACATTTACTGTGGATTTGATGGCCTGGCACATCAGCCCCACAGGAGTATAACACTCTAGTGGACACCGGTGCACACTGTACTCTAATACCATCAGATAACAAAGTAGCAGAATCCATCTGTATTTCTGGATTGATGGGAGGATCCCAAGAACTGTCTGTTTTGAAGGCTGAGGTAAGCCTAACTGGGAATGAGTGGCAAAACCGTGCTATTATGACTGGTCTGGAAGCTCCATGTATCCTTGGCATAGACTACCCCAGGAGATGGTACTTCAAAGACCCAAAAGTGTACCGGTGGGCTTTTGGTTTAGCTGCCTTCAGTACAGGGATTAAACAACTGTCTAGCTTGACTGGTCTCCCAGAGGATCCATCTGTGGTGAAGTTGCTGCAGTTTAAAGAACAGCAGGTACCAATTGCTACCATGATAGTGCACCAGCAACAATATTGCACCAGTTGGATCTCCCTGGTTCCCATCCATAAATTGGTCTGGCAACTGCAGAGTCAAAAAGTGATCACTAAGACTCATTCACCTTTAACAATATGGCCAGTGCAAAAATCTAATAGAGAGTGGAGGCTAACAGTGGGCTACCAAGGCCTGAACAAAGTCACACAGCCACTGAGTGCTGCTGTACCAGACATGCTAGAACTCCAATATGAACTGGAGACAAAGGTTGCCAAATGGTACACAACAATTGATATTGTCAGTGTATTTTTCTTGATCCCTCTGGCAGCAGAGTGCAGGCTGCAGTTTGCTTTCACATGGAGGGGTATTCAGTACACTTGGAATCAGCTGCCCCAGCGGTGGAAACAGTCCTACCATTTGTTGAGGATTGATACAGACTGCACTGGAACAAGGTGAAGCTCCCAAACACCTGCAGTATATTGATGACATCACTGTATGGGACAACACAGTGGACTAAGTGTGTAAGAAGGGGAGAAGAATAATCCAGATTCTTTTGAAAGGTGGTTTTGCTATGAAATAGAGTAGGATCAAAGGACCTGCACAGGAAATCCAATTTCTAGGAATAAAATGGCAAGTTGGGCATCATCATATCTCAATGGATGTGATCAATAAAATAACAGCTATGTCTGCACCAAATATCAAAAAAGAAACACAAGCTTTCTTAGATCTCATGGGTTTTTGGAGAATGCATATTCCAGGTTATAGGCTGATCGTAAGCCCTCTCTATCAAGTGGCTCAGAAGAAGAATGACTTTGAACGGGGCCGTGAGAAGCAGCAAGCCTTTGGACAAATTAAACAGGAGATAGTTTGTACAGTAGCACTTGGGCCAGTCCAGACAGGACAAGATGAGAAGAACATGCTTTATACCTCAGCCAGGGATAACAGCCCACCTGGAGCCCCTGGCAGAAAGCACCTGGAGAAATGTGAGGTTGATCTCTAGGGTTTTGGAGCCAGGGATAATAGGGGATCTGTTATACTCCAAGTGAAAAATAAATTTTAGCAGCATATGAAGGATTCTGAGCCACTTTAGAAGTAATTGGTACTGAAGCACAGCTCCTTTTGGCACCTCAATTCCCTGTGCTCAGCTGGATGTTCAAAGGAAGGGTGCCCACAGTGCTACATAGAGTAAGTGGGTCACACTGATAATGCAACAGGTGTGAATGGGGAACCCTGACTGCTTGGGAATCGTGGAAGTGATCATGGACTAGCCAGAGGGACAAAACTTTGGAGTGTCACCACAGGAGGTGACTCATGCTGAAAAGGCCCATCTGTACAATTACCAGAAAAGGAATAGCAACATGCTCTGTTTACAGATGGATCCTTCTGTATTGCAGGAAAACATCAAAGATTGAAAGCTGCTGTGTGGAGTCCTACATGACAAGTTACAGAAACTGTGGAAGGACAAGATGAATCAAGTCAGTTTGCAGAGACGAAAGCCATCCATTTGGTTTTAGATATTGCTGAATGAAAAAAATGGCCAGTGCTTTTTCTCTAGACTGACTCACGAATGGTGGCAAATTCTCTGTGGGGTGGCTACAGCAATGGAAGCAAAGCAACTGGCAGTGCAGAGGTAAACCCACCTGGACTGCTGAATTATGGCAAGATATTGCTGCTTGGATAGAGAACCTGGTTGTAAAAGTACGTCACCTAGATGCTCCATACCAAGAGTTATGCCGCTGAAAAACATCAAAATAATAGGCAGGTGGATCAGGCTGCTAGAACTAAAGTGGCTGGGGTGGATCTGGATTGGGAACAAAGGGTGAGTAGCTCAGTGGCCCCGGAACACAGCAGGACATTTAGGAAGGTATGCAACATACAAATGGGCTCATGATTGAGGAGAGGACTTGACTATTGATGCCATTATACAGGTTATCCATGAATGTCAAACATGTGCCATAATCAAACAAACTAAGCAGCGAAAGACTTTTTGGTGTAGAGGACAATGGCTGAAATATGAGTACAGGAAACCTTGGCAGATTGTATTACATCACAGTACCACAAACCCACCGTGGCAAGCAGCATGTGCTTACAGTGGTGGAATTGACTACTGGACGGTTGGAATCATACCATGCGCCTGATGCCACTGCCCAGAATACTATCTTGGGCCTTGAAAAGCAAGTTTTACAGCAACACAACACCCTTGAAGGAATTGAATCAAACAATGGGACTTTTGAATTGAATCAGAAATGGGGCAGTTTCCAGAACAAGCTCCTAAACACCTGGGCCAAGAAGCATGGCATTAACTGGGTGTATCACATGCACCAGCCTCAAGGAAAACTGAACAATGCAATGGAATGTTAAAAACTACACTGAGAACAATGGGTGCTGGGGACGTTCAAACATTGGGATACACATTTAGCAGAGGCCACTTGGCTAGTTAACACTAGAGGATCTGCAGTCAAAGTCAACCTGGCCCTGCCCAATCAGAACCCCTGTGCACTGTGGAAACAGATTAGATCCACATAGTAACATATATGGAACTTGTTGGGAAAACCAGTCTGGGTTATTTCTTCCTCAGGAAAGGGTAAACCTGTTTGTGGGCTTGTTTTTGCTCAAGGATCTGAGTACATTTGGTGGATAATGCAGAAGGATGGGGGAATCCATCATGTACCTCAAGATGATTTAATCTTGGATGAAAATAATCCATGATTTGATTTGCATGTTATAGGAATTACTATAGCAGGACCCACCTGAACCAATGGAGGACAAGCCTTTACAAGAAGCAGTGCCAGTGCAGCAATGACCTGACCTGAGCTGGCTTTGGTGCCCAATAACTCCATGCAGCACACAACCTCTCCTGTCCTGAGTGACCACCATAACAGATGGCGCACAAAGTCATGGACTAAACTTTGGGTGTGGACATTTGTGGACATTTACCAGGCATTTCATGAGTGGGG
>JAVJGJ010000037.1:6545322-6555554 GCA_035590215.1 Microhierax caerulescens
TTGTATAACCCCATCTTGCAGCGAAGCACCACACAGCTGCTCACTTACTCCCTACTCCCTCCTTCCTCATCCCTCCCCCCTCCCCCAAGAACAACATAAACAGGAAAGGAATGACTACATAGTTATAAATACCTAATGTTTGTTAGTTACTAGAAGTCAGACAAAGTGAAGACCAGTTGTATTAACCAGTAAGCCTATGTGAATATGGCTAAGTGTATAGCTAATATACCTACTGGTAATATTATTGACCCTGGTTCTTATTGTCTTTGTACATTGTTCCAGGCATGTTCCAGGCAGGTTATCTCAAAATTATCTCAAAGCACCTTTCTTGTAACTGTTCAAACAAGATTGACTTTAGTTGTGCTTTTTTTTTTTTTTTTTTTTTTTTTTTTTTTTTTTTTTTTTTTTTTTAGCTGATTAGGCAGGACATAAGCCATATTTTTGCCTGTAGCACTGTCGTGGTGGAGGTGGCAAAGGAAACATAAGTGAAAACAAAATCATCTTCAAACAGCACATTCATTTGTCAGGAGAATTGCTGAAGGCTTGAGTTAGAGGCAAAAGCACTGTGAGGCACAGCCTGAAAATGAAGACAAGTCCAAGTTTGTTCAGGGGAGCGACAGGAGCAGCCTGCCAGGAGAATGTCAGCTGGCTAACCAGCTAACATTTACTCTACAGTTTATCTGTACAGTCTAGGTAAGGGAGAAATTAAGCAAAAAGCCAGCTGTGAGAGCACTGGTATGTTGACTAAAGGGACTAAAAGAGGTAGGGGAATTACAGAAAGCTGCTTCTTCTGGAACCAGGAAATATTACACTGGAATAATAAAACTGGGGAGTGGGGAAGTCCTAGTACCTTTATTTTATTTCCAATATGATGCATTGTTCACTTAAACTAAAACGCCTGCAGGTGAGCTCTAGCTTTTTAAATGATAACCTGGCTAATCCCCCTCTAGTAGAACTTCTCATGTTTATTTTCAGTCTTTGGGTTTTTTTTTTGTTTTTGTTTTTTTGTTGTTGTTTTTTTTAATTATTAATTCTAACTAAACCCCCCCCAATGGAGTAACATTCAGTATGGACAGAATAAGATCTTAATCTGGAAAACATGACAATTTTTATGCAATAAGCAGCAGTATAGTTTATAACAAAATCCTTATGCTCCAGGTATGTGGTCTTCCTCAATAAATGTGTCAGGGAAGGCTGCGTCAATGGTGCCAGTAAAATAACATTTGCATTATTTTTGTTACTCTTAATAAATACTGACAAGCTGTAAAAGCATCATATGTTAAAGTAGCCTATCATTACCAGGTGCTGCAGATGACTTCACTGCTCACTATTCCACTTTGCACAACAAAGGTGCAACTGTTCTCTACCTATGCCCACATAAAGGTATATAAGCTGGATAAAGTATGCGATGTTTGGGGCCAGTCAGTCACAGGGGACACAATAGTTGCAACCCTGAATCTAACGATCTCTAATTTTCTACAGAATTGTGTCACATGGTTACTGACTTTGGTGTCTCAGAAAGGTCTTAGCTACAAATGAAGCTTTCCCCCAAGTTACATATTTGTAGAAAGGCAGGCTGTTAATTTTTGTGGGTTCTCTCTTCCCTGTTAACATTGTGTCCTTAAGTTGCAACCTTTTCTTCACTCAACTGTCCAGTTTAACATAATGTTAGTTATTTCCAAGATCTTGGCACTCTTGAAAAATGTTCAAAAGGTAAAGAAAGAGCTTCCCAAGCATCCTGAAAAATGTAGAGAGATATCATTGTCCTTGTATTTAGAGAAACAAAAGCTATGTACACACACAGAGAGAATGAAAAGCCATCCTCAAAATCCTACAATGCCTTAAATGTATGCTTGCAGTAATATTTGGATGGAATCATTGATAAACAACATTTAAAAGTTTAAGACTGGCTGCAAACAAAACCTTTCATCTTCATTTATAATAATAAAAATACTATAGGAGGAAAATGCTTATTAGAAAAGAATAAACCGATAAATTGCTTTCATGGCTCTTTAAACGCTGAAGTGAAATTTAGTATTCAGCAAGCATGAAAAAACTACCTACTACCTTGCACGTTCCCTGTCGACCTGACACCTCTCTCACCACCCAGTAAGTTATTGTTTTACTACTTGTCATATCACAGCTGAGGGTCTTGGACTAAATCCTGCATGTATGAAGCCTTTCAGACAGTAAGAAGGTCAGTCTCATTGGAGGCAGCTGCTGCGAGGGTGGCACCACCAGCAGCACCCACAGGTGGAGCCAAGGGCACTGACGAGGCTCTGATGGGCTCACAAAGAAGAAGTGTGGTAGGAATGGGCCGGCACAGGTGATGCTGTTTGCAGCTTACCTTTGGGAGCATGGTGGCAAGGTGCTGGTCAGCTGGTAGGAATAGGCAGGGTGCCTTGGAGGCTGCTGGTGTTGCTGCTCTCAGTTTGTGTAGCAATTGTGGACTCTACTGCCAGTTCTGCTGGGGCTTTGCCTAATGTGCAGGCTGCTGCTGGGAGGCACTGACTGCCAGACTGGGATGCTTAAGTTGAAGGACAGCGGATAGACATAGCCATTGTCACAGAAGTTAGCGAAGAGAGGTACACAGGGGCCCATCACTGCTGCTCAGTGCTGAGCAGGACCACATGGAGAAGGTGCAGTGATGCTGCAAGGCACATGCTTCAGTGCTGACTGATGTTAATGACCTTGACATAGTGAAGGCTCTAGGCACTGCCTGGATTTGTTGCTGCAAAGGTGGCCTGGGTCCCTTCCACGGGAGGTGTGCTCCGGTCAAGGCTAGATGAACTGCCAGATGAAAGAGCAGCAAGGAGAGCGGAGAGACTGCACAGCATCAGGGAGGTTGAAGAGGACATTGGCAGGTTCTTTCCAGGAAAGCTGCAGAGCTTAGAGCCTGAGCCATACAAGGTAAGGAAAGAGCAGCAGCAGTTGGTGATTGTGGTCAAACAGGTGCAGAAGGAAGGCTGTCCAGACAGAGTAGGCTGTGACCTCTGGCAACAGGAGAAAAGCTCTTGCTCCATCTGCAGATCTGCAACTTGAGCATACACATTCTTCTCTGGGCATTGGTTAAGGATGAACAAGACCCACTGGGGGGTTCATCAGAGCAAGCTGGGCCTTAACAGAGGTAAAAAAGCACGTGGTAGTTATATGAGACTCCTTCCTGCAGGGGAGGAAGGCAACTATCTGCCATCCTGACCTGAATTTCCAGGAGTTTTCTTGCTTAACCGTGGCTCAGATCCAAGATGATGCAGCAAAAATGTCGAGGATTGTCTGGCCCTTGGACTATTACCCCCTGCATGTGAACACCCACAGTGCTATCAAGGGTAACAAAGTGCATCAAGAATGCTTTAGAGCTCAAGGGATGAGGTGAAAGTTAAGGAGGTCAGGTGATGTTGCTGCCCTTCCTGTAAGGGGGAAAGGCTCCAGCAGAAGTGGATTCATTCAGTAGGTCAACACAAGCCTAATGGCACAAGCAGCCCTTTGGCTTCTATGCTTACAGGACCCTCTGTGAGCAACAGGCACTACTGTGTAGGGATGGGGTATCTGACAGTGGGACAGAAGCGTCTTTGCAAACAAACTTGTTAATGTAGTGAGGAGGAGTACTTTATGTATGTAGGGTAGTGTTGCCATGAAGAACCTGAAGAAAAGTAAAGGCACAAGGGGCAAAGCAGATGTGTCTCAGCAGCAGCATTACAGGGGATGCTCTTACAGCTGGAGAGATATGGGGTATGACTTGGGGTCCATGTCAACTACCTGTATACAAATGGATGCGGTATAGAGAAGAAGCAGGAGGAATCAGAAGTCCAAGCAAAGCGGCAGGGCTATAATGTCACTGGGATTACAGAGACGTGGTGGGATAACTCTCCAGACTGGAGTGCTGTAGTAGATGGATAGGGGTGGGAAGGCAAGGAGAAAGTCACACTTTACATCAAGGAGGGGCTCAAATGTAAAAAAACTTCACTTTGAAGCCAGAGACAAAGCAGCAAAAAATTGTGGGTAGGAGTTAAGGATCGGAAGACAGATTAGGACAGGTGATAGGACAGGTGATGTAACAGCTGCCTGCTAGAAACCACCTGATCAAGAGGAGGAGGTGGATGAAGCCTTCTTTAAACAGCTGGAGAAAACCCGTCACAGGCCCTGGTAGCCATGGGAGGCTTTAACCACCCTGATACCTGCTGAAAGGACACTACAGCTGGTGCAAGCAGTCCAGGAGACTTCCAGAATCTCCTGAAGACAATTTTTGATTCAGGTGATCAATGTACTGACTAGAGAAGTTGCTCTGTTGAATCTGCTACTCACAAACAAGGAAGAAACAGTTAAGGGCAGGTTTGACTGCCACAACCATGAGACAAGAGTTTAAGGTCCTGAGAGGTAAAAGAAGACAAACAGAATTACAAACCTGGACTTCAGAAAAGCAGATATTGGTCTATTCAGGAATCTGTTTGGTACAAGCCCATGAGAAATGATCCTGGAGGGAAAGAAGCTAGGAGGCCTGATTCATTTTCAAGGAGAGCATCCTCAGAGGACAAGGATTAATTTTACATAACTGTACAATTCTGAAAATCCAACAGGATAAATTATTTTATCTGGAAATAGGAACAGGACTTGTTTCTCTAATCTATCTTACCTACTTAATCTTTTTTATGTCTTCAAAAGAAGGCATAAAACTTCTATTTCTCTATCACAGTTCAAAGCTTTTTGGTAAGGATATTAGGGAAATTGATTCTTCCTTTTGTTGTTTCATACCCATCATGTAGTATAATGTCTGTCCTACTTTATATTTACAATTCTTGAGATCATACCAAACCATCTGAGAACATGTCAATTCAACTGCACAAGAGGAAGGCTATGTGAAGTTAATATGATGACTACTAAATCAGTATTTTTTAATAGAAACAGAACAGGGTAAAGAGCCACAGATAAATGCTAAGCTTAGCTATTGTTTGACTTTCACATAAAAAAATACATTTTGTTTATATTATTTATGACATGATTTTTATATTAACAAGTCCTTTTTTTTTGTTTCTGTTTTTAAATGCTGCTTAATGTGAGGTAGTTTTGGCTTCTTAGGATCTAACAATTCAATCGTTAGTGTGAAAAAGGTGTATTTTTAAAATGGATAACAATTGCAGTTCTAATACTGTCCGTCAAAGTCTTTATTTGCAATTATTTTGAAGACTTTGAAGCATTTATTTCTGTAACCCTATTCCTACAGTTTAAGTATCTTAACAGGCTAAAGAAGATACTTGATCTCCCGAAAGATTTTACTGTATGATAAAACAAGACACTTTTACACCTGACTATTTGGGAGAAAGATCTACATAAAAGAATTTAATACATCTGTATAACCGAAGCACACTAATCCCAAGCATCCATCATCTTTAAGTTCATTTCCCCTTTAATAAAAAGACCATTAGTAAACCCAAAGATATTATAACCTAGAATTCGCATTATTGCTTTTCCCCACACAGTTTTTTACAATTTCAGAGAGCAGAAATAACAGCCCAGACAGAATACTGCATCAGACATCTGGTATTTTACTTATTTCACACAAAGTTAGGCCAGCTACCTTCTCATTACTCAGTATAGAAGTTTGAATATGTACTCATAACAATGAGTAGGATGCTTTTACATTTTGTTCTTGTAAAGCCTTTTGCTTAGCAAATATCAATAGATATCCTCCACCCCTTTCATCAGTAATTGGAGAGAATTACGTGTTTTAAGACTAATCCAGTTCTCAGGCTGAGGTTCTGAACAGGTTGAAGCTCTGTAAGCCCTCGCTAGCCTAGCAAAAGACCTGACATACAGGTTCTCTTATTCAGTGTGAAATCAGGCCTAATGCTTCATATCTGTTTCATGTATACTGATGCATCTATTGCAAGCAAAATTAACCTTTTAGTAAATGCTAACAGCAAATTGCCTCTTTATTAAAACTTGAATTATGTATATCCATAATACATATAAGCAAGAAAAATATGTCCGGGAAGATTTGTAATCCTCAAGATCGTACCAGGTTTTCTAAGGTTTGCAAGCACATAAGAACACTAGAGCTAGCACACAAATGGAAAAGAACACAATTTAAAAAAAAACAAAACCAAACCCCAAAAAACCAAAAAAAACCTCCCTGAAACTGTGTCATTCCCATGTTCATTATTTTAAAACATTAATGAGCACTCTGACTTGTACTGTAATTTTTCATAATAAATACAGCTGGCAATTTTCCTGCCACTCTGGTTGTTAACCCTGGCTGGACACCAGGTACCCACGAAAGCCACTTTGTCACTTGCCCTCCTCAGCAGGACAGGGAAAAGAAAATACAATAAAAGGTTCATGGGTTGAGATAAGGAGAGATCACTCGCTAATTACTGTCACGGGCAAACCAGACTTGACTTGTGGAAATTAGTTTATTTCCAAACAAATCAGAGTAGGATAATGAAAAATAAAACTGAAATCTTAAAAAACCTTCCCCCTATCCTTCCCTTCTTCCTGGGCTCAGCTTCACTTCTGAGTTCTCAGCCTCCCTCCCAGCAGCACCAGGGGGTGGGGAATGGGAATTGTGGTCAGTTAATCACGTACTCCTTCCTCCTCAGGGGGAGGCTCCTCATACTCTTCAACTCCAGCATGGGATCCCTCTCACAGGAGACAGTCCTCCAGGAACTTCTCCAACATGAGTTCTGCCCACAGGCTGCAGTTCTTCATTAACTGCTCCAGAACGTGTCCCTTCCACGGGGTGCAGTCCTTCAGGAGCAGGCTGCTGCAGCATCGGTCCCCCATAGGGTCACAAGCCCTGTCAGCAAACCTGCTCCACTGTGGGCTCCTCTCTTTCCATGGGTTCACAGGTCCTGCCAGGAGCCTGCTCTAGCATGGCTTCCCACAGGGCCACAGCTTCCTTCAGATGCATCCACCTGCTCCATTGTGGGGTCCTCCATGGGCTGCAGGTGGGTATCCACTCCACTGTTAAGCTCCTTGGGCTGCAGGGGCACAGCCTGCCTCACCATGGGCTGTCTGCTCTGGTGCCTGGAGCAACTTCTCCCCTCCTTCTTCACTTGACCTTGGTGTCTGCAGAGCTGTTTCTCTCACACATTCTCACTCCTCTCTTCAGCTGCAATTGCTGCTGTGCAGCTTCCCCACCACCCCCTCCCTGCTTCTTAAATGTGTTATCCCAGATGTGCTACCACTGTCACTGATCAGCCCAGCCCCGGCCAGCAGCAGATCTGTCTGGGAGCCAGCTGGCACTGGCCTCATCTGACATAGGGGAAGCCTCTAGCAGCTTCTCACAGAAGCCACCCCTGTAGCCCCTCCGCTACCAAAACCTTGCCATGCAGACCCACTACACACTTTCACTGTGACCTAATCTTTAAACATTTTTCCTCCTCGTGCAACCAGCCATAAGTGGTCTGTAAAGTTGCTACTACCAATAGCAACAGTACTTGAATGCTCCAAAGTGTACGTGTGTATAACATATCTATATCTTCTCAACTATATATCTGACTTTATAATCTGCCCCTGGACACTAATTTCTATATTATCTGACAGAAAGTCTGGATAAGGAAAAAGGCAGGACAAGACTTCTTGACAGAGATGATACCCTATATTAAACCAGCAAATATAGTTGGAAAAATCAGAGAAGTTTTCAGGAACTCTATTCTTTCTTAGGTCTATAATAGATAAAGATTTCAAACCTAGGTTTGAAAAATCTACTGTGAATCATAAGTTAGCAGAATTTTAGAGGAATATGGATTCTTTAGATCATCATCTCTGAAAAAAAAGATACTTGATATACTTATGATTGTTAGAAAAGGGACAGAGGGAGAACAGAAGAGAGAGAGGGAGAAAGATGGAGAGATTATAAGTAGTTATCTCTTAGGAGAAAGAAATAGCTCATAAACTGTGGAACACAAAGAGATTAATGGGTTTGGGATTTGATAAAGACTATGACAATGTGTTACAAAACCATTATCTTTACTGAAGCGGTGGGTTTTGCTATCCAGTAGAGTTATGAATTTTAATTCCAAGGTTTATTTTTGTAAGGAGTTTTGGTTCCCTTGAGAATCAGGACTGAGACATCAGAGATTGAACTGTCTTCTGAGAAACCTCCTGCTCTGGAAGTTGAGTGGGTTTTATTTTTCACTGAATATCTGTCAGGATACATTCCTGTAGAGTGATGGTTTAGTTTTACCTATATAGTTACTCTGAGATTACTTGGTTCACAGAATGAGGGATGTTGGATTCCTAGAAGTACAGGTATAGCAATATGACAGTTGTGTTGTAAACAGTGTTTACTCTGACCTTGCCACAGTTGTAAGTTTATGCATCTCATGCAGGAATGCCATGGTTGTTTCAGTGTACTTAAGGACTGCAAGGATTCACTTCTGATAGTGAACGGGGCCTGGAAACTGCTTGGAAGCAGTGGTAGAAGTTACGCAGAGAGGGATTTATGTGGCCCAATTATTATTTTATACAGACACTTTATAATTAAATATATTATGCAAATTTCTATACAGTTACATAATTTCATTATACTTGGTACCACAGCAGCCAATCAAAATAACAATGTACAAAAAAATAGAGAAGGGATTCATTTTGTGCAAGTATGGGATTACCTTTAGTGTCAATGACATAGTTTTCAGTCCCTTTAGAAGTTATCAAAATCAGCTGAATGGCAAGGCTGTTTGTGGAATGGAACGCCTGAGGTATTTGTAATGGTAGGCATGTAAATATTTGATATAAATGGCTAAATAAAACCATTTAAGCAGTGATTCAGCTTCATAAACTTAAAAAACCCCAATTTGTAGCTTGCCAATGTTCCTAAATCACAATCTTTACAAAAGAAATAGCAGTTGATTGAAGTAAAAAAAAAAACCCTAACAAACCACTAAACAACACCAAATACAAACAAGCACTCAAACCATAAAAAAGCCCTAGGGATGTATTTTGTTAAAACAGACCTTTTCTGATAGAATACCAATAAGAGAGTCATCTGTCAGAAATACAGACTAATTTTTCCTAAAACACACACTGTGGCATGAAAAGTGTAAAAAATTAAAGAAACAC
Source organism: Microhierax caerulescens (assembly GCA_035590215.1). Classification (NCBI taxonomy): domain Eukaryota; kingdom Metazoa; phylum Chordata; class Aves; order Falconiformes; family Falconidae; genus Microhierax; species Microhierax caerulescens. The sequence continues at coordinate 6,554,380 of JAVJGJ010000037.1, forward strand.
CTTTTAAAAAGGCTATTTCACAATCGCCATTTTTAGACCAAAGTGAGAAGTTTGTTTAAAGGATAGGTCAGTAATATTATCTCTTACAAATACTGCTGATAACAATAACCTTACAGATTTTGTTATAATTTCCTGAAAATGAAATTTAGACCTTAGGGATGAATTTTCAGTCTATCTAGGATAGACTTGTTATAGAAACCAAACAATTAAATACTATATGAGAAGTAAAGGAAATACATAGATGGGTGCATGCACGTGCAAAAATACCTCTGAGAACCTTTTCTGACCACAGCTATAAAATTCTGCTTTGCAACAGGTATCTGGCAGTGGGGATAGGTTAGCCTGTTTGAAGAACCTATGTCTTACCATTCCTGTGAAAATCCATGTGAATTCAGTCAGCATATAAGCCCTTCATGCTCAGCAGATACTTTTCAGAGCTTAACAAAGAAAACCGCTGAAGTGCATGGGACATTCTTAACAGAGTGACTGAGCTCATGTCAGCCTAAAGCTGGAAGGACAGCATTGAAGTTTCCTGTAATAATTGTTCTTGGTCTATAGAGATTGAAGTTAAATATAAACCCAGTCCAAATGGTTTCCTTGCCTGCACACAGGAAGCAATGCCAGGCTGTAGAAAGATATGCTTTAATTAGGATAGCAAAAGAATCATACAGATACCTGAACAGCAGAACCTAATGCTATTTTAGATGCTACAAGGTGGTGTTAATCAGATGCTCCTGATGTTCAGCTACCATTTCAGAAGAGCCTGCCTCCTGTAGATCCTGTATTGTACCTGCCAGCCTCATGCAGATATCAGATACTGCAGAATGTCTGAAAGGGTGTGTTTAGACACCTGATACTCTCCCAGAATCCGTCAAAAACAGAAACCGGAAGAATGGGGAAGAAATTCTGGAAAGGTGCACAAATAAAATTTTTTTTTGAACTGTAGCCAGTTATTTCAGAGTGCACTAACAACAGACAAGGAGTACGAGTGCAGTGACAAACACTGGGAAATTGGAGGGGTGAACTGGGAGACTGGGCAAAAGACAGAAGGCTACCAGTACAGAGTTTAAAAAGAATAAATGAGAATAGTGAGAAGAAGAGGAGACATTCCAGATTTCAGTAAGATTCTGAAGAAAGAAGTTTGTGATTAGGATCCCGGGGGGGGGGGGGGGCGC
>JAVJGJ010000037.1:6555654-6578831 GCA_035590215.1 Microhierax caerulescens
GGGGGGGGGGGGGCAAGGAAAAATGAGAACCAACAACATGCTGAACAGTGGGAACAGAAGGAAACTAAGGAGCATCAGGTTAGCAAGACGGATAAGATACGAGGAGTCAAAGGTCTGCACTGTAGGGCAAATTTGGGAATTGGCAGCAGTATGCAGGGGAGTTTTGCAGTGGAATTTGAAAGCGGTTGGGAAGAGACTGACAATGTATATTATGTGTTGCAAGACATGAGTTGAAGAGTGAGAAATTTAAGAGAATACGAAGTGTCAAGCTTAGAGGAGCTATGCAGAAGGGGCTGGGTACGCAGACATGCCTCTTTCTGTGACCTGGAGCGGAACACTGCTATTCCTCAGGATTAATAATTTTCTGCTTTAAAAAAAAAAAAAAGTCATATGCAAAATACATACTTATGGAATATAAAATCTTGGTCTTCTAGGTATCCTTACAAGAGAATAAATGTGCTACTGGTCTCGATTTCTCTACTAGGTAATGTAGCAGGCCTCAAGGTCACAGCCCTGTTGATAAACCTTAAGATTGATCCAGATCAGACCAATGGCCTAACTAAGCCAAATCTTTCTTCAGTAGTGCTCAAAACCAGATACCTACAGAGAAGAACAAAAGCAGGATAAAAAGGCACCAAAACTTCCCTGGAATAATTTTCCTGGCTTCCACAGCTTGCAGTTCATTGAGTTCCTGAATGGCAGGTAGTGTATTTACATTTAATTTAATAGTCTTCTAGATTCCATTGACTTGTCCAGCTACCCCCTGAGCTTATCTAAAGTATTAGCACACTACAAAATTGTAAAATCCAGAAGTTCCACAACTGAATTAGTCTAATAATGAATAACAACTCAATTTTTTTTGTCTTGCATCTAAGATCTACCAATTTTATCTACTTTCCCTTAATCCTTGTACTGGAAAAGGCAGTGAGGACACTAAATGTCAGAAGGGAGCTGCTAGGTATGACCCAATGAAGCCCACAATATTTGTGGAATGGCAGCTGGAGGCAAGAGACTGTACTTTAGAGCATACAAGAAAGCATAAGACGTCTAATTTTCACCAACAGAATCAGTTTTGCTTATTTAATGTCCTATTTCCTCCCCAAGTACAGCATCTCCTGTGCCAAAGGATTAAAATGGTTTCTGTCCAGGAGACACATGTCCCATATGTATTCTCCATTTGAAGTATACTGCTAAAACTGACTTGTTTCTTCACCTGGAATAAACACAAGTATTACATTTTGAAAACAATAACTTTGTTAAGCTGGATGGGAATCAGCACTTGATTTTATTTATTTATTTATTACTTATGTTAAGAAGAAAAAATTCTCAACTTGCTCACATCAAACCCAGTATACTTCATGTCTTTAAGGCCCAGACCAGTGATGAGACTTTGTGTCTTTACAATTTCAATAGTTAATTAAGCAGTTTTTATTGTAAAGAGTTAAATCTTGTTTTCTATATACAGGGAGACTTCCACATATTCCTTGTGCTCAAAAGTGGCAGAAACAGTAAAATTACAGTACAAAATTCTAGCATAGTAAAATTACAGCACAAAAAACTGTGTTATCCACAAACTTATTTTCAAAATTACTTGAAACAAAAACATAGCAGCAGGAAGTGTTAGTCAATTTTAGACATGGTAGTCATTACTTCTGCATTTATAAATTCCCAGTTTTGAATTCTAAGGAATTTAACAGCTTATGTTTGGGGTTTTTTTAAAATTTTGTTAAAATATTAGCTAATGTCAGTAATGAAGATATTCTACTCAATCTTGAAGACATTTCAGAACTTTTTCACTGCATCTGTAGCATAAGAAGAAACAGGAGAACCTGAAAATCTCACTTGACAAAACTCCCAAACTTGGTCATTTATTGCCATAAATTTTGTTTCAGTCATTTTTAACTTAACTTACTTCAGCTTACAAATAAATATAGCTGCTCTTAAAGGGGATGATACTAAAAACTCTTTGTTAAAATAGAGCATTCTTTACCTGATGAAATTAGGAAGCAGAACTTGTATAGATGCCTTCTGATTAGAAATGCTGTTTATGTTTTCAAACCGCTTACCTATGCCTGTCATAAAATTATGGAAAATAAATGCATGTCCCTAGAACTGAATACAGAGATCAAGAAGCAGAATCCAGCTGAAAAAAATTATTTTTCTGAAATGAATAATGCCTTTTAATTATTCAATTGATGTAACGATTCCTTTTATATAGGTTGCATTTTTTTGAGCCAATTCTGCCCTACAATTTTACTCAGATCTTTAAAGTTAGAAGTCTTTTGCTTGATGTTATCTGCACAGCACATTTTATATAAATATACACACACACTTATTTATATTCAGAGTAAAGAATGCAAAATGAAATTATTAAGAAGATTTGTCTGAAAACAGCTACAACAGAAAGCCAAATAAAACCCTTTTCATCAAAATATCTGCTTTAGTGAAAAGCATTTCAAAATGGGGAACTAGAAGTGCATTTTCTAAAAACTATTCAGTGGAGCAGGATGTCAGCAATTACAATCACACCACGTGACAGCATATTTGCAAATACATTTCTGGCACATTCCTAATGACTCAAATTTCATTATTTAGCTTGGGTCAACAGCAGAAGAGATAAAAAAATCAGTTCATTCCATATATGACTACATCTGCATAGAACTAATCTTCTAGGTTTTGAAACTACAAAGTATCACCTTGCCAAACAATAGACAGGTAAGTATATCCCTCTGAGAGCTGTTTAAAAAGGTATATCCCAAACATTCACAGTAACCTTTAAAGCCTAATGCTTACTTTGACCAAGCTATCTGAATTATGTTTAGTTGCCCTCTGAAGATTATCTTCATTCTCTTCAAACACAGCGTCCTGCATTTAATATTTGACATGCAGAATAATGACTGCAAAAGTGAGTTTTTTAGGTAGCTTAGTTTATAGTGGCTCTGTATGTGCATATAAAATAGAAGATCAATGTAAAAGCCATTGATAGTAATATTGACTTATTTTTGAAACATCCTATGTATTGAGTATTTTAGAGTATTTGCAGAGTATGGTATTAATAATGATATTTCAATGAAGTGAAAAAATGCATCTGGAATATCTAATTTTTAAGAAGCTTTTATTAAGATGAAAATACTGCGTACACCAATGCTGCAATTGAACATTAAGGTCATCTTGGAATGATATGCACTGTATCATTAATTGTTATTTTCAAGGTGTTAATTCTTCCAGAGATAATGTTTAAAAATGCTTGTTTATTGCATTTGAAAATGAAAATAAAAGCTTATTTTGATCAACCTTGTTTTCAATACTTTTAATATTACTAGACTAATAAGCATAGCCACTCATAGGTAAACACTTTAACCTGGCATATCATGTAAAAAAATCACTACTTCATGTATTACTTTAAGAAGCTATCAACAGTTCACAACCAGCAAGTAAATTTACACTATCCTTAGTGCTAAACATATAGAAATTTCAGGAAGTCCAAACTTTTTAAGCATGCCTGGAGTTAAATACTATAGAGTCACACTATTCCCCCCTGTAACTGGCACATGAAGTTTTGAATATCACTACAACAATCTCACTCCTCACTTCTAAGGTATGTAGTATGAGGTCAGTATGAGGAGAAGGGATATAGTTCAGGAAGAGCCAATACCATATTAAACAGCTAAACCTCTTCTCAGAGGTGTTGAAAGAGAAGCCTTGTGTTTACCATCAGAATAGTCTAATATTGATGCCAAGTCACAATCACTCCAGAAAAAGCAGATATTTAGTTATGAATCCCTCAGGTAAACTGGATCTGCCATCTTTTGGTGCTTGAGTTGGCAAGCAGACGGCTTGACAGACAGGAACTCAGGGAGGAATGTATATAGTCATGTGGTACTTAAAGACCTACAAAACCTATAAGTATGTTGAAATGATCAATGTTTCCCCATGCCAGAGCCCATAAAAAGTAATCTGTCTCAACAGTTACTGTCCTACCTTTTTTTAATTTCTAAATTAAAGAGGATCACCAAATTTCTGTATGCTATTTTAATACAACTTAATTAACACTTTTGCTGTACATTCTCATCCATTTGCTATATACTGATTTATAGATTAATCAATTAATACATCTAAGCTGCAGCCTAAATGACATTTTAAACAACAGACATCATAGGTAAATGAAATGAGCTGTAAAAAATGCAGAATAACGTTCTTAATGGAGTGGCTGTCAAGTTATTTCTATTCAAAATAAATAAATTAAGTAAAATATTCCCATATATCCCAAAATAAATGTGCAAGAAGACTGATACACAGTGTTAGTTATCCCATTATTTCAGGGCCCAACAGCTAAACATAATGAGATGAAACTATGAAACTAAGTACTTAAAAATTTTTACTGGATGTTATTTTAAGAACTTGTTACTATTGAGGTCAAACTACTTCCAAGGTGGTTTCTTAGGATTAGGTGACATTCGCATCTCTTCTTTAGACAATAGTCATAAAACAGTAAAGACACAAATCTAGTCTCTTAAACTTAAAAGATTTTCATCTCCCCTCTCTCAAATAGCTAAGAATTTGCTAGTGAAAGAAACCAAAGTACCTGTAAGTCATATTAAAATAATTATATTTTTCATATAATAATTCTTTCTAAGGCAGAAGAAAAAGTCTCTCAAGTTTTTATCTATATAGCGAAAGCTCTGCTGAGTATTAAACCAGGTTATGAGATTTTCAACATATAAAACCACATTGCCAGGTAAATATTTCTTACTGATTAAATAGTTTCTTATAAATTAAATCCAGATTCCAAGAGCTCTGTTTTATTTCTTTCCATTAAAAGTAATTTGCAACTGGGTTTATTGTTTATTGTTAAATGGTTGCTAAAGCTTAATCTATAATGAGATAATCATGTCATCAGAGGATAAAATAATGATATGCAGTATAAGTAAGTGTGGTACTATAAAGAACAGAAGAGAGCAACTTAGTGTTAAAACATTGAAGACTTTTAAAATGATATCTAAGATAAAAGCATATCATCTGAACTAGTGTGGTGTTTTCTAGTCATTACCAAGGTATCTGCGTAAACCAGCAAAAATCATTAAGTGTTAGGAGAAAATATTATAGTGTGAATAACAATTAATTATGTCTGACATCTATGGTTTACATAAACAGAAATGGCTAATAATGTTTATTTAAAGTAAAAATATTTAACTGGACAATTTTGAGTATTTTTTAAGAGTAGAAATGGAAAATCACATTTATGTTCAAATTATTATTATCACAAAAGTGAAGCATGGATTAAAGAAGCAAAATTCACAGAAAATAAAGTTTCTGGAGTGAATACTAACAAGTAGAAATTATACCTATAGTAGTAACAAACATAAAAATGAAATTACAGGGAATCTCAGTAATTTTTATGGTAAAATAGTTACAGCCCAACAGTCAGAGGTTTTTAAAATGTGCAAAGTTGTTTACATTACCTAAAAGTTAAAAAAGCTTCTATCCAGACCACTTTAGTTAAAGTTGAAAAGCACACTATGAAAAGAACTGTTCCATGAAATACTAAAACTAACCACAACTAATAAGCCACGAACATTTAACTCTTCCCCTTCACCCTCACCTCTTTCCATATTAGCCAGTTTGGAGCCTGTTTTTTATCCATGGTAGTAGTACTTATGGAGGAGGGGAGTCTTATATTAATAAATTCACCTAAATGACTTGCTAAATATTTAGGTTTTGTAGGTCAAAACCGACAACACAGACTGCAGAACAGTAGCTTGATAAGCTTGCAGCCACACATGCTGCTTACCAAATGGCCTTGACTCAGAACCATGATACATAATTTTTTTTTCAAGATATCCTACACTCCCATCCAGATTTTTGTGTAAGTTGGACTCATTGTTCATGTGTTGTAGCGCTGAGCTGCATGTGTGCCATTCATTCCTGTACTTCCTAGGGGCTAGCATTGCTTTATACAGTATTTCCAGGCACTATGCACACAAAGGAACGAACAGGCAGAGAAGGAGAGAAGAGGTGGGACAGGATAATTGATTAAGAAGTCCAGACAGTGATTCCACAACTCTGCAAAAGAGGACAGCCCAACCAGGATATTTGTAATGCCCTGAACCTGTCAGCTGGTCCAAGTCCACTGTCCAAAACCCATGCTGTGCCCTGCTTCCTGCCAGCCTGCCCTATAACCACAGCTGTGTCAGCCATTGCTCACCTGGACATTAAGCCCAGGCCAGTGTCAGTCAATTACTGCATCTTCTGTCCTTTTAACCTAGATAATTGTGCTGCTGAAATGACCTGGATAATTGTACTACTGACTTATACTTTTTACTGTATTGTCACATAGAGATAAACTGTTTATTCCTAAAGCTGTTACTCTGACGTCTCTTATATCCAAAACTTACAGTTTGGTGGGGCTATGTTAAGCTAAGCCCTTACCCCTCCTCAGGTAGGGAAAGCACATGAATTCTAACCACTGGAATTTAATATTCTAAATACTAATTATGAAATTTTAATAGTGCCACTGTTTACAGTACACTATGTTTACAGCTTTCCTTCTGAAGTCCACAGAAAAGTCATTAAACTTAATTTCAGTATAGCTACAGGTGAAGTCAGTCATAAAGAAACAAGACATATAAACTGTATCTACAACATAAGTAACATAAATGTGACTTTGAAAAGGTGAGGGTGGGTGGAAGAGGTTCGTAAATAATGAAACAGGGCTTCTCAGTGACATGTTCTGGTCAGGACAGATCTTATTGCTCATATTGCTAGGCAAATAAATACAGTCTTGGAACAATCTTAAAGCAATAGAGCAAGAAGCAGAAGTAAGAATTGATGCAATTTATACTTTTGATATGTCAATATGGAAGCACTGTCACCAGTTTCAGTATTCAGACTTCAAAAGGCTTTAGAAAAGAGATGGAATTTGAAGTATGGGGGGGAGGGGAAGGTTATGCACTGAAAAATTTTAAACATTTAATACAGTGAATTTATCCAGGAGAAGGAAATCTGTAGACAAGAATCTGTATTTCTGATACTAAAAAGCCCTATATATTCTGCAAAAAAAAAAAAATAAATATGCGTAACAAGACCTTGTCATTGAGAATGTGCAGCTAGAAAAATTTATGTACTTATATTTTCTTTTACTAAAAATGAAAACAATGAACACCTTATACCTTCCTTAACCTTGTCGTCTTCTTTGCTTAAAACAACTGAATTTTGTATCTTTCTTTAAAAGGTTTTTCACCCAGGCAAAAAGCAAATATTGGAGGCAATGTGAACATTCTTAACTTTAGTCCTATAATTTGTTTTATACATATGAAATATTAGGCAATTCTTAATGATTTCTTCTGGGTTTGTTTTGCCACAAAAATATTGTTATAGAACGTTTTTGAAATAGGAATAAAAACAGAGTAGCCAGTTCAAAACGTAAGGGAAGCCCTTTTTTCCCCAGGGATACAGGTTCAGGTCAAAACTGTTAAGTGGGTCTTCAACAGGCATTTAAACATTAGATAATAATGGTGATAATTTACAAAAAAAACCAACCTTAATCTAGATGTTACCTAGAAGACATGAAAGAGAGACAAATTCCTGAATTTTCCCATGAGATATAATATTCCAAAATATTTTTACATTATCTCATGTTTTGAATGTGTTTATTTTAAACATATTTGTTAATATATGGTACATAATACACTCATGATATATAACATAGACATTTTGAAAATACTTTTAAAATAAAATCCTATCAAAAGAAATAACAAAATCAATTTCAAAGAAAAGTTTTAATTTATTCAAATATTTATTTCTGAGTGGAAAATGTCTATGATTTTGAGTAAACATATCTTTTGTTAGTTAAAATTAAAATTTTATGATTTCAGACATTTGTCATATCAAGTCATTTATTTAGATGCTCGGATATTCCAGGTATATTAGTACCCCTACCTAACAAAGAATTGGAGAAGCACAAATGTCTTAGTTATTGGTTGAATAAAACTGCTACTCGCAACAGTCACATTTATTACTACGAAAGATAGACTAGAAGGCAATGATGAGGGCCTTCAAGGCAGAGATTTGGAAAATAATTCATGTTTGGCTATGTTCAAAGAAGACTGCGCTCCTTATTATGCCACTTAGCTCAGTTTGAATAAATGAATTTAAATTCAGTTCATTGAGCCTGAACAACTGGAAGTAAAATTTGTGTTAAGAGCATTAATTAAAAGCAAAAGTAAGAATAATTCAACACTGCAGAACTGAAGCCAACTTTGGGTATTTATAGAAAATACTATCCAGTAGGAATTAAACTTTATAGATGCTTATTGTCTATCAACCTGCACACCAGAGACTCGATATAAGCATGTTCAACTGTATCATTTTACTATTACTGTTAAATTGACTTGGACATCCCAAAAAACAAGTTATTGCATGTCCCTCTCCCAGGAAATAAAGAGCCTGCAAGTCAAACTGGTATTACTGAAGATCTTCAAATTTATCATTATTATTCAAGTAACAAGGGTAGCTTTTTTTTTAACATTCTACTAATACTAAAAGCATTTATGAAAAAGGGTGTGCCAGACTTTTGGTTTATGCTCTCTGCAGTTCTCTGCAATCATTTGAAGAATGAAAGTGTTGAATCTTTTGCCTTTGGGTAAATACACTGGTTGTCTGTCACAGCACTCTCCAAACTAACCAGCTGCAACCAGCTCTTTTACCACCTCATACTGGCACACTCTTCATCCCAGTCCCTCTGCTGCCTTCTCCTCGTCTCGCCTTCTCCTCGTCTCACCTCCTCACTCAGGGCATGCTTTCTTGCTGCTTCCTCTCTCTTTTGCTCATCTTCCCCCTCAGCTACTTCCTCTTCACTGGCTCTCAACCCCTTAACAGAACCAGCCACAGCTGCACCTTATCTACATTGACCAACCCACCGCCCCTGAAGCCAGCCCACAGTTGGATATTATCAATACTAATTAACCCAGATACATTCTTTTACAGTTTTCTTTTAGAATTGTTGAAATTTTAAAGAAGAGAAATAATTAAATTTAAGTTCTAAGATATTAAAAATTAGTAATGCCTTATATTCAAGGCTTTAAGATATTAATATGGGTATATGGAATTGCTCACTTCTCTGGAATTTTCTCATTTTATTTTGTTTTGTTAGTTCTGAAACACCAGGAGGTAAAACACTCAAGTCATTATTTAAATATATGAGATATGAGTAACAGTAGCTGCAGCTCACATTTTATTAAATAATGAGATGATAACCCACTACCACAGAAATGAAGTTGTAATACCCTGGGAAGGTAAATCTGAACGACCCAAAGAAGATGATGCATAGCTCAGACTCTCATTTCTGTTGCTAGCATGTTGCAGTCACGAGTAAGGACTGTGGGTGCCTCCTAAATAGAAAACTCTTTACAACTTGGTGAGCATTCTGCTACAAGATACACAGGAGGTCTTCAACATATTTTCAATTTTAATTTTGAATGGAGATCAATCATTTACTTCAGACTGTATGCATGTACAAGTGTTGTTTGTTTGGATTTTAACTGTTATTTAATGCATTGCAGGTTTGAATCTACAACCTGTATAATTGGAAATAAAATATTAAAAAAAAATATCTGCAAAATTTGGTTTGAAGGAAAGGCTATCAAAACATTTACATCCTAAATTGCTGAAGACTAATTATTTCTGTCATCTTCTAACAGCACTCCTGGAGCTCTGTAGAAACATAATTGTACCAGAAGTAAAGCAGATGAAATATGTATTTTCATCAATTTAACAAAACAGAAAATAAAAACGTAATAGCTTTTACTCATTTTGTTTCCTAGCATTGATCAAAACCAGGAACTGCTTGCCAAAAAAGAGAGCAAAACAGATGATTTTGTTCATACTATATACTGTTTTCACATTAAGGAATATTTCTGCATCTCATCTTATTTTCAAGGGATGAAATCATATTAGTTCAGTTCATACCATGGCCTTACTATAAATAACTGGAAAGTCAAGGTCCATTTTCATATTTAATTTAATGGTTAATTTTTCATTATTTCATTTCAATGTTAACAATATGAAATGGTATGTGGTCTCTCATCTGCCTCTGGGATGTCATCATGATTAGTTGTTCTTAGTTTTGGGTTATTTCTTCACTAACTAGAAAATACAAATGGCTTCATTCTGAAACTTATTTTGATGCTGAAAGGAAAGAGATGTTCAGTGAAAAGAGTGCTAAAAAGTCTTCTAGTCCCCTATAAAAAGTATTGTCAGATAAGTACACTAAGATCCAGTTAGATCTAGCAATTACCTCCTCTCTTAGTGCTTTCTGCTGATGACTGAATCTAAAATCTAATTGCCTCCAGACATTCATAATACACACGGATCTGTATACATGGATCTCATGACCTCTATTTTTGAATAGTCTGTTCAAAACAAAATACAATGCCAGGGAATTTAATAAGAAGAATACAGCAGCCTATGAAGCCTAGAAGGAGAAGATCATAAATAGGTACTGTAACATAGGCACGAAAATTTCTCTAACCAAGAAATACTGTAAGAAAATGTAATGATTGAAGATAAGTGTGCACTTTGCAACAGATCTTGGTAATAACTTAAGTTCTTTTGAATGGTTCCTACTAAACTGCTTGCTTACAGATCATGTGTTACTATCAGTAAATCAAGGTTTGAATAATATATTCTCATATGAATACCCTCTCATTACCCATTTAATTTTGTGTAGCAAAAGGAATCATTGCCACAAACAAGCCCCATACATGCTTGTACCTCCTTGGACAAAAAAAACACCAAGACTTGTCCCGCAGGAAATCAGAGACATTTGCTATGCTTTTTAAGCCAACAGCAGTCCACAATGAAAGTTTTTGTAATATTTAGTGACTTTATTCCACAAGTTATTGGAAAGAACGTGATATTAATAGAGAAGTGTTCTATGGCAATACAATATTAAACTTTATCCCAAGTAGAAAGAAACATATGTACCACATGCACAAATAATTTAGGAAAACGAGGTAATTTAGGACTTCCTCAGAAATACAACCCTTGTGCACATGCAATCTATGCTACATGAAAGTAGTTTTTGGAGGGAAATTTTGTGGCTCAAGTACAATGAGATACCACGTAACAGGTCACCGTAGAGGACAGAAACAAAACAAAACTCCAACTGAACAAACTAAAGATAGTGAGATGACAAATAGGATACTGCAATAAGGTCTGCAAGAAATTGTGAATTCCAATTTTAGCAGCTTGAAAATGTCATGATTTGTCTCAAGTCATAGTGTATGAAAGAGATGAGATAGCAAAAAGGTAAAATGAACAGTAACAAGAAGCAGATATCTTTTAAAGGGATTCTTAAGGGATTCAAAGAAAGACTAGTGGAGGAAATAAGAGTGGTCTGCAACTTCTAGCTATTGTGTGCACATTTAGTTTATAAACCCATCTAAGTATAAGGGTACTGAGGAATGGAAAACGTTGAAATTCTTTTAAAGGGCCACCTGGGATACCATGAACCAAGAACACTGAAGTAGGTGCAGGGCAAATAAGCAGAAACTGTAAGAAAAATGTAATTAGTAGACCCTTGTATAAATATGATGTGTTAAGGAATAGTCAACATGATTTCTATACAGGATAGCCTGGCAGCACAAACCCACTGAAATCCTTTAGTGGAGTCACAGACTGAAGCGACCTTCAGGAATTGTCTAGTCCAACCTCTGATCACAGTAGCATCAGCTGTGAGGTCAGACCAGGGAATTCAGTCAATGAGTACATGGATGAGGAAGGGTCATTTGATATAAACTGATTTTATAAAGATGCTTAGCAAGTTCATCAGTCATCTAAGGAAACAGCCATGAGGTAAAAGACCTTTCAGTGGGTAAGTAATTGTTTAAGAGATTTATATGGATAGTAGGAGCAAATGGTCAATTTTCATAATGAGGGTTTCACAAAAGGGAGTTTAGAGATATCTGTGCTTATATTAAACCGATGCTTATATTAAACATTTTTATGAATTACCTGGAAAGGAAGACAAGTAGTGAGGTGATGCTGACAGTATCAAACTATTCAGTTTAGTAAATAGGAAAGCTAACAGTAATTGAGTACAGCCAGACTTTAAAAGGATCCTTCTTTTTGAGGGTTGGTGCCTGCTACATTGAAAGTATAGGAGGCGATTAAGAACTCTCTCCACTTTCTGGACCCTTTCTTAGGCTTTTTAAAGAAATTATGCTGGAGAAGTGACAAAAAGGGAAGACTAGTTCCTGATGCCTAGTTTTACCAAGCATAAGATGAGATGGGCGATGTAAATACAGAGACCAAAAAAGCCCAACTCATCTGGAGGAGAATAAACTTTATGGCAACAAAGATAAACTTCTGCTCTCTCAAGCATAAATTAATCTCCTCAACATTGTCACTGAATGAGCAATAATGTAACTCTATGAGGTATTTCCTCTGCAACTTATTTCAAGGCTAATGACCTTTATGTTCTGAATTAGCAAAGACATGTAGGAGGTTCATTACCTGCTGGGTTGTAGAAGAGCACTTCTATGAGTCCGCTCATTTGCTATCATTTTTACTAGGTTCTTTGAGCTTCATAGATATTCCATGAAACCAGATTCAGGAAAAAGGCAGGGAAAATTTACCTGTGTTTGTCCCTTTTTGTGACACTAAGCTCCCTATCCTGCAAAGGGAGAAGCCAATAAAGCTGACTCATGCTTTGATAAAAGGGATGGAGGAAATGGTCTGTGCATTTCCTCCTTGTGTAGGCCTCTTGGCTCATCTGCTTTGCTCCTTGTTTTGCAGGGAAAAAGAAGACACATTAGGAAAGGGGAGGCATTAGTGACTGTGCTCAGGTATTTTGCAATAGGAGTAGCAACTTCCACATGGAAGGAACTGTCTGATCTTTGTTAGATTCTACTCTGCCCCACCCCACCCCAAGCTCTCAGGTTCCTATGGAGTCTAATAGGCTTTATTGGCTATGGGTAGCCTCACCTGCAGCCTCTCTGCACCCCTGCCCCATGGGCCCTGGAGTCCCATTTCAGATCATCCCAGGCACTGTCTGAACTACATCATAGGTGTGCCTGTCTCTGGCCTGTTCCAAACTGTTCCTTGGATTTCCTGGATTAACCTAGGACCTGGCTTGCAACCTTGCTTCACACAATACTCAATGGACTTTGATAGAACCTACTGCTGTCACCACCCTACTGTCTCATTTGGCTCATGCTATGGGATGGTGCAGGCAGTGCCTGGTCTGTGGTGGGGTCAGCCCCATCTCCCTTCTTTTAGGGAGCAACCCTAGCAGCTCCCTAACACAGTGATCCTTTTCCAATTTCCAAAGGTATTTTAAGTTGCTGAAAACAAGAACAGAAAAAAAGAAGGACAAATTCTGAGAGGGTAAGCTATGTTTCCTCTGGCAGTTAGCAGCAATTTAAGGATCAAAATGGTAACTGCTGCCTTTCCTGCTGACAGGTAGCTCTTTGAAATTTAAAGATGCAATCAACAGGAAAAAAGAGGCATTGCAGTCTCATACCTAAGCTTCTTCCACTGGTTTAGTTTACTCCTTTAACTCCTAAAGAATACCATTGTATTTATTCTCACAAGCAGAGTATTATGTGCTCTTTATTAGTAGAACTCTTACCAGTGAGAGATGCACACACAAAGAAGTGCACTTATGCAAATAAAAATGGGCCTAAAACACTGAAACATGCTTATGGTTGAATAGATCCCATCCCTTGCAACACAAAGCAACCAGTTAATGCATTGCCTTTAAGCTCTATAGGAAAGATACTTACATTTGAGGATCCAATAGGTCCTGCTAGAAGTCTTGCTTTGCCATCTTAAGCTCCCATGTCCAACATCGAGATGTAATTTCTTATGCCATTTATAATCAAGTTGTTATTCCCCTTCCTTCTGTGTAAAAGAAACTGGCTAGCTCTTTGTTGTTTCCTTCCAAAAGTAATTCATAGCAACATCCTTCTTTCAGCCTTCATTTTGAAGTCATACCACCCCCTTCTGTCACAGAAAGAGTGACGTACTTCATTCACAAGAGAGAAACAACAATATATTTTTATATGACCGTGAGTTAACAAAGTTCAGTGGTAAATGAAACAGTGGTTTAACAAGATTTGATGGCAAGATACACTTGGTTATTTATTGCATAGAGGACAGGATGAAACAAAACTGTCAGGGACATCCTCCCATTCAGTCATGAGGTTCACAGAGGACACCCTTGCATTCTAAACTCCTCCCCAGAGAGAAGTCTAGGTGCAGCTGGATTCAGACTTAGCCCCAGACTTGATCAACAGCTTATGTCCAAAGGATTATAGATGCACTATCCATACCTAATAACACTTAGCTAAGATTTCAAAGTTTCAGCATGGTTACTCCCAATTCACTTACCAAGTACATGACATGATAAGGATTCTCTCAGCCTCAAGGAGTAACCTTGAGAGGCTCTTATTCAAGAGGAGATCCTGGTGTGCAGCCCACTGCCATGCAGGGGGGCTCAAAAAGTTCTGGGATGTCCACTCTTTATGGACTAAGATGACTGATTTATACCCATACTAGCATACCAGCCATATTTCATTTGGCACACACTCAATTAGCCCTCAGCTGCTGGGCAAGATTTACAGCCCGTAGCTATTGTATTGCTGCTATCTGTCTGCCCAAAGTTCCACTTAAGCTGTATGCAGCCATCATGACTGCCACTGGTGGCTATTGTTTAAGCAAAAAGGGGAGCCAGGAAGCACACCACCACACCTTCTCATCTCTTTATGTAAGAGTGGATCTTTCTTCACCTGGTGACTCTAATAATTCTTTTGAGCACTTGTTGCAGTTTGAATGCTCTTGGTGAACAAGAACTGAGGTATGATGGAACCTGATTTTGTTTATTAAAATGTCATAATTTTGAAAGTGATTAGATTAATATCTCCAGAGGTACAATTCATAAAACCATGTTACATTTTATTTAGGGATCACTATATGCTATATTCTGTAGATAATACATTTTCTGTCCTTTGTCAGAAATCTGTCTAGCTAGGAGCAATGTATTATTAAAAATCCTAGTTAGGGACCCCTAAGGAATGCCACTTGACACTGGTATCCACTTGAACATTGAAACATTGACCACTCAAAGAGTATGACCATCCAGCCAATCCCTGATCCATTGAGTGGTCCATCAGTCCAATCCATGCCTATCCAGTTCAGAAGCAAGGATGTCATGTGGGACAGTGTCAAAAGTTTTGCACCAGTCCAAGTAGATGACATCAGTTCCTCTTCGCTGATCTGTCAATACTGTAACCCCCTCAGAGAAGGCTACCAAATTTGTCAGGCACAACTTGTCCTTAGTGAAGCCATGTTGGCTGTCTCCCATCACCTGTTTTCCATGTGCCTTAGCATAGTTTCCTGGAGGACATGCTCCATTATCTTGCCAGGCATAGAGGTGAGACTGGCTGGCCTGTAGTTTCCCAGGTCTTCTTTTTTTCTTTTTTTTGAAAATGAGGGTTATATTTCCCCTTTCCCAGTCTGTGGGAACTTCACCAGACCGTCACAACTTCTCAAATATGATAGATAGTGGCTTAGCTACTTCATCAACCAATCACCTCAGGACCCATGGATGCACCTCATCAGGTCCCATGGACTTACACACCTTCAGCTTCCTTAGATGGTTTCATACTTGATCTTCTCTCTCAGTGGGAGGTTCTTCACTCTTCCAGTCCCTTCCTTTGCCTTCTGTGACTTGGACAGTGTAGCTAGAGCACTTGCCGGTGAAGACTGAGGCAAAAAGTTGTTGAGTACCTCAGCTTCCAACATGTCTCCAGTAACCAGGTCTCCTGTTTCCTTCTGGACAGGGCCAAACATTTTCCCTAGTCTTCCTTTTATCACTGACATACTTACAGAAGTCAGGGGAGGTGGTCCTTCCCCTCTAGTCAGACTTTGTTGGGATCACACCTCCAGTGCAGAGTCTACTTCTGGGCTCTGACCAGACAGGCATGGTCTTGTCTCTGAATTGGAATAAGTCCAGCACAGGTCCATAAAGATGATGAAGAAGCAGAAGCACCCATCATACAAAGACAGACTGAGAGAGTTAGGACTGTTTAGCCTGGAGAAGTGAAAGCCCAGAGGGATTTTATCAATGTGTGTTAAGTACTTGTTTTGGGGACAGTAAAGAAGATGGAATCAGACTCTTCTCAGAGATGTCCAGCGATTGGATAAGAAGCAAAGGATACAAACTAAAGCAAGAAATTCCATTTCAGCAAAAGCAAACCACTTTTTTCTTGTAGCGAGGGTGGTCAAACAATGGAGCATGTTGCCCAGAGAGGTTGTGAGTCTCCATCTGTGAAGATACTCAAAACCTGACTGGAGGATGTCCTGAGCAACCTGCTGTAGTAGACTGTGCTTTGAGGAGAGGGTTGGACTAGATGGTCCCCAGAGGACCCTTCAAACCTCAGTTATTCTGTGAAATCAAGCAGAAAGCAGTTT
Source organism: Microhierax caerulescens (assembly GCA_035590215.1). Lineage (NCBI taxonomy): Eukaryota > Metazoa > Chordata > Aves > Falconiformes > Falconidae > Microhierax > Microhierax caerulescens. The sequence continues at coordinate 6,572,128 of JAVJGJ010000037.1, forward strand.
CTCAGGGAGTGGTCAGAAAGCCCCTAGAAATTAAAGGTCATGACAAATCTTATTCCTTCTCCACATGATTTTTCTCATCTAATATATGCATGCAGTAACATAATGGAATCTATTGAAGTTCAATAAAGACAGGTGTAAGGTCTTGAACCTAGGGAGGAACAATCCCATGCACCAGTGGAGACCAGGCATCAGAACATTATCAGATATTTTCATGAGCGTGGTATAAAAATCCACCTAAACCAGAGTTTAATCTCTTTCACTTAATGTTATGTAATTATCTAATTTGTATTTAAAAATGAAGATGAGGGTGAAGAAATTACTCTCTACAGTGTTTACTGTAAGTATTTATTATAAAAAAAGTCATCAGAGTTTGCTCCAAGTCTCTACAAGTTTTGGAGTGTGACAATACATAAACTAAGGATCCCAAATGCAAGCATCTAGTTTGAAATCTTGACAGGAATAGTGCTTTTAATGATGAGGATTAGAGAAGAAAAGTTGAACTCTTCAAAACAATGTTTTCATTAAAAATTAGCAATTTCCCTTTATTAGCACTGAAGCATGTACATTGCATGTTCTCACATCCTGGACTGTGTGTCCAAGAATAATGATCAGTCAAAACAAAACTGCTCAACTTAAGAATGTTATTTGCTATTTCAAGGAAATATGTATTTTCTGAAAATAGTTGTTTGTCATGGTTTAACACTGGCTGGCAACTAGGCACCACACAGCCACTTGCTTGCTCCCCGCACAGAGGGATGGGGATAGAAATGAAAGAGTAGAAGTGAGAAAACTTGTGGGTTGAAATAAAGACAGTTTAATAGGTAAAGCAAAAGCTGTGCATGCAAGCAAAGCAAAACAAGGAATTAATTCACCACTTCCCAATGGCAGGTAGGTGTTCGGCCACCTCCAAGAAAGCAGGGCTCCATCATGTATATTGGTTATTTTGGAAGACAAATGCCATCACTCTGAATGTCCCTCCCTTCCTTCTTACCTCAGTTTATATACTCAGTATGGCATTCAGTGATATGAAATATTACTTTAGCTAGTTCAGGTCAGCTTCCCTGGCTGTGTCCCCTCCCAATTTCTTGTACCTATCCAGTCCTCTGCCTGGCAGGGCCCAAGAAACCAAATGGTTGGTCCTTGACTTTATAAACATCACCCAGCAGCAACCAAAACCATCAATGTGCTATCAACATTGTTCTCACACCAAATCCAAAACACAGCCCTGTACCAGCTACTAAGAAGAAAATTAACTCCTTCCCAGCAAGAAACCAGGACAATGGTGCAGAGTTCACTTCTAAAAGGGAAGCACTACCTGTAGGATGCATTAACATCTTATTTTTCCACGTTTGCTGACTGTTACGTATCTAAACAGTGAAAACAAGGTTAGATAGCAGGTAGGAAAAGTGTAGTCTTCTGTATCATATCAAGTAGTTTCATTAGTTTAACTATAAATGATACATCTCTAGGGATTTCTTGGGCATATAAATAAAGCAAACAATATAGGGGCCACAATTAAAAATATCTGCAAAGCAGTATTTATGGAAGTATTTTCAGCTTAGTTAGAATAATACAGAGTTCAAATTCTATATAAACACCAAACTGGAAAGAAACTTTAAAGCTTTGTTTCTCCCACTGAGAGAAAAAAAGGAAAGAGAAGAGGGAGAGGGGTAGAAACAGGTAAATAAAGCTGATACAACATGAAAAATAAAGTTCTTGATATATATTGATTTAAAATAGAATTTAAAGACCAGTATTCATGTCTTTACTGGAAAACAGTTGTAAGTATTTTTGTTACGGGGCTTTATTTAATTATTTCTTAAATATGTTCCTTCAAATATTTACCTATACAGTCATGTCCAGGGGATATTTTCAGGAAAGGGATTTAAAAGAAAATATGACACTTTTAATTTTTATTTCAGTGATCATCCAATGGTGTTTTAAAAGGAAGCACTTCACTGCATTTTATTCACAGGGGCTGAATTCAGGAAGAGTGGGGGGAGCTGGAGAGGAAAATATAACTATGCTTCTCTAAGGTCAGCATACAATATATCCTTCATTTGATTGAAGTGGCAAAAAAAACATGCTACTCAATTAATTGTGCAATTTTTCAAAATATTATCATTTTTAATTTTATCAAGATATATAAAAAAATAATCCAAAACCAAGAGGACATTGAAATTTCTCTTTTGGTTCCAGGCAGTTATAAGGCTTTTGTTCTTTTCCCTGCTTGTGCTCTAATGAAACCAGTTCCTGCATAATTCTGTTTGTTCTTTTTATTGATGGGGCTATTTGTGCCTCCCTCACACCATACGTAAGTTAATGGTAGTTTTCCTAGCTAGGTCTCATTGCTTTGCATGTATTTTGCTCAGAGCCTTAGTGTCTTATCTATTTATCCTTTATTGAAGCTATCGTGGGGTAAGACATGAACTTGTCAGAGCAATTTAGGAAACATTTGCCTTGTGCCATGTTTATCAATGTCTCACACTGAAGAGACGAGTATTTTTAGTGCATTGCACTGAAATAGATTTATGCATGTTATCCCTGGTTAGTTATAGCATGTCTATGACAGACTGGTTGTGGGTGCTCAGGCATGCCCAGTTCTCCCTTTCCCACAACAGGCTGGACCACATGAGTCTTTTGTGGTCACTTCCAACCCAGACTGTTCTATGATTCTATGAATGATGCTGTTTTGATATTGTTAATTAGTTATAGGACTACCAGTGGATTTTCTTACCTATTAGTTGTGTAAATGCAAACATTTCTGCAAGTCCTATCAGATTCAGAACTCTTAGTTTTCTTTCCATTTTCTCCAAAATTAAGAACACAGAAATGTTTAATATTATACAAAAGTCACCACTTGACTGATAGTTTGTTATAAGACACTTACTAGTTCCACTAAATTATTTCACATGATTGCTAAACCAAGCAGTACAATGTGTTACGTGAGGCTGGCATTCTAGACATGCTATAAAGAAAAAATTTAAATAAATAAAACAAAATGGCCAAATTCAGCACTACATTCTCTTCTGTTATTCCTTTAATGCTCAATTTAGTCATTTCCTGTCAGGATTTCAAATCAGCATCAATAGACTGGACAAGGTGTCAATTCCCTCTGCAGTTTACCCAGAAAACTTCCAGGCAGCATTTTAGCGCAGTAAGAATGCTGTTGTCATGACTTAAAAGGGGGTGTAAGTTTGTATTAAGCTAAGAAAACTCACAGGACTTGCACTGTTTTGTATGAACTTGTCTTGGCCTGCCTGGAAATTTGTTTTACAGTGTATTTAGCTATAATTGCAATTAACTAATGACCAAGTTATTTCATGTTTTTTGTTTAGTTTCTCCTGAGTTTTGCACAATTGTGTGGTGTAATAGTTATTTTCACATGTATTTCTGTAACATAGATTAGTCATAACTTCTAGCATAGAATGGTCTATCTTTGATCATGCAATAAAATGCAGTGAACGGTAATGCAAAGAATGAGAACATGGCCCTTAAAAGTACAAGCAGAGGATAATACTGAAGGCCACAGCGTGATAAAAAAACATCACCAATTACTAGCCATTAAAGCACTGCAATCTTGGGAGCCAGCAAAACCTGGTTTAGGATTAGCAAAGATAACAATTATCCAATATATAACACACATTACTAAATCTGAATGCAACACAGACTTGCAATGAAGCTAGTAAATAAATGTACATATCTCAGTCTATCCGTGAAGTGTAAATATATAAAGAACATATTAATAAACATAATAGATTCTAGAGTGAGGAGGAAGAAACTATCAAGCTATCAAAGCTAAGAAGGTAGACTGGGGAAAGTTTGTGCATCATTTTAATTGGACAGAATTTAAACTGAAAGTATTAGTACAATTGTAACAGGGCTAATAATAATTCTTAAATTTGACTATTAAGTATGTTAATCCTCTGAAGGAGATCTTACCTCCCAGTTTTCAGAAAGAAAACTGAAAGAATAAATGACTTGCTGAAGATCATTTAGAAGCCTGTGATGGAAATGAATCAAAGCATCTTGTCTCTAAATTAAGCACTTTGTCCTCAAAGATTTTCCTTCATTGTTCATTGTGAATGACATGAATGACAAAACAGTTTTTTCAAACATGAAAAAATAAAGCATGTTAAATATCTGGATTTGCCCTTAGTTTTAGTCTCTGATTAATACTCACTGTGGAAAGGGGCCAAACTGGAACCAGTTCCTAAACCTCTTTAACACTTATTTGGGACTAAAGCTAAGGCTGAATTAACCTTTGTCATAACATTAAAAAAAAAAAAAAAAAAAAAAAAGTAAGTAACAAACCTGAAACCAAATTAGACTAGTTCATTGACTACATAGGTCCGAGGCAATGAAACTAGAAAGATCAAAGTAGTATGTAGGATCTATTTGCAAACAGAAAAATAATTAAAAGGTTCATAATTCAGTATATGTTTATTTTGTTTAACTGTCTTTCAATTTAATCAACAGTTATAATGATAAAACATGAAAAAGTAATTTTTTTCTGCACATTTTGACACACAAAAGATACAAAATACATCTGACTATAAACAACAATAAAAAATTAGGTATATTGTTTAGGTTTTGGGTTGTTGTTTACTACTATTTTTTCACCTACTTTTTTAGGGTAATTGACAGGAGGCATTATAACCCTGTTGGTGAGCAATCATCTTGTATGTGTTGATTATGAAGAAAATGACTGCTTAGATTTTCTGACAGACTATAAGCCTAAGTCTAACCTGACTCTTGCTATTCTAGAACCAGTGTGCTATCCAAGAGACCACGATCACGTGCCATCACACTGTCCTGCATTTAACCTGCCACGGCTGTGACAAAGCAGTTCCTGCTGCTTCGTGTTCCCTGGCTGCTCACCCTACTCTCACACCATTGCCTAGCTTGTACTCACAAAAGCGTTTTTCTTGCAGCCTAGGGAGTTAATCAGGGGCTGATCTGGCTAAAAAAAAACCAGCCATGTGCTATTCTCTGTGTTTCTCAGTTGCCTCAGCTCCCTTATGCAGCCTACAAAATGCCTGCACTGGCAATATTGAAAGAAGTGGGATATGGGCATGAAGGAGTGACAGGGGACAGAGTCAGCCAGGAACTGCAGTCTGCGGCAGTGCTGTGTGGATGCAAGTCAGGTAGCATTTTTGAGAGTTGTTCCTATGGAAACTGAAAAAGCGTTACTTTCCTGAAGTTTTATCGCTGGGAGTTATACATTTATATCTTCACCAATATCTCCCTTCTCATCTTTGTGCAAAAAAGCAAGCACCATTAAAAATAGATTTACTGGATGTAACAGTGAACTAATTCTGAAAGTAGCTGTTTGCACAGAGTTCCCACCTAGAGACGAGTTGTCAATTATTTCTTTGTAGAATACATTAGTGTTTTGTGATTAATAGGATATTTAAATTTTTACTTCTACTGGAAGAGTAACATCAATGAATTCTTGCGCGTAGTGTACTTAGTTGTAGACATAATCAGATTTAAACCTGTATTTACAGACCGATTCCTGTTCAAGTCATATACTCTTCATCCTCAGCTGTGGTGACTGGACATCGCTGCCTACAGCCCCTGTGGGCCACGCTTGGTTTGTGGCCACGCTTGGTGTGTTGGGGCATGGGGCCACCTGCTGCCAAGGTGGCTGCGGGTCTGAGGCCTGCGGGCCGGGGCCTGGTGGTGCTGGCAGCCTGCGGGCAGTGACTCACCTCCCCGGGGTGACCTGGGGCTGTGTGGTGCCCTCGGTGGCATGGGCCATGCTGAGGAAATGTGCAGAAATAAATGAGAGCCAGCCCAGGGCTGAAAAGGAAGAAACTCCCAGCACCAGGGAAGGCCTCGGGGTGCTGGCACCTTGGTGTAGCTGCACCGGCCCGCCCCGGTGAAGAGCAGAGCTGCAGGCACGGGACCAGAGGAGCCCTGTGAGGGGGAGCATTCTGCCAGTGGAGAGGGAGAGTCACTGAAGGGTGGGCACCCTTGGGGGGCAAATGACAATCTGAACTCTGTTATTAACGAGGCTTTTCATAATTTGGACTATTAGGTTGTTAAAGAATGGATTGGACTAATGAAGTCCTTAGCATTCTAGGTATGTATCTACACGAAAGTGTACATTATAGATAAGCATGTGGTTTCTTTCCCTTACCCCATGTTAAGATTCTTTAGCTGAACAGCCCTTCTGGCTCAGGGCATACTTTCATTTCACACCCAGAAGCCCTGTGCAGTCCCTCCTCCCAACGCCCTTCTGAGGGCTTGAGATACACAAGAAGAAAACCAAAAAAGTTGCCAACTATTTGTCTTGTAAGGAAATATTTGGTCAATTCTGAAAGAGAACTTTGAAATAATATATATGCAAATTCATGATCAGCACACCAAGACAGTTTGGGAAGGTAAATTATCTGAAAAAAAGAGGACAACTTAAAAATATATACCTTAATTTCCCAAACTGCCAAACTGAAATAACAAATAATAGCTGCTTGAGTCCTGAGCATCAAAACTGCAATCTTTAATCAGATGTTATAAAGAATTAAAGAACTGAGGAAGAAAAGACCAGTGTAGATACAGAAACCACTGAAAGCATAATGAGAGGATATCAGTTATATTCAGCTGGATTATCATATATTACAGACACACACACACACAAAAGGGAGTGGTGTAAAGTAAATTTTGAGACATGTAGCAGCATATGTTGCAGTGGTTCTATT
>JAVJGJ010000037.1:6578931-6611230 GCA_035590215.1 Microhierax caerulescens
TGTATTATAATATATTACACACAAACAAACAAAAAAAAAAAAAAAAAAAAAAAAAAGAAGTAAATTGCAGGATTCCCTGTTAGTAATATAATATTGTACATTTCTTCTTTCTTATGCATTCCAACAGGAGATTGGAATTTCTGAAAACACTGATGTAGTTTGTTTTAGGTTATACATCACAATCAAAGGTGATTACAGAGATGATTGGTTTAAAAGCACCAATGTAATAACATATTAATTGTTATAATACTACTATGTACCTGTAGTATATGAAATTTATTGCACTATATGCATCTTTAGCAAAGTCTCTAAATATATTTTCAGAATTATTTGACTTTTAATTAGTATACATACCTGTAACAGTAATTTTCAATTAAATCTTTTTATGAGATGTTCAGCTTAAACTGTGTTGGAAGGAAAAGGTATTCAAAGGAAATCTTGTAACAGTTGTGTAAATCTAATTGGACTTCTATATAGATTTGCTTTCTACTCGTTCTTTGATGCAACAGGAGAGGCAAATTAACAGGTTTGCTACTTAATTTTGAAATAAAAATGCATTTTTGTTTCATACCTTAATCATAAATGAGATCAATGTGAAATAATTTTTCTACTCTGCAAAGTGGTTGCCTTCTATTAATCTCTGGCTGTATATTCACAAAAGCAGAGGTAAGGAAAGTATGAAAATTGAACGTATTAAGGTACACCTGATAGAAGTTTAGAGGATGTGGGATATTTACAATCTCTGCTATGGAAAATTAAGAGAATACTGGTTTTGTAATACTGCACAAAGGAGATTGTTAGTGCAAGATACTGTTTGAATCATACCAATTTGGTTGTCTTTAAAAAAAACAAGTAAACAGCAGCTACCATATCAAAGTAAATAAATTCCTTAAGCAGAAAATCACATCTGGTCTTTGAAAATATGATCTGGATTTTTCAAGGCTTCAGTCTCCATCCTCCAAAGATTTTTTTACCATGTGTTTAATTAATACTCTGTAGTCATGGAAACTTCAAGCACCTTTAATTGTTCCTCACAACCATGTTTAATAGTCTGAAAACAGCATGTGATGATCTTAGATTTCTAATCTGCTCTGAATTTCATAAACATTCTTCATTGTTTATGTCTCCCCCTGCCTCTCCTTTACTCTGCAGTCCACGACCTGTGAAAGTGATATTCAGAGCAAGAACTGCTGTAGGCTTCCTTGCAGCAGGCCCCTGCCAATACCAACCTGTAGTAGGTTTCCATGGCAAGGTTTTGGTAGCAGGGGGGCTACCAGGGGTGTCTTCTGTGAGCAGATGCCAAAAGCTTCCCCTGCGTCTGATGGAGCTAATGCCAGTCAGCTCCAAGATGGTCCTGCTGCTGGTCAAAGCAAAGCTAATCAGTGAAGGTAGTGGTGCCTCTGTGTTACCATATTAAGAAGGGAGGAGAGGAAATAAAATCTGTGTCAGCAGGAAAGAAGAGTAAGACTATGTGGGGGCAACAATTCTGCAGACACTAAGGTCAGCGAAGCATCAGATCCCCCTGCAGCCCATGGTTAAGCCCATGGTGAGGCAGGCTGTGCCCCTGCAGCCTATGGATGTTAATGGTGGAACAGATATCCACCTGCAGCCCGGGGAGGACCCCATGCTGAAGCACGTGGATGCCTGGAGGAGGCTGTAACCTGTGAGAAGCCCACGCTGAAGCAGGTAGGGAACCCATGCTGAAGCAGTCCATTCCTGAAGGACTACACCTCATTGAAGAGGCTCATGCTGGAGCAGTTTGTGAAGGGTTGCAGCCTGTGGGAGGGACACACGTTGGAGAAGTTCATGGAGAACTGTCTCCAATGGGAGGGACCCCATGTTAGAGCAGGGGAAGAGTGTGAGGAGGAAGAAGTGGCAGAAATATGTGATAAACTGACTGCAACCCCCATTCCCTGTCCCTCTGTGCCACTAGGGGGGAGAGGGTAGAAAATTTGGGAATTAAGTTAAGCCCAGGAAGAAGGGAGGGGCGAGGGGAAGGTGTTTTTTCTGATTTGAATGGCAATAAATTAAACTAATTTCCCCAAGTCAAGTCTGTTTGCCTGTGATGGTAATTGCTGAGTGATCTCCCTGTTCTTATCTCTACCCACAAGCCTTTTGTTATATTTTCTCTCCCCTGTCTGGTTGAGGAGGGGAGTGACAGTGGTTTTGGTGGGCACCTGGCATTCAGCCAGAGTCAAACCATCACATAACTTCTGATTCCACAGCATGTAATCTCCATAGTGCAAGGTTACAAGCTACTTGCCTTCCTTTTCCATCCATTTCCTGTAGCATCAGAGCCCCAAAGAGCAATTCCCTTTCTCTCTTACCCAGTGTTTTGAAATTCCAAATATTTGCTGTAATTTAGCAAGGATATACAGTACATTGGTTGTCACAGAGCAACACAAAATGCAGCTTTATTGTTTAAACAGCAAAGTATCTTAATGCATAGCTTTGACCAGCAATGAAGGGAACAGAAGGATGTCAGACATCCTTTCAGTATTTCCTTTCCAGTTTAAATCCAGGGAGAAAAATACATGGACCTCCAGATGTTTAGTGAAACAATGGGAGCTGGGCTGATGGAAAATTCCATCAAGAAAACACAGGACAAACTGGACAGTATGTAAACACCAGTAGGTACTGCTAATTTTGAGGATGAGCCCTTTACAAAGTAAAATTGCCTATTACAAGGAATTCCAGTTAGCATGAAGTTAGCGGGAAGTTTCTTCCAGCTCAATTCCATTAGATAAAGCTACTCTGTTAGCTGAGAAACGTTAGCTGGTACAGGAGCATTGGGATCCCAGTGGAGATCTCAGTACCTTTACTGGACTATGTAGATAAGTCTGAAAAGATCTTTGGAGTTAGGGTTTAGAATTCTATCCTTTTTTCATGGGGGGGGGGGGGAAACTAGTCCTTTTGCTCCTTATATCTATTATCTCAATAAATGCCTTCAGAAAATTATCTGTTACAGAGAACTTATACTTTCCTCCCTTCAGACTCCCTTACTTTCGGGCTTTTCAACAACTATCCAGCTTAGCTTGATGTATAAGCATTATCTGCCTGGTATCACAAGTACACATTATTCTCAACTTCCCGCATGGTTATTTTTCTTAAGAGAAAACATGCTGTTAGTTTTGTGCAAAGAACAGTTGCTAAATGATTATTATTTCCTACAGATTATATCATGTCATAACAGCAAAATGCTTCTTCACAAGTTAATGAAATGCAAGAGAAGGCATCCAAGGTCCATTTAAGATAGATGGTAAATCTATTAAAATGTAAACAGGCATTAAAAATATCTGCAGTCTTATCTGTCAAAAGGGATGGGCTCATAGTATTGTGTAAGAGGTACCATCTTTTTCCCAAGCTGTACACCCAGAAGGTTCTATGAATGTTTTAAGGCAGTATAATTCAGCACTACTGCGAGAGGGAGTGGAAGCACTGTGCACTCTACAGGGAAACAAATCCACTGAGAAGTTTTAGCCCTGCTGCACAGGCTTGCTGCACTCAGATCCTTAACATGGTGCAGACTGGCATGGACTAATTGGATGCACAAAAGAACATGACTCCTTTCAGTGGCAGTTGATGCTTTATCTGGCTTAAAAAAACTGGTAGAAATGTTGTGATCCTGAAACCAGCTTCTTCATATTGATTATATTTCAATCAAAGCTACATTTTCTAAATTCTGTAACATTCTGAGAAAGCATGATTGCCTTCTCTAAGAAGCTTATCTTCCCACAGAATTTCAGTAATGCTTTACAGTGGTTCATTCTTTGATGTTTTTTCTATGAAACTATCCACTTCTTAATGGCAAACCTGGAACCTGAGTTGCAGGATCACTGGCACGTTATAGGTGTGGAAGAAATATCCTTATACATAGATATATACAAGAAATATTTTTAGAGATTACCTGTTGGGATCATGAACTGCATTTCTTATAGAAACTTAAAATGTTTTTTCTGTGTATGAAGTCCTGCAGTTGTGCTAGTGATTCAGGGCCAGTACGCAGAAAGAACAATTCACACCAACACAACAGAACATGAGTGGAAAGAGCAATGAGGAGACATGAGCAGCAGCAAAGACATTCTCCAATGCACATAGCTGCTGCAGTTGATATGGAAATGGTCAGACTGCTATGACTGTCATGCTACATTTAATGTAGATAGCATCAAGCTCTAAGATATATGAAAATCAGCTTCTGTTTTCTCTCATCGTGGTACCAAGCCAAGGCAGCTATACTGATTTCTATGGAATTTCTCTAGATTCAAGACACCAAAACTAGAAGAAGGTTAGATTTTTACAGCAAGGTTAAGTCTTGCTCCTCAAGATTTTAATTTTGCTTATTTTTCTTTTCAAAAGCTAGAGTTTGATATTTATTAAACAAAACAACCTTTTACATTAGTCTACTCAGTTTCTGAATGTGGCTGAGATTGCCCTTACTCTAAAATGTAATTAGGCAATGCCATATAGTCTAAAAATAACTCAAAAAGATGAATTGTACAGGATGTGCCAACTCTTCTGTTAAGTCAATATGCTTTGAGATCAGCGGGTAATAAATAAATTATGAAACTATTTTCCCAAAGCATTCTTTACACTTCTTCATATAGCTTTATGTACAGGTACTCACAGATGGAACTATCTGAGATAAATAGCCTATGCAGGACTGAGTCACAGGTTTGTGTGGATCAAAAGCTACTTCCCAAAAGAATAACACAATATATTATAATTACCACCTTACAAGGAAGTACGGTCTGGCTACAGAGCACCTGTAACTTGGAACTTACCAGTTCAATTTCTTGGAGCTGAACTCGAGATTCTTTTTCACAATGTTTCAGAAAGTTTCCAGCAACACTATAAACCAACAAACGTGAATCAGTTTTGTAGAGACTTAGATAAAAGTATATTTCCCTGCCCACAAGGCCGATTCTTGGTCCTCACTTCAGCCCATCTGTGCTGACCAATAGCTTAAAGGTCCTTGCATATTGCTTTTTACTAAACAAAAACGTATTCCTCCTAAACAAAAAGGAGGCAGCCTCATATTCAGCCTCCCACAATGTCATATTCAACAGGGGACAGTTATAAGCTAATGGAACATAATTATGTTACCCCCTTGAAAGGGGGAGTCATGGAATCATAGAAATACAGAACAGTTTGAGTTGGAAGGGCCCTTAAAGGTATTCTAGTTTCAACCCCCCTGCCATGGGCAGGGAAATCTTCCACTAGACCAGGTTGCTCAAAGCCACATCTGGCCTGAGTCTTTCTCTAAAAATCAAGACAATGGCTGTGCAGTACAGAACATCTTTAGTTTACTATGAGTGTATATAGAATCATTCTCCTTTAAAAATACACACCTGTACAAAAAGTCAGTTTGGTTTCCTTAAGCCTATGTACGAGTTTTTTCTTTGTGCTTAGACTTAGCAGATCCCCTGACAAAAATAGTCTTGAGTTACATTGCTTTTAAAGGCTTGCAGATAGGTGGGGAAATCTTACTGGATTGTAAGAACAAGATTTTACCTATATAGTAGGAAGTAGTAGCACCATCACAAAACTAAATAATAGAGATGTGTTTGTATAAAGGATCAATATGGAGTTCTGTTAAGTGTTATCACAGAGCAGCTTAGGCCTGCTCAGGGGAAAAGCTTTTAGAGTGCAAGTTACAGAAGGCAACGGAAGAGATTGACATAGAGGGCAGACTCCTGTGGTAAATCAGGAAGGAAATAAATACATGGGCAAATATCAGAGGTAACAGAAAGGAGAACAATCTTTTCACCAGCAAGGACTGTTCATTTTAACCTTGGATGCCAGGTTTGCTGGACAAAAGGGCAAAAAGCTGCAGGACAGAACCCAACATAAATAAACAATGGTAGAAGTTTATTTTCAAGGCTTTTATTTAATCTGCCTCACCCAAGAGATTCTGAGTTTTCTCTAAGTATCTTTTCCTGGCTTATTCTTCCTGCTTTCATACAAAGTATAGCCTCAGAGACTGATAACCTTTGCTTAGTTCCTTAAAATAGATGGGAAGGTTTCCTTTAATCTCTCACTAGTCATATCTATGGACTAAAGTGCAGTTAAAGGACACTGATGCTTTCCCAGTTCTGACGTTGTCATTCACCACCATTGCCCAAAGCCTTTGTGTTTTCAAACTTTAAGGTGTACTATAGACACCTAAATGTGCCTCAGAATTAAAGAATGTAAGAAATGCCCTGCTGGTCAGACCTGTGACTTTGCCTCTGACAGTGGAGTAGTACATACTATTAAGGAAGAGCATGAAAACATTTCAGCTTTCTAGAATCCATTCTCTTCATAGTACCTAGCATCTCTATTTTGGTTTAAAGATGTTAAAGGATACCTACCTGCCCACTTTCTTCACTATCTTTTTGTAGACCTGTTGTCTATGTACTTGCTTAGCCCTTTCTGAAGTTGTTAATCCTGCCTGTCTCTACAGCCTCCTATGGCAATAAATGACAGACTACTACCAGTAATTAAAGGTTCCCCTTATCTGTTTTAAACCTAGTTTAACTAAATGTATCTAGTTCTTATATTTGTTTAAAAAACATTCTGCATTTGACTTCTCCACTCCTCCATGATCTTGTAAGCTCTCTCAGCCTCATCCTCTCCAGAAAAAAATCTGTAGCTTTTTGAGTTCCTCCTTGAAAGGCAATTGCTACATCCCCATCATTTCAGCAGCTCTGATACTACAGTCTCCTTTGTGCTGTGTGGAAACCAGAACTACTCACAGCAGTCAAGATATGGATGTACCAAGGTACCATATACTGACAAATAAATTCCTCTGTCTTGTTTTCAGTACCTTTCCTGACGATGACCAAATTTTTCCTGGCTGTTTTTAGCTGCTGCTGCAGGACATACAGAGAATAACTATAAGTTATTGCACACTAAACCCTCTTTCCAGTGTTGTAGCTATTAATTCCAAGTTTAGCATTAATTTGACTTGAAAGTGCTGATTTTTATTTTTATTTTTAAAAGTGCTTGTCCACTGCTTGACATTAACATGACTGAAAATGAAAAAAATTACTCTATCTCAATGATACAACATCTTCAACTTGTACCTTTTTGTTTTCCCATGCTAGTTTTGAGACAGCTGGAGAAGGTGAGAAATCTGTTGTATTTCAGTCACATGAAGATTCTACTTCCTACTGCCCAGGAGTTCCATTGGTGCAGAGGCAGCAGATAAAGAAACAGATAAATAATGTGGAAAAAAAAATCTGGTCAAAGACAAAAACTCCAACCTTTCTTTCTTAAATGCATTACCTTACAAGAATATGTTAGGGTTTATATATAAGCGGGAGAACTTGAGGGACACAGTGTCTTAAAAATAACCAAGGTAAACATAGGACATGGCTGGAAATAAGTTTATGTTTTTGAGAAGTAAATGCAACCACAAAGAGCAAGAAATGGTAGAATATGTATCTGGCTTTAACTGCAGATTTCAATACTGTGATCATAAGCTTGCTGTGATTGATCAATTCCCAGTTGAAAGGCAATGCTTACCTAGGTACCATGCAGATACACAAAAATATGGAAGGTTTAGAAGTTTTAAAATATTCTTGCTAGATTTTCAACCACTTTAGTTATATCTGAGGTCTGTGACATTTTTCATTTCATGTAGTACATGACAGAATTGTGAACCCACTATTTTCTAAATTTGTTGTATTGGGTTTTTTTTTGGAAAATAGTGTTAGCAATGCCAGTCATGATTAATCTCTGTAAATAGAAGGAAATTGTGTCTTTTAAGCATACTCCTTGACCCCTTTCTGCAGTAGATGAGAAAGCAATTATCTATATTTATTTAGCATTACATTTATACAAGCATATACATGAAAGAAACTTGACAGGAAAGGTGAGGATGCAACAATTTTATCTGATATAGCAGCAGAGAGACTGTACAGGATATTCCAAGGTGATCCGAATATATCATCCCTGCACAGAACTTCAGGGTGGGGGAATAAACATAGCAAAAAGATCTTGTGTTTCTTGAATAGTTTTAGTACCAGAATAATTCAGACCACATTGTTAGATGACAAAAAAACATATCATCTGTGAGGGGAAAATCCCACCTGCTCAGAACAGGTCTAACATAAAGAGTGATAGGACTGTGTGCTTAAGCAAACTGCACTTGATGTTACACAACTGTATATATAACCAGCTGTTGCTACAGTGGTATGAAAATAAGTTATGAACGCTAAGTGCTGGCAAAGCTTCACAACTGGCGATGTGTCACAGTGGAAACAATATACGATAATGCTCTTTGCTATTTTAAGACTGGGTGTATTTAACCAATTCCTGTATTTAACATCTGAATCCCAGCTGCGCACAGCAAGTCTTTATATTATCAAATGAAAAGATTTTGACAAGTTCTTTGGCAGTAATACCACAGAATGATCACAGAATGATGCAACTCGACTTGTACTTGGTATTATATTAGTTCTGACCTAGATAGCCCACAGAGCATTTGAAGGATACACAGAAACAAGATGTAAAAAATGATTGCATTCCCAGTTATTACATTCATAAGGGATCAAAGGCTAATCCTGCCTTTAGCTGCTCAGAATAAAACCAAGATACAAATGTCAAATATCTTTACAGAGTAACAGCATGTCTTTCACATCTGCACAAATTCTAACTTGTATATTTTGTTATTTAAGCCATATTTCTTTTAAGTAGCAATTCTTGATAACAAAAAGCCTGTGGTAAAACTTTCATGTATAAATGAATCCCATTAATAAGCAGATTGCCTCTTTGGCTTGACAGGATGAGACATGCACTGTGCTAGGTCTGTTTTCCACATGGTAAGCTTTATCACATACTCTGGCTCTATGTTGCATTATTTTCTATGTCACTAAAGTTAAATAAAATTTTTAAGAAAAGCTGTCAACTTTGAAAACAAATTAAAAAATTAAGCACCTAAACATGATTTATTGTTTTGTGTGTGTAGCAAAACATGACTAGAACAATGAGAAGAGCCTGCCCAACGACTGACTTTATACTCTGAACATACATAGTATAATTCCTTAGTAATAGCAGTCGCTTTTCTTTTTTTGCATGTCTTCCACAAAACCCACACCAGAAAAATGAAATCATAAAAATGTTTAAAAGGACTTGGGAAGGCCAGAAGAATTAAATCTATTTTAAATCAGTTGTTCCCATGCTAGGGACATTAACTGGCATCCATTCCTTTCTAGCTAAAAATCATACATTGCTCAAGTGAGAAAAGGCATAGTAAAGTAAGAGTAGAGCTGCACAGCTTGAATGGCACAGAATTATAAAATTCACAAAATTACAAAATTATAAAATGGTTGAATATGCATACAAAGATAGTTTTATTTTCATTGGCATTTTCCTCTTCCATGTATGATGTGCTTACAGCAAGGCTGTGATCTTACCGAAACTATCACAAACCAATGCTGTTTAGCCTGAGCATAAAAACAGATCATGTTTAAATATACTGAGATCAGAGACAAATGTCAAACACATAAGCTTGCTTTTACTTTTGTTCTGAATTCAGGAAAATATTCCATGTTATTAAGGCTCACTAACAATTGCATGGTACTTTAAACTACATGTGTAAAAGAATGTCTAGAATATTTTCATAAATTGATGGATTAATGCAAATCAGCTTTAGTGCTATTTTATTTCTATTTTGCAATCCTTTTTCCACTTTTTTTGTCACAGATAAATAGTTTGTTTATTGACAAAATAATTTTGCTTCTTTTGTTTGTCATACTGAGGATCTGAAATTATTTGGCCACTGATTTTCAAATAAGCTTGTAGGACTTGTAGAGAAGAAATAGTGCTCTATCAACACAAGCATGCATTTCTCAGAGATTCCTACAAAGATATCAAGATATTACGTAATGGGAAGTATCTTTTACAATGACCTAGGACACTGGGCCATAGCATATACCTCCGTAAATACCTTGGCATCTCTGAGACTGGCTATGAGCTTGGTGATGGGAAAAGACCACAGTTTGGCTTCCAGAACCTAGTTAAGTCCCATACATAGCAGTACTAGTCAAAAAGTGACTGTTCAACTGCCAACAATTATTTGTGCTGGACATGAGAAGGAAAATAACGAATATGAGTTCAGCTAAATGAAGAGTACAAGTGGCTTGTAGTTTCTGTTTTCTTAGCCAGTGCTTTTTTCCTCCTGCAGTCAGGGAAAGGCTGGATATTATTAAGCCTTGTAATATGTGTCCATTCTGTCCTCTGCCAAGAAAAGCAATAAAAAGATGCCTGTCTAACCTTTTCTATCTTGAGATTAATCTCTTCTTTACTACCCTTGCTATGAGAGATCCAATAACTAACTAATTTCTGCAGGCACTATTCCTTTTTAATGATCAAGACAGTAATTTCAAACCTGCCTTTTGCGCTTTGAAAGGGCAAATGAAATAGGGATTCAGACAAATGTTTGGGAACTGCAGGTAAAAATATTGCTTTTTCCCCCTGCTCTCAACTACTTTTATCATTTGCATCAGTGCAGAGTAAGTATGAAGTGTTGCTGCTCTGACTATATGCTGTCGCCATACAGGTAAAATGACTCATTGAATGGCCAGGAATAGATTAGTTCTTAATCCAGTTGTCATGTTTTCTTTCTCCTAGGTCTAGTAGTATCTACCTGCTCATCACTACTAAAAGTGAAACTTGCTGTGCCCTCACATTTATGTGAAAATCATGTCATATCTTTCAGGTGCAGCAGCAAGGAGCATGAAAAATGGTGGAATATATTGTATGCACTCTTTGTTACGCTTCACATCTAAATTTTTTTTAGGTTTTGTTTATTGAACTTTAGTGAATGACCAGATGCTAAAAAGCATATGCATGAAGAGAAGATAAAAGATAAAAGCAAAATCGCTCAAATTAAAGAGGTACATTAGCCCTAGTAAGCAATTTGAGCAAAGAAGGGATTATTATGAAAACTTGTATGCAGCTGTCTGGCCCAATGACTATGTGCCATCTTTCTTTGGTGTGAATTATAACTAAAGTGATTACATCTTTTCTAGAGGATAACTTCAAAGGCATAGATCACTCTTCCTGAGAAGTGAGTTACAGAGTAGGATGCAACATTTTCTGACATCCTAGGAACTTGTTATCCAAGCTTTTTTAAAACACCTGATGAACTTATTTTCCTTTCTAAATTTAACCTAATAACATTTTTCAGTGTACCTACAATCAGTAAAACATACATAGTTTATTTTCATCCATATTTCAATTTCATTTACCATCTGAATTCAAACATATATTATGCATAAACACTGACACAGTCCCTCGCTTTATATAGATTCAGTATAATCACAAAACTAAATATTTCTAGGTTTTGTTGCACTTTCAAGTCATGCAAAGCATTCTGTGATTTGATCCCCTCCCTCTTCCCAGAGGATCTCATAATCAGTGTAAAGTGGCACCCAACTGCACTGGTGAACACACTTGTAAAAGCTATAGGTGTCTGCAGCAGTTTATTTTAGTAGTATGGGGAATGTTAATCCCAAATTACAATTTCCCTTCTTAAAATTGTTCAGTTTTTTTCTCCCCACACTTATTTTCTGGCAGCAAACTTTCAGTAAAAAAAAAAAAAAGACGTCTTCCTTGTTTCTTTTCCTCTGAGGTGTCATTTTAAGCATCATTGCAGAGGCTGACAGATCCTTCTGAGGAAGTTTTCTTCCACTCCACTACAGCAAGGCCACACTCTGCAGTGCTACCTCAACTTCGTTGTTCTTTCTCTTTCATGTCAATTCAGCACATTATGTGAAGAAAAGAGTGAGATTTTTCTCCAATTCTCTGGCCATGTATCTATGAAACAGTTAGCTCTATGTATCAGAAAAGGAAAAACTAACATCATTAGTTTCCCTATAATACTCATACCGTAATAAAATATTAAAAAAGAACTAGTTTTGAAAACAATGAAGATTCATCAGTAAAGCAGCTGGTATAAAGAGATGGTTTTTTTGCTACCTGAGGAATAGATTTTCTCATAGGTCTTTTTCCAGTGAAAAGTTACTTGGTGGCTCAGTGTTTTCTTGTATGTGTGATTTTTATTTAAGATCCGAAACATGTTCTGAAAGAATGAAAGTTTTCCTTACTGTTGGGGCCAAAGACCATTTCTTACAAATCATGTCTTAAATGTCTTCAATTCCTATCCCAAATTATACATAAGGATATTCAAACCCAAAGTTTGAAACATTAAATTTTACCAGACATTCTGGGTTATTCTGATATGTTTCTTTGATGAGATGATGTATAAATTTTGTGATTATGTGCCTCTTGCCTTATCACTCTAAATGAATTCATTTCATTGCAGCTGTTCTCAGACAAGAGACTTGAGCATGGTATAGTTTGCATGTCATGACTTTCATTTCTATTCATATAGCTAAAGACTACATAACAAATTCTGTGATGGTGTCTAAGAAATCAGGCAACACTAACATATACTACACTATAATAATGGAATCTGCCACAGTTTGCTTTTAAATCCAGAGAAGAAACCCATGGCAGTTTTTACAGGAAAGTTTGAAATTAGTTATTTTGTGGTTACATGTGTGTGTTTATGTAGTTTCTACTGTATTGCAAATGCTTATACTCCTCTAATAAATTAACTGGTGTATTTTAGTTGTAATGAAATGTGCATCGTCATGAAAGCTCCTTTATGATTTGGAAAAGTTAAGCTAAATTTCAATTTCATATAAACAAAGAAATTATCTTATGTCACATCAGCCTCATTATTCTGTGTTTTCTATAGCAAAAGACTGCACATTTAAATTTAAAAACATTACTTTGTAGTTGAAAAATACTACTTTGACAGTATTCCAGTGTCACATCAGATCACAGTATGATGTATTAGCTTGAAATCTGAACAAAATATTTGGGTGGTTCATAATTATAAATTTTATTTAAACCATTTTCTGCTTCTTAAAATATAAGTGTGAAAATAGTATCAAGACTGTACACATATGAAATTGATGTAAACTTAAACTTACCTATTTCATATCTTCAGAGATCTTCTATATCATTTTACTCATTTTTAGACTCCCCCAACCTCTTTAGCCCTAAAAAAAAATAAATATATATATACCCCAGAAATTAGGTATGTAAAATGTCGAGTAATGTCTAACCACAATGGAGCTCACAGACATGTAATTCCCTGTCCAGTCATTTTTTACAGTAAATACATATTTATGTTATATTTTTTATAGTAAATACACATTTATGTTAATTTTTTTCCATTTTTTTAACATTTATGTTAAACTTTTTCCATATAATGTTAATGAATAGAACTCTACAGGAATGATTTCCTTAGACACAGATAACTGATTCAGGAGAATGATTCAGAGAGATTTTTTTTTTCCTGATTTCTGGGAAAAACTTAAAATGGCTATCACAAAAACAGAGTAACAGTCTTGAACACAGTGAACAATAAAATAGGACACAGCTTTATTATTATCTAAAAAATTATTCCCATGCCCTATAGCATGACAAAAAGTATGACAAAATGCATTCTAAATATTTGTTGATTCTACTGAAAACTGGTTTTAAATGTCAAAATATTTAAAACTAATCTACATCTCGTAACAGACTACACTTCTGTGTCTGCATTTGAGTAATTAAATTTTACAGCTTCTTATTCAGTAGCATCTGTTTCATATTTTTGCACTGTAGTTATCAGGTTTTGGCAGTGTAATAAACCTGTTGAGGTAATAGCTCCTGTTTGCTGTGACATTATTGACTCTGCAGCAAGTTCCTTGTTTTGCTTGTTTTTATAGAACATGCACTTCATATATATGATCACTTTTAGCTGACAGAGCATATTAATAAAAGATGTACCTCACTTACTCTAGTAGAGTACTGCCCAGCGTTACCCAGTTAGTGGAGACCCTAGGAAAAGGGTTTTATAATAACATAATTGGAGAAAAGATAAAGTATACCGAGGGATACAGCTCTGCTGCCGTATTTCCAACATACCTACAGCTTGAATACACCTTTAAACTGGGTCAGGTACTATTTGTCCTGTTTCAAGGACTTTAGTAAACTTTCCTTTTATTGTTCTTTAGCCATAGCTTCCACACACTGAAGTGATCTAAAATCATAGAATCATAGGATGGTTTGGGTTGGAAGGGACCTTTAACATTCATCTAGTTCCACCCCCCTGCGACAGGCAGGGACACTTCCCACTAGACCAGGTTGCTCAAAGCCCCATCCAACCTGGCCTCAAACATTTTTAAGGATGTGGCATCCACAAAATCTCTGGGCAACCCATTGCAGTGTCTCACCACACTTATCATAAAAAAACTTCTTCCTTATATCTCATCTAAATCTAATGTCTATTAGTTTAAAATTGTTACTCCTTGCCCTACCACTGCAAGCCCTGGTAAAATGTCCCTCCCCATCTTATAAGCTCCCTTTAAGTACTGGAAGGCCAATATAAGATGTCCCCTAAGGCTTCTCTTCTCTAGGCTAAGCCACCCCAACTCTCTCAGCATGTCCTCCTACAGGAGGGGTTCCACCCCTCTCATCATTTTCATGGCTCTGCTCTGGGCTCACTAACAATCCCATGCCTTTCTTGTGCTGGGGACCACGGAGCTGGAGACAGTATCCAGGTGCTGGATGTTGTGGCAGACCCTGTCAAAGGCCTTACAGAAGTCAGTATCTGACATCAGTTGCTCTGCCCTTATCCATCAACACGGTCACTCCATCATAGGAGGCCATCAGGTTAGGCAGGCATGATTTCCCCGTTGTGAAGCTACACTGGCTGTTCCTAATCATCTCCCTGTAATCCATATGCCTTGGCATAGCTTCCAGGAGGGTTTGTTATGTGATCCTACTGGGCACAGAGTGGAGACTGACTGGTTGGTAGCTCCCAGGTCTCTCCTCCCTACTCCTTATCAGAAAACAGTATCAGAGTGATATTCTGTAACGGGCTTTGGATCTCATGCCTCTGAGTGCAGTGATTTTTCATTGCTATTGTAGCTCATTGGCCCATGTATATTAAGCTAATAAAAAAACTACAATGCAATGAGTATCTCATTGTAAACATCACAAACATTGGAAGTTTTTTCTCAACATGTCAAAAAGCAATGGTACCTTGTCTGAATTACAAGAAAATCCGTGCAAGTGAGAGGCATCTCTGTGAGGCTGATATGCTGACTGTGACATTTGAATTATTTGGAGGGAAGAGAAGCAAAAAAATGTATTTTCTTTAATTTCAGTTTGATTGTTTAAAACAATAATTGTATAGTTCCTGCATGTTAAATAAAAACTACCATCACCCTCCTTAAGTACTAATTTAAATTAATAGAGCTTGTTTGCAAGACCAATTGAAATTCCAGTCCACATTTTAACAGAAATCCATCAAAATCAGAACTACCAGCTGGAGAGAAAAAATGTAGAAATGTATAACATATGTAAAAAATTATTTTTGCCTCTGAAGAAGTGCTTGTATTTATTGAAAACAGTCACACAGAGAACATGGAAGGAGGAAAATGTTACTATGCAAACCTTTACATATTTTATATTTAACAGAACTGTTGAACAGTTTCTTCTTGTCTTCAGTAGAAAAGCAAAGAGGAAGAAAGAACAGGCATTCAGTGTTTGCTTCCCTGCATATCTAGGTTAAGTTCTTGGTGACTAGGCTTGCAAGCATTTTGAAAGCTGTTATAGCACCATTAATTTCACTAATCACACCAAAGATAAATGGGTCAGATACAGGTGGCCCAAAGGCCCTGGCCAGCTGTTCACAGCTAGCACTGGGGATAACATGCTTCAGCTCTTGCTCAGTTTATGCTTCTACAGCATGTATGAAAAGGCATCCTATTCATCTCTCTCCTTCCAGATAGAGTCCCTCCAGGAACAGCTAACAGTATCTTTTCTCAGCATCAGAATTACAGCGGAATAGTTTTGTCCACATGACTAGAACTGCAAAATAAATTAACACTGATCAGAGTTACATTAACACATAAATGACTAGGCATTTTTGCATGCAAGTCTCTGAAACCCAGATACCAAAGAAAATAAGAATGTGATCCACTGAAACAGAACAAGGTCTTAAAATAAAAAGATTAGTCAGGATGAGTTTGGTACAATGCTCCGGGTAATGCTTCGTTTGTGTTGAGAAAGGAATGTACTCTGAATGGAATGATTAGGTGTCAAAATCCAATGAGTATGCATGTAAAGATGTTGTGTAACCTCTCAGGAAAACTGTATGAAATACCTAAATTTTCACAAAACTTTGGAGCTAGTTTGTCTGGTGCGAATCAGCTAGCTCCCCAGCATTGCACTACATAAATACCTTTGCTGGTTTAAGACAAAGTTCGTCTCTGAGCAGGTACTCTGTGCCGTTTTGGCATCACCACCATGTTAAAGGGCACACTGTATTTTGTATCTGAGTGAAGAAAAGATTTTGGGGTTTAAGTCTTTTACTAATTTGCAGCTATATATGAACACAAGTGCAGTACTGTGAATATTTTCTGCTGGGAAGGTATTCTGTATAGCAAACCAGCAAATGAGGTCAATGGACATATAAGTTTGGGTTTTGAAGACTTAAAATTTTACTTTTTTTTTTTTTTTTAGATCAGTCTCTCTTATTCAGACACGTATATTTTTAATAAGACGGGCCTCAATGTCAAGTCTATTAATGTAAAGTAAATCATAGGCTTCTTTATACAACTAGAAAATGAATTGCCAGCCTTTCCGACAGTTAGCAAACCAGTATGACTCTCTCCTCCACCTCAGCTTTAGCTTTGCGTGAAGCTAGTATAAACTTAAATGTTTCAGGCATCCATCTGTATCAAACTTGGTAGAATTAAGTAAATGATTCAGAAATCATTGGGAGTGAGAGGAGGCTGGCTGAGACTAAGTGACAGACAGTGAGGAAACCAATTTAAGAAAAGCTGAGTACAAGTCTCAGAACCTGGCAGTAACTGCATTTTATATAAGCAGGTTATTAAACACAAATCACTTCTCAGGAGGTTTCTTTTAGAAATAAACACTGATACTGGCTCTAACAAAGAGCTTAAAAGATTAAAAAAAATCTAGTTCCTTATTAAGGAGATTGCAATTTAAATGTAATTCTTTGTAGATTTCAGCTTGTTAATATGGACTTAATATAGTTTTGCATTGAATAATCATGCTTTAATGCAAAAAGCAAAAATGTGTTTTATGTTAACTTATATTTAATGAAAAGGCTATGGACTGTCAAACCCTGAAATTGGTGGATCACGGCCCCAAAAATGTATAATGTGACAAGGAAGAATATTCTAGTGTGAGATCTACAACAGCTAGGGGTGCAAAAGAGAAAGATTAGCTTAATGTAGTCTGCTTAACACAGAATTAATCAGATAAGCAAAGGAAAGCTATGACTTTGTTCTTAGGTTTTAAAGGGAAAAGGAAAATTTATCATGATCACGGGTTTCTGAGATTTTGAGAGCCAGTCTAAGAATTTCTAACATGACAAATTATTTAAAAAAAAAACAAACCTTGCATTTGAAATTAAAGGATTTAAATATGCTAGTCACATTCACCTTAAACATTGAAACAGGGAAGTGCTTGCTGTTAAATTTATATTTCTCATTCCCTTGTAATCCCTCTCCCCACCTACATGAATTTTGAATTGGATAATCCATTTATGTGCAAAATACATCAAGCACCCATCTTGTCTATGTGACTGCTTTGAAGGCATGTATGGGTGCAAAATGTTTCCCAGGCAAGAGAACTTTTAATGAGAATAAATTTCTTAATAGTTGTAGCTTAGATTTCTTCCACTAAACCACAAAAGATTATTATTAGTCTACTCTTCATATACAGTATTCTGCTTTAATTTTGTGTGATTGCCTTCAAACACCTCTTCATCTCTTTCCCACACTCAAGTTTTTTAGCAAGTTCTTGCTTTCTAGCTTGGATTTTAAGATGAACTTCACTAGTTTATATGAAAAGGAAATGCTACTACTTATTTATTACTCTCAATAAAATGTCGAGTACGTAATTCTGTTCCCTGATTCTTCTGCAGAATACATAAAACTTCAACCTGCCCTTAAGCAGGTTTATGGTGTCATCACTGTCAGAACCACCTGATGATATTATTAAAAATAAAATAATAATAATAAAAAATCCCTACTTTAATGCCTTACTTTTCCCAAAAGAACTTGCAATTTTTTTTGAATGGCATGACATTTAAATTAATTTCAAGTATTGACAACATACATTGCTTACAGTTAATTTGTTTTATTTTGTCTTGCATTCCTTTACATTCCTTAATGCTAGTCTGGCCTGTTACTAGATTTCAAAACATGATGTCAAGTCATTCTTCAGAATCCATATAAAAAATCCAGTTGTATTCTCTGTTTCTTTGGTATATAAAACAAGGCCTACTTTGCTTTTCTAGTGTTCAAAACCAATGTTCTTATTGTAGATTGCATGTATGTAACCAGTTTCCCTTTTGGTTAATATATTTGTTAATTAGTTCACATGGTCAATATTTATGGCTCATGGATTTGCTATGATTAGCCAGCAGTAGTTAGTGTCTTTATCTCTGTTTATTTTTGTGCAGTTCATTCACTATAAGATATTTTTGTACAATAAATATATAACACATTTATAATTTTAAAATGTCATTGCAGTTCTGCTTCACAGATTTATAGACCATGAAGGTTACTAGCAATTCTACAGTTTATTGTAATATTCATATTGTTTGCAGATTACTTTAATTCTTTCCTTGTTTACTTTACTCCATCCAAATAAATTAAGAAGCATTCAAAGTAGAACAATTATGAAGTGATAGTGTATTATATATGTAGCTGGCAAGATCAGACATAAATATTTCTTTAGGTCATGAATTTTAAAAGGAATACACAGAAACACTTTGGCTTTTTTTTTTTGAAAGCATATTTCAGCAGAATGTTGCTTTGTTGCTTTATATAGAGACTTGTGTACAGAGTGGGAATTGTTAGAAAAAGTGAAACTACGTGCTATGGTTCTGCTTTGCTTAAGAGCTGCAAGTATTCACATGCTCATGGTAATACATCTAAACCCTAATGTTTGTTTTCCATTCTGTAGTCACTTGAAAATAACCATTCTTTAAAAAATATTTCATCTTTTATGGATTAAGTAGCACACTTCAGCCTTTAGAAATACTTAATATTAAAGGTTTTTTAAAAAAATCTTATTTTTTAAGTTTTCTTAATATCCATTGAAGGCAGTGCTGTTGTTCAATGCCTTCAATCTCAAGTAACGCAGCATCATTTTTTTACACAAGACAACCTTTTTTTGCTATCCTAGCCTCTCTTGAGCTTCTGGAGAACTGCGTTCAGTGTACAACCTTTATTCAACTTGCAGCCTTCTGTGTCATGTGAACTGTGCAATTTTCATGTTAAAACATCAAGACATAACTTCCTAGTGAATGGAGTACAGCAGTAGGATTGTTTGAAAGATTTAAGATTTTATGTAGCATCTTTTTTTCCCACTATCACTACTTCTCCTAAATCTGGCTAACAACTTGGGAAGCGAGAGGGTAAGTAAAAATAAACTGAGAAAATGTGAAGAATCCTAAGGGACTAATATTAGTTAAAAAGGTGGAGACTTCTTTTCATCAATTTATACAGGATTCAAAATTTTCAGAACCTGACTAAATTGGAAAGAAGAGGTCCAAATCAAGAACATGGTAA
Source organism: Microhierax caerulescens (assembly GCA_035590215.1). Taxonomy (NCBI): domain Eukaryota; kingdom Metazoa; phylum Chordata; class Aves; order Falconiformes; family Falconidae; genus Microhierax; species Microhierax caerulescens. The sequence continues at coordinate 6,598,593 of JAVJGJ010000037.1, forward strand.
CTGACAACAGACTAAAATTGCTAAGGAATCCTCAGTGCATTCTCAAAACATATGCTGACAAAGAGGAAATCCAAAATCTACTTTTGTGGTCACTTGTATTAAAACAGAAGTTAAACAAAGAAATTATTTCTAGTTTTAAAATTAGTAAATTTCAATGTATTGTGTAACTTCTTTCAAAAGCTACTTGATGTTGCCTCCAATATTTTTTTCATTAAAAAATATTACTAGCTTTCAATTGGATTATTTATTTCTAAAAATTGTCATTTATTGATCCCTCCACGTGCCCCCTGCACCCCCAGCAATGAATTTTTGCTCTCACCAAAACTTAAGACAACTTACTTTTTATGCCAATGCATGATAAAAGCACCTACCTATATTCATATCTGGAAAATCTGGTTAAAACCATGACAAAATTTCATTTTCTGACTCACGTATCAAATTTGAAGGTATGTTACAAATATCAAGTGAATTAAAGCAAAATACTTGTTGGGTTGGTTTTTTTTTTGGTTGATGATGGGGGTTTTATGGTGGTTTGTTTTTTGTTTTGTTTTGGTTTTGGTTTTTTTCTAGTTTTCCTAGCAAGAGATGTACAGAAAAATGTGTCCCAACTTGACAATTGGATCTGATGCTGGCTAATGGATTTCAGACAAATGAATCAGTGTTCAAAGTAACCTATCTCTACTTCAAATATTCTGAAAAGGATAATCAGTTCCTTAGTAAATTCTAGTCAATCTGGAAAGAAAGCACAGTGAGGTACTGAGAACAAACTCTTCTGCAATATTTCTATTTAATTTCCTATAATCACCATATGCAATTCACCTTACATTTGGTGTCACAGAGATTGCATAGTTCATTTATGCTGCCACAGTGGCATTACCTTTGGTTATCCTCAAAGAACACTAAAATACTAAAATACTAAATTCCTGCAATGTTTCACCACCTGCAATGTGAGCTCTCAAATAGGCCTGTTTAATGCACAAGAGTATCACAGTTTCTGAGAAATTACAGAGGAAATTACAAAGGAAATATACAGGGAAGGGCACAAAGGGCAATGTGATTCTTAATTTTTTTAAATTGCTTTCTTCCAGATTTATGTTAAAATAAGATGTCAGATAAAGTTACTAGTAGCAAATATGACATGAGAAACATGAATTGAGCAGTAATTTAAACTTGAAGTAAATTGTCCCAGTGGAATAAGCAGTACTTTAAGCCAGACTGCAGAAAACCCTCAACATCTAAAAGGTATTCTCAGGCTGTTAACAGTAATAAGTGTCTAAGGTCACCTTCACATTAAGCTGCAGTGTGACTTTCCTTGCTAAAATGTTGAGAGAAATCTAGGGCCTCAAAAGAAGAAATGTTGTAAAATTTTCTCTGGATATATATTTTTTTTTAATATGTCAAGTGCTATGAACAAAATGTCAACATTTAACTTATTCATAAATGTACTATCAATAGTTTGTGGTTTGATTGTTTTTCTTTTTCTTTTTCTTTTTTTTTTAATTCTATGGCACTAAACTGGGCAATCAGTGGTTATAACTTGCCCACTATGAAGTTTTCCAAGGACTCCAACTTGCTCTCTGTAGAAGAAACTGTTGAGGTTCTTCTGCAGTGAGGGATGTGTGCAGCAAGTGTACCTGAGGAAGGTGCAGTGCTTAGTAATGAATTCTGAGTAGCTATAGGTAAGGCTATAATGGCTAAGGTAAAAATAGTGGAAAAACATGGCATCCAAAGAGATCTTTGCTATCAGAAATATTTACCTGATTTCATTCCTATATTGGCTTAACTTAATCTCCTTTATCAACAAAATTATTTTTCCAGTAGCAGTGTTAAAAGGGAACGCAAATAAATGAGTTATAAACCATTGTATAAAATACACAAACTTGTTACTAACAGCAAAATATGTATAGAGAATGGTTTCCTCTGATCTAGAAAGACGGAAGAATGAATGAATTCCAAGTAATTTTTGGCATTTGCTATTTGGAAAAGAAGAAGCCTTGGAGGTAATTACAAAATAGCTACTTAAATGTACAATCAGTTGCTTTTCCGAGTTTTGAAGAGCCAATGGCAGAGTGGTAAAATATGAAAATGATTCTTAGAGAAGCATTACTGTACAATATCAACAATTGTTTCTCTCTCATTACTACTCTATCTTTTTTCTACTATGTCATAAAAGCATTGTTAGAGTAAGTTTTACCTTTTCTACCACTTACCTTGCAACAGGAATATATTGTATTTTAGATATATATATATATATGATTTCAATATAATACATACATATAATATATATAACATCTCCAAAAATTTTTTTTACAACATAAATAATAAAAAACTTTGCAACATAATAGAAACTGAACAGGAATGATCATATTGCATGGAGAGAGGATAGGTGTGTGGGTTTCTGTTTGCAAAATGGATTTCCTTGTCACTTTTAGCTTTACAGAGGTTTCTGAAATTAGTTTTAAAAAGTATCTTTTGAGATTAACCATTTACTTATCAGAGTGGCTGAAGGCACAAGGAATTTCCTTTCCAATCTCCCTAAGATCTACAGACTACTGTTTCCCTCCAAACTGAGAAAGTTTCAGGGGCATCACATCTGTATTGGTGAACAACCAGTTGCTAAATTCCGCCTGGCAATCTGGGCACTTGTCTCAGCCTGGCTACCAGCACCAATGTGCCCTGCGTGCCTCAGCCAGGTACGGTGGCATGGGGCTCTTTCTGGTGAGGCCCCTGCTTCTGCCCATCTTGCTGCCACCCTCAGCTCCTTTCTCACTTTCTCTCAGGAAGCAGCCTGCCCTTGCTGTCACCTTACAGGACCATGTTTTACAGACTGTCACTGAGAAAATATTTAAACCTCCTTATTTATTAGCATCTTTTAAACAGGACAATGCTCACATGGGGAATCAGATCTCCCAAATCTTGATATATGATCAGTTCCTGGCAGGATGGCGACCGGACTCACTGTAAGTTCCACTAAAAGGACCTTTGCAGTGAGGTCTCCAGATGGATCAGCAAATCTAGAGCAGCCAGATTCTCCATTACAGGTGCTAATCAACACATTGGAGCGCATGGATATTCACTGTGAATTGCCAAGTGCACAGGAGGTAATCACCGGGACTCTCTGAATTTCCTACCTGGAGAGCTCTTGCAGCAATTAGTGAAAAGTTTTGTGGTGAATCTGGGGAGTCAATACCCTCATCCCAAATCAGTCCATGGGTTCATCTCAGCAGAAACTGGTCAGGGGGCTTCTTTGGTCAGCCAGGGAACTGGTGATTGAGTGAACTGGAACTGCACATTGGCACAGACACGCTACCCAGCTACACCACAATTACAAATACAGGACAACTTGAATTTAATCCTTATATAATATTTATAACTTAAATTCTGTAGATCTTTCCACAAGCAGATATAAGTTTTTCAGCATTTAAAAAAAATAAAAATAAAAATTGTGCCTGTTAGGAAAATTTGGTCTCTAAACCCACTAAACTTCAATTAATAGAGAATAAAGATAAAATTTTATCACACTAATGATTAGGACTTTTGTACGCTGCAGTAACAGAAAATTGGTATCTAATAGCTGGCTCAGAGTTGTCAGAGTGGTAATAACTTTGGACAAAATTTTGGAAACAATTTTGGTACCTACCTTCCAGTCACAGAATGGGAGTTTCTCTCTTCCTACAGGAAAGTACAATAAAACCAGTTTAATAACATCATCAGTTTTGTCAGAAAAAGCTGACGGCTTGTTCACTACATCTAAGTCCCATCTTGAGCTCTTCCTAATGGAAGAGTGTTTTGCTATTGGAAACTTCCACTGTCCTTGCTGATGTTAATTAGCTGCATGAGAGAAGCCTAAATAGGTTAACATGGACCACAGCATGAGGTTCTTGTTGAGCGATGGAATAGTTTCTGGGCCTGTGTGTTAGCACACACATTGCTATAATGTCCAAGTCCTAATGAAAATAAATACTTCAGGGATGAAGATGATGAATCACTGAAAGATTTTACAAACCTTCCCTACATTTTGTCTTAAAATGTTGTCTCATGTGTCTGTCACAAAGGTACATATGCTAACAAAATGGTTTTCGCTTTCTTCTCCAGTGGAAAAAAAATAATATACAGGGTTCTGCAAACATCACCATGGCAAAGACACAACGTTTTCTTTTGCTTGCTGGCAAAGAAACTGAACAAAAGGAAGGTACCTTTAAAAAAAAAATATGAGAAGAAATACTGAAACACCTTCAAAGAAGCCAAAGAAAACATTGTTTTCTCCAAAGAGAAATAAAGGTTGGACCAGTCCTATATTTAATTCTTTTTTATTTCTCTCACACACCTGAGTCATGTTCTCATTGTCAGCATGCTTAAAAAGATCCTCACACCTCCATAAGTCCCTTAATGGCCACCCTCCATAAACTTTACATTGTATAAAATATATTGTATAAGGTAATCTAATGAGTGCTTTCATAAAAGCAGGTATCCAGATATTTTAAAAGGTTTCTCATCTTTTCCAATGGGAAAAGTTTCAATTTAAAAATGGGACTGACTACACAGTCAAAATTGCTTTCCAAATTTAGCTCATAGGGAAATGACAGAATGAGCAGTGGATTCAGCCTGCTTTTCTTCTCACTCTTTTCCCACTTATTCAGTCCCAACTGAACATCTTTTAGAAGCTATGGAGTCTTCCACTATCATATATCAGAAAAGGCTGCATGAAAGCTGTAGCAGTCAGCTTCTAGTAACACTCTGAAAGGTTTCTGGGGAAATAATTCACTAAGGCAGAAAGAGAGATGAGAATGGGAAGCCTGAACTAGTTGGAGCTAATATATTACTTGAAAGTGTCAACAGCAGCAAAAGTGTTATCTGCTGTTTGCAGCAAGACTGGATACATGTCATGCCTGGATTCCTACTTTACTTACCCTTGGACTCATCTTAAGGGATGGGAACCGTTTGACTTTATAACTGTGATTAAATCAATGTTCTTTAAAAGACTTGGAGCTTTCATTTCTAACCACTGGAGTAAGAATTGGTCCCATGCTCCCAGCAGATTAGACAAAACTGAATTTTGCTGTCTGGAGTAGAAAGGCAATATGAATTTTGGGAGGAGAATGACAGTTGATAAATCTTTCTCCTTTCTGCCCTCCAAAGGGACAAGGCTTTCCTTTTCCATGGAAGAGGAATTCTTCAGGATCATACCAACAATAGTCTGCAGGTCTGAGAAATTTAAAACCCATTATACTCCCACTAGCTCCACAGAGAAGATGTTGTGCTCAATGTACCAGAAGCATGTGGCTGATTTAAAGGAAGTCCAAACTTTTGTCAAAGGATTGGTGCAAGGCTGCATACACTGACAGCAAGACTGACAGGACGACCTGTTAATGAGGGTGTTTTCTTACCCTCAGCAATCTACCTAGGACAGGTAGCTGTCTATCGCAATAATGCCAGCCTAGCTTCAGCCAAAAGGAACAGGACTTTTCTGCTATTCAAGCAGAACATGACATAACAAATACCAGAAAATTTAGGTCTGCCTTTAAAATCAGTTTGAACTTTGTTAATGCATTTACTGGAAGAGGAGTAAATTATTAGGTGACCTTAAGAGCTTAATTAACTACATCTTCCTTTTTACTCCATTTCTTCATGAGATAAAGTGGGTTATATTTATGGGTAATCAATTCCTAAATGTACTAATTTAATTGTTGATTCAATGCTATTTTGTGGTAACACACACAACCTATTAAAAGCAGTTGGAAAAAAAAAAAAAAGCTTTAAAAGCTCAATTATAGGCCTAAAAGTAATGCTGAAGACTAGGTGTGATTCAGTTTGAAGCTAAGACATGTAAATTTAAGTTTCTACAAGCTGGAGTGTATGTGCATGCAAGGTCTCTAAACTCATCCTGTGGCTGACATTTTGGGCCCAGTTTGGCTTTTGAAATACAGCCATGTGCTGAGATGTCATAGTGTATCTTAGACATCTCCACCAGGATATGTATGATACAGATCATACAGGAGGTTCACACCTTCCTGCAACAGCAGCCAGCAGCCAGACAAGATACCCTAGAAGGACTGAAATGGCACTAGCTGCCCACGTGAGGAAATGGAGTACAGCTCTTAATGGCTAATCAGTTAAATGTCTTCCCTGTGACTGTAATGGCTGCCATGACAGTGATTGACAGCTGTCTTAAGAAAGCTGCATTAAAGAATTGGAGACATAGTGCAGTGGAGGTTTGACTTGACCAGACATGGTCATGAGCTTAAGAATACATTTCACTCATGTAGCAATGGAAAAAAAAAGTATTTGCTGACTGGGTAGAACATTCCCTCTACAGGTTTGTGGATGATGCCAAATTGGAAAAAGGGGTCTGGAGGTCTGGGCTGCCATGCAAAGGGACTCAAACAGAAGAAATTGTCTGACAGAAACTTGGTAAAGTTTTAAAAATGTAAACACTGAGTCCTGCACCATGAACATAATAACCCCACAGAACAGTACTGACCGGACATCAACTGGACAGAAAGCAGTTGAGTAGAAAGGGAGCTGGAGGTCCTGGTGGGCAGCAAACTGAACGTGAGCCAGCAGTGTGCCCTTTCAGTAAAGGAGGGCAACAGCATCTTGGGCTGCGTTAGAAATGTTGCAAGCAGGTCCAGGGAAGGGATTCTTCCCCTCTCTTTGGCATTTGTGATACTACATCTGGAGTACTCTTCCCAGTTTTGGTCTCCTTTACCACAGGAAAGACAATGACATGCTGGAGAAGATCCAGCAAATGTTTACCAAGGTAATTACAGAGCTGGAGCACATGTCATGTGAGGAGAGGCTAAGAGATGAACTTGGTCTAGGAAGAGAGGCTAAGGAAGAAATGTCATAGGTGCCTTTAACAAGCTAGTGGAAGCATATAGAGAAAACAGAGCCACGCTCTCCTAGGATGAGAGGCAATGGATGCAGTTTAAAACATGGTAAAGTCTAAACAGAAATAAGAAAATCTATTTTTATTGTGAAGGTGGTTAAATTGGCTGCTCAGAGAGCTTGTAGAATATCCATCTGCGAATACATTAAAAACTTGACTGGATAAAACCTTAATTTACGTGATGTAAATCGGCTCTGTTTTGAGCAAGAGTTTGGCCAAGATGACCTCCAGAAGTTTCATCCAACCTAAGTAATTTTATGATTAACGATACTATGATAGTATCAAAGAAAAATGTGAAGTGTAATAATGTTATGAAATCCTGCTTTTTTATTAGTCTATGGATAAAGAAATAATGGTTTGTAAACAGTTAAACTGCAATATTCTAATGATACTGAGTTACAGTTGAGATTTTTTTCCTAATGCACACTTTTGAAAAAACTTGATTAATTATTGTTGGAAATGCAAAAAACTCCAGACCTTGCAAAAAAGAGAGTCGGAATACTTTTACAGGCAGCCAACACAGAGAGAGTGTGAGCTGTTTGCAGTCTTGCCAGTTTGTATTTTGTAGGACTGGTCTGTCATTACTGTATTGCATAGATAAATAATTCTGTGTATGTGTGCGTAAGGATTTGATGTAATTCTGTTCTTCCATACATATAAAGTGCAGGGGTAACTTGAAATGCAAATCAAATAAAATGAATTGTTCCTTCTGCATAAGCTAATTTTATACAAAAGCCACTATATTTATTGACATGCTTTTAAAAATTAACTTTACAAATATCTCAAAAACAACAACAACAAAAAATAATGCATTTTTCCCATCTGCTGTACCTATTTATATCTATCAAGTAGGTAGATTTACATTTTATAAGATGGAAAGGGCAGAGACACAATCTGTGAAGCACAGTCCATACTAAATGTGGATCACACAACTGTTAATCGAGTTGACAAGCATATATTTAGAAAATATCTAGAATTATTCAAAGGGATACAGTTTTGTCTTGAGTATAATGTAACAGGAAAAATGGGGTCAAGAGAGAAATACAGAAAAAACAGACTTTAGCAGTAGTTTGCTGACAGCAGAGTTCAACATATCTATGGAAAACGTACTGAATTGCTGAAAACTGACTTGTGTATTGATAGATTCAAGTATTTGGTCTCAGCTTCACAACTTTCTTGCAAAACTGAGTTGTTCTTTTGGTCCTCTCCTTCTTTTCCGATTTTAGCTGGCACACAACTATACTGACAAATAAAACTACATTCATACATGTCCATAGTTCATCACTCCAATCAAGCCTGATCTCTTCTTTAATCTATGTTCACAAAACATAATTATGGAAATGGAACAATTGCCTCCACAGCAAAAGTATATTTTGCAAGTTAACAGAATTCAATGTTTCTGTCAGATTTAAACAACTTTGACTTTGATATAGCATTAGTCATGTAGATTAAAACAAGACTACAATTGTCTTAGTTAAGTGACAGCTTTCAAAAGATCTTCTTAGCATTAATTCTAAAAATGCCCAGGATTCTTTGTTCTTATGCATATAAAATTATTGCATTTTAGGAACAGAAGTGGCAATAAGATATTTTAATCTTCTTGAATAATTTGTATGAAGTTACAAAGTAAATCAAATTTGCTTTCAGATTTACAGAATTGTAAAACTCCACCCAATTTTTTCATACTTTGTAGTTTCTCTTTGCACTTACTTAAAATCTCTATGTTTTTACTAAGAAAAAAATTACCCAAAAAAATACTACCTCTCATGAAGAACTCTGCAGCCCCATCTCATGGCACTTCCATCCCTGTTTTAAATAAGTAAGCATCTCCTCCAGTAGGGAATTAAGACCTTGAAGTTACAGTGGCTTAAATTTGGTATTGATTCTAAGTAAAATGAAGCAGATGCACAACTAGGAGACTAATACCTCTTAGAATGTTGCAGAGAGAGATATGCAGAGAGATAGTAACATTACTGTCCTTGTGGAGGACCAAAACAAAGTGACAGGGCTTTTGAAATAAAAGGCAAATAAAGAGTGAATGCACATATGAGTTTCAGGCAGGCAGCAGATTGCATGCTGTCAGGAGGAATGTGAAAAAGGAGTTGCTTTTATTCAACTTAAACTGGAACAAAAAAAAAAAAAAAAAAAAAAAGAGTAATTTTCAGTGTTAGTTAGTAAAGTCTATTTTAGGAGAGGATAAAGGCAAAGCTTGAAGCCACACATTATATTTCCACAGCTTTTCTCTGCTGAATATAAATTATGTTTAATGGCTTTACTTCACACATATTCCAATTGACTTAGGGGCATGGCCAGCAAACAAATTGGCAGTACTGACTTTATAGCCTTGCACTTCATGCTCCTCTTAGCCACTAGGACTCATTTTAATCATCTCACCTCGTTGTCCCAGAGAAATATTATCAGATATGAAGAAGATTGCTGGCAAGGCTCTAAATTTCAGATCAATATTCATCACAGTATGCAGAATGCTAAGATCAAATCCAAAAGAAAATTTCAGCACTTCAAATTAATTTTGCAATGAGTTTTTACACACAGAACAGAGTTATTATTGGCTTCCCTAAGTCAGAGTTATGAAGAGGAAAAATATATTTGCCAAGGCAAACTTTCTGATTGGTTAGCTAAAGTTAGTGACCTCAGTGAATATGAAGGGCCAGCAGTACATGGCATGAAATTGCCTAAGCATTGCTTGCAACAAGAAATTTTGGGTTTACATCTCCTGCATGCAATTGTGAGACTAAGGGGGGATATGATTTCTAACATGAAATTTATGCATAACACATCTGGTATGTTAAACATTTTAAAAACAATAATTATGTGGAAACAAACAAAATAACCTATTAAAATTATTGATTCATGTAAAAAAAAAAATAAATCCTGCTGCTGAAGAAGATACTATTCTGAAGTCCATTTTAGTGAAACAATTTAATTTAACCTGTTAAATAATGTAAATTTGTCAAATTTGTATGTGCAGAAAAATACTAATTCATCAAAAATTAAGTTTTCTAGTTAAAGTGGCAGCAAATTGTATTTATGAAACTATTATACTGTCTCCGAACCATTCCCTAGTTTCTCTATCAATCTTTCCTCACAGCTGTAAAGGCCTCTAGAATATCCTCACAAATGGAATAAATTCGCAAAATGAAAATCTGTTTATTCCATCATAAGCAGAAAAATGGTGTTTGATGATTGTTTTGTGCTTCATTCTGACTTTATCTTGAATAAGATTTTCAGAATTTGAGTAAGAATTAAATGTAAGAAAACTCAAGATCTTATGGAAGAGAATTTTTGTTTTAAACAGTCTTTCTCACTTTCCCTCACGCATTTTACTCATTCATTCTTTCACACAAGCACCAAGAGGTGTATATCCAATCAACTAGGTTGTCTTCCTAACATGGAAGATAAGGTTGCCAGCTATCAAGTCATCTCTTAAGTTCCTCTTTATTGGTAGCAGTAAACTGATTTCCAGCTAAAATATTTTGTAGTTCTTAAAAGTCAACACTTGACATGATCTGATCTTTCATCCTTGATGTCTTCTGTCCCTCATTTCCCTCCCTACAAATCTGAGGCCAGGTTGCTGGTCGTTGAATTATTTTCCTATCTTATGGCTAAAGTTCATTTTCCTGTTGAAATGACAAGAGGAGGAATAACACATGCACACATTGCCATCCATCTGTTGTAAGAGTGCAGATCTTCTACTGAAAAGTCATATGTACTGTGGTCTTGTTGCAAACATACCTGCTTCAGTACTCACCAGCTTTTTGTTGTCAGTCATGTCTTGTTCCGAATACATGCCATTTTCTTGCTCTCTTGTTTTTTTCCTGGTACTTAGCAACCCATGTATGCCCATTCATACCTCCCTCATGCTAGTGTTTTACAGATCTCTATGGAAGGTGCTCGCTGTCTGCAGTCTTTTAGAGAAGCACAGGTATAAGAGTCAAAAATGACAGCATAAAGAGAGTCATGGTCAGATAAACTGAAGTCAATTAACAAGAATTTGTTCTGCGCAGGAAGTTTCTGGAGCAGTAACATGCATGGCATGTTAACCAGAGAGTTGTTGGATAAAAAAAGATGTCGTGTATTAGAAATTTGCGAGTTGCATTCTTCCAGAGGTTTTGAATAATATAAAATTGCAACAAAAGCATGTTCACTCTTTAGTTTTAGCCTCTTAAAATCTATCTGAATTCTTAAAATCCAGGTCTGCTCTGGTGTCTTCCTCTTCCAGTATGTTTCCTAATACCGCTGCCTTCCTTGTTGCAGATTCTGCAAATTCTTTTTTATTTCCTTAAGAGATGCTCAGAACCAATACATACTGTTCATTTCTAAAAGCCACTGGGGCACATGTTTTTTTCACTGTTGGCTCACTTTTGGGAAATTCCACTAAAGGAGAAATCTAGGCAGTTCTTCAAAGCTCTAATTGACTCAGATCAATTGTTACAATCATCTGAGCATTTTGGAAGATATGTACACCTTCATTCTTCTCTCCCTCTCATTTTTTTGTTTTTAACAACAAAAAGGGGTATTTTCAGTATCACACAGTAATTTATATTTTCTCATTCTGGTATGCTTTTTCTCTCTTCAGCTATTCTTTGTTTGTTTTTCATAAAATGTACTATGCTGAAGAGAACAGTCTAGCTGTTACGTTAGCAAAATGGACAAGAGGGGAATGATTTCTGTACTCATAAGGTAAAGTATATCCCAGAACAGAGCTTTATATTTTTCATTTTATTTCTCTTTCCTTTACTACAATATTGTATCATTGACTTGATTTGCAGTCCATTGAAGCTTCTAAATCTGTTTTTAAAATAGTACTATGAGACAGTTATTCTCTGTTTTTATATCTCTCAATTAAATTTTTCCTTCTTTTTATATTATATTGCTTTTCTCTTTTGTGGACTTCATCTTATTAAATTGGAGTAAAAAATGATTTTGACAAGCTGATTTGGATCTGTCTTTGAAAGTGTTTACTCTTTTCCTGGTTTGGTGGTATCTGCAAAATGTCAAAGAACATTTCATACTCCATTGTCTGAATCATTCATGAAAACAGTGATTTGAACTGGGTCCATCTCCAGCCTTTGCAAGGATCTCACATCATATATTCACATAGTCTGAGTGAATTATGTTACCAGCTGAATGTGACTTTTAACCTGTTGTGCACTCACCTTACAGTGTTTTTTAGCTAGGTTGTTGAACTTTTCTGATTGTACTGGAAAACACTGGAAAGCAGTATGATTTTAGAGAAGAGATGTTGGGTGGCCATCCTTTCTTCAAGGGACTCAGCATCTTAGGTCATTCTCCTCCATTTTTTTCAGTGCTAGCAATTATGTACCCCTTACCCATATCTTTTGTTCATGTCTTTTATTGGTTTACCATAAGCATACACTGAGACTCTCTGACATTTCCCATCTTTACCTTCTCCACTATTTTAGTTTTACTCTGTGAAGTTCTAGCAGTTGTAACAACCAGTCAAATACATCTTCTGACCAAGGGTTATCTACAGAATTTAACTTCCAAACTTGCTTATAAAAACAATACTTGAACTACCGTACCATTATTTGTTCAGGACCCAACTCCAATGCTGACCTTTCCTTAGTAACCCAAGTTAATAAGGTTAGTCTAAAACTAATGAGGGACCATGAGGTCTATACATATACATATACATAAACATAGACATATTGATGTACATACACCTGTGTACATATACATATACAAATACATACTGTTTGTATGGTTG
>JAVJGJ010000037.1:6611330-6624857 GCA_035590215.1 Microhierax caerulescens
GTTGAGGGTTCCCTTTTCCTACCCAAAGTTGTAACTACTATACTTTGTCTTGGCACACTTGGGCTTTGTACTAACAGCACACCTCTATTTCAAAGTAGAAAATCAGGGAATAAAAAGGGTCAGAGGATTGGGCAGAACAGCAGTTTTGTTAGATAAGAGGAATAACGGTCTCCTACTTGTGTGGTTTCCGTTTTCAGTATTCTATTATGAAGTATAGAGTCTGACATTCTACCATGTCTGACATCTGTAATTATCCTCACGTTCTGATTCTGTGTTTCCTCCCTCTTTCTCCTGGTTGGCTCTATCCTTTATTCAAGAGAACAGTAGTGTCTTTACCTTCTTGTGAAATGAATTATGCTTGACTTAAATATCTATTATTTTTCATGTATAGAAAGTATTGATTTACTAGGTTCATTTGTTGGCTTACATAGGTCATGGCTTGTTAATTTCTGCCCTGTATGATTTTTGGTCCAAATTGTTATAACAGGTTGCTGTAATAATAACAGTTTGCTGTTGCGGCATAAGGGTTAGGTCATTGTTTACGTCAATTTTTTTACTTATAAAATAATGACAAAATCTCCAAAGTCCTATGGCACTAAACTGACCAGTTTGGTAATCTAATTTGAGCTGGTGTTCTATAGTTTTTCAGCATCCTGAAGGACATGCACATTGCATGCGTCCATGGAGGAATCTTCCCTTTTGGATCATTATTCTGAAGTTACGTAGACGGTTGGGCACTGGGCAGATAACAGCTTATTGCAATTCATTACCACATGAAATTGGACCCTTCAGATAGTGACCATTTTGATCCCTTTAATGACATTACAAGTTCAGACTAGATTTTACTTTGTTCTCACTGGTTTCTCTTGCTCATCTTGGCTGAGGTTATGCAATAGCCACTTTGCTTAACAATCAACACAAAAATTTTAGGTATTATTTCTTACGATACTTTGAAAAATCCATCTCAACCTCCTGGTAACTACAAGTAAAATGCATTTTCTAACTACTGTTTATTTTCAGTTCAGCTTAAGTTTAAAATCTGCAATATACAGACACCTTCACTGAAACCAGAAGACATAAACAGGAAAAGCTTTAGTAGGAAAGCCTAGGCCTAGTTTTTGCTTCTGTACTATGTTGTGCATAATGTCATCCCTTGTCTTAGCTATTACTACACATCCTCAATACTGTTTAAATCTGTTGTTCAGATTGGGCCTATAAGGCTGCATTTTTCTGGTTTCCCTATGAGGTCTCGTGGCATTGTGCACAAAGCTTTATTAAAGTAAAGCAATCTCATCTTCTGCTTCCTTCGTATACATTACACTAAAACTTACTATGTCAAAGAAGGAAATTAGATTGTTTTGACATGATTTACTCTTAAGAAAGTTGTGTTGGCTGGTTTTTATCACTTTTTTTATTTTCCTGTAGAGTGCTTATAAACTGACTGTTTAATAACTTCTCCCAGTATCTTTCCATGTACGGAAAACACAGTGACTGGTCATTGATTTCTGAAGTCTCCCCTTTCCTAGGGGAATGTTATTGTTTGCCCTTCTTCAGTCCCCCGAGACTTCTTTCTTCTATAAGATCTCAAAAAATAATGACTTGTGTTTTAGATACTACTTTGGCTATTTCATTAAGTGCTCAAGGTTTTGTTCCTTTCCTCCACCTCTACCCTTGCCCATCTAATTGCATCAAATCTATCTAAATACCTTTTACCTTATCATTTTATGTTGAGTGTCAGTATTAGAATTAACTACACTTGCTATCTGGTCACAAAGATAATATGGAAATAAGAATATGTCCTTCTTGAAATTTTCCTGTTATTTGATTTTTTTTTATCATAAGAAATCTTAATTTTCCTTCCTTGTCTTCAAGCTTATAATGTATTTATAGAACCTTTATTATCTCTTCCTGGGTTTAATCTATTTTGTATCTTAATCTTCCAGGTTTTATCCCTAGATGATTGTGCTCGTTCTGTAGACCTCTGCTTAAATTTGCAGTTTTGCTTTCACATTCTCTACGATATCCTTTCTGGTTTTTTTGTTGTTTGTTTTTTTTATTTATTTTCCCCCTGAGTCTAACAGAAATCCTGGTTTAGCTATACTGTATTTTTAATAGGTTTCTCCTGTTCCTCTACTTCTGAAAATATCTATTTATTCCCAATAGCTGTGAATTATTCTGTATTTTTCTTTTATGGAAAGTCAATTCTTGCTATGTCACTCATCTGACTACAAGATGAGTGAAAACTTACAAAAAAAAAGCAAACCCAACCTATTATTTAATTATTTAATATTTCAACCACTTTCCACCTGTATTTTTCTTTAGAATTGTGAACCTGATCCTCCTGTGACCATCCCTGGTACCTTTCAGCTTCTAATCCTCAACCACTTCTTGTCAGTCGGAATTGAGTCTGTATACAATAGTTTCTTAAATTCCTGTTTCACATTCTGCCCAGTGCATTCACTAAGGTCTGTTAGAAGTTGTATCTGGCTTTGTTGCTTTCTAACAGCGATTGGATAATTAATGTTTGCTTTTATCACTAGCTCTTTTTTCTCATGTTGCCAAAGGTATCTGATTTCCTACCTGTGGTACAATGTTTTAAAAGTCTTTATCATTACAAGTCTTTGGTCTTTTCCTCTTTATATTAATCCAGAAAAAAAAGTTCAGTTTCTTCATCACTATGTATTTAGATCAAATATATCCTTCTTAATATATAATACTTCTTTCCTTTTTAGTTCTGTATTTGTCCTCGTAAATTCCAATTCTGTGACTTGTCATGAATGTTTGCGGTTTCAGTGAGTTTGCAGCTTTGTCTAAATATTAGGACTTCAAGTTCTGCCAGCATTTTGTACTCTAATGTTTAGACACTGCAGTTCATTCTTCTTCCTTTTCCCTCTCCCATTAGTAGAATGAAACAACCAATTCTCAACTCCTTTGGTTAGATAAGAACTGTGTTTTATTTGGAGGGCTTTTATCAACAGGTCCCCTTTAACAGTCTAAAGCAGGGGTCCTCAAACTACAGCCTGCAGGCCAGAATCAGCCCCCCAGGGTCTTCAATCTGCCCCCTGGTATTTACAGAACCCCCCTGCCCCCCCCCCCCCCGCCAGGGGTTGGGGGGGAAACCAAGCAGCCGCAGATGACTGCCTGCCACTTCATCCATGCACCGGCCACCTGGTTAAAAAGTTTGAGGACCCCTGGTCTAAAGGTCCTTTCACTAGTCTATTGAATTGATGATCTCTGATATTGTAGAGTGGTTCTTGGATAGAAAGGTTTTGTAATTTGTTAAAATTTGGGTTAGGCAAACTTGCTAAAATGAAGCTTCAATGATAAATATGTCGAAAAGTGACTTACCTTTAACATGGCTAGTTTCTGGCTTTTTCTAACTAAGGAATAGGCTAACATACCCTTTGTAGTGTCAACTGCTAGGACTGGAATGTGTTTTCACTATGTAGAAAAAAAGTCATACTTAATGTCATAGAAAATTCCTCATCCTTGTGAAAGTCAAAATAGCTTCTCATCTCCTTTAGTACTACTGTCACCATAAATGTAAATGAGGTTGGATAAACCACCAGTATATGGCACCCCTAGCTAATGAATGTTGTGTATCTAATCCAAATTTAATTGATGACTTGAGTTAGTTTCAAGTTAAAAAGTATTAAACTGGTGGAGCTACAATTAATAACCGGCACCTGTTAACTGGGGTGATACCCTGATGGTATTTGTTTCTTCCATACTGAAAAGTCCTCATAGGACCCAGAGGAGCACAACACCAAAGAAGATGTAGTTAGTAGGAAGCTTTTGTAGAAAACTTATAACTTCATTATAAGGCTTTTCTGTATTAATTAGATAAGTTTGACTGATAATAAATTTGTAACTCCACATGTGTTCTTCTAATAATATTGTTTTGATTGCAACATCTTAATGGAACTCTATCCATAAAAAATTCAGTTTATGGATATTCATGTAGAAGTTACAAATTTTGCCTGGAGGCTTTATCCTAAACTGGAAAACCTGATGAACATCATCTGTTGCTTGTCTGATTTGCTCTCACCTCCATACCTTTGTTTTTTCTATATATACATGTATATAATAAACATATCCTATAAATATATATACAGATCATATAGAGAATAGACCTACCCAATATATTTATGCTTCTTACATAATGATGAAGATACAGTATCAAGAAGCGTGTTTGTTAAGTGCATGTCTAAACACAGAGCTGTTTATAAGTCTTCCCAGATTATAATGATTGTCCAGACTAGAAATGTTAGGTAGGAGGATCACTAGTACAGCATGAAATGGTAGTTGGTTGAACCTGAACAATTCAATTAGGAGATACCTTTCTCATGATGTGGAATATTCTGTCCAAATCTTTGACAAAAAACATAGGCTTAGCTTAGAGGGAAGTCCTATTCCTAGAAATGAGATACCAAAAGATAGATGTCTCTTTTTAGGACAAGTTTTTAGAGGTTAAAACAAAGGCGGAGCTTTCAGTAGTGTTAGTATGTTTTGTTTGATGGCTCTTATTTTACGTTTTTCCTTTGGGATAACTGTTATGAGGAAGAAAAGAGCTTGCTTCATTGAACAATCTAACAAGAAAATATTTCATTTACAATTAATGGTAGCTGTGGAATAGATTTGCCTCTCAATGGTCTGTCTGTATGAACATTATGTGTATACTGGCTTATGAAACTTGCTATAATTAGACTGTAAATCTGTCTGTCATTTTAATATAAACAGACCATTGGGGAATATAAAATAAGGGATAAAATCATGTACTTTTCTTAGTGTCCCCAAATTGAATTGATTACAACATAGTCAATTGCAATTTAAAATAAAGTTGATTTAACTGGTTAGTGTTCCTGATGATTAGCCTTCATTTTGATTGAAACATCATAATTATGTCATTTTAAACAAAACATTTAATAGCACCAGCATTATCAACATTGTTACTAGTAAAATGAAGCACAGGACATTGATGATTTGTCATTCATTGACAATGAAGCACACACAAAAATGAAGTCATTACAAGATGAACAATTATATTTCAAATAGAAAATGTAGCAAACACGAACGTATATTTCAGAAAAGTCCATCTGAAGTCATCTGAACTTTGCTCTGTTACCTTAAGAGGAATCCTTATATATCTTAAATATATGATGATATATGACTGCGGGATCTGTTAAGTGTACATTTTTCACTTGGAAAATCTGCAAAAAATACAAGCTTATGAAATATGCTGTCAGGATACATTTGGCACTAAAAGGTAAGAATGAAGTGTAAGTTACAGGTGGGGAAAGAATTGATTTGGATAACAGGAGCCCAACATATTTGTGTCCTACTCATTCCTAAATGTGAGATGAACCTATGTTATGTTGCTGCTTTATACCTTTACAAGGGAAAAAAAGGGGCACCTTATTTTTTCCTCTCTGGTATGCATGTTCATTGAGAGTGCTATGTTATATGCACTCAGCATTCCTGTTCTTATTGGCAGGAATTTATGCCACGTGCTATTCTTCTCATTCTTCTTCCAGCAGCAGCTAGGAAGGTGCAGAAAAGCCACATTCAGGAGTTGATGCTCTTATCACCATTGTTTGCACACCAAAAGAATTGTTTTTTTGTCCTTCCATACATACTTCCAAGATAGTTGGTGTGTTCAGGATATCTTACAAAAATGTGTTTTCGCAGTGGTTCTCTCTCAAAGACCTTCATCTATTCTACCAGTGTTACTAATCAAGTTGATGCCTATTGATCACTTGAGAAAGTAGTAAAATGGTGTAACAATAGATTAAAAAGTTCTGAGTATCAGTGCATGCTTTGGTAATTTTAACTGATCACAGCTACGTAGGGGCAGAGTAGACAGCTTAAAAAATTGGAGAGCTACAAACCATGAAATATATAAATCTGATATACTAGAACTAAAATTTATAAATCTACAGATGGATTAACTGCATATGATTTCAGCAGAATGAGAAGAGTAGAAACTTTGAGAACAGAATTTAACTTAGAACATTTACATGAAGCCTGTCTAGCAGAGAAGGCGTATACTGCGCCAGATTAAAGGCCCAGTCAGGATTCCTGTCTGTGACTGACTGACAGCAAATACTTACAGAAAAAGACAAGTTTACAGATGTTTTTTTCTTCCGGGACTTAGTGATTTGAGGATTTCCTGAGCCCTGCTACTGAATCTACTATACAATGTTATTGCTATCATTCTTGAATTTGATTATGTGGTATCTTTTGATCCTCTTTATATGTATAAGATCAAATTTACCTGTTTGCAGAGAACATGCTGTGGCAGCGAAAGTAATTATATTTTTAATGAAAAAATATTTCTTTTTATCTTTAAGTTTCTATTAGAAAAATTCTTCTGTACCACAAGCCATTCTAAAAGGCCAGTAACATACTTAAATTTATGTACTTTAATTTTAAATTACATCATTATCATTTTGGTATTGATGCTGCAGTCCATCTTAATCTATGTTTCAGAAAACACTGAAGATGGAATTTCAGGAGTACTCTGCTGCCACTGAAGTTCACGGGAACTTTATTTCTCAGCTGAAATTAAACTCTGTGTTTGGACATAAAGGTGTAGACTGTGTTTCATTCCATTAACACTTGCTTTAACCTATTCAGTCATGGTTGGACTTGATAATAAAGGTATTTACCAACCTAAACAATTCTATGATTCTGTGATTCTATTCCAGGCCCAGCAGGTGAATGGAGTACACAGTGACCGTGCACTAAGTCTGTTGCTTTTAAGGATGTGCTCAATGTACTGCATGTGTGTGATCTCATTGCATTGCTCTGGTACACACATCTGTGGAACTCGGTCTACTAGAGACAAGATAATCAGGCAATATGGTTTACAGATGCTGTCTCACACCCAGTCAGCTCAGATTATCTGCAATAAGCTATACAGATCTGTACAGATACACTCTTAAGTGCAGTAGAAAAAGTTATTTATTTTTGTTCACAATAACTTATTATTGTTATAGTTATCTAAGTTATCTATGTAATATATAAGTATAGCTATATAGTTACATAAGAATAACTAATTCTTAGTACTGGGAAACTACTTAAATTTGGGTATTAAGCAGGGTATTACCTTCAGATTAGGCAACACTTTATTCTCCTTCTACTAATTTTCATCCTTCTGCATGCCTTTCCCCCATCTGTGAAATGATACTTAGAAAGATTCTTATTCTGATAATATCCCTCTTTATATATGTATTGTCCTATATAAATTTCTATATAATAATACTCTTCTGTTTCATTTTCATTTATAACCCCCCCCCTTTTTTTAGTTAAATAAATACAACTCTTCAGGAACTTATAACATACTAGTTTCCTATTTTTTTCCCAGCTTTAGGACCTAAATATTGCCTCCAGGTGTATTTGCAAAAGAAACTACAGCTCTAGAACCACCTTACCTTTTGTTGCATTACAAAGTGTTAAGAATTTGACCAGTAAGATTGTGTACAACCTGCTGGATTTTGGTTGTTTTTTCCCCCCACTTTTTCCAGTGTCATGGTTTAACCCCAGCCAGCAACTAAGTACCACACAGCAGCTGGCTCACTCTGCCCCTGAGGGATGGAGAAGAGAATCAGGAAAAAAGGTAAAACCCATGGGTTGAGACAAGAACAGCTTAATAATTGTAACAAAGTAAAATATAAAAATGATAGTAATTGTAATGAAAAGGGAGATAGGAGAGAGGGGAATAAATCCCAAGAAAGACAAGTGATGCACAATACAGCTGTTCACCACCTGCTGACCAACGCCCACCCAGTCCCCCAGCAGCGATCAGCCCCTCCTGGCCAACACCCCCAGTTTAAGTAGTGAGCATGATGTCCTATGGTATGGAATATCCCTTCTTTGGCTACTTCAGGTGTCCTGGGTGTGCTCACTCCCAGCTTCTTGTGCACCTCCTCACTGGCAGAGCATGAGGAACAGAAAAGTCCTTGTCTTAGGGTAAGCATTACTTAGCTACAACTCAACCGTCAGTGTGTTATCAACACTATCCTCATACTAAATCCAAAACACAGCAGTGTACCAGCTACTAAGAATAAAATTAACTCTATCCCAGTCAAAACCATGACATCCAGATGTCTCTTTTTTTTTTTCTTTTTTTTTTTTTTTTATGGTTCTTACCAGAATGTGTTTTTGTTAACAAGTTCTGATAACATTTTTATTTGTCTATTTGATTTTGCTTTGCTTCAGATGGACGCTAACTTTTTTTTTTTTTTCTGCAAAATACTCTATCTGGATTGACTGATGAAAATATGCCATACCTATGCTGAAATTACAAACTTACTTTCACTTGTGGGCAAGTATATTTCAGTAACTTGACTGTCCTTTCTGCTTAAGACTGCTTTCCAACAGCCCACATTATGGGATTTTTTTCCTCAAAACTCTGTCTTTTCAGTCATGAAGCAAAGTTTTTGTATGCATAACACAAAGAAAAATGTCTGCTTTACTATCTCTTTTTCTATGCATCTGTATAGTGAAGTGTGATACAGTAAGTAATTCCAAAGAATGTGAAAATTCAGGCATGATTTCCTTTTTTTTTTCTCTGTGATGTGCATAAATTGTTCTAATTTTATCTTGAAATAATATGGCAAATTCTTCATCCTGTTTGCAGTTACAAGCAGACTAAAACAATATATGCTGACCTTTAAGAGAGCAGACTTGTGATTGCCAATTCAGCAAAAATCTTTTTGCATTATTTCAGATACCTGATCATTTTATTTGCATAGGAATTCTAGGAGGTTGTAACAGATAACAGTATCACTAAACTACTTGCTAATTGCTTCTAATGTTAAACTGGGGCAACTGAATCATACAGGTATATTAAATATTATTTTTTCTTTTTTCGGGGGAGAACATCTGAGTGAAATATTATTAGGTAAGGCACACCAAAACATAAATAAAGACAATCTGGAACAGATTTTCCATCAATATATGTATGTATATGAGAATTTAAAGAATATATTAATGTTTATAAAGTAGATTGAACTGTGATGTTATTCTTAAATAATTTATTACTTAATGCAGCCTTTTTAATTAACAACTTGTAACATCTTAGTCAGGCAAAGATGAGTAAGAAAATTTCTGATTAGTTTGGTCTTGCTAGATCTAACAGTTGCAATTAAATTATGCAATGTATGACAAAGTTTAATTCATAAAATGGCATGCTGGTTGCCATGAAGGACTTCAGAGGAACTCACTAAATTTTAGCAGTTGGTTAGGGCCACAATTGATATTATTTGACCACAAGCACAGAGAGATAAAACGATGGAAGATAAAAAGTTTAAATACTAGAAAACACTGCTTGGTTTTAAATCAGTTGCAAACCCTTAAAAACAGACTTAGTTTTTTCATTTCTGAGCAATTCTGCTGGAGTATCTACTCAGTATGTAGCTCTGATATCTTAAATCCTAAAACTGAAAGATATAGCTGGACCTCTTTGGCCAATGTTCTGGGCAACAAGGGTTGATTTTAGGAGAGGAAATAGAGTTGGGGGGAACAGACTGACATGTTGTTTACCATTTTCATGCAACATAGAAAGGAGGAATAGTGACTAAAGAGTCTGTGGAACTTGTGATTGCAGACAGTCACAAAGTGTGTGATAGGAGATCTGTCTGTGCATCTGTCATCACTTACAAAACCATTTTTATAAATTGTTTTCTAGGTGACCCTGGTCATATGTGTTAATATTCTACTATGTGTTCATCATGTTATATCTGCTTCCCATTTCTTTAAAAAATACTTCAACTAAGAATGACTAGTAATTAATCGGCATATAAAGTTGTATTAAGTAAAAATGTTAGAGTATTTTAATATAGAAAAATTATTTTCAAAATACTCTGGTGGTGTATTATTCTATTGCAAAGTTTACCAGTCTCTAATTTAGAACTAGACTCAAATTTGGAAATCATGTGACTAATCCAAAGAAATTACTAGTATGTAAGGTGCCTGACGCACCTCATGTGTGTTGTATCAGATGATTTACGATCTATTGGACATTTGCAAGATCTGATATGATGCAAGTAGCTCAGATGTTTCAATATTCTGACTGTACAGGACAGCATCAGAAATTGAAAAGATAATGTAAGCTCTTGCCTGATTGTTTGTGATGTTATTTCCTTTGTGTGGCTCTGTGATAAACTTTTTTGTAGCATGTGATGTGGTGTTTGGACCCAGTTGTAATCTAATGTAGGTTTTTTTTCTGCTGCATATACGCAGCAGATCACTCTGCTTTGTAGTTTGTATCTTTATTTTATGTATTTTTTGTCCCTGTCATTATATTCCTCTTTAAGGGCACAGAGGTAATTCAGGTAATCATCTTCTTCAAAAATTCAAAAATATAACTGTGAAAGTGCTTTACAGGAACCCTATAAAGGCCAATGGACATTTGCATTTCCCCCCCAGACTCACCAGTTATACTTTCTGCCTGTTTCTCCATTGTTTAGTATTGGGACCAGTAGTATTGTCTTTTTCTTTTAATGTGAAAAAATCAATTATCAGTAAAACTAAATGTTGAGACCTTGAGTTGTAAGAGAAGTAGCACATGAGTCCTAGAGGCAGAAACTTAACAATTTATCATCCAAAGCTGAACACTGTGTAAATGAGTTGGACCACTTAAGTGATCATTGTTCATTCAGATTTTTTGTTCTACAGAGAATTAATCCTTTCTTGGTAGTATAAATTGATAATAACTCCATTAAGACCCTATTGCTGGGGAAAAAAAAAAAAAAAAGATTCTGTGTAAGACTCCATTGAAACTTTTTCTGGTGGGCAGGAATGTCACCACTTACTCTTTCTGCATGTTGCTGTTATCCACCATCTAACTAAAAATGTGATGTAAATAGTCTTATTTTTTAAACGTAAAAATCATACTCTTTGTATCAGGGAATTTAGTTAAGTACTGAATCTAAAAGTTTGTAAGATTCAATAGCATTTGTTTCTCAGAAATTACTTCACTGCATTGCATAGTACATATATTCTGTGCATATATTATATAATATAAATATATAATATACTATATATTATATATATTATATATATATGAATGCATATATTTTTAATTATGCAAGTGAGATTAAGGATTTAGGTTTGTAATTGGACTGGACTGATATTTCTGCTTATGTAATTCTTAATCTGTATACAATATAAATTCTCTTATTTCAGCTACAGTAGTATTAAAGCTATGTTATCAGTCTTTTTTTTGGTTTGGGTGGGGTTTTTTGATGCACTGATAAAGACTCCTAGTGCAAATTTGCATATTGATGCTGTATTGTCCTTTTACAGAATGTACTGAGTTATTGAAATAAAATATTTCATCCTAGAATTTAATCTGACTTGTCCAGACTCCTTATAAAGAAAAGTTATATTAGCTTGTACACTTTGCTGAAAAGAGATTCTTGTGAAGGCAATGAAAATTAGACTGCTGTTTCAATGTGCAGAAAATTCTGGTAGCCAGACCTACATCTAAAAGTAGACTGATATGCTTTCTGCAGTGACTGGGGAAAGGTAAATGTGGCAGGGAAAGATCGTGACCACTGACCCAATTCAAGACCACAAGCTTCCATCAAAGTAATGTCTCTATATTTGCTACCATTTTTGAGTCAATGGATTTCTGATTTGAGAGTTTTCTGTAGAGCTTGTGCTACTAAATCTACTTTAAATTATATGCCTAGGTGGGGGTTATATATTAATGTGAAAACATTCTTTTCAATAAAAAAGAACAAAATTGATATAAGGAGTACCAGAAAACCTCGAAATATGAGAATCTAATATATCTACATATTAAATATATACTGAGAAACTATTCCTTATATTCCTAAGCATCTACTTGGAATCTATAATGCAGGCACTGAACTTGCTTATAGGCAAAAGAAAGAAGTGTGATCTTCTTAGCAAATTAAAAAAAAAATAACACCAACAGTATAGTAGACACAACTATGTTTGGCTCTAAGCCTGTTATAATACTGTTTAAGATTATTTGGTTTACATGGTAGTAAGTAGGTAGCAGAATGAAATGGATTATATATACTAGGAATTATATGACAGAATTAAATTAATCAGATAAAGGAAACTGAAGAAACAACTTTTTTTTTTTTTCTTAAAGCTTTTTTTTTGCTGCCAGAATACTTAAAACCAATTTAAATGGATTACCTGAATCATCTACTGAGAAGTGATGCACTGATTTCTGGTATTGTCCAGAATTGTGTGTTGAGGACTGTTAAAACTCAGTTGTTCAACTCCTAGTAACTTGTTGGAAAGAATACTGTATATTAAGGATTCCAGTATGGAGTTTGGCAAAAGATGAAGCTTCTAGGGATCAAATATTAGTGTTTCAAGAAGACCAACTGATATCTGTGAAAATCCAGTTCTCAATGAGTAGTGACAGACTTTAAATTATTAAAAGTCCAACAGAAAGTAAAAGCTGCTGGAGTCTTGTCCCTTGTGCTTCTTTCCAAAGGCTAAAATAAAAATATAGTGTTGTAGTAATGCAGGAGCAAGTAAACCCATACTGTATTTATTAGGGACTGCCAAAGAAATGTTATTCAGTGTAATAAGTCTCCATATATAGTCTTGGAAGTACAGAAAATAAGTAGACTCAACTGAACTACATAGAAACTTGTATCTTGTTTTATGAAGAGTTTGTCATAGAAAGCAATTCAGTGGTGCTCTATGAGGAAGAATGTTATTATAAGATGCCTTCAATAAAGAAGGATTGTGCTTACCTATAGGATAGCTAGGAGAACAGAGTGTATGCAGGCACTGGAACCTGAGCAGCATTTCTGGACTATTCAGCATCGAGGATGTTGTATAGCAGAAGAGCAATCTGTCTACGGAAGGGGTGCGCTGATACAAGCTCAGTTTTCAACCTGTTTGGCAGCTAGCCCTGAGCTGTGATTATCTTTAAAGGTTTCCAGTAGAAGTGGGTAAACTGAGTAGAGAAAAAATGACTCAAAAATCAATCAGAAAGTTATCCGGGCCAATGATATTACCTGCAGCCTTTCTTACCACACTCATTAGCTTTTGCACCATTAAGTCCTTTTCCACATGTCAGAAATCCTTTTCATGCTGACCTTCTGTCACATCCCACCAAGAAGGAGGGAAGAGTGACTCAGATTCACTGGTCCTCTTGGTTCTAACAGGGCATACACAATACCAGAGATCCATAGGTAAACAAAGACTTTTATTCCACAGTCAGGTTCACTGAAAAACAATTGGGAAGCAGAAATGCTTATCACTTGCCATGAATACAAACTTTTATGCCTTGCATTACTTACTAGAAAAAGGTAAAACAGAAAAAGAGAAGGGAGGGGGAGAGAGAGAGAAAGACAGAGAGATCACCAGTCTCGGATCCGGTGCTGGGCCTGGCAGTGCGGGGTGTGCCTTGTAGGAGTGCTTTCCAGAAATCCCTTCTTCTATCCTTACACTTATTCCCTCCTAAAATGGCACTTGCTTTCCTCTTTTATTCTTATCCTTCAGTGTGGACCATCTCTTATTAAAATC
>JAVJGJ010000037.1:6625016-6646552 GCA_035590215.1 Microhierax caerulescens
AGTCTTTAGTTCATACAAGGGAACCTTTTGTTTGATCTTGGGAGTGTTTGAGACCTGCCTTAGACAGGCTCAGGGGAGCCACCTCATCCCTCAACACCCCCTATTCCCTCAACTCCCTATTCCCTCAACAGGTTTCGCCTCCTGCTGTTCACACCCTTCTGAGCTTTCCTTGGTGTCAAGTTGTCAGTTTATCCAGTTAGCCTACACCTTCACCAGAAGATTTGTTGCAAGAAGGGTTGTTCTTTCACCAAGGAAGCATACTCCTTTTGAGAAACAATTCTGAAGTATCATTAATGAATAAATTTCATCTAAAAATGAATATGAATGCACTAGACTGTCAAGCCATTTTGGTGCCTAATGCTGGCCAGTCTCCAAAGCAGTTTGCTATCTCCATAGAAGTGTTGCCCAGGTTTGAAGTAGAAGGGAAGCTGATCACTTAATGCAAGTGCTTTGAAAAATAGATCCCCAGATGTGCTTGGGTAGCAAAAATCTAACTATAAAATAGATACATGATGCATGCAACCCTTAGGCAACGTGTATCAAAATTATATGTAAACAAAACTGAAGCAGATCTTTGTTCCTTGAGACTTAGATTACTGTCAGTACCTGAACTACATTGTTTAGATATTGATACAAAAATTTACCTTTCAGCCTGCAATGTCAAAACCTTAGCATATAGAAGAGGTGCCAACCTTACAACATGATGAACTGAATTGTGCATTTTATAGATCGGCTTACCCCTATTCTGAAACCATATCTTGGAAGTTTTTGTCTATGATCAAATTGATTAATCAATAACTAACCTTTACAACAAGAGAAGGAAAATTAACCACGTTGCATACAATTTACAGATGACTGCTGCTCTATTAATGAATAAGACAAATAGTACGCATTTTTAAATTATGGTAATATGTTTGATATTTGCTTGAAGAACTAATACTATTTGCAAAATGTTCATTTTCTGTCATGGTATAATGCAAATACAGTGCCATTCCTATGCATATTGAACAAAAAAAATTATGGGACTAGTTACTGCTTTGTTACAAGCCATTCATTGTCTGTCGCACAAGTATCGCACATTGAAATGCAAACCTCATGACTCTTCTGTGAAATCACTGTTCCTAAACAAAGCCATGGGATTATATATGCGTATCTGCTATATACCTTCACATGAAGCACAAACATAAATAGTAATTATTGTATAGCTGAACTGTAGCTGAAACCAGTAGTGTACTAAGATCACAGATCTTTAAACATGGATACTGTCACTTGGCATGAAAAATAGCACAATGTGGAGCTATCTTACTACAGTGTGGTAGAAAACTCAATAATGAAGATGGAAGAAGGAACTAACTTGATGTTCTTTTATATTCCTGGTACAATAGACAAGATTTGGTTTAATACAAAGGTGTATTAGATATTAAAGAAGCATTGCTTTTGCAGGCAATATCGTGCCTTATAGCACATGGCTGTATTGATGGTGGTGGGATATTTGCTGATAAACAAAGTACACTACTAAAATATCCCTTGGAAATTATAGCACAAATATGTGTTTTCAACCAGCACTAATCCCTCTGTTACAGGCTACCCTTCCTTTCTCTCCTCAATAACTAAAGCATCCGCCTGATAGAGCAGTGGAAATTACACTGCATATAATTGAACTAAAAGCTTTTGACTGCTTACGTGGTGGGGAATTTCAGTGTCTACACCATCAGTTGATTGAGCCCTGTAACTATAGCCACATTAGCTGTCATGTTTGATCTGCTCAAAATACATGCCTCATCTGTGAAGTGTTAAATTGCCTGGTGACTGTGATGGGAATATTTGCCCACATACACGTGTGTGGAGGTTACCCTTCAGCCATCTTACATTGACAGAGTAACATTAATGTGGCTACAAGGAGCGTGACTCCTCCCTGGACACTCTTGCTTCTGCACCAGGACTAATTATATTTCCTTTCTTACTCCACATGCCCCCAAACGGGAATTATGTTGAGGTCACTCCAGCTGGGGGTGGCAGTGTTCAGATACATTTGTATTCCCGGTTCTTCCCAGATCTGTTAGTTGACAGAGTCCTATGTTGTCCCTGATGTCAGATTAGCCTTTGCAGCTTTACCAATAGGGAAAGCGCTGCCCCACCCCCTGCATACCATGATCATCACCAGACTAGCAGAACAGTACCTCTCCCATTTTAAATTTTATTGCAAAGTCTTTTAGTTTTATTATTTTTCAGTAGAACAGTGAGATTTTATTGCATGTCCTGTTTGCAATTCATATGTTAATTGGCTTTCAAATCGCCTGTTGTTAGAGGAATCTGCTGCTTTGCCAGAATTGTTGATTTGAGTTCAGTCTGAGGCCAGTGCCTTGCTGTGCTGTACTTACGAGCCTGTTCCGAAACTCATTTCCCTGGGTCTTGTGAAGCCCTCCATTTTGCAGATGCACTAACTCCTTCAGACATTTTATGATAGCTCTAATTAGCATCCGTCTTTAACATTCTGCAATTTTCTGCAACTATCTTTCAGTTTTAGCAGTTATTAAATTGCCCCTATGAAGGTGCACTTTGAATAGACACGAGCAATAAAGATAACCCTGAGAAAAGCGGACCCCAAAATGCAGTGACAAGGTTTACTAATTATAGCAGTGGAATTAAGAGCGCATAATTAAGATAAAATCATCCAGTTCATGGACTGACAGAGCATGACAGTTTGTCAGAATATGGCCCTTCATATGCATCAATCCATTCTGTAATTCTTTTCTTCTAACTTTACAACACACTAGTTGGCTCAGAAAATATCACTTGTGAGCTGAAAACTTTTTTTACATGAATAAATGATTTATAAAATTCAAAGTAGTTTCTGTTATGGTAGTTAAATTCTCTAGAAATAGTCTCCTGGAAATGGCTTGCTAATGCCAAGAACACTCAAAAGGTTTCAGTCTTTTATAGCCATTAGTGATATTGCCTTACGCATTACCTGAATAAGCTCTGTCATATACCAGCTTTGAATTATTGCAAATCCTAAAACTTCTCTCAAGATCAGAGGGAAAAAAGGTTGTTCAAATTACTTAATTTTATATAGTTTGTGTTGTGATTATTTTAATAGCCAGATTATGGGAATGGACTGCAGTACCTTGTTTAGCATGCAGAAACATTGCTGCCTTCTACCACTACAGTCAACTTTGTTGATGTGGTGGGTTGACCATGGCTGTCTGCAAGACCCCCACCCAGTCATGCTCTCACTCCCCCTCCTCAACAGGATGAGGGAGAAAATAAGATGGAAAAGCTTATGGGTTGAGATAAGGACAGGGAGATCACTGACCAATTACTGCGATGAGCAAAACAGACACAATTTGGGGAAAAGTAATTTAATGTATTGCCCGTTAAAAAAAAAAAAAAAAAAAAAAAAAAGTTTGATGTGTCACGAAAATTTTGCAACTGTCCCATGCTGACCAAGGAGAGAAGGATGCCAAGTATAGAATTACAAGAGTAATTACATTCATGTGCATGAGGCGTCCCATTCACGTAGGGGCACACTGAATGCAGTTTTACACATGGTTCTTATAAATTTGAAGCATTCACATACCACGTGATTTGACCAGTCACTACTTGACACACATATTACTGTTTTGCAAATAAACTATAATTCTACAGTGTCATCATCCATCTGCTTCTTTCTTGATCTAGATGTCCCTGGAGTTGGTCTTGCTAGTTACTTACTGTGCTGGTTTTGGCTGGGAGAGAGTTAATTTTTTTCATAGTAGCTAGTATGGGGCTATGTTTTGGATTTGTGCTGGACACAGTGTTACTAACACAGGGATGTTTTAGTTATTGCTGAGCAGGACTTACAGAGTCAAGGCCTTTTCTGCTTCTCACACCACCCCATCAGTGAGTGGGCGGGGCGACACAAGAAACTGGGAGGGGGCACAACTGGGACAGCTGACCAAAGTGATATTCCATACCACATGACATCATGCTCAGCAATAAGAGCTGGGGGAAGAAGGAAGGGGGGGAAGGTTCAGAGTGACGGCATGTCTCTTCCCAAGTAACCGTTACACATGATGGAGCCCAGCTGTCCTGGGGATGGCTGAGCTCCTGCCTGCTGATGTGAAGTAGTGAATTAATTTCTTGCTTTGCTTGTGTGTGCAGCTTTTGCTTTACCTATTAAACTGTCTTTGTCTCAACTCATGAGATTTCCCACTTTTACCCTTTTGATTCTCTCTCCCATCCCACTGTGGGGGTGTGAGCGAGCTGCTGTGTG
The DNA here is from genome assembly GCA_035590215.1 of Microhierax caerulescens. Classification (NCBI taxonomy): domain Eukaryota; kingdom Metazoa; phylum Chordata; class Aves; order Falconiformes; family Falconidae; genus Microhierax; species Microhierax caerulescens. Next base: position 6,629,272 of record JAVJGJ010000037.1, read on the forward strand.
GGGCTTCGATTTTGGCTGAGGTTAAACCACAACAGTTATCTATAATGCCAGATAACAGAAGGGTTTCACAGAGGTGTTGGTGAGGCTAAGGTACTGGCATTATGTCAGTTGTCGAGAGGTATCCTTTATGCTTCAGGGCGGGACCTGTCCTCCTTACAAGGAGCTGGGGTCCTTCAGTTGTGCCTACTTAACCACGACTATGTCATATGCAATGTAAACTCTCTCTTAAAAAGTTCATACAATTTCATACCATAATGACCAATTGGTACAATAGTTAAGGAATGAGATTTTCCTAACAGATGGTGAGAAACAAAGATGAAAAAATAAAACACCTTCCACCTTCCCCATCACACATACCCTCTTCTTCCTACCCTACCTTCACTCCTTACTCCTCCACCTGCCACAGCACTCTCAATACTAGCTGGCTGCAACAAGCTCTTTTACCATCTCATGCCAGTTTACTCTTCATACAGTCCCTCTGCTGCCTTCTCCTCATCCAGAGCATGTGCTCTCTCTCCTCTTGCTTCTTGTTCTCTCCCCTTCTTCCTCGGCTGCTCCCTCTTCATTGTCTCTCAACCCCTTAACAGAACCAGCCACAGCTGCACCTTATCTACATCGACCAACCCACCGCCCCTGAAGCCAGCCCACATCTGTATATGATCAATGCTAATTAACCCAGCTGCATTCTTCTATAACTCCCCTTTTTTCTGTTAACATTTGATACCTTATGTTTTTAACAATCATCACAACCTTTTTACAAATAAATTTTTCATACAGCCTACAAATCCCCCTTTTTTTTTATAACATTTCATACCTTAGGTATTTAACAATCATCACAAAGTTTTTACAAATAAATTTTTCATACAGTTTGGACACACCTCCACCTACTGAGGGGTGCAGGGGGAGGGGGATTGGGGAGCTGCCAACAATCTACAGCAGCTCCTCTCTGCCCCCCCCTTCCCCCTCACACTTCCTTGCTCTGGCTGGGCCCTTCCCAGGGGCCGCAGGGAACCCCCTGCCCCGCCAGGGTCTGCCCCGGGGCCACGGGAGTGCCTGTGCCAGGGCACCCGGAGCCCCCTGCCCCCCTCCTGCTCTCCCCTCGGGGCTGGCCGGGCTGTTTCTCACCCCGTTGCCCTCAGCCCTGACTGCCGGGCACCGTTTGGCCCTTGGGGGCCACCACCACAGCCCCCCAGTACCAACACCTGGACACTGGCACCCGGTGCAGCACCCAGGTTTCCAAATATAATTTTCAATACAATCTGCAGCACCTCTGCTAGTAAAACAGCTCAAGCATTTTTTTACTTTTTTTTTTTTTAAATATATAGGCAAAACTGTCTTTATGACAACTAAAGAGATACTTGCATCACTGTTAGGTGTTCTACATTTCCTCCTCTTCCTGTATCTTCCTCATATCTTATTTCAAATATTTTTAACTAAACAGCACTTAGTAAAATGGGCACCAAGGTCACTGAAGGTCTTTCAGGCTTATAGTATTGTATGTGTATGTTTTCCTCATATTTGTAATAGAAACTGTGTTATGTGAAATATTTTTGTACATTAATAATTTTCTATTTCACTGTGTTTATCTGTTGATTTTCCCCCCTTGCATATTGTAGCTAAGCCTCTGAGTTTCTAATACATTGCAGGTATCATTCATTATACATGTGTGAACAGTCCCACTGATTTCAGTAGAAATCTTTATAAGGTTAAGTATATGTATAAACTTCTACAATTTTAGTCCAAGTATTTATATTTGGATTCTACAAAGGAAGACAAAGTATAAAAGCATGAAAGGAAAATGGGTGTTTTCTTTAATATTTCCCACAGGTTAAGGCAAAGTGCTTTTTTTAATGCACACAGTGAAATCATGTGGGTAGCTCCTTAACCATGTAACTCGTGTGTCTGTTTAAACTTACACTGCATAATTTTCATAATTTTTAAAGTAAATTTTCCAAAGATTCTCGTATATATTTAGTAAATTAGACCACTATATTATGGTTTATCTTGTGATTGATGCTTTAGGAGAGATGTTTGAAAGTGGCAAAATAAACACTGGAATGTATTAAATTAATCTGCATGCTCAGTTCTCTCATTTTTTGTGTGAGACAGGAAAGATCTTCACTACGTTCCCTAGAAATGTAGTCAGTAATACTACTAGCTGAAAATGAGTGATTGAAACTCTACAGAGGCCTGAACCGAGTTTTTTAAAAGTCTCATCAACTGGATGGTTATACATTTTAGGTTTGTATCGTGCCCGACGGATTACAAACACAATTAATGAACCTAAGAAATGTTTAAAGCATCTGTAGTAAACTAAGACACTAAAGAGAAATCTCCTTCTGCTGTTACTTGCATCAGTTTAAAGATTCAGCAGTGTTTCATAGACAAACTTGTTTTGCTTCTGTATTTTAATTATGCACTAATAGTGTCTACTTTATATTTTAAGTAAATAGCCATAACTGATTTTTCAGCTGCAACAAAAAAAATAATAAAAAATCCAATTAAAAAAAAATCTTTTGAACCATGTTTGACTTTTCTTCAGCAATCAAATGGTAATCAGATAATATTTAAGCTTTATTGAGTGATTTTCCTCCCAGTAATCTTTCAGTGCTCATTGGTAATAAATTGCTTTATGGGGAAAATGCTGTTTGGATTGATAGTGTTTTTAATTCTTATTTTGTATGTCAAATTACTTATTTTACCTCCTTGAACTAAGTAATAAATTTCTAAATGCAAAAATATCTATAATTTATTCAGTTAATGGCTTTCTCAATTCTACACATGATTTCCTGTTGAAAACAATATAACTTAAAGATGGCATTTGCGTGATACTGACTTAACTTACATATAGCCTATTTGTGAATATGAATTTTTGAACATCCATTACATCCACTTTTTGAAACCATTCCTTTGCACAATAATATTAATCCTGTATTTTTTTCTTTTCCTATGGAAAACTGTGTAAGGAAAATAAGCTCCTGTTCAAATATTTGCCCATGTTTGAGCCAGTAGTCAGCTACAAGATAGTCTTTATGGTCTGAGGACTATGACTTCTTAAAAAAGAGGAGAACACAGACATCAGTCTTTATATTCAGCATTTTTTTCCACAACTCAGTGATCTTCCTCAATTTTTCTGCTCCTCAAGGACCTATGAAACATGAACTCTGGGAGAGTCATTGTAAAATGAAACAGTGGATTTCTGTATATGAGCTCCGAGGTTTTGAGCTATATTGCTGGAAGCCAAAATTGAGAGATGATGACCAGTTGGCTTAAGAGGTAAAGCCTTTTCTACAACACTGTCTAGATGTTGCAAACAACATGGACTCAAAACATGGGTATCCCTGAAGAAGAAAAATGTGAAAAGAGGCTCTATGAAGAGAGGAGAAAACCAACCAAACAAAATCCATCAAAATCCCACTTTAGATGCAAAGTTTTAAATACAGATACCCAAAGACCAAGCAAATTGCATTCCAATTACTTGTTTCAACTTGGCTGGAACACACCACTCTTAACGATTATATAAACAATTATTTAACTGTAATGGCCAGCCAGACATAGGATTGCAATGGCTTGCAGCAGAATTCTAATACTGCTCCATATAGAAGTTTTGAAGGGAAGGGGTTTTATTTTTGTCCTGGAGTTCATCTCATTATTAAATGTTAGTTTCAAAGGGAAGTAATTCAGGAAAAATTTTGTAAGGAATGTTAACAGTTTTATTCCCGGATATGTAACAATGTAGGAATGTGACGATATATATCTACTTCAATCAATGTATAGCTATTTACTTGACTGAATATCTAGCTATCCTGTCTCATGAGAAAAACATTGACCTTTGTCTTACTGTGTATTACTTGTAGAAAAATAAATACTGACCTTTTCAGTTACTACCTATCTCTAAGCCAGTAAAATGCTCCACAGAAGGCTGTATCACTTTCATCGGCCAGCTAAATTTGCAGTACAGAATCTTGGACAAACATGCGTATCAGCAGTTTCAAATATCTATTTCATACTGCATCATGTACTTTTGCTTATGAAAGTCTTTATTTAAAATTTCAGGTACTCATTTGAAAAGTGTATTTAAGTGGCAAAATGGATGTCTGCTGATATTTGTAATAAAGACACTGTTTTCTTAAAATTATTATTTTTTAAAAGGCATATGTGCGTATGTGCTACAGTATTTCTACCTTCCTAACTTCTGAGTTGTTTCCAAATGCTGTTTCAAGTAAAAATCTGCATTTTAGGTAGAAAGTATTTTAAAATCACAGAAGAATTCTTCCATTGCATTTTTTTTTTTAACTGTTGAATATAAACAAGCAGAAAAACCAACCTGAAATTGCCATGACCTGAATTGTAAGGAAGATAAATAACAGGTGCCCTTGCCTTTAGAAGTAAGTTTGGATTTAGTCAATTATTTCAAAAGTTCCCACCTGCATAGAGACCACTGCTAAAATTTTATCCCATTTTTTGCAAAGCTTATGTTAATAAATGACTGTGTGTTCTGAAATTTAACACACCAGGCATATTTCCAGTTCCCCCCAAGTCTGAAAGTTTTATATAACTGAATCCTTGTCTGTGATGGCTACACCTCACTAAATGTCTGTGCTTTCTAAAAAGTGTAATTTGATATTCTAACTTTTTTAAAATTTTCCTTTCTGAAAAAGTTACTTATGTGCACCTTGAAATATGATTTCTTCAACTATGTTTGTTCTGCCTCAACTTTGGTGAGACACATCTGTTTCTTCAAATTGGCAGAACACTAAATAACTGATTTCTGCTCAGAAGTGCTCTAGCTGGTTTACTTAAATGCAAGGGGTCATTTCAGTCTAATGACTTGTATTCTTGCTTTTCTTTGACCAGATTTTTATGCTAGTTATTTTTAGCTTGTCATCCATTTTTAAATTACTTTGGAAAAATGCTGCTTTTATAAAACTCAGTTGTATTATTCAAACCTCTGTAGTGTGTAGTGTTTGATTTCCTTCATCTAAAGAAATTAATCATAATGATCTTTCAAGTCCTGATTTCGTAAGTACTACCAAACTTTTTTGTCATTTTGTCCTTACCTTTATAATGCTCATATTTAACTTTGCTACTGAATCAGTCCTACTCTCCTCTCAGAGAAGTTTGCATCCCACTCTTTGGGCCAGGTTTTGAGTGAAGGCTGAGGCAGCACTCACCGTTGTCCTCCAGACTCATTAGGTTCCGCAGTCGCAGTGGACTGTTACAGAGTGTGCATGGCTGGATTGTGAAGTGTACTCTTTAGCCATGGTTCCTAAAAATTTATTCGGAGAGGGGTAGCATTCTATTGTAATTAAATAGAAATCTTGGCCAGTGAGCTGAGTGCTGTGGCCAGCATTATTGACACAGACATAGCCATATTACAAAGGGCAGTAATTGTTCTTCAGTGTTCAGTGTTGGAAAATTATATCAGATTTCCCTTGAAATAAACTTGGGAGAAATGAGAAGATGTGATGGTTAAATGTAACACCGGTTTCTTTAAAGATGGTCACTTGTCAAAGAAACAGTATCATGGAGTTTTTGTTGTTTATGGGTTTTGTGGCTGTGGTTTTTTGATTTTTTTTGTTTTATGGGACAGGTCAGTTTTTATTAATGACTTGGACTTGATTCTGCCTTCCATGGTGTACCCTGGGCAATTTATTTGGCTGGAGCTAATTAGCAGAAAAATGGAAAAATTAAATCTTGTATGAGTGAGGTTTTTGGTTCTGGTTCACTTAGGTAGGTGTTATTTTTTTCCAGAAATGAGGCAAATCATACATTTACATTCCACATATATAACTTTGAAGTTGTTACTGGCTCATTTAAAAGGAAAGCACTGGTCTATACTGAAAATGGCACTTATTTGGAACAACTAATGCTTTTTATAATGTAACAAACAATGTAGTTGAAGCTTGGCAAGAAAACATCTAAAATGGAGACTTGCCAATGAGTAATACAGATATATTTCTCCATTAGACTTAATACACACACAACCCGATATATTGTTAAAACCTTATACTAAATGTGCAAGAGGTTTTGATCATAAAAGAGTGTTCTTGTACCAGCCTGAGGTTTTTTGTGTGACACAATGTGGTTCTAAGTAGTTTTGCTAGGCAAGTTAAAGTCCCTTGAAAATATGTTTGCAGTTGCAAACACAGCAGCATTTAACAGCACAGTGGTTTGAACCACGCAGAATTATACCTTACTCCAGGTAATCACAGTGGAAGGATTAAACTGAAATCTACTGTTTTCTTGGAAAGTTTGGTGTGTAATGCATGTGTGTGTGTGTGTGTGCTACCTCTAATAATCATTGGTTCTTCATCTTCCAGTGTTTCTCCTTGTACTCTGACGTCTGGCTCCTTGTTCCTTTGTTGATAGTGGTGGAGAACATGGCAAAGTGCGTAGTAATGAGTAGGTTTTTACTAACTATTCCTGTGTAATGAGACAAGAGAGAAAATTAGGAAAATAAGAAAGAAGGAAAGAGACGGGAAGAGTAATTAAATCATAGGGTATTACCTGAAGACAGATGTGCTAATTAGAATGTGGAAGAATTAACACCGCAGTGAAAATCAGCATCATAAAGTGTTTATAATCTAAGTATGTGAGCCTGTCTCACATGAATTAAGAGTTTGCTGTAATCCTGAAGACTCAGGCTGAGCTGTGTATTCAGGTTTATAATAAATTACCATGTCTAGCTTATGGATCTTTAGTAAATATTTGTAGAAGCAAAATTTTTTATCAAATCAATGATGAAAATATTCTTGCTTTCACAACAATAAGCTTTCCAGAAGAACTTCACAGAAGAAAGTTAGATGGTTTAGAAAAACAGTTTTAAATTGCTGAGAAAAGCTAGTAAAACATCTGGCTTCTGCATGGTGGCAATTGTCCACATGCTGAGAGTATTACAGGTGTAAAGCTTCACTCCACATTTATTATTGCTGTATATCACAGGATGGTACAGTGGTGTAGCACCTCCCTCAATAATATGTATTTAAAGGAGGATAAATTGAGTATCTGTAACTTCAGACTTTAAATTTATGGGTTTCTCCTCTTCATTGCTTAGGCTGACAAACTTCCCATTGTCTGAAATGTAAATTTCACTCTAACTAGCATAGAAGGTCAAAACAGAATATAGACTTTAGAAACATATAATTACAGCTAAAAATCTAAAGTCATGTTATCTTTTTGTCATTCTTATGCTCACAAATAATGATTTAATAGTTGAATTATATTATCGCCTTTTTGCCTAGTCATGCCATGTCCTGTGTCTTTCCTTAATATAACAGTATTGTGTTAATTCTGAACAAACTTCTGCATTTCTTGAAATCAAAATTATTTCACTTTACAAGGCAGAAAAGGCTTTTGCTCTTCAGGGTTTGGGAAAGTGTAAAGTACATTGCATTGTCCTTTAAAAATTTAAAATACCTACATTTTTAATATAACTGTAACCTCTGGTTAGAAGCTTGAAAAGTAGAACTCTACTACTGCATTAGTGTGCTGCAAAATTTATTTTAAAAAGTTTATTCCCAAAGAATTTCAGCCACAGCGTATCTTGAAACCTCATGTGAATGAAGTACACTATCAGAGGGCTATGTTACTTCTTTCTGCTCAATTGGCTGCAAAATGTATCAGAGGAATGTAAGAAATGTAAAAAGAAAAAGACCATAACATATTATGATCTGTAGAAGTAACAGCTGATGACCATTATCCACGGGACTAACCCTGAAGCAAGAAGTAAAGGAATCACAAAAGACAAAAAGACATGAACAATAAAGCCTTTACTGCCAGGTGTCATGATTTTTTTCCCAAATGCTACAGTTCAAAATTTAACCTGAATGTCCCTTCTCGACATTTAAATCCAAAACTTCATCATTAATATTTTGTAACATGTCCTAGGTCTTGCATTGTCCAATGTAATAAAACAATTGGTTTATTTTCTGTTTAACATTTATGTTGTGTACCTTCTAAATTTCAGAGAGAAATATAACTAAGAAAGAAGAAGAGACTGAAATGTCTGGCCACACATAAAGTCACTGACATACAGTCAACAGAAGACTACTGGAAGGCAGAGACTCCACATTGGCACTAAAATACAAAATGCACAAGAAATCCATAGCCATGTTGTTAAAGAGAGCTAGAATCAAGTCAAAATAAAATAATGATTTCAGCAAGTAATGCAGAATCTATGGAGTGAAGTCTTCAGACAATCATTTATCACTGTATGCTCAGACAGATAAAAGAGGTGGCAAGGAGAGAAATTAGTGTGTAGTGGGAGACTCCATTTTCTCCCCTTGACTTTTCTTCTGCCATGTATATGGAGCAAATATAATGTCAGGATGTGATGCCATGGAAAAAGTTTTATATGTGGTAAGTGATTATTTTTTTCATGGAGCAGTTGCATGGGGAGTCTACAAGAGGAGGTAGAGTCTGTGATTTGGTGCCAACCAGTGTGCAGGGTCTGGGTAAAGATTTTATTGTTGAGGGGTAACTCTTAACAACAAAGACTGTAATTCTATTTAACATCTTCACAGCTTTACAGAAGTCCACTGGAAAGGAATGTATGCAAAAATAAAGAAACTTATAAGGAAGAAACTAAAAAGGGAGTTAAACCCTTGTATGTTTTATGGCCATTACTGAAGGACACCTTCCAAGAAGTGCAGCACTAATGACTACAAGAAAGCTGTTTCAACTAAGCAAGTAGGTAAGGAAAAGCATTAGACATGAAAAACCAACTCTAAAAAGCTGAACTCAGCTTTTTCAGAGAGAAAGTAGAAAATACAAGGAACTCCAGCAAACAAAATATAAAAAGGCAAATAATCCAAAAGATTTTGAAGAGCAATTGACATAGGAATCAAAATAAATAGTATAACTTTCTTCAGACAGGAAAATCAAGAAATCTTTTAGTAAGTCTGTTCAGCTAGTTGCTGATCAGGTTGCAAAAAGAGCACTCAGAGAGAGCAAGGCCTTTACAGAGAAGGCAAAATTACTCTTCTCTTGAGGTTACACAATGCAAGAGTGGAAGCAATTCACATGCTAGACCCCATTTTTGAGGATGGCTCAGCAGAGGGTAAGTCTGAAATTGAAGAGGCTATGGAATGAATTGATAGCATGAACACTCAAAAATCAGCAGGAATAGAATATCATCTACTTTCCAAGACAGCTCAGGGGTAGAGCAGATAAATTACTAATAGTATTTTTAAGCAAGAGTTCATTAATTCCCTTCTACCCAGGTAGGGTATAAAATGTAGTGCTGACTTTAAATATAAAAGTTCTAGAAAGATAAAGGAAGGTAAAGACCTATCAGCCTGACATCAGTTTTAAACCAGTTAAATCAAAACTGTAATAATTAGTGGGCATATGGATTTGCACAATCTGTTTGAGAACAATTGGTTTTTCGAGTAAGCCCTGCCTTACAAATCTCTTAAGATTTCTTTGAAGGAATTAGTAAAGATGCAGGTAGGATTGACTCAGACGATACATATAACCTGCTTTAGTTTTCAAACAAAGTTTTATCAACTGTCTCCCAAAGGCTGGTTTTTATTACTTGGACCAAGTTGTAAGTGTTTTGATAGACAGTTCCTTAAAAATACCAGCTTAGGATTTGCCAGTGGTCAAAAAAAAAGACAACTTCAACCTAAGAATGCATAGAGGGAGAAAATAAAAAGCACCATCATGAGTGTAAACTCATGATTCACCCCACCTTGGATATCACATGCAGTTTTAGGCTCTTAATTTTAGTAGGGTTACATTAAGCTTGGAAAAGATTTGAAGGAGGGCAACAGGGTATTTTCTTCTGATATTTTAGCAAGTTTCTAAATGGAGTATTTGGAGATTTTTATGCCAAGCCCAAATACTGTGAATTCCAATTATGGGCATCTGAGATCAGTTTGCTGTTTTGCTTTGCAAAACTAAATTAATCACTTCAGACAAACTGGATGAAAAATACCTGATTGGTCATCTTACAAGACTTACTTTTGTAAGGTAAGACCACTAAAGTAATTTCAAATAGTTTAGCCACTCTTGCTGAATAACAGAACTGTTTTGAAAAAAAAGCATAAATATTGGTAGCTGAAGATAACTTCAAAATGTGTTCAACAAATGTAATAAGGAAATTTAAATATTTTGAAAATAAACTAAGAAGAATATTCAGCTCTTTCATCTTTTCATGACTGAATCTCAAAATAGAGTACAAAGGTTTAGGGGTATGACCTCCAATTACTGGACAGAGAGAACATTAGTACTTAAAACCATCTCTTTTTGGATTCTATGTTGGGTTTGGGGTTGGGTTTTTTCCCCCTACATAATTTAAATTTCTACTTATTTGTTAAATGAAAGCTGTGTTTGGACCTATCGTTATACAAAAGCATTAAAATATTTGAGAAAAGTCTAATTCCTTTAGAAGTCTTTATAAATGACTTCTCTGAAGTGGAAAACTCTCTGGTATGGCAGCTAAAGATACACAGGTAACTACTGCAGTATTAATAGGAGATATCTAGAACACATATTCACAAAAAGGGGAGCTGGTTATCCTTAAGATGCATATTCTTTGTGTTGAAAATAGCTTTTCAGAAGCCTTTCCTGTCTTTTATGCATGCAGCTGCAGTAACTCAATGAGAAATACAAAAGCTAATTTGTGTAGTTACTACATGTTTTGGGTTTGATTTTTTTTTTTTTTTTTGTAAAATAAATAGCATTTTTTTAGCTGCACACTAAACTAAATTTGCAGTGCAGGAAGATTTAGGTTACCTCAACAGGTCAAAGTAGGGTGCTGGAGCCAAGAACAGAAGAATTTAATCAGACTGCACATACTGTTGATAGATTATGATTAACAACATTTTTTCTGATGAAGAAAAACCTTTGGATAGATTTTTGAAAAGTACTTTAGCAAAGATTAAAGTGCTTAATCATATTAGGATAATTAGAGATTCCGGCTGTCAGTAAACCAAGAGTGCATTCCATTAATTTTCAGTGCAACAGTTTGTATTTATTTTGCTTTATTTTCAGTTACAGAATCTTTATTATTGCATACAGAGGTTTAGCCTTCACAACTTTCTTTTTCTGAAATAATAAACTTTTTATTTTATTCCACTTCAGTGATAGCTTTTGTCACAACACCTGTCATGCATATCTGTATTTTGTTGTTCTCCTACTGCATAGTGTTGATCTTACCGACTCTTGGCTCCTAAAGTCTACCACACTTTATGTTATGAGGATATTAAGAAAACATTTGACTTTGTTACTCTTCAGACTGTCAGTCCTTTTATTCTGTTACATATTATGAACTATCAAGCCCCACAGCAGTACTGTAGAGTCATGTCTGCTAAGTCATTGTGTTAAGAAAATTGTAGATAGCAGACCTAGACATCAGAGGCATCAGCTACTGTAGCTGTTTTCAGGTGCTGTGTGGTTTCTCAGACATCAGTTAAGCCTGGCTGAATGAGGATGTGAAGTGACAGATACGTATGCTTCTGTTATGAGCTCCATATTGAAGTGTTCTGTAATAGGATGAATCATGTAAGAGTCGTCAACTTCTGTCAGTGCTGTTATAATTTTATAAATTTTAAGTGTTAGCATTTAAAAACTGTGCTGTCCTGTTTAAAATATAAGCAAGGACAAATACAGGCTGTTCAAGGATTTGTTTAATTAACGTATTGGACAACTTGCAGGTACTGTGAGGACAGTTCGCATCCTTCACTGGAAATGAGCCTGTATCTCTTGAACATAGTTTTGTGAGATGATTGTACAGATAAGATTGCAATCAATAAAGCTTTTATGCCTGTCCTGGTTTCGGCTATGCACACACATGCAGCTTTAACTTGTCAGGTAGCTTTAACTTGTCAGGTTTACTGGATCAAATGATGTTCACTTCTGCACTATCCATCTAAACTCCTTCACAATCAGTGGAAAGGAAGAGATGCGCCAAGTGCATGACAGATCTTATTCTAAAGAAAATGCTTGAAATAGGCTGCAGGGTTCATGTCCTGAAAGTACAAAATTCATTTTATTGACTGGAAAACTAAAGTAGCTCTCTCAGATGCAGATGCATACACAGTAGATTGTGAAATAATGAGAGATTAATCCCATCCAAAGTATCAGACAATCAATTATCTCGTATTCTGTTTTGAGCATAGGACTTCAACCACAGATCTTGCAAATGAACTATTTCAAAATACTGAGCAAGAGTTACTCTCCAACTGTTATCTATTTGAACATTACAAATACTTCTTAAATAGGAGAAAACAAATAATTTGCTCCTCATCATATGATAAAATGATCCTACTCTAGAACAGTCCAGATTCGATGAGAATTCTGTTGGCTTACTGAAACACTTGAGTATGTCTCCACAATTCCAATATTTTTAAAGCCTTATCAATACCAGAAACTAGTAGGACATTCTGAAAAATGAGAGCAGTTACATAAAGGATAACTTACGCATGCTTGTTAACTGTTGTGCAATTACAATGGTATGAGTGAAATGGAAATAAGTTAACAAAAAAGCTAAATATTTAGTGTTTTACACAATACTAATTATTTTCTGGTATTCATTGCTACAAGCTATGACTAACATAAAGTTTGTGGTATAAAAAGATTAATTCTTTATATTGCTGAGAACACACCCCTAGATAAGATAAATCCCCTCAGGAAGAGAAGATAAAACTCTTCATGCTTTCCAGCATAAAAGAACTGGGAAGAAATTTCCTGTGTGGTTGGATTAACTTTCCGGTCTGGTTTACCTGCTACTTAGCTAACATGATGATAAAGGCTGTTTCCTACCTTTGCTGACAGCTAGAATTTGATTGATGTTATATTAGGGAACTTGTACTTACATTGGGGAAGTTTTTTGTCTTTCTTTGAAGCACTTATAGACATTTAGTGTTGAACAAAATCTTTACCAGACGGACCATCAGATCTTGCATGGAGACTATCACATTTTCAGCAAACTAACCCCAACTGTGCCAATTTGTAAGAGAAGCATACTTTGGAACAGAACCTGTTTCGGGTTCACTATTGATTGAAGCTTCCCTGTGATCTTTATGTAAATTAATTAGCTTGAATTTAAGAAGCCTATACTTGATCCCTTTAAGAAAATCTAAATGCTTAGCTTTTTTGCAGGCTGGTAGCTTCTCTTTCTCACAAACTCTATTATCAAGCTCAGTAGTTTTTTCCTGCTGAAAACTAGGAATTAGTGTTTAATCAAAAGTTTGATTAGTGTCATGTCATTATTTTTAAAAAGTAGAAAACCAAAATGAGAGAAGACATGTCTGTGCATACCAACAACATCTTCCAACAAGATCAGAACTTATCAGTCATACCCAGTAACTAGCTCCCTAGGTCCTAACCAGGCATTCACATTTTGCTCCACTGAAAACACCCCACATTATTATTTTCCACCTTTTGGCTTCTTATACGTCACATGTAGCTGGTAACATTAAGCTCTTGATCCTTCTGTGAGTCATCATGCTCTTTTGGAAAGAAACGGGTGTACCTGACAGCCCACACAAGCAGCTGAATGGTTAAAGAATATAGTTGTTAAGCAAAACCAGGGAGGATTACAGAAAACTGAAAACATGCTAGAGTGTAATTTTAATTTTAAACTGATACAGATGTATGCAAAGCGAAGATTAAAATTACTTTGAAAGCTGAATTAACTTGTAAGCTTGTCACAGTCTGATCTGAAACTCTTGTTATTCATGCACTTAACAGCTAATATTTGTAACAGTTTCTGTCTTGCTTCAAAATTAATGTGGTTTTTTTTTTTACTTGTATCTTTTTCTTGTTTCATTTACTTTGTAAAGTATGACATACAACAGCCTATTATTAACAAATAGATGCATACCCACATGCTCTTTCAATACAATATTTAGTGAGCTGATGGCTACTTTTCTGGCAATTACTTCTGCTAATTGATTGTAGATATCACAATCTGCGTAGAACTCACGAGTTCCTTTGTTAAAAGGTTGACACTGAAAATGAGCCATTCTGTGTATGTTTAACAAAGCATTTGACTTAGACTTGACAGTTTAAGATGGGCTAAATAAATGTTAGTTTATTTTTTCTGAATCTGTAAAGATTCCACAGGAATACAGAAGCAATGAGGAAAGTATTCATTAATGGTATGAGCTTTTCTAGAACAAATCTCCTGTCAGAGAATTCTTTGTATTTGTTGTCCCTATAGATATCAAATGTAAGATAAAAGAAAGAGCAAAAATCAGAAATGCTATAAAGGCAAAGATTTCTTTTTATTTAAAGCATGATAATAGACTTTTGGGGAGTGGTATCTGCTATCAGGTTCCATGTTTAGATGTCAAGATCACAGTTAGCATCACTATATGGTACTTAAATATATATCATCCAGCGGCTTTGAGAATTTTTATTTAGTTTACTGGAGAAATTCTGACAGATTCAGCATATCTACAATGCACTTCTCTAAGTAGGTCTGATTTTTCCTGAATTTCACAGTCATTAGGGATTTTTTTTTTTTTAAACAATATGTAAACTATTTTGCTTAATTTTCTAGTTTCTAGTTGCTAACTTGATTTATCAATGTTGGAGATACCTGTATAAAGGTGTCTTCACCTGGACAAAGCTTAATCTCATTGCCCAGTTGTTGAGAGATTGATGAATTTGGTGTACCACTATACAGGTATAAATTCTTCCATTGAGCTGTAAAAAGACTTTACACTACTGTTACATAAGTTCCCGTGGATTTACATAGAACTTGCAGAATCATGAGGGATGAAGGAATGTGCATAGTTATTATTTTTATTACACCGTTGTTTGTTTACATCTTAGTAAGATGCATTGGACTTGTTAGGGAAGTACTTACATATGTTCAGCCACCTGCTTTGATACAGGTGACTTGTCTTTTACCTGGTTCCTGTTACATTGCTTCACCTCTGCGTATCTATGAAGTTGATTTTTTTGGATAATATTAAAGCATTTTTATATGATTCTTTTCCCATGCAGTATTCTAGCAACATTCAAAATGAAATAGATTTTTGAAAGAAGACTGACATAAGCTGAAAAAACGGAGAGATTAGGAACAAAATGGGATGCATTTCTAAGTACTATAATGTGCAAAAACATAAGAATATGACTAAATAGGAGCTTTGTATCATGTCAGCAGTTTAACAAAGTTATGATTTATGTTCAGTTCATTGATAAGGGACATGAGATAAATACTGAGAAAGCAAAGTATGCAGGTGATTGTAATGCAGGCTATTAAAGTGGAAAGAAAATACAAACAACCTGAGGGAGTAAATTAGGTGAATGCATCCTATGACACTGAATGAAGTTAGAGTTGATGAAAGCAGTCCTGTTAGAGAAGATGACACCCTGTAACTACATAACTGGTACAGAATTTAGAACTAATTGCATGTGCTCCTGGAAGTGATCTAGTTACTAAAGTGGAAAACTCACTAAAGGTTGATCAATGAACAATTACAGTTCAATAGCAAAACCAAAATGCCTAATGAAAACGTTAAGTCTGTGAGTGTGTTATATGAAAAGCAATATGAGGATGTCTCATCTCATAGGTCTCTGAAATTGCACTGTCTCTATGAGAGTGATGAGAAGAGGATGAGATAACATTTATTTTTATTAATCTGAGGAAGGACATCTATAAGAAGCAGCACAATGAGAATGTAAAATAAGAAACAGTTTAAAAAAGTTAAATTGGATAGGGAGGATAGAAGAGCAATAGAGTGGCAATCTACTATTCAGTTTGCAGGCTTCCATTATTTAAAAATACATCTTTAAAATCAAGAGTGCTTGTGCATTCATGCAGATTTTAAATTTTGCAGGTGTTACAATGTGAACTTCATTGTGCTGTAAAGGGGCACGGGGACCTAATTGGAGAGTGCTATAGAGGTATTTCAGACGTGAGCTATGAAAGTACAGATTAAACTGCTGGAAGTAAAAAGCGCAAGTAGATTTTGGTTGGATCAGGGTCTGAATACTTCTGTTAACATACATACAGGTTTGGCCAACAGAGCTCTCAATTTATGGCTGTCATGCAGGTCTAAACTCTTAACCAGGCACCTTTTTCAGACATCTTACTTCATGGTACACATGTGAGCTAAAAGTCATGTTCTGGGCCAGCAGGCTGTGCCATAATTCAGCACAAAATCTGAGCAGACCAATTGGGAGAGAGACACAGGTCCAGTTAAGAGTTCTTTTAAGATGCATGGCCAGTAAGCCTGGAAGGCACTTCAAATCTTCACGAGTGGAATACATTCTCTCTGAAATAACTTGATAATTTGTCCATATTTTGTGTCCCGTGTCAGTCTATATATTGGCTGACTATAAAATAACTTATCTGGATTGAAATTAAACATATCTTAAAATGGCATTTGAGTTGAATGTGAAAATAAGTTGCTGATTGGTAGGCTTGTCTACTTCCATTCCATTAATTCCACAAGCTCTCCATCTGCTTTTGAGAAAAAAACAGACCGCTGTGTGTGACTCTTTGTTGAATAATATTTAATTTCAAGGTAGTAATTCCCGGTTTTCTTTTACCTATTTTGTGAAACTTTATGAAACTGTAATGTAAAACACTGTGTGAAACTAGATTTAAATTTGAACCTTGACATGAATATCATAATAGAATTGAGGGATCTGGCTCTTCAGACCAACTGTGACCATCCAGATCTCAATAGTCTTACAAAATTACCACATCCATTATTTCTTTTTGTTGACAACAATAAAATATTCAATTGAAAATTACATTCCACAAGGATATTTTTAGCTGCTTCCTCATCTCAGAACTAAAATTTTGTGTCAGAAGTGAATAATAATAATAATTAAAATCCATGGCTGAATTTTAAAGTGACGATCTTCCCTGAAGCCTTCTCCAGTAATACACAAATTAAACAGAATATTCCTTGTCCTCTTTAACCATGGTTTAAAGTTTATTTTATCACAGATCACTGACAGTGTTTGCCAGCCATGAACATTGGCCCATTACTTTCTTCTTGTTATGCACCATTGGTTTATATGCTATTTAAAATGCAAAGCCAAACTAAGCACTGTTGAAACGTCACAAGAAAAATGAAACATTTTATGAATAATGGAATAAAGGAAACAATTACTCAGCCTAGAATTTGAGAATCCTATTTCTTTCTTGTACTTCAACAAATCTAGCTGTAATAAATACAGATCTTTAATGCCTAGAAACACTTGTAACAGAGTCTGTTGTTTATGTATTAGTGTTGTAAAATTGCTTGTATCAGGAACAGGAAATACAGTGTCTGGTGGTGAAACTGGGCTTCTGCAACATGGGATACTA
>JAVJGJ010000037.1:6654016-6717468 GCA_035590215.1 Microhierax caerulescens
TGGCCCTTTCTCAGCCCGGCTTTCCCCGAGGCGCCCGCCCGTGGCTGCGGGGCTCAGCTGTGCCCTGCGCTGGGGCCTCTGGAGCCGGCTGGAACCGGCTGGAACCGGTACGGGGCAGCCCCGGCACCGCCACCGCAGACCCCTGGCTGCAGCTGCTGCTGGCACCGGCACCAGGTAGAGTAGATGTGTAGTAAATTACTTTGTTTACCTTCTTAAAAGAAAAATATTTAAAAGCTTATAAGTGTTTTGCCTCTTTATGTTGTACATGTGTATGTTTCGCTGTGGAGTATTTTTCTTAACTGAAAAGATGGGCTTTGGAGGGCAGCTGTGCTCGATCCCCGTGTCACACCAGGTTACTGAAACAGTAATAATGGCTTTGCATTTAAAAAGCTAGAAGCACAGAGCTAAGCTCATTCTGTGGCATTTGTGCTTGGTGATACAGTATAAAAAAACAAATGCTGAAGATGATTAGAACTGTTTATGGCAATTTTTCTCTAGAGTTCACGGTGCGTCCTGTAGGTTCAGCAGAATGTGTGCTGCAAAGTCCTATGCAAGGTGTTGGAAAACTGCCGTGAGGTGAAATGTGTTTTCTTTTTACAGATAACAATTAACAGAGAGATATCTGGTCAGGAGTTTCTAGTGATTTCTACTCATGTGCCTCAAACGCTATTACAAATTTTGATGTCTTTATTTAAAAGCTAGATAGAGTTTTTAACGTACAGGGATGGTAGAAGTAAAGGGCTTATAAAACGTAAATGTTTTCCACAAGCTATTTATTTGTAAGTCTTCTGAAAGTACACTTTTGTTCTCAGAGGAACTGATAAAAAACTGAGTAGCATTATTGACAAATTCAATTAAGAGGAAACAAACAAAAGAAGAAATACCTCATACAGGATACAAAATATGTCCTGGCTCTGTAGAATAAATACTACTTTAAATAAATGTTATTTTGATCAGCGTAACATTTCATTCGTTACAGAAAGCCCACAGTAAACTTTACAAAAATAGAAGCTACACTACTAAGTTTTAATAAGCAAAGAGGTGCTGGTGGTTAAGACAGTATTGTGGTTTTGACTATGATCAGTGCCTCATTTTATCAATTAAGAAAATACCATAAATGTAGTATATTACTGTATCAGTTCTTTGGCCTTATCTCATGTATTTTAAATGTGACTGAGACCAATACAAACCCCTTGACATTACGTTGTGGTTGAGGCTGAATACTATGGTTGCCTACAATTAAAAAAAACCCCAAAAAACAAAACACACAAACCCCCTTTTTGAATACACAGGGAATGAGTATTTTTTCCTTAAAATTCATTTGATTCTAGTCTTCTCTTGAGAATGACTCCATAGTAACAGGCATGATCTCCAATATGAGGTCTTTGTGACTGTCACTGTCCTTGGGATTAAAGCTGTGTGAGGCAGTGTAGAGGTACCCATGTTAACTAAAAAAAATTGCTGTAGACAACTGTGTCTGGCTAAAGCAGACTTTTGCCCAGGGGAATTATCTCTATGAACAGCAGTAGGTATACCACCAGAAGGTCCATCAAGACCCTTGTCAGTTCTGCACTGTAAAGAACAGAATTCTAATTCCTGTGTAGTTCAGGTTTACCAAGAAGAGCTGGTAGCTGGATGAGTTCTTCTGTAATACCAGGTGAATCTGTTGTGGCTCCCTTCCATGCATTCTGGTCTCCTTGGCTCTGTGTGTACCTACCAGCTACTTACCATTTTCATGCCTAATACATGCTAAATGTTAAAAGTAGAGAGAGTGCCAGGCTCTGCTGGTATTTGAGAAAGTAATGAGATACATGTGAGATAGAGGACAAATACTTTGTTTTTGTGAGATGGGAAACAGTTCTTAGTGGCCTTGTACTCCAGACTTTAAAGCACACTTTCTCGTTTGTTATGACAAAAATGGAATTTGCTTGCCTGTCATGTGATTTTTTTTCTTTCTTCCTCTCAAGATTTCTGTTTCTGTCTCTATCAAGCACACAAAGAGTAGCGGATGGGGAGAGAATAATTTATGCTGGCATACCTCATGGCTGTGCAGATGCTTGCATTGACATAAGCAAAGAGGCAGTGTAAAATGTGGCTTTAAGGTGTACTGGTTTTGGCTGGGATAGAGTTAAATTTCTTCATAGTAGCTAGTATGGGACTATGTTTTGGATTTGTGTTGGAAACAGTGTTGGTAACACAGGGATGTTTTAGTTACTCCTGAACAGTGCTTACCCAGCCTCCATGTCTTTTCTGCTCCTCAGGCTGTCCTGCCCAGTGAGTAGTCTGGGGGTGCAGGAGAAGTTGAGTGGGGACACAGCTGGGACAGCTGATCCTGGCCATCCAAAACAATGTCACATGCCATATGGCATCATGCTCAGCAATAAAACTGGGGGGGGTGGGGTCACTGCTTAGGGGACTGGCTGGGCACCAGTTGATGGTGAGCAATTATTTTCATTTGCATCAGTTGGCTTTCTTGGGTTTTATTTTCCTCATTTTTTTTTTGTTTTTCTTTTTCCCCTTTAATTTTTAAAAATAGTATTACTTGTTGTTAATTATTAAACTGTTTTTATTTCAACCCATGAGTTTTCTGACTTTTACTCAGATTTTCTCCCCAATCCCATGCAGGACTGGGTGGGGGCGTGGTATGAGTGAGCAGCTGTGTGATAGATACTAGGTTGCCAGCTGGGGTTAAACTAGAACAAGTGGTTTAACATGTATATGACACTTTGGCTTTCTTGTTGCCAGATGTATTTTCAAGGGTGATTTCAGTATCTTTGTACTTTTTGAGTCCAGAAGTCTTTCAAGATTAAATGGCAATTTCAAAAGTACACTGTAGCCACGATCAGATTCTTTGCACACAGATTGTTTGGGGATTTAAATAGTTACTGCTTGTATAAACTCATTTAATATAGTTTTAGTTTGCCACAAGAAAGCATAATTATGAGCACAATATGTACCTTGGTTACTGGTCTACTTCTTAACAGGCAAAAGAGCACATTTTACTGATCCCGCTGTGGCTATTTTACTGCTTCGTATGTGGATATTTAGTCAACTTATGTTAATTCCAGTTGTTGCTCAGATTTGGTGAGCTGTTAAGTTTATCACCTGGACATTATCAGTAGAACTGGTTAAAATGTACACAGCATTGTACTGTTGGAAGTAAAATGCTTTAGCACAGGAGAATAACATTAATAGAGATTTTGGGGATTTTGCTGGGGTCTTTTTGAGACTATATAAGTGAAAGAATAAATTCCTGTGTACTGCAGAAGAAAAAAAAAAAACAAAATTACTTTGGGGCCGATATCAAATAAGTATTTTTTTTAAATGCAGCTATATATAAACCCACTGGAATTTTGAAAAGACACCTGTTTGCCTCAAAATACATTTATCTGTATACAGAGGACTGGATTTTATTCATGGACATATTTCAAACAGAATATGTGATTACATACAATTTGTTTTCTGAGATGTATGTCCATCACGTCATTACTCTAACAGCTGCCATTCCTTTTTGACAAGCTTAGTAGCAAAATTTAGAAAGAAGCTCTTTTTTTTTTTTTTTTTAATATTTAATTTGGAATGGCTTACCATTCTTCTGGGTCTTTTGTAAGTAGGAGAAATTTCACCTGCTCTCATGTACTTTGTTAGCTATGTGAGCTGTTGGCATGAATAACAAATATTCCATGGTGATCTACTTTGAGCGTGAGATACTGATATATATATATCTATGATCAGTTAACTCTTCGTTTTCTACTATAGCTTGATGAATAGAAACAGGTTCACTGCTGCCCTCTAGGCCTTGCAAGATCACTGTCTCAATTTTGCAATGCATTTTTCAGTTGCAGATCCCTACAAAAAGCAGGTCTTTAATCAATTAAACAATAATACTACTACTTAAAAAAAAAAAAAGAGAAATCGGGCAATAATAAAGAAGTGTTGAAAGTAACAAGTATCCTTGTATACATACAGACTGTCTTTAAACTCTTCAGTTTTGTTTTCACTTTAATCTCTGATCAAATAATTTTTTTTAACCTTGATTTAACATTTTTTATTGTTATGCTGATTTTTAGACATGTGTCTAAAGTGCTTATGTTTTCTGTCACCTGATTTGGCTGAAGTTC
The DNA here is from genome assembly GCA_035590215.1 of Microhierax caerulescens. Taxonomy (NCBI): domain Eukaryota; kingdom Metazoa; phylum Chordata; class Aves; order Falconiformes; family Falconidae; genus Microhierax; species Microhierax caerulescens. Next base: position 6,658,138 of record JAVJGJ010000037.1, read on the forward strand.
AACCTATTGATACAAATTAGTTGCCTCATATTCAAAGTGAATCCATATATGCAATGCAGAAGCTTAATACCTCTGGAAAAAAAAAAATCTTTTTTGGTTTTGCTTTTTAAAGATTGCTACATTAAGTCAAAATTCTCCATTTTGTTCTATACATGTTAAATATTGTTTGACATCAAATCTTTTGCAAAATTTTTAGCTATACCATTTCTAATAGCCTCCAGAAGAGTCAGGAAGTAAAATTTATTTTAAAAATTTGCTGATGTTAATACCATTTTACTAAAACCCTTATCACTTCTAATATAATATTTTAAATTTATATTTATATATATATATATATATATATTTGTTGGGCTGTGAAAACCTTTAGGACCATCTCCCATTTGTGATTATGTATGTGAAGACTGGGAGGGCATCTTTGGCTGCAGTGACCGTTAGATAGTGGAATTCAGGGTCCTACAAGGAAGAAGCAGGGCAAAAAGCAGGATCACAACCCTGGACTCTAGGAGAGTAGACATTAGTCTTTTCAGGCATCTGCCTGAAAGGATCCCATGGGATACAATCCTGTAGAGAAAAGGGGTCCAGGAAAGCTGGTTGATTTTCAAGGTTCATCTTGTCCTACTCCAAGCTCAGGAATGGCCCATCATAATGAGAGGGAAATCAAGCAAAGGCCTGCATTTGGAACAACGAGCTCCTGGCTGTACTCAAAGATAAAAGTCAAGGAGTAATACTGAGTCAGTGCCTGAACATGTAGGGATGGTGTTAGGAAAGCCAAAGCTTACCTGGACTTAAATCTGGTGAGGGCATGAAGTGCAACAAGACAGGCTTCAAAAAAGACATCAGCAGCAAAAGGAAGGCCAGGGAAAATATGTGCTCATGGCTAAATGGGGCAGGGGAACTGATGACAAATGACATGGAAAAGAATGAGGTACTCATAGCCTTCTTTGCCTTGGCCTTTCCTGATGAGGCTGGCCTTCAGGAATCTTGGGGCACAGAGGCAAGAGAGAAAGTCAGGAGTGAGGAAGACATACCCTTGGTAGAGAAGGAGAACATTTAAACAGCTAGATCCACAAATTCATGTAGCCTGATGGAATGCACATATGAGTGCTGGGGAAGCTGGTTGATGCTATTGCAACACCACTCTGTTATCTTTGAAAGGTCATGGGCATCAGGGGAGGTTGCTGAAGACTAGAAGAAAGCAAATGTCACTCCTGTCTTCTAGAAGGGCAGTAAGGATACAGAGAACTACAGGCTAGTCAGCATAGTTCCTCAGAAGGTGATGGAGCAAATAATCCTGGAAACCATTTTCAGACACGGGAAGTATGAGAACGTGACTGGCAGTATTCAGCATGGATTTACAAAGGGGAGGCTGTGCTTAACCAACCTGGTAGCTTTCTAAAGTGAGATGACTGACTTGATAGATGAGGGGAGAGCAGTGGATGGTATTTACTTTGGATTTAGTCAGGCTTTGACACTCTCTCCCATAACATCCTCACAGACAAGCTGATCGGATAGTGAGATGAACTGAAAACTGGGAGAACTGCCAGGCTTAGAGGGCTGTGATCAGTGCCATAGTATCCAGTTAGAGGCCAGTCCCTAGCAGTGTACCCCAAGAGTCAACGCTGCGTCCCATACTGTTTAACCTCTTTATAATGAACTGTATGATGGAACTGTGTGCACCCTTAGCAAGTTTGCATACGATACAAAATTGGGAGTGATACACCAGATGGGTGTGCTGCCATTCAGAGAACTTCAACAGGCTGGAGAAATGGGCAGACAGCAGCATCACGGAGTTCAACAACGGGAAGTGTGGAGTTCTGCACCTGGAAGTGAACAGCCCCCTGCACCAGTGTGTGCTGGGGGCTGATCAGCTGGAAAGCAGCTGTGTGGAGTCCTAGTGGACAACAGGGTGAGCATGAGCCAGTAATGTGCCTATGTGGCCAAGGCACCAAAAGCATCCTGGGCTGTCTCCCTTATATCTGATAGAAATATTCCATGTGAATACAAAAATAGAAGGCAGGATTTATCAATCATAGAAAATGCAAAATCAATTTGGTAAGGCTATTCTATTCAGGTCAAATTAAAAAAAAAATTACAGAATACTTGCACTGTGAGCCAGATTTTTCTCTCTTTTATTTTATATTAATATACACTTGAAGCAACAGTACTGTATTTAAAACAGTAGCTGAGTTACTTGTACTCTGCTCAGATAGAATAACCTGATACTACTGTGAATGATAGCAGTCCTGAAATATTTTTTATACAAAGAGCAAAAATGTAGTCACCTGATTCTGTACCTTCTACAACTGTTTCTTACTAGAGCAGAAAAACTTCCACCTATTTGTTGTGTGTTTTAAGTCTGTAGTAAGATGAATGCAAAATATTAAAATGCCTTATTTTACAGTTCTTCATATACATAGTTTTTTAACATTACTGTACTGTCAGGGAGCTTTACTGGTTGATGGCAGTGTTATCAGCCTGTATGAGTACAAAACCCCAGAGCCGTTCTCAAATAGGTGTCTTACTGAGGACCACTGCCTCATGTCAAAGATGGGTTTCTTTGAACCAGAACCAGGACTGTCTTCCAAAGTTTAGACCATTGCCTTGTGTTTTCTTCCCGTATCTACTGTAAACTACAGAGGACTGAGCATTATTCTAATGCTGTTATTAGTTGCATTTTTTGGACAGAGTATGAATTCAGGCATTGATTTTTTTTTCAAGGATAATCAACTAGTATATCATAAATGAGTACTTTCTAGATTGCATACACAAACTCTTAGCAGAAGGTAGGAAGAATCATGGTAAAATGCACTTAGGAATTTATTATGATGGAGGATGGTGATAACAGTTCGTATTTCACCTTGTTAATTTCAAATGTGGTTTTCTGGCAATACAGAGTTTACTTGCAGGCAATATTCAAGTACAAGCAGAGTACTCTGTAGAGAGCCACAGAATTTTATTAACAGGAGTTTTATTAGCTAGTCTGAAAAAGGAGCTGGAAATAAACATCAATAAAATTCGTAGAACACAGTATCATAAAACAACAAAGTCCTGCCTGAAAACTTTTCATTGTTAACTCTCTGGATTGCTGGGATATTGTGTCATGATGGCAAGTGGGACACAGTTGGCACAATAGCACTCAATGCTTAGCTAATTGTCTAGTACTTTCCATTACACTGTACCAAAGAGAATTTAAAGATGAGAGATGAGTTAATTTTTTAAATTGATTTTTTTCCTCCCCAAAAAAGAAGTGTATTCATGGAGTATGTTATTTATCTTTCCACCTGCTCTCTGGGGTTGTGAAGAATTAAGTGGTATATATCAAATTTTAGCAAATTAAATCACCTAAGTTGTAATTGCATATTATTATATAGTAAATAACTAGGATATTTTCTGGAAAACCTCACACAATGAATAAAAAAATCCTATTGAAAAACCTCAATAAATTTTCAATGGTATTTTCAGCAAAATGTTCCTACTGGATCTTTAAACTTTCTGTTTAAATTGGAATTGTCTGTCAGACCCTGGTACTGTCGTAGCACAAACATGAAGTTTGATAAGAACAGGTAGACTCCAGGAGATAAAAATCCTGTTACTTCTACTCAGTCATTCCATGTTAATGAACCCTGTTCACTTGCATTTTGGGAACCTTCTTCCATATTTGTTTCCAATCACATTCTGAGATCTCCACTTACTCACTTCCCTTGTCCCCCAAATCATTTTCTCCCACAGTATGTCTTATCCATACCTCAGATGGTCGGTAGACTTCCTTTCCTATGCTACATAACAAAATACCCATTTCATCCAGGCTAGAAGGGTAAATGGAAACTGTATATAATACAGTTAGACTAGGACTGAATTGGATTGGAATTCCACCAAAGAAATCTGGTAGCACTAGGTACAGCAAATAGATTTCTGCCAATAAGACTGCATTGTGCAAAGCCTTCAAACTGAGCTGTCTGAGCTTTACATTGATTTTCCTCATATATGTAGGCCTAGTATACTCCTTAACTGATTACATGAGCAGAGCTACAAATTTCATAACAAAATGAAGTGTATTTATACTTGGACTCGTCCTCTGTGAATTTAAAATATGAGATATTCCAGTCACTGTGTAGAGAAGTATTAATCAGCCACTACCTAAGGTGATTTAATGACAGAATTCAACAATTGCAGACTTTTCTACTACCTTGAAAATGAATTAATTTTTATTTTGTGTATTTGTCTTTCATGTTTGCTTTATGCTAACAAAATATCTGATGTTCATATAAATGTTCACAGAAAAAACACTTTCAGGTAATATACCCAACTTCTCTGAATATCAATAAAAATCCATCAATAAAATTCTGACCAAAATGAAGTGTTAGTAAATAATTGTGTTTGAGTCATCCTTGTTCATTTGGCTATATGTTGTTTTTTGCAGAGCAATTAAAATATGCAGAGTATTTTTTAAAATGTCTTCCTGCTTGGAGAATGGCAAGCAATCTAACTTCCTATGGGAATAGTTCAAAGGTAGTTTTGTCATGGTGTGTACTTTTTTCATTTGAAGGTTTACAATAATGGAATAAACAATGTATATGTTTATCTCATTGTAAGTCTCAAACATTTAAAAAAAAAGTATTTTTGAGAACCACTGTGTACCCTAAGCCTCGTCTGGTGAAAGTAACAGCACTTTTAAGAAATTACAGAGCTCCTCACAGAATGAGTCACAAAAGCAACCATATGGAAGGACTGGATGCTGATACTCAGATCAATATTTAATGTAACTTTCAGAACATTCACAGTATTCTGTAGAAAAAGTAATCATTAGACTTGACACATTTTCTCCTGCAATTGCTAATGCTGTTTAGGTAAATCTTTTTACTCTCTAAATGATATGCCTGCATATCATGGTTTAGTACAGAACGTCCTAGACCTGCAACAATTGCTGTATGTTGTAAGTCAGATTCTGCCATTGTTCTGCATAATACCTGCTTGAAAAACAGTCCCATTGCTGGTACGGGTGAAATTGTTACTGTCCGATCTTAGACATCTAGTGTGTGTGCCTGTAATGGAAGCCTCATTAGCATGCCTCTTTGAACGTACTTGGAATACAGGCTTCTACTTCTGTCACACAGGCTGTCTGCCTAAAGGTTAGTCAGTGATGTATCTGTATGTGTAAGTGAAAAGTGTTCAGATTTACTTATTAAGGGCTTTGATCAGCACAATTTGGATAGAAGTAGGGATTTTGCTTGTTTGAAAGAGGAATACTGTAACTAGAAACAATATTTTTTGATTTTAATAATAAAAGTTGTGTACCTAGAAACTTTTGATCCAACCATAGGTTTGGTTATCAAATACCTCTGAAGTTTACTTGTATTCAGATCTAGAAATCCTTAACCTGTCTCTTGCCCTTAAAAGATTCTCTATAAACGTTCTGCGTCTTCAAATCATGCATATTTTCACTGCCCGTTTTCATGATTTTCACTAGTAGCTTTTTGCTATTGTAATAAAAAGATTATGTGAGATCTTACATTATATCCCAAGTAAAACATTTAACAATTTCTCCCAAGCAATCCAACCACGTGTGATACCTAAAAGATGTCAACAGACATAGAGTTGTCTAGTGTGTGTGTATGTATATGTAACAGAGGAGGAGCAGGAAGGACACTGATACACAGCACTGAACACAAATTCTTTGACTTTTTCTGGTTTCATAGCTGGATTTGTCCTTGTTTTAAAGAATTTGGCTGGAGACAGGCCAGCATTGGAAACAAAGTAAAAAATAAGAGATAGCAAAAGTCATTTAAGGGGTGAGAGATTATGCGATTTGTAAGCTCAGGGAAGCTCTTTTATTTGGAAAGTGAGATGTTTGTGAAGGAAGCAGATAACAGAAAATAATAATAATAATAATAATCAAAAAAAAAGTCAGAGGATATTGAGATTTGGAAGTTATTTAGACCCTGAAGAAAAATCAGATTTGGGTTTGATGCAGGAATAAAAGGGAAAACAGTAGAGAAGTCAGAAATACAATAGAAGGGAACATTTCTTTATCAGTGAAATAACTGTATTACATGTATGTAGATAACATATTGGAACTTTTTGTCATGGTGTTGGTGTTCTTGGCAAGGGTGGTGGTATTTTTTCTATTTTGTTTTTCATTAAAGGACTTACTTAGAATCGACTCTTCCATGTTGTTTAGGATTGACTTTACTAGGGAACAGGTGCCAGCCTCTAAAACATATGATGAAGAATGGTATAATGCTTTCGAGTGGAATTGAGTGGATCAGGCTTCAAGGTACAGTTTCTGCATAAAAGTAAGTTATTTGATTAGTGAATCACTAAATCAGACCAGAAGACACAGGATATGGAGACATGTGTCTTGAACTACTTGGTTTCTATACAATTAGACACACATATTTTAATAAATGCTGTTTCAGTTTAGGAAATAATTCAATTTATGCTGGTTGTATCCACGTGACTTTACATAGTACTTAATGGTGTATAAATAGCACTGGTAAAGATGCATTTAGTACAGTGTGAGTGGTTTGTAGATTCCAGAATTTTGCATCTTTCATACTCACAGATCACACAGTTCTATTCTGAAATCTGCTCAAGCTAATTCTGCTGACTTTTGTTTTAGTAAGTCTTCTCACTATTCCAAAAGTACTAGTTATTCGTTACTCATATGAAAAAAAAAATCCTAAAACCCCCAGGAGATAGATGCATTTGTTTACTTCTAGTGGGATAAGGATGTTCTTAAAAGCATTCAGAAAAGCTGTCTGTATATGTAATATTCTCTCTCCTTTCTTCAGCCTCACCATTCAGTCAGTGGTCCAGTTCAGAGGGACTTGGTAGGTTCAACAAGCATTATGTGAAATAAAAATACCTTTTAACACAAAGGTACTTCTAGATCTGTCAACATTTAGTGTCTTCCCTGACTAGGGATTAATCCTAGCTTACACAGTTAATATTCATTCCTGATTTACAGCCTTTTTAACAATAATAGTAAAGTTTTTATCCTCATAGTACTAGGCTTTAAAGGCATCAGTACATTATCAGAAGATAATTCTTTGTGTGGTAGGTTCATGATTCCAGGTGATTATCTTACCCTGTGATACATGCAAATATATTAATTTTAAAAGAATGGATCTCTATAAGCATGAATTAAATTACCGGATACAGTGTAATTTTCAGTGAGGAGAGCTTCATTTTTTTCCAAGTAAAAGTGTAACTCATCCCGTTTTCTTTGCAAAAGTGGTTGTCTTGAAACTTCTGACTATTGTATTCAGACTTCAGTGTTCGGTTTGCTTCAGTCAGACCAAAATGAGGCATAGATCTTATAGACAAGGTTTAATTCTCGTACTGAATTTGTATAATACTTCTATTGTATAGGCGTATAAGCTAATATCAGGCGAGAGTAAAGCTGTCACTCAGGTGCACGTTAGAATGTGGGTAAGTATCTACAGAATGTGGGAAATAGCACTGGTTAAATAAAAAGGCTTGACCTTTAACAAGTAATTAGAACCTTATTTCACTGCCAGTAGATATATAGCTTTCTCAAAGGATTCAATCTGACATACTAATTTGATAAGAGACAAAAGAGGTACATTTGATTAAAGAAAATATTTTGGGGTGTGCCAGCTGAACAGTTAGTGACTTTTACCTCTTTCAGAGGATAAATTAATCTGTCACATGCTTCAAAAGCCTTTAATTATTGCTGGTTCTTAGTTTTGCTGTTACTTAAGTTTTCTGAATTTTGTTATGTACACTTCATAATCTGAAGTGCTGAAAGAGCAGATGGAAGAAATTAGGCCCAGATTCTCATACTCAGGCTAAGAAGCAATTTAGTCAAGGTGTAGTTTCATAAGTTTCAGTGGAATTATCCATGGAATAAAGAACTAATGTCATCTGAGTAGGAACACAAACATCCTGTAATAAATCTGACTGTAATTTGCCAGCAGTGATCTGTGATGTTGTACCTTGCAGAATAACTGAAAAATGTCTGTCTTCTACTGAAGTAAAGGGTATACCATAAAATTCTGCTGCTAGAATAGAGTATGTCCCTCCTAACATTACTTCTTGGTATCAGTAAGCAGTAATCAGTTGAGTGTGCAGAACAGATCAAATATCAGGTATTTGATGATTGTGATAGATGACACTTTTTGAATACATTCAGAAAGATGGTACAATCTGAAAAGTTACCAAATGGGAGCTTATTCTTTCTTAATAACATTATTTTCTCCAGGTGCAATTACATTATGTGTTTCCATACTTTCTGACAAACTGGTCCTTACAGTGCTGAGACAGATGTGAATTAGCTGATGCATGTAGAAGGATTCCCTCTGATCAGGTATTTGCTCTTCTGGTGCTCTGCTTGACTATGCTTTATCAGAGCATGCATGGAACCTCATTCCACAGGAGTTGAGTTTTCTTCTGCTCTGAGGTTTGTCCTTGGCAGACCAGATAGACTTTAACGCATAAGGTTTATTACACTATTCAAGGTTAGGAAAATAATCATTGTAGTATCCATTAATGAAATAAGAAGGAAGCCAGTTCTAATTTAGGCAGCTCAGAAAAAAACGATATGTTGATTGAACACAATTACTTAAAGGTGACTCAGAGAAGAAAATTGGACATATGCCCTTTTTTTGCTTCATTATGAAATGTAACAGTCAGAAAATTTGTAATTTGTTTTAAATAAATGTTGCTTGTCTTCACATTGAAGATAAAAAAAAAATCAACCTCTTTTTCGTGGGACATTTTATAGACAAATTGATTAATACCTTTGAGTAGCAGACAGCTTATTTCAATGTTAGACATAATGTAACCAAGATTAAAAAATGTTCTCATGTCACTGATACTAGTCATGCATAGGTATGAGTATTGTAAGATTAGCTGACACTTTTGCTAACCAACCTCAACATTTTCCATAAGTCTTGCTGTATTAATTGTAGAATATTTTTAAGCAGAATCTGGTAAGCATATTGAACATGGCAATGAGACTGACACTGGAAAAGGTGTATGTCATATGTAATCTTAGTTCAGAACAGTGTGCTAAGTCAGTGACTGAGTCTGCCAGTTAAGTGTAGTAAGCATAAGTCGATGTAGCATTTTTACTGCTGTTAGGTTCTTATTTGTATTTCACTACAGTATCTAATAGTAGAAGTCAAAGTATATAAAAAGCTAGGAAGTTTAGATCTGGTCATGGATAAACATAGGGCACACATAGCCACTGAAATTTGTAATATGTAAATAGTATTTCATATGTGAGTCATTAAAACATTTATATCTAGTCTTATTTTCATAAGCAGTTGAAAAAAAAGAGGCTAAATTATTAAGATGTGTACAGTTTTACAAAAATCTATATAAAAAGGTCTGAATTTCTCTAAAAATTGAAGTGAGACTTCAAGTCCAAACTTCTCATTTGATCGTATTGCTGAAAACATAATTCAGTTGCCAAGGTCAAGTTAACAAACCTCAGGAATATGGGTGGATGACCTTCTAGTGTTTGCAGTTAGCTTTGAAACTGGTTCATAACTGGTCTAATAATTTACATGCTTGCTTCTCAGCTAACCTGAAAGCATTTCCAATTGATTTTAGTGCGTTGAAATCTGTCTTCATTATTCTCTGTGCTATCAACATCTACAGCATTTGTATTGTAGGAGCAATAATGGTACCATTGCCATGTTTTATGAGGCCATAATAATGATTCTAGTGAAGTTAAAATGAAGGGATGTAATAAAAGGAAGGATATATGTCCAGGAGTGTAATCATGTCCATTTTTTTCCTTATCCTGACTGGAGGAGTATCTCTTTGTGAGCAGACAGATTTAAAGACTGCTCTTATGAAAGGGGAAGGTAAAGAAAAGGGCAACGTGTAATAACTACTCTGTAACTCCAAAGGGAACATTCTCAGCTGGATGGAAAAAGGTGAAGATTACCATGTCATAATTTCTTAAAGACTAATTTTTTCCAGTTTTGTCACAAAACTGTTTGTTGAAGAATAAGGAAATAACAAGTTAAAGTAGCTGGAAGCTGTCACTGCCAGGAAGGATGCCAGTTATGGTTTTTGGAATATTCTCTTACTACACCGTCTGGACACCTTTAGTACAAAGTCCAAATATGAAATCACGAGACCACATTTGTAACAGACATACTTATTTGAGAATAGGAAACATTTTGCAATATTTATGTAGTGCTTTTTTCCCTCTATGCAGAAATACTCTATTAAATCCTTAATAATGTACATTTAAACTGGATTTATCATCTTTTGATAGCTCAGTTCTCCACCTGTTCTTTCTTAAACATCTTTAGTAGTACAGGGGATGTATATGACAGAATGCTGCACCATGGTTTTACCATATACTGTGCAAAGCTGTGAGAAGCATGGAGAGAACAAGACAGGGATCGCTTCCTTGCTCTTCCCAGTGAGCACTGTGCTCTGTACACTGCAGTCTTACTTATGGTTCATATTTCCACAAATGTTAAGTATTTTATTGTCTGGTATTAAATTGTTTACTTACATTTTCACAATACACCCTTTTCTCTTCCTTCTAGAGGTATGTAATGGAAACATATATGTAAAGCTAATATTCATTTCAGTTTGTTTTTTTTTTTTTTTTATAAAATCTTCCCAATTCTTTTCAAAGTATCAGCTATTGGTTATGATAAGTAAGAATCTGTGGCTTTGCAATATTGAAGACTGCGGTCTTCAAAGTAGTTGAATACTTGATGACTGAGGCTCCTATCTGTCTGTTATGATCACACGTGGTAACAGCAGTTTTTGCAGTATTTTATAGCTTGCACAACTTGCCTGCTCAGAGTCTGTTCTGAAGTTAGGCTAAAAAAGTGTGAGTGTTAATTCAACTGTGATGGGGTATTACTCTAAATTTTCAGCTATGCAAGCAGGATCACAGTTTTTCTCAGTTCTGACTTTTACCTCTAATCCTTCCATGTGCAAAAGCAGAAAGAATAAAAAAATATATACTTAATTACTCTTTATCTTCATTATAACTTCTAAGTTAACTCTTACTTAGGTAAATAATTTCATTATGAAAGGTTTAAGAGAGCATAAAACCTTGAAAAAACTATATTGTTCTGTGTTTCTATGTCACCTAACATACTTGGTGGATAATATGAATGACTACAATTAGGCCTGTAAAATAGAAATCACCAAGATGTTTTCATGGCTGTAACTAGAGTCAAAGGATTATCTATGTCTGGGGGTTTTGCTTGGGGAGATACTATCTTAAAAATATATGATGCTTTTAGGTAAAATATAATTCATTTGTCAGGCCTGGAAGTAAAATCACATATAGGCTATCTTAAACCAGAAGACATTAGGCTTTCTGGAAAAGACTTATGAGCTCTGGGTGGTTTTCTGATTGTTTCAGTTTTTCTTTTTTTAAACAATCTATAAAGTCAGTGCACAGCATGGTGTGTAGTTATTTGTACACACTTAAACAATACGTGCAATTGTGATCCAAAACTGTGTGTAATGGGACAGTCTGTTCTTTTATCAGTTCTTCAGTCCACAAAGGGTAATACCTCAATCTGTGCATTATCTTAGCTGTAGTTCCTTTGAAATCAATGTACTTGTATTAATTTAGATCAACTGAATACCCAAGTACTACACAGTAGGTGCAGTATCAGTAAGGCAAAAGGAGAAATTGCTGAGCTGCCTTTAGTCTAATGTGACATGATGCTTTATGAAGAAATGGTATAAAGCAGCGTATTGCAAATTTATAGATACTTCTGTGTCAACTTTTGACAAAACCAGAAGAAATGAGATTCGTTGATTTGTACTTGAAAAGCAGTGAAATTTTATTTCAGAATCACAATCTGAATTGCGAGTGCATCCTACTGTGCAAGTAGAATTTCAGTTTTAAAGGAATTGCATTTAAGGAAAAAAAAAATTGGAACTTTAAAAGTCATGTGTGTATGCTTTCCAGCATGACGTACGTCTAGAAAAAAGAAGCAGAGGATTTTTTTTTTTTTTTTTTGATATATTTCCTACCTAGGTGTTGAACTTTGAACTGAATATTTTGTGAAAGGAACAGAAAAGATATTCTTGGCCACCTTCTCCTCTAGCTTCTCCCATTGTCTGTCTTTTGCATTAGATTGCATATCATCTCAGTTTATGAAAGATAATGAATTGTATCTTTGCCTCATTTAGCAGCTGTATTACGGTGACGGAGCATCAGTGGAATATCCAGTAATATGAGTCATCTAATAAGAAACATATTATGTGATCAAGGTATTTAAAATAAATGCAATATATATAATGTGAGAATGAGGGTCATTTACGATGGCATCTGTAAGTGATACTTTAGTTAGAAAGTTGTTCTAGTTTCATTTATTCTTACTAATTTCTAAGCCCTATACCTCAGGCATTAGCATTGCTTGTTATGCTATATGAAACATTTTTTCTTGGAAAGGCAAGAAACCATGTTTTTCCAAATTACCAAAAAAAATCAACCCACCCACCCCCCAAAAAAAACCCAAAAACCAAAAAACCAAAAAAACAATCCAAAGGCTTAAGTATGTTTTTATTTTTTTACTTCTTGTTTCTGACTGCTTCAACAGCTATCTATGTATCTGCTACCGAATGGAAGCTGATAAGAGTTCTCTGGTATTTTCAATGTTTTCCATCCTCATACTTGGGCAAAGTTAGCTTCCAAAAGGTGTATGGAAATTTTTCTCAAGTCAGGAAGTTCCTTATAAACAGCACTTTCAAAGTCTTGAAGTTACAAGAGAAAAAATAATGACCTGTGGTTTGCAATGCCAAATGAAATGAATGGATAGGACAGTCAGATGTGAAGTGCCTCTGAAAAATCAGTCTATCGATCTCTGTGTGCATTGGGTTCCAGAAATGTAAAACAGGAGTAACAGAAACTCTCTGCAGATTGCTGAACTGAATCATAATTCACTAATGTTTCTAAGATGCTCAGATACTATGATGATGAATACTTACAGTTATGATGGTAAATAATAGAAGTAAGCTGAATTAATTATTAATTTATGTGATGGTCACTTCTCTTTTCACTTCTCAGTTGAAAAGGACTAAAATTTAAATTATTTTAAACTGTGAAATAACTGCCATTTTCTGTCTTGTAAAATGCAGTTATACAGTGTTTAAAAGCTGACTTTAAAGTGTTTATGACTATGTCAAAAAACATTTCAAATTTTCAATCATTAATGTGTAGACAAATTCAATTAATAGTACTAATAGCTGTGAATTTCATTTATTAGATGTATGCTAACAAAATATATGTGTGTATTATTAATGTTTACTTTTCATTTTAATGTCCATCTGCATGTGGCATTAAAGGCAGAAGATGAAGATAATTATCTCTAGTTTATTCTATATTTAGATGTCATGTGCAGTATCAAATAAAAATCTTCCTGTATTTTCTTGTCCAGATGAGATCTATAACTTTATTTGGAAGACAGCTTCCCAGCAGTTTCACTTTTTATGTTGCCTTTTCATATTTACTTCTTCAGTGAAAATTGTTTTAGAAAAATTATAGCACCAAAGAGTAAAGTTCACCTCCCCACTAAAAAACCGCAATGAAATAGCATGCCACCACAAGGTGTACTTAGTAAGAAGGCATTTCTGTAATATATAGGGTATACCTAAACAAAACATTCCAGCTCTGGAGTAAACTCGTAAACAATTGGGTGAGAGATATGGACCAGATACACACAGAAAGCTTATGTCTTTCTTCACCTCTTTTACATTAAATGCCACTTCACGTTTTGTACTAGTCACGAAAGCAGGGTCCTCGCTTCCTGTACATCTCTTGCTTCTTGAGTATCCTTCATCCTCCCTATTGAGCACTATGTAGACATGTTGCCCCACAGTCTCAGACAAATTAAATCATCTTATGTGTAACAACATAGATGTTTTGCTATAGCTGGAAATGGAATTAATCAGATTGCTAGGGCAGTTCTAGTTGACTTTCACACCTTCCAGTTTCTTCTCTCTTCTCTGGCTATGACTGGTCATTAATCATCTTTCCTCTGGGACCAACAAGGGTATTGAACCAAAAGTGCAGAATTCTCTGGCTGTTTAGTTTGGCAACAGCTTCAGTGTTTTAGTGCAAAAGGTCAGATACACATTTTGGAGTGTGGTGTGCTTCTGTGCTACTGTATTTGGCTTCAGTTACAGCTGGCTTAATTTTTCAGTTGTGGCAGATTATATCAATGTTAGAGCACTTAAGTTTTTTTTTGTACTGCATTATTACTAATCATGTAAATTATGTGACAATTTCTTGTCATTGTTTCTATGCACAATGAAGGAACAAAGGTATCAGCAAATAGGCTATTTAGTACAGTAACCATTGTTCTGTAAGGGATGTCTGCAAGCCTGCATCATTTTAAAGCAACTATATATGAAAAGGCCTTAGATTTCACTTGTGGAAAAGACATGCAAACGTTTAACTCTGCTCATTCTGAACGTCTGGTCTTCGGATTTGGCTGTTTTCTACGTGAATGGCATTTCTTTTGTGAGTTCATGTCTCTGTATCTCGGTAACAAAGACCATTTTGTTTGGTGGGCTGACCCCACCTAATGGAACCACTTGCTCATTCCTTGCTCATTCCTTCCTCCTGTGGGTCAGGGCGGGGGGAGGGGGGAGGGGGCGGAAATAAAGGCAGGTGATAAGATTCATGGACTAGATAAAAACAGTTTAATAGGTGGAACAAAAGCTACATGTGCAGGCAAAGCAAAGATGGATTTATTTACTGCTCCCATCAGCAGGGAGCTGAATAGCCACTTCTGGGAAGGCAGGGCCTCAGCACACATGATGGTTACTTGGGAAGAAAGTACTGTAGCCATCAACATCCCTGCTTCTGTCTTCTTTCCTTGAGCTTTTATTGCTGGGCACAGCATTGTATGGTACAGAATGCTAGCCCCCCCCAGTCTGTTGCTTACACCCAGCATTCTTGCTGGGTGAGAAGAGGGGGGGAAAACAGAATGTCTTGACTCTGTGCAAGCACTGTTCAGCTATAGCCAAAACACTGGTGTGGTATCAACACTTCAAGTCACAAATCCAAAGCACAGCACCCTAATGGCTGCTGTGAAGAAAGTTAACTCCATCCCAACAGACCCACTACAGATGGTGATCTATGGAAGGCTAGAAGGCTCTGGTTCTTTCTTTTTCCATATGACAGTTCTTTTGGTTTGATGCTTGTTGCATTAAAAGGCAGATGGGAGATGTAGAGTATTTTTATAACAGTTTTCTATTTCAGTGCCTGCTGTTTGGAAAATAATTTATTTCACCATGGGGCCTGCAGTATTATGAATGGCAAGGGAGAAGTTTGTAAGATGTTATGTTTCGTGTTTTCAGTAAGTACTGCGTGCTCTGCTCTCTAAAATGGTTTGAAAGGACAGAATTTTCTTGTTTTCAGTTCTCTGTGTATCATTAAGTATACGTACAAACTAGCAACATTTATTAAAGAACAGTGCACTTCCTCCTTGTCCCAGCACAAAGCCAGCACTGCACTTCACAAGCAGGGGCAGGAGTGGGTGAGGGAGTTCTCTGGGCTGGAGACTCTTAGACTCCAGAGGAGTCAGACGGGATGTTCCGTCATGGCAAGATGTGTTCTGCTCGCTTGCCTGTTAGCTAGTGAGTATGCCTTGTCTACAGGATGACATAAAACATCAGATATTTTAAATGCATTTCCTCTAGCACAACGGCTGCTGTGAATTTAAACTTAAAAGTGGAAGATGTAGGTGCAAGCTAAAATGATAGTTGTTATAAACCTCTTAGTTGGATCTCCATTAGGTACCTTGGAACTTTTAGTCTGTCTAGATAATCGAATAACAAATAGAGAATTCATCAGTCATACTTAGTGTTAACTGTAAGACAAATTTCTATGTCACAGTTTGTGAAGTTTAAAGTTAGATTGGTCCTTAAATGTGCCATTGTTAATTAATTTTCTTTTTGTGTCTGTCTTCCTCTGTTTGTCTGTCTCCCAAATCCATACCTTATTTTACTTCTTCCAAAAGAATTAACTGCTAACAAGAGTTCTTAGGTTTGTTAGTTAAACTTCCCAGACAGTTTAGCAAGCTACTTACTACAAATCTTCTTTAGGAAAATCTTGTTTAAAATTACATAGCTTGCATTTGAATTTTTAATGCTGCAATAATGTTGATTTACAGGTTTATAGGAATAATAAAAAAATATAAGTAAGCTGTGTAAGGAACATCCCTTCACTTTGTCTGAAGAAAAAGCTGCAGTTAGGGATCAACTGTCTTCAGAAACATGATCTCTGATAAAACAGCTGGAGGAAATCCTGAGTTAAAGGATGTCTCTTGCTAAGCATTTTATAAGAAATATCCATACGCTTGCATAGCTAATCCAAATAACCAATCTTCAAAAAGACATGACAACGCAACACATGGGCTGTAACTTGTTAAAATGTCCATAAATCATAATGATTTGAATAATAAATTTAGTTGAATGCACGGTTGTCAATTCTATAGGATTAGTAAGTGTATTTGAAGGGTTTAATTTAAAGGTTCATATAAATATCCCCAAGTCCTGGCATTAATGCACAAGTTACTCTGTAAATCTGCTCTTTAAATTGCCAATGACAGCAAAAAGTAGATTATATTTTTTTTCCTCTGGATAAAACCTTTACACAAATGACATAAAGCCTACGTTCAATGAGGACTAAGACTAGATCTGATGAAGAATGTTAGCATCTACAACTTAGGTGCTACCGTGTCTTAATGGTTAGCTCCTCTGGACCAGAAAAGCAAAATCCAAAAAGAGGCACTGGGTATGTTTCAAATAAACATGGCATTCAGATTCCACAGCATTGTAATTTGAAAATCTAGATGCCCATCAGGCAATTTTAGAGCTGTAGAAAAAAAGTGTGTTTAGTTTTTGTTCTGAAATTGCAGGATCACAGGAAAATTTCTCAGATGAGGTTGCTCTGGGCTTTACCCAGTTGAGTCTTGAAAATCTTCAAGGATGGATATGGCATGGCCTCTCTGAGCTGACTCTTCCATTGCTTGGCTGTCCTTAGGATGAAAAAGATTTTCCTTACATCTAGTTTTGATTTTCCTTGTTTGCTGTCTCTCATTTCCCCACTGCGTACCACTGCAAAGAGTCCCAACTCCATCTTGCCGTTAAACTATTCACAGGGACCAGCAGGCTGCATTTACTTCCCTCGGAGGCCATTTCTCCTCCAGGCTGAAGAAGCCCTGGTCCTTCAGCCTCTCCTCAAAGAGCAAGTGCTCCAGACCTCAGCCAGCTTGAGGGCCCTTCCTCCTTCATGTGCTGGGGGAACCCAAAACCTGGACAGAATATCCAGATGGGATCTCATGAGTGCTGAGGAGAGGGGGATAGTCCCTCCACATGATGGCCTGGTTGTGTCCCTGTGAATACCTCCAAGGGTGCTGTTGGCAATCTCTGCAGCCCGGGCACTGCTGGCTCATCCTCAGCTGGTGTCTTCCAAGGCCTCCAGGTCCCTTCCACCAGCCTGTTCCCTTGGAGCAAGTCTTCCTGGCCAAGGGCAGCACTGGCTTTGCCTTTGCTGAATGTTGTGAAGTTCAGACAAGCATTCCTAGTACTATGGACTGGTTGAAATAATCCACGTAGTAGTATTTCTCAAAAGACTGAAAATGAAAAAAGCTCATTTAAAAAAACAGGTGAACCAGCAATCCATCATTGCTAGCTGTTCTGGAGTATTGAATTGCGGTCACATGCTTTCTGCGTTTTTAGTGTGGGGCCTTAATTCTGTCTAAATCTCATTTTAGATTAATGTATCTCTTACTAAATGGTCAATGATGGCTTCTAAACATATGCTTTTATAGAAAAATATTTGATATACCCTATAATGTTCAAACTAATTGCACCACTACAGTACTCTCAGTTTAAGTCAAGTCTTTTAGGATGTTTTCTTTTTTGTTTATGGTCTTGTTTTGTCTAGCAAAGTTTGTTTACCTCAAACAGTTTCCTGGCAAGGCATGCTACTCTGGTCAACTTCAGCTATCAATAAACTATCTGCATCCACCCTATGAGCAAAGCACACTGTCAGGATTTAGCCTTACACAGGAAACTTATTTCTGGGATTACCCAGAAACAAACAGATAAATAAATAAAAAACAGATAAATAAAGCTGACGTTGCTCAAAGTAATGAAAAAGGTAGAAATTTCACAAATTTTCATAGTCGGTTTCAAAACAAAAATGAGAAACAAGACAGCTTTTCAAAAGGAATCTAAAATGCTTCTTTCCTGGAATTAGAATCACCTGGCTGTCATTGTATGGCCAAACAGTGTATAATGCAAGTTACAATAAAATTCTCTAGCTGGCAGTAAAAATTGTATTTCTATACTCTAGTGGCTAATAGAACATTGAACTGTGACTTCGCTATGGGTTTTAGTATTGTTTACTGTAAGTTGTCTTTAGAGTTTGGATTTTTTTTTTACTTAAAAGTTCATTTGGGACCTGTAACAACACTTCATTAAGTTCTTTTTATTTTAAAAAAGGTGAAGGTAAATGATTAAAGATCTCTGAGAGGACTTACAAAGGAAAGAGGGATGGATGAGAATGAAATGCTCAGACCAGAAAATGTCATAATGGAATCTTTTGTTCATTATTTTTAGTAGTTTTTTCCTTCTCTTTCACCTTCTGCTGAAAAATTTTGAATGTTTTTATGTTTTTTTCTTTTTACCTAATACTAAAAGTAGCTCAATATATTTTCTGTATAAGCATTTTTATTTTGTTTTATGTTATCATGAACTTTGCATCTGAGATTGGTACAAGACATATCCCTGTAGTATTGCTCTTCTGAATGGTTAAAAATGCCTACGGAAATCCTAGATAAACAGATGTAACTGGGTCTGCCACAGTTGGTTTGTTTTGGGTTTTGCTTTTGTTTGTTTTTTTTTTCTATCTCACAGCAGACTGGTGCTTACAGAGAGCTTTTTCTTTCTAGAAGTGGTCTTAGATGTTCATTTGCATACAAGTTTCTGTTACGTACGTGCAGTATTTTTACCATTTCAGTTATAATAAGAAACTTTTGTTTGTATCCATTGTATAGCCTTATGTTAGATTTCCCCAGAAATAAGCATATATTTGTATGCATAGTGTATGTATAGTGTTATCCCATCCATTAGAATATTCATTCTTGCACTAAATCCAGATTCTTTTACATTGTAAATGGTCATATAGTATACAGCTGTATTTCAAGGCACTACTAATTTCATAGCTTTGTTTCTTCTATATTTTCATAATAATCTGGCTCAGTTTCAACTCACAAAATCCAAATTGATGAATGGCAGACTGGTCCAACAGTTTTCCAGCAAAACAGATAGTACGATACTTACCTTTTTTGTGTCAAATACATTTATTTATTTTTTTAAAATTGATGGTCTCTGACAATTCCTAAAATCTTGCTACTAAATAAAAGCAATTGAAACATTAGTGAAGATTTTTAGAAATGTTATGAAGAGTGGCCAGGGGTTTTTCACTACATTCTCCGTAATGAGATACGGTTACAGAACTGTAATTTAAAATATCATTAAAATGTGAAATACTCAAACATGCTAGCGTATATGAAGAAAAATTATAAATAAAGGAAGTGGACTTTAAATCTTTAAGTAAAAGGAACCTAGTAAGTCATTAAGTGAATGGCACATGCAGATCATAGGAGATAAAGGATGAGAAGAATCTTCCAAATTACAGTGCTCTAAATGTTTTTAGAAAGTAGGCCAATAAAGTTTTTTTACATAAGTATTTGGTTCTATTGTGACCTAAAACAAAAACCACTGAAGGATTTATTCAGCTTCTGATACCAAGTCCATCAGGATCACGTAAGATTATTGTACATGTTTTTTAAGGGTGTTATTTAAATAAGAAATTCAGTTTCTAAATGTTTTACATTTTTCCCAGTCGGTTTCTAGGCTACTAAACAATCACTTTTTATTCACCTGTGTTTTGGATTTGACATACATGGTTGATACAAAAGTTGAACTGTTTCTTAGGTTGGTGTAAATGCAGGAAAAAGTACTTACATATTTTTGCTACAGAAGTTCTTTTAAAGAATTATTGGTTACTAATTTGTGACCCTTTTATTTGCTTATATGTGTTCATTTAAGCAAAGCTGGCCAGTGATTTGGGGATATTTTTTTTTCCTTAATTCAAATTACAACTTTGTAATTGCATTAAAATATACAAACAGAGTATTCTTCTCCCTGGTTTCCTATCAAATCTATCAGTGAACATGTATGCCTAAGTGTGAAACTGGTTTACTAAATTCTTTCACAGGTATTTTGAATAGAAATACATATTTGCTCGACAGAATTATTTATCATGAGAATTTGAAGGCACAATTTCTAATAGAAAAAAACCCCAAACCAACAACAAACCAACCAAAACAACTTAGTTTAAAGATAGAGGTCATTTAATAAAGAAATAGAGGCAACATCATAGTTCTTATATCACTGGTTATACAACTGTACAGGAAAAAGTGTTGTCCGATCAACTCAACACTAAGCCCAGGATTTAGACCAAAACTTGTAGAAATATTTTAAAGTTGCTTTTGCTCTGTTGTGTTAAAAAAAACCTTTCAGTGCTAAAGCAGTTATTAGGAAAAAACCCCAATTTTATTATACTTTTTAACTGTGCTTCTGCAGATTGGAATCTTCCATAAATACAAAAAAAATATACTGTGATGTCTCTGATAAAGATACATTTTTCAGAACTAATGCTGCAAAGAAAAAATATTCTTGTTGAAAATATGCTGTGACTTTTTAGATGTGGTACTCTGCCATTATTTTCTTGGAAACACTGGTGTTGGCTTGAATATATGACGGGTGAGTAGACAGTCAACAGAGTAACAACAGGACTGTGGGTGACCAAGAGCATGAGTATGTGAGACAGTCTATTCAAGTTGAAAGCAATACATGGTACTCTTTTTATAGTTTCATTAAAGCTGAAAAAAACCACCTCTTTTCTGGAGCTTCACTGGATTCACGTAACACCAGCTGTTACTTTTCATTGACTCTACACTTCTGTGAATAGCTGTTGCATCTACTAAACCTCATGAACTTGAAATTTGCTACTACATATGAACTGAGTTGTATTTGTTCTTAAAATGTGTATCCACACTCTTTTTATCATGAAAAGCTGTCATGACATCTTTAAAACGTATTTCATTATTCCTTTTATTCAGTTCAGTCTGAGATACCCTTTTTGTTTCATTTTAACAAGAATATAAATTCAATTTGAAATTAATCCAAAGCCCTATATTCTACATATATACTGCAAGCTCTTCAAATAATATTTTTAAGTTAAAATGATGCTTAATGGTATTTTTTAATACAGAGTGGTTATCAAAAAAAAGGTGATGTCTTTGTTTCTTTAGTATCCTGAAGTATAGTGTTCTTACCTTCGCCAGTAGAGTTAAGGATGGTCAGATAAGTGATTAATTATTCACTTAATACAGATAGTCTAATGTTTGAATATCCTACCACACAAGTAATCAATTATTACAATTATTTATTTGCATTTTTGCATGTACAGTAACCTGCAATGATATCACACAATATATAACTAGCAGAACATAAACACGCTGAATGAAAGAATTAATCATTCTGTTCGCTTGAAAGTCAACAAAAAATTATCCCTAGAAAGAAAACATAAACTATTTACTTTGTGAAGTTTTCCAAATAGAAAATGTAATGAATTTTATACATAAAGGATGTTATAAGAACAAACTTAACAAACACACAAAAAAAAACCACTGATTTTTTTTTTTTTTTTTTTTTTTTTCCGTGAGGTGTGCAAAAAATGCATTTAAGTTTAAATTTTGTATGTTAAAATTTATCCTGAGCCACTAAATTATGTAACCATATACTTAAGGGTTTGGTTAGTCTTGCTGAATCATTAGATTTTTCAGGGAGAAAAGGATAGTACAAATCAAGTTTATCTGGCTACAGCTTTATTAGCTTCACCGCTATGTTAATTTTTCTTAAAATGTCTTCATTCAGATTTTTTTTTCTCCTGTGTCAGGTACTTTGACAGGACTGCTATAAACCTTTGTCTCTCCTTTTCCACAGTAGCAGAATAATGATGGGATTTCTAGACATGCCTCCCTTGTGTGACAAGGAAGTGATTCTCCAGTGAATTACACGAGAGGCCTGACATCCCCGGCTGAGCGAATGCATTTTCCTCATTCTTGTTCTGGGCAGTTAGTGAGGGAAGGCAAGCCCTTGTTCTGGATGAAGCAGATCATCCAATTTGACAGTCTAATTTATTCTAACAAATAGGTCATCTTCCACTCGCCTCCAAAAGACACATAGACAAATGCTTTTTTTTTTTTTTTTTTTTTTTTTTTTTAGTTAACAGAGAAAAAAAAAAAAATTTTTTTTTTTGTAAATGGCAGTCAGGTGAAATCAGTATAAGTATCATAAAGAGCCATACAGACTGACATCACTACCATGAAAAGTAGTCAGTACCTGCATTTCCCTACATGACACATTCCTTTTCCTTTATGATGCCAAGGATTTCTTGTTAGTACAGTTTTTCTGTCTTCAGTCACCTTTCTTACTACCATATTCTGTCATCCAAACTACATGTGTTGTTCTTACTACAGTTGGCCTTTATTCTTGCGTCCTATGGTGTTTATTTTTGTCTAATAATAAATCAAGCCTTTTGTGTCTGTGATGCCTAATCCGTTTCATAATTTCAGAAATTATTTCATTGTATGAATGGCTGCCTGAAGTGAACATGAGAAATGGGTAGAATTTCAGAAGATATGGAATTTTTCCCACATTTGACAAATGTGCTTATTTGCTCTGATATTTTATGTCAGAGAGAGATACTAATTAAATCCTTTTTTCCCATATGCTGTGATTCATGCAGGGTAGCTATACTCAAACCACTCATTTTGCATGTTGTGTTGTCATTGCTGAGTCTATTAAATAAGAATTTAACAAGGAAGATGATTTTTTTAAAAAAATGTATTATTAGAATACCTGTAGTCAGTGCTTCTGGGAATGTTCACAAAAATAGTTAAAAAGTCCCCAGACTTCTATGTCTGCCAGTCTCCCACTTTTGCATTCATGATACGGTGAACAGCTTATTCCTGATTCTGTTCAGTAATTCAGAGGTTGAACTACACATAAAAGTATGTCGGCATTATAAGGAATGTATGCATCTCAAATACCCTAAGCTGTATCATCCATGCATAACTGAGAAAGTAACATGTTAAGGAAGCATCATGTTAAGGAACACGTGATTATTTTCAGAACTATCCCCACATTGTACCTGCATATTATTTCCCCCCTAGATTCAAGAGTAATTTAGCAAGGAAAGCCAAAGATTTTCAATATCTGCTAGGTTGCAAAAGGCCAACATGTCAGAAAACTGCTTATGTTGCTATTCTTTGAAATGCCCAAATTTTTCAGTGCTGCTAATGTAAGGATCAAATAGATAATGACCTTCAGCTCAGCGTTTTGCCAGTGTGGTTTCTACTCTCTTGTTCCCTGGCACGGTGTCTTTAGTAGTAGGATTAGTGCTTCCTCAGTCTTCCAATTAACTGCATCTTCAGAAAGGCTTTGTAAATGTCCAGGTGGCTTTAGTTAGCCAGATCACATCTTTGGAGTGATATCAAACTGTGGAGAACCGAGAATTACCAGTATTTTGCAGACACATCTCCACGTACCTGTATGCTTATTAGGAATGTATAAGTAAACTGATTGTTTAAAAAAAGTCTCACTTAAGAAATTTTTCAAAGTGCAATGTCCGAGCTCATTAAAAAGAACTTCTTTGCTTCACTCTGAGCACAATGTTAGAGGACAAAGCTAAGATTTGACAGACTGTTCTGTCAAATGATCTGCACTGTAGAAGAGGAACAAGAAAGTTATCTGCAGCTGCAGGCTGATAGACTGCATAGACAGTCCTAGCTACCCTGGCATTTTAGTGCAGTACTGTGTGCTGACATGACGGAAATGAGAAGAATAGATAAAGCCCCCACCATATAAATTGATTTGCTATTTTAAATCCAGTAATGTAAGTCTGTATACACTTCAGCACAGTTGGTTTTATAGGAGTTTGCTGTGTATTTATTGTGCTCTAAGATGACATCCCACACCAGCCAGAGCATTGAGGTAGAACTTTTTATTTTCCTTAAAGTAAGGGTACCAATAGATGTCAGAAAGCTTTTCATATTTAGTGATGTTATGTTACAACATAGTCTATATTTAAATTAATTTTGCATTAAAGAAAATCCAGTTTTGCTAGTAGGTACAGGTTCTGAAATTTATTTATTTTCTCTGTCTCAGCCCTGCACATTCTAATTGGGCAAGTTAACACTTTCAGACTTGCTCTTGTTTGTTAAGTGTCAAGGGCATCCTAGGCTGGTAAAGCTTTCACACAGTCATCACTGGATCTTTAGGAAAGTCTGTTTTCACCTTGTCAGACCAAAGTAGTTTGGCTCATGGCTGCTCTGCTGCTGCCTTAGGAAATTGCTTTCTCGTGGGCAGTGGTCTCCCTGCCTGTTCAGGGTCTAGTGTGGTCCACTGCTCTTCAAGAAACATGTTGTTTCATTCCACCTCCTTACACTTTTACTTTACTCAGTGTGTAGCAGCAAGAACACAGTGGAGTCAGTCTTTTCCCCTGCGTTTAGTCAAATATAACATGAAGTTGACAATGATTCAATTAAATTATTATCTTGATCATCAGAAGCAAGCCCATTGAACCTGCTAGGTGTACATTTACCCACCTGCCAGCTAATGGATATGCAGTCAGCTTAAAAAAACAAAGAGAAAATACGAAATTTTACACAACAGTTTGAACAACAGTCACGCAGCCATGTCTTGGTCAGCCACTGTGAATTTCTGTTCCAGAAACTTTTCAACTTTGGATCGGAATTTGACCTTAACGTTGCAATGAGGTGTGTTGTGGTTTAACTGCAGTCAGTAACTAAGTGCCACACAGCTGCTTACTCGCCCCTGCCCCCCTTCAGAGGGATGGAGAGGAGAATCGGGAAGGAATGTAAAACTCAAAGGTTAAGATAAAAACAATTTCATAATTGAAATAAAGTAACAACCACAAAAATTACAATTGTAAAGAAATGGAGGGGTAATGGGAAAGGAACGATATCTAAAGGGAAAGGGGGCAAGAAAACAAGTGATGCACGATACAGTTTTTCACCACCCACTGATGGATGCCTAACCAGTCCCCCAGCAGTGATTGATAGGCCCAGGACAACTCCCCCCACTTTATAATACTGAGCATGACGTATGGAATATCCCTTTGGCTAGTTTGGGTCAGCATTCCTGGCTGTGTCCCCTCCCAGTTTCCTGTGCCCCTCCAGCCCTCTCGCTGGCAGGGCCCAAGAAACTGGAAAGTTCTTGATTTAGGGTAAGCACTACTTAGCAACAACGAAAAAGATCAGTGTGTTACCAACATTGTTCTCACACCAAATCCAAAATGCATCACCACACCTGCTACTAAGAAAAAAAATTAGCTCTATCTCAGCTGAAACCGGGAGAAGGTGACACAATGAGCAGCCTCTCCTAACTGAAGTGTGTTCCTAAATATTAAAATCAATGAAAATAGTTTAACAAGTCCCTGTACATGCACTGTCATATGTTTTCTTTACGTACCCCACAGCTAATTCAGTCTTGATATTCATTAGTCTCTTGGGCATCCAACGGTAACTTCCTTATTGTAATCCCTGGCTATCTGAGTCCATGTAGTCCACTTCTGTTGGCAGCTTTCAGATTGTCCTCATCATGAGACAAAACTTAGATGCTCAGTTTTTGCAAACCACCTTTTTTCTGTTGTTGGAGCTCATAGTAACAAACCTGATTAAGGAATTTATATATAAGTAATTATTTTGAGCTTTCATCCATGATAATTCATTGAAAATAAAACTCATGTAAATGCATAATATTTATAAAAACTATATCCTCACATACCAGACCTTTCTAGTAGCAGTTTGCCCAGCTCCTATTAAAAAAATTAGTTGCGAAATGAGGTGTCGTTTTAACCAGAGAATTCCCAATGGAAACTTAATTACCAGCCTCTTGGGGAAGTGGAAGGCAATAGCAGTGAATTTTTGAAAGATACTTAGCTACTCTAAACTGTATTCTAGGCTAGACTTATATAACCGAAGTCTGCTTCTGTACTCTTTTGCCTTACTTTCTGTAAGTTATCAAAAACCAAATGCTGTGATTTCTAAAAGAAATAAACAGAAATCAGGCTGACACATTCTTTCCCAACTCTGATTTTTGTCCTGAAAACTATGTTCACTTGTACTGGGTCTAGCTAAGTCTGGCCACATTTCTTTACTCTGGATGCCTACTTTAGCTCTTTAGCTCCTGAAGACAGTATAAGCCAGGCAGAATAATGTTGAAATTTACAATCTGCAAATAGTGGAACACACTGTTGTATATTCCATAATTGAAACTGTTACTGCGTACTGCAACCTTTTTGTACATGCAGCCATTGTTACCCATTTCCTGTAAAATACGATCCACGAAGGTTCAGAAAGTTTCATTAGGGTTGCTATAAAAGTCATCTAAACTGTGTTTTATGTTTTCTCTTAAGTTGAAGTATCTTGCACCTAATGGAAAACACTTTGTAGACCACTTGCTAAATGAGTGTGTAGCAGACAAGCCATATAGGTGATTCATTTTTATATGAGGTGATGATATTAGAAGTGTTAGAAGCTCATATATCTTTAGCTAATGATTTTTCATTTGTTTTCGGCACATGAAATACTATTTCATGCATATTTTTCTATCTCTGTAAAGCATCTCAATCTGCATTTGGACTGAGGTTATTTTTATTGAATAAGTGAAATGCAGTCTTCCATGTACAAGTTCTTTGAGGGACAATGGAGATGGATTACAAATTAAAAGTTTGGAGATAAGAAACACTTAACTCACTGATCTTTCCCCCATACATCAGGCAAAGAGCCTTACAGGTAGGCTACGGTTTGCAGAGGAGAAAAACAGTACTGGATAATCAAGATTGGTCAGTGGATGTACAATCCCATGAGAGATACAGTGATATATTTTTCTTTTCTTGGGTAGATAGCATGAGTCAAACAGATGTCAGAGAAGTCTGGCTCCCTTCTGTGAGTTAAACTGCAATACAAATGACCTATGAAATGTCCCCATGAAGATTTTTCATCACAGGCAGGGCAAAAGCGGTAGGATTTTTATCCTGCTGTAATTCCTGCTTTTGTGAGCATTGAAATCACTTAAACTTCCTCATGCCTGCTCTGTGTGGTACTGCAGTATATTATGTTAATGAACAACAGCTACTTGGGTGACAGATTATGAAATCATAGTATTTCTAGTAATTTTACTTTTTTTTTTTTAAGCACTAATCACAGATTTCATATATGACAGGTAGAAATGGGAAGGGGGGAAGGAGGGAACTGCACACAAGGGTAAGGTTTCAAAAAGAAGAAAAAAATAGCACTAGACAGCCAGCTTGAAATTACAGTTCACAAGTTCATACAGAAACACTGACCCCTATATAGTATGATCTCCCCCTCGGCCACTAGCCTTTCTTACTTCTTTGAAGCCTGTGGCAGCAAGCTGGTCAGTTTTACAACAGCAACAGTACAGCATGCACTGATACTTGTTGAAAATCCCATCCTACTGTGTCATATAACTTTTTTTATTTCTTGTAGTTACAGGACCAATAGATAAATAAATACACCTCTTTCTTATGGAGTAATACTGAAATTTGTGTTTCCCATTAAATGATAACTTCCATTTTACTCAAACATGCAAATGTGTCTTTTGATGGGATAGACATCTGAAAGAATATTGAAGAGATGAAAAGAGTAAATTTCAAATACTTTTTCATTTCACAAATGATACAAGAAGATGGCTGTGATGTTCCTTTTTTTTTTTTTTTTTTTTTTTGTTGTAACTTAATGGTTAGGGCACTATCACAGTTACATTAAATTCCTTGTTGTGGTGAAATGTTAAGGTCTAAGACCTAATGTCTTCATGTCTGTATATCCTGGTTTTGTAGGAGTTTGCTGCCTTCAGTTTAAACTGCTCCTTCAGTTTATGTGAAATAGTTAGGGTAGTCCCATAGCAGAAATGGCAATACCTCCTAGCTTTATCCTAAGACACTGTCCTGGGAAGCAGGACTTCAGACTCTGCTACAGTTAATGTTTGTACATTCATGGAGTAGAGAGCTTCAATAAGAAGAGATTTTTTAAAAAATAGTATTTCCTTTAACCAAAATACCTGGCATTCCTAAGACTATGTCTTCAAATATCACAAGGTGGATGAGGAAAGTGAACTTGGATGTCCTGAAGTACAACCTGAACTTTTGCCTCTTGAACAGGAAGGAAATACTGTTTTAATGGTGCCTGTCTTGTTTGGCCCAGGTAGAACTTTTTAAACCAACTTTACATCTATTGCAATATATACATTTATCTTTGAATATTTTGTTTAGTGAAAAAGGTGCCCAGTTCTGTTCTTAACAGAGTTCTATTTTGTTAGCACAAAGTTTTCCAGCAAATCAGTTTAATCCTATAAATCCTTAATATAGACAGGGCCTATTTTAGCACAAGTACAGACTGCAGTGTCAGCACTATTGGTGTGAAGGTAGAGCAAATAACCTCCCTAGGGCAGCAAAGAAAACCTGAGTTATGAAATAATTTTCCAAATATTCCTGAACGAGGTTTGGAAACACTTTCAAAGAGCTTTTCATTTCTCAGCTGCCACACTGTATCAAAAACTTTAATTTTGCTTAGAGGTAATATGTAATTTGGCACCAAATGACCTTATCAAATTTTATCAAAAGGAAAAGCAATACAACTGGATTCCCTCAAGTGATTTCTTTGAAGCACTTTTAATATATAATGTTCAACCAAGTATTTTTTTGTTCCACTTTCTTTTAGCACAGCTTTAGCTGGGGCCATGTTAAATTGATGCCAGAACACTTTCATCTATGGTAGCTTGAGCATTCACTTGTTCACTTAAACATGTCATGTTCTGTTTTAAAGAAAAAACTTTAGAAACATATATCTAGAACGTTCCTTCTCTTTGTACACCTTCTTTGATTTCTAAATAGAAGTAGCCGAAAACAAGCTGATGAATACATGAGGGTAGTAGGCTGCAACTTGCTATCTCAGCCTACAGAAACACAAGGACTGTATCTTGTTCAAAAGTTCGGAAACCACCAGCACAACACCTCCAGCATGAACAGATTCTTCTTTGTTTACTCAGAGTTTAATTCAGGCTCTGAATCTTTGCTTCTTTTCTTCCTGAAAAGGATGTAGAATGATTGAGATGGAAGAATTTAGTCTTTGAAGACTTCAGAACTAGCCTTTCTGCCAGTGTCATGAAGAAAAGTAGATCAGGAAATCTTGAGGCCTCCAAGTCTGAAAGCTGACTTTTGACCTCACATTTGTGCTGAAAGTGGACAAAAACTGACAAAGCTGAGCATTCTGATAAGCTTGGTGCCTTGTATCCTAATGACCTAAAATTTGATTATAACCAAGTAACTGTAGCTCTGTACATCTGTAATAAAAGCGGGGAAAAAAGACAACTCTGGATTTGTGTGTGCATATACAAATACATGTACACAGGCACATGTATGCATATATGTTGACAATTTGGTAGAGAAGAGTTCTTCTACTCCTGAGATATGATCGGTCAGACTAGTGAGGGAAAGATGTCATAGAGAATATGAAACTTCAAACACCTTGACAACTTCAGAATATTAAGGAAGAAAGACTTCAAAATGAAAAAAAATATTACAACAGGAAGGATATGTCCTATGTGCTTATGCAAGCTATGTTGCCAGGATTGTTCAATAAAAATCAGATTAAAATACTTTGTTTCACACTACATTGGCTTGGTTTTGTAGCCCTTTACATAGAGCTCTTGGTGATAAGCTTATGTTCTTAACTTGCACTTGAGTTAACCTATTCATCATTTCAGTCAACTGAAAAACATTGCTGTTGTGTTTTGTTTTTTTCCCAGGTGGAGTGGTGGTATGTGAACAACCTGTACTTGAGTAAATTTGCATTTTACTGAAAATGGAACTAGACATGTAACACTGGGGAGGGGTGTGTGTGCTTAACTAACTCATTTAAGGGAAAGTGATGAATCTTTTAGAGGTCTATGAATTATGTAAAGACAGAATTACTAAGAAAAAGTTTAGATATCTGTGAGCCTAATTTTGTAACTGCTATTGAATAGTTTTATAAAGCTTGTGGTAAGAGTAGCTGAGGATCTTGGTTTCTGACTGTTTTCATGTTACTTGTTTTTGAATGTTTAATTCTAAAATAGAATATTACACAAATAATTTTCATTAAAATTCTTAAAATAATATACACCAACATGATTTATGCAGTGTTTATAAAGAATGTGGCCTATATGCATTATTTAAACTGGAGAATATTACACATTTTTACTCTGTTTTCTGTAAATTCTTCTGTGTATCTGTCTGGAGTTTAAACTTCACTGATCTTTACTGGATCACAAAGCAATAATTCATCATGGTTTTGCATGATATGAGCTAGCTGAAATGTTTCTTTTATTAAATAACCTATCATAATTGGTACAGTCAGATAGCATTATATACCATAGATACAGCATTGCATTCTGTATTGAGTTCAGAAGCCAAATTTCAAAACAAACACAGGAAAAGTTATTACTGTATAATTTCTCTCATGTTTGGGTACCCAACACCCGAAGAATGAGACACTCTTTATAACTAAGTATCCAGTCAGAACCCTTTGCACTAGATCAGGCAAGTAAAACTTAATTGGTTCTGCAGTCTTAGATAATCTTGGTCTTATAGTCTTACAGTCTTAGTCTTGGAAAACTCCCAATTTACAGACATGTAATGTTTACATTCTCTATGGACATTTTCTTTGTTTTCACTGAAAAAGTCTTCTGATTTTTAAAAGCTGGTAAAAAGAACCAAACAACCAAAATTACATTTTGAACAAAGAAACAGTAGTGTTTACCATATTTTGTTTCTTTTTAGAAA
This sequence comes from Microhierax caerulescens, assembly GCA_035590215.1. NCBI lineage: Eukaryota > Metazoa > Chordata > Aves > Falconiformes > Falconidae > Microhierax > Microhierax caerulescens. Next base: position 6,689,117 of record JAVJGJ010000037.1, read on the forward strand.
GAATTTTTGAGGAAAACTTGCAGTTGGAGAATTCCTTAGCAAGGTATATTATTACAGTGAGCCTGGCTTCATATGCAATAAATACTGAAGTAAATTTGAAACTATTTGACATTCCAGGTTGAGTGTTTGGTGTTGCAATGTTTTAATTTACAGTGTTTAATAACCTAAATCCCATGTATTTTGTAAGTGAAAGGACCTTAACTTTGTAGGTAAGAATAATTGCCTTTCCAAATTCAGATTAGAAGGTAGATTTTAAAAAACTTTAAGGACAGGTTGAAACCAAGCAAACAAAACTAAAAACATATAATTACATTTCTCTTGGTCTGTTGAATCTGTAAATTCCAGTTTTATTTTGTAAATTTATTCATATATGAATAGTTTTATTCATGCTTAAACTTGTATTTCAAGAAACAAGACATAAAACCTGATCATAGACCCCTATTGCTCTCTAAAATTAACTGGAAAAAATAATATGTTGCTGCAAAGAAAACAGGAAACCACAGACTGTAGTAATGTTACTGGAAGGTGCTTTCAGACAGAGATCATACTTTCATCATTTATAAATCTACTCAATATAGAAATTAAGTTAGCATTCATGAATTTAATCTATGTGTATGTTTACATTAGAAGAAAAGCCCAACTGCACTGAATATGGAACCAATGAAAAATTCTGGCAACAGAATGGATGTGTCTTTTGCACACAGTTTATCTACAAATGTATATCTATAAAAGTATAGTTAAACTTGTATTTACATATATATGCAGGTAAATATATATGTAAATAAATATAGATATATATACATACAAGCCACCATCTCTTCAGTGACCTAGTTAACATGATGCTAAGTACTAACAATATTTTAAGCACTTTTCTTAACTTTCTTTTCAGTACTGTTTGAAGAGATTGTGATTTAAAATATATTGAATAAAAAATGTTAAGCGTATATAATTGTTTAAACTAATTAAACTGATCTCAGTTCACATGATCTAACATGGCTGTTTTCTATTGTAGACATGGCCTCAGTGACTGCTGCAGGTTATAAGTCTAGGTCTGTGTTTTTTGTTGTGAATCTAGGCATGAATTTGCAACAAGAATGTCATTAATGTGTAAACTTACTTGCAAAAGGAATTTCAAGTCCAAATTGTGAGCATTTCACTCCTAATTGGAAAAAAACCAAAATAAACTACTGCTGGTGTTTCCTTTAAGAGTTGTAATGATAATGTGAAGAAAACGAATGTCTAATAATTTTAATTTATTTGTAAAACATGACATGAGCACTGATAACCAATAAAAATGTATGCCAAGGAATCAATATAGGAATATATTTTTTTTTTGGCCCTTAAATATTCATCCTCTGAGTGGTACTGTTCAGATCAGTTCCAGAGAAGGAATTTTTGTGCTCCAGTCATCTGATCATATATGTCAAGCTCATTCTGAAGGAGTGAAGCTGATGTATTTCCCGGCTTTTTCAGAACAAAAAAATGGACAAATATTTACATATTATTCCTTGTAATTGATGCATCCCAGAATCAGTCAGTAATCATATTTCCTTGTAAGAATATGCCAGTTGTTTAAACCAAGTAAAATTCTAAGTTAGCAGATATCTGGTTCCATCAGACAGAAAAAAACCCCAAACACATTAAGGACACAAATATTAATTGCATCATCTGGTCAAGGTAAAATATTAAACAAATAATTTAAATTAATTGACATATATGAAGTGAATATTTGATAAATTGAAAAGTTATTGTTTGTATGTCTATTTTTCACCAACAGTTCCTTGAGATGCAACTATTTTGGACAGCATAATTTCAGAAGCCTTTTATTTTGATAATATATGGGGTTTGACATTTCTGCTTGTTTAATCTCTGACTCCTTAAATATTTTTGAAGTTCCATTACTAATAGGACAGCTGTTTATTCTTCTCAAAACTGCAGTTATATTGAGTGCAGATGAATTTTGTTTTGTCCAGAGAAATACCTCATTAGGAATGTGGCCAGCAATAATAGCTTCCATCTAGCATAGTAATATCCTATGTCTAACCAAGTACACAATCAAGGTGTAGGAGAAAAAAAGTAAAAAGCAGAATTACCTAAGTAAAGAAAAATGAATACTATTATCAAAATAAGAAATTGCTTATATTAACTTAGTTAGATTCTAACATAACTACATGGTATGAGTAATTTTTATGCTCATTAGTCTATACACATGCCCCCCCCATTTATAAGAAATTTATGTGAAAGAAAGAAGTATCTGTAAACAAAATGAACCTTAAGAAATTAAAACCACAAGTAAGTATACTATAGAGGGAAATGATGACAATCAAAATGTAAATGCCAGAAAGAATTGAAAGGAGAAGCTTACACAGGACAGTTAATGAGAGAAGTAAAAATGAGTTAATGAAGGAAGAAAATAAGTTTGGTGTTTACTGTAGTTTGTATAATTCAATGACCTTGTAAGTTAAAATCCTGGCTTGACTAGTATGAGACCAAGATAGAAGCTCTCTGTCTAACAGAATCAAAATTCCACCCCTTATACTTGCATTCTTTAACATACACTGGGTCATTCAGACATGTCATGACAAAATTACCCCTGATGATATAATTCAAGTGAAGAAAAGGAACTATGTATGGGGATGCATTTTCTTCTGATCTTTGCTGGTTCCTTATAACATGGATATAGATATTAAATGTTACAATACTGTTTTAAGATTGACCTCTTACTTATTGGCAAAACAGCAGTGAATGAAGGCTAAGAAAATTTTACAGGCTTTTTGCTTGAATGACTAACTTATTCATACTTCAGGCTTCCAAAATGTGAGTAGGATTATTAAATCAAGAAAACATTAACATTCATGTATTCTAACTTCCAATAAAAAATATCTGACCTAATAATTAATTAGATTCTAAACTGAATACCCACTGAAAATAAGGATTGAGAGTATAAATGGGAGCAAAAGTGTGACATAAAGGACTACAAATGGTGTTTGATGAGAGAGTTAATAGCTCTTTATAGGAACAATGCAGGAGTGACTGGGTTACAATATTAGCTATTGCATGAAGCAAATGGGGGGAAAAAACCTGACCTGTCAGTAGACAACTGTAACAGAATAGCAGTTAATATTGCTAAGTAAAATTGATGTTTAAATTCATGTAGTAAAACAAAGCAAGAGGAAATTACAGTTATTTGGAAGATTCATCTTTGCTCATCATAGTAAAACTTTATAGGGGTTTTTTTGGAGATCATGTATTCATGATCTCCAAAAGCACTTCTATTAAGATCAAAGTAAAGCTTTACTTTTTCATGTTTTGAACATTTTAAGTGTTTGCCATTTTGATTGTTGTAAGTAGAGATTTCTAAGCAACAGGATTCGATTTGTTACTTTGTTTCACATACAGCTGTGGAAACTAATATTCTCAAAATATTAATTACTTTGGTACTCTAACAAGGAGGTTAACCCTGTGGCACATTCAAGTTACAGTTAGTCATTTGTGTTCTGTTTGTTTTTTAACGTAATCAATAAAACACTTTTTAAAAGCAATGATTATTACACTATACATGTGCAATCTTTGCCCGTGAAATATTGCCTGAGACAATCTCTATTCAAAAGTCAGTATTTGATAGTTTACTACACAGTTCGCTCAGACATCTTGTAAAAATTGCTGGCCAGAAAGTGGATAAAAATTTTCTTTCAAAACTTTAGTGAAAAAATGCATCTTTCTTAAAGTCTACCTTCTCTCTTTCTGTTATGTGCTAAAAATTACGGTTTGGGACCTGTGGGTTGAAGGGATGTAGTTTGCTGAACCAGATTTCTTAGGGCAATTTGTAGCACTTTTAAAAAAGAGAGCAATTTCATTTACATTTTTAGGAGATTCATGAAATCAATGCTGGTTATTTTCAAACCTGAGTGTTGGCTTACTTCTAACAGAATTGTTAAAATTTAAAAAGGTACCAGCACTCTACCTCTAAACTAACCCGTTCATCTCTACACTAATACAACTCTTTCCTTAAAATACAGAATAAAAGGAAATGAAAACAAAGTTCATTTTCTTTGAAATAATTAAGTTACAAAACCTCACTGAAGTTTTTGAACTCTTCTTTTTTAATCAGTGAAAACTACAGAACTCTACAAAGATTATTAAAATAAGCATAACTCCTATATTGACTTATAATACATGCTTTTGGATGTATCATTGTGAATTGCTTATCCTTAAATATTTTCCTTGCTGTGGATTCATACCTATTTCACTCACATACTTTCAATATGCAAATTAATTAAGTAATGTTGGAATATTTCAGGGAGAAAAAGGTCTTTTTACTGTAAATGCTTTTATTTTGATAGACAGGAGTTAGGCACCATTGATTTGTGTCACTTCTTTTTCCAAACCAAATAGTACTCTGGAGTATCATGCAGAAAAACTTGCTTCTAAAAATGCTACAAAAAGATCATCATGAGAACTATTAGTAAGGTACAGCCCTTCTTTAATGTCTCAAAAGTAAGGGAGGTAATTGAAAAAAATAGGTAATTGTGGAATTTTTAATCAAATGTAATGTATTTATCTCTGCCAGTCTGTCAAAGTACTTGTATTTTACTAGCAATTTATTCTGAGAAAAATAATTTCACTGAGCATTTGATCACTTTCAAAGTCAACATGCTGTAGGTGAAGTAAGAAGTCTTGGCTGATGTGGAGCTATTTTATTACCTTCCTGATTGTCTTGGGTTCCAGCATGTGATATTCTCTCTAATAATTCTGCTTAGAGTCATACTTTTTTTTTCATTTTCAAAAAAATCAGCAGCTTCTGAACATCTTTGAAACCACATCCTGTAACTGATGGCGGTATAAATATGCCTAACTGAACTACTTAGCGTCACCAAAAAATAATGACTTTTTAATTTTTAAAATGGAATAAAATGTCACAAAGACTGGTGATGGCAATGCCTCTAAGGCAAGGTCATATATGGGTTACTGGGGCACAGAGCCTTCTGAATCTTTGAGGGGCTTAATGGGAAGAAATAACAGCACAAAACACCTCTGATTAAGGTAATGCTACGGAGATAAAAATTAAAGGCCTGGTTCACCATTAATGACACTCCAGTGTTTCATCAGCACATCCCAATGAAATCAAGTGACTGCAGTTAATATATGTAATCTCCACTAGTTTAGAAACATGTATTAAATTGTTTATTCCTTTTTTCCAGTGCAGAGAAAATCCAGTCATTCCTTCTATTTCTGCCAGCCTTATTAAAGCTTGTTAGCATTTTTCCAGTAACCTAACAGGTTGCAATTTTTAATCCAGCATTTAAAATGAAGCAGTCCTTGAACGTTTTCTGACTACGTAAGTTTCACCTCTGTTGGTTTTGGCTGGGATAGGGTTAATCTTCACAGTTGCTAGTATGGGGTTATGTTTTGGGTTGGTGCTGGAAACAGTGTTAGTAATTCAGGGCTGTTTTAGTTATTGCTGAGCAGGGCTTACACAGAGACAAGGCCTTTTCTGCTTCTCACCCTACCCCACCAGAAAGTGGGCTGGGGGTCACAAGACGCTGGGAGGGAACACAGCAGGGACAGTTGACCTGAACTAGGTAGTGAAAGGGATATTCCATACCATTGAACGTCATGCTAAGTATATGAGCTGGGAGAAGAAGAAGGAAGGGGGGGACGTTCGGAGCGGTGGCATTTTTCTTCCAAGTAACCATTATGCGTGATGCAGTCCTGCTTTCTTGCAGGTGGCTGAACACCTGCCTGCTGATGGGAAACAGTGAATGAATTTCGTGTTTTGCTTTGCTTGCATGAGTGGCTTTTGCTTTACTTACTAAACTGTCTTTATCTCAAACCACAAGTTTTCTCACTTCTATCTTTCCGATTCTTTCCCCCATCCCACTGCAGGGAGGAGTGAGCGAGCTGTTGCACGGGGCTTAGTTGCTGGCTGGGGTTAAACCACAGCACATTACCTTTCAGCTCTTTAATGGACAAAGGTACCTGAACAGATGAGAGCAAGCAGTCCTACTCTTACTCCTATGCTGTGAAGCAGCTGTCTATGAACAGCATCATTTCTTATAGCTACCTAGCCTGATTAGCGCAGTAATGAAGCTGAAGAGGGATGTTTATGGCCTCACGTTCCTCATCACAGTAATGTCATTTGACATCTGCTGGACCACGGCTGGCTGGCTGAAAGTCCCTTCCCAGATAACAGGTCTTTTTTGCTACAAGTTAATGTTTCAGTCTGAGGAGAAAAATGCCAAGTAAGAAGAATACTTTCCTCACACTGTTGCTTTTCCCTTCATTTTTTTCTTTCCTTCATAGAGATATTTATAATTGCACATGAAAAATATTGTTGTTAGAAGAGTATTAGATTAAATATTCAAAAGCTAATCCTTACTAACAATCAAGAAGATTCAAAAGCTAATAAGTTGTTATCCATCTACACCCATGGTAGTTGCAGAGGTAGGCAAATTCAGGGTAAACTACATGATCATACAGTATTTCTTCTTAAATTTCAGACATCCATCCAGCTTTCTGAATGAAACATAGGTTAAATGGAAAGAATAGGATTCATTACAGACTGTAATATTTTATGTAATAGTTTTTGTAATAAGTAAGCACAAAAGAATTAAAGGGAGGTTGCACATTCTACCTTTACCAGGACGTAAGCACGTAAGAGTAATATCAGTTCAGACCAGATGTGCAACAAGCTCTGAATCCTATTTTCAAGAGCTAACAATAAATAGATACTTAGGGAAGAGCACTAGCACAAAGAAATTAGAGGACACTCTTCCAGCCACCAGTGATTTTCAGTTTAAGAACTTACTGACCCAGAGCTGCTATCTATGTGTAAATAATCCTTGATTTTTAAAATAATAACAACAACAATAATAATGAGGATTTATTTAATTGCTTTTGCAGTTCTTCAGTATTTTATATATATATATATATAAATATATATATTTATATATTTATACATATATATATAATTTGTGGTAGGGCGTTTCATGACTTAATTAGATCCTGTGTGAAGAATCACATCAGGGTGTTTTGAATGTCACTTCTTATATTCATGTAATATCTCTGCTGTTTTTATTAAAGGTGGAATATAAGTCACCCACAGTTCTCATGCTTCTCTAGACTGCTTTCTCTTCCTACCTTAGTCATCCTTTGTTTTTCTTAATGGCAGCACTCTAGCCTATCTACACCACAAACATCAGCTGTTTTGTACCTGTGATCATCCTTACTTTCTTTGAGCATGTGTCAGTTTAGTATAGTCTGGGATGAAAGCACCAGAACTGCAAGAGGTGTTTAAGGTAAAAGTTGATGCACAGCTATAGGACAGCATTGTTTTCTCTTTTGTCCTCTATTCCTTCCTGGATATCTAACATTCCTTCACCTTCTGCCCAGGGTTTTTGCCAAGAAACACACTTTCTGAGTGGTGTTTACCAGCTCAGAGCCAATCATCTGTAAGGTAAAATTAGGGTTCTCAATGATTTGGTATTTTATTACAGAATTTTCAATATTACAAGATCCCTTTGCAAATTCGTTGTTTGGGTAACATCTTTCCTGCCTTGAATTCAGTACTGTCAGCAAGCATTATTATCTCAGTATTTCTAATAGTTCCAGACTTTTCCTACTGATGTGCTTAGTACAGACATTTGACTTAATGGCTGAGAGTCTCATAGAGCTGCCTAGAATCTTTTCTATTAACTGACAACCCATCCACTGCTTTAGTGTAGAGCAGCACAGCGCAGTTTTGAGGGAATTTTCATATGAAAATATGAAATTTTCATATGACTTCATATGAAGTCAGTATTTCAGTTATTTTGTCCTTTGAGAGTTTTTGCTGATTATCTTGTGATCCTCATGATTTATTGCAGTTCTCACTACTTTCCAGTGAATATCCTTTATCAGCAGCTTTTAAATTTAAAACAGAACTTCCCATGGGCCACCTGTGTTCTGACATGAGTACTTCCATTATTTTGTTCATGTTTATCTTTTCTGTATTCTTTATATGGACACAACTTACTCTTTAGGATGAGTGCTTCAAGTAACAGAGAAACGTTAAAGCACTATTTCTCAAATGTATTTGTAATTCTTAATTCTTAGCTTTCCCTTTTATCTCATCCCCAAATCTACTGTAGCCAACTGGCTTTTCTTACCCTCACCATTTCTTACAACACTGCTCAGACTCCCAGATCTAGCCTGCCTTTAGGCACCTATTCTTCTCAAAAGGCTCAGACCCTTTACTATAACTCTTGGTCATAGCTTTAGTCTACCAAATTTTATTTGAAGACTTGTGTGCTGACCCGTGATCTGATTTTCATTACTAGTGCAAGCAAAGCTTTCTCTTAGAGTGACAGAGGGAAGAAAAAAAAAAAATTATGTGGTGAATTTGTGAGCATTGGAAATGGGATCATTTCATGGTATCTCTTGGCCACAACAGAAGGTGAAACCAACTTGCTTATAAAAAAGTCATGTTGCTTAAGGGGAAGCATAAGTAGATTAGATAATAAAATAACTCATTGTTATTTATGAAAAGCTGTTAAATCCATTATGTAAGCATACCAATACATGCTGGCTAGTTTCCTTAATTGTGAAATGGAGCTTTAAATGAAAGAGACTGTGTTTCTCCCTACTTAATACCCATCACTGAGGAAAAAAAAAGGGAAAAAGGTAAACCCCCACAAAATAAATATTTATGTTGTTTGAAACCACATTACAGCTTTCTGGATTGCTTACAAACTTTGTAAGTCTAATTATTATATTATGATGTATCAGTGCCAGATTAAAAAGCTGATCATTATATGAATCTTTTTTGTTTCTGGCTAAACATAAATCTAGAGATTATCTTACTGGCAGACATGTCTGTTTTGACTTCAAACTTTGTCATACAGAAATATTTCATGATAATCCTATCAGTAAACTTTCTACACTAGGATGGTTCCAGAAAGTGATCAAAATGGGGATCACACACAGTTAAATTTAGGTTATTAAAAAAAAAGATCACTGTTTATCTAGCTGCAAGTGAGATATCCTTTGTTTACCCTTCTTTCTTCATCCCTTAATCTGTACACAGCTAGAAAGGAAAATACAGCTGCCAGAATCAAAAACCCCTTATGATAGTGCCTTACCAGTAGACCTCAAAATTAGCAAAACCCATTTCTGAATAGTAAAATGCAAATTAAGATACAATTACTGACAAATTCATATATAATTTTAATTATAACTTCTGGTTTTAAGAATAGTCAGGAATTTTGAGTTGCGCTATCATGCTTACATGTTTATATTGTTACTTTTATTTAAACTGTATATGTAAGTGCAGATATTTATTTTTTATCTTTGCCTGTTGATAGCATATTTTTCAAACCTTCCCTTGGAAAGAAGGGATCATAAATCTTTTGGGGATTTCTCATTAGACAAAATGTATCTCACATTTTTGCTTCTTATTTTCTTAATTATTACAGATTTACATTGGAGTTGTCAAAGACATAGAATTTTGTTTGAGACCTGTACTAACCTCCTAGCAGAATCTGCTTTTGCATTAAAAATAAGGGTTTCCCCTATGGACTGTTTTTTATAGAGAGAGCTGTCATTGTGCAGCTACTTACAAGACAAAAATCTGTATTACGCATAGAGATAGAATAAACAAAGGAAAATTTTTGGGATACAGTACTTAGCACCTTTTATAGGGGGAACCAAAAGGAAGAAAGGATGAGTGGCTTAAAGGACAGCAGTGATATTTTTGGTTTTGACTTATTATCTTAATGTATTTGTCTTGGCTAAAGGAAAAGATTGTTTAAACTTTTATTTCAGTACTCAATCTCAGGTCTTTATAAATGATATTATCATTATGTGAAATCTAGAAAGAAGCTAATACAGGGAGTTACATTCCTGCATTGGGCTAGTGAGTGAGAGGTGAGGACAAAATGAAAATAGAAGAGGCCCTCCAGTGCCCAATCTACCATCACTGATGGATCATGTCATCTATTTTGGTAAAGATACACAGCCTTTTTGAAGTTAAGTATGTGAAGTATGATATTAATTACTTGTGTCAATATCTGCTTCTGTCACTGTTCATTATGCACTCCAGATGTTATACATGTAATACATATAGTTATGCATTATTATTTATTGAATGCATAACCATTTTTTTCAATTGGCGCATATAATTCAACAGCCAAAATATTTTAATCTATTATTACTAATATTTGTCTCTACTAGATTCCACATCCATAACATAATCACATTATTCTTATTCTTACTATTCTTCTTACTATTATTATTGGTTTATATGGAGAGCAGCTCCTGTACTTTTTATCCAAGTTTACTTATTTAAGGGACATCTGCAGCTTGGCATCTTTACGCAACGCTTTACAGTGGTAGATTATTATTCAGATTATCTGCAGACACATTAAGGCAGGTGTTGGTGACAGGGAAAGACCAGAAGGAAATAAGGAGGTTCTTGAAGGCAAAAGAAAAAGAAGACATCTTATAAAACAGTACAGGGCTAGGAGGCTGGAGCTGTAATCTCTGTCTCCTTTGTGCCTGGGATAAAGGAAGACTTGGGAAGCTGGTGTGTAGGTGCCCCATTCCTGAGGTGGTTATAGTCTGTTGGCATTCTGGACAATTTGCACTATCCTTTTCTTTGCAGAATATATGGTTTTGTTCATATTTTGGTTTTGTTGAGTTTTTTTCTTTTTCTTTAAGCTGTAAATTTATTTTTAAATCTGCTTTGTGTGTTTTGTTCTTTTTTAAAAAATATATGCAATAGAAATTAGAAATTAATATAAATCTGTAAAACAACTGATTTTTGAGTGTCACAGTCACATTAATACAGATAGATAACAAAAATACAGTGGAACAAATGTTTCTTGGTCATAGACTTAGCTTTTTCATTTATAATGCCATTATTCCTTCTTTCATGTGTGTAGACAAATACTGAATAGCAGCCTCTGTTTTCCCTTTGTTCATGTCAGTATGATCATGAACATCACTGCCTCCTTTTTCCCTAAACACTGCAAAAAGAGCAACACTACTGGTTCCGAGTTACATTGTTTTGATAGCAATAATGACTGATTTGCTTGGGGGAAAACTGTCAAGCCTCTGTCTAAATTATTAACAAACAAAATTCTTTATTATTAATAAGACATTGCAAATATGGCTTAACAATAATTTAAAAGGATGGCTTTAGAAAATAATTGTTTCTTTTACAGTTCTTATTGACAAAAACAATTTGCCATCAGGGAATATTTCACAGAGTATTGAAGGAAATGCACAATTTTAATAGTGTCTTAACATGATCTGTGCATTTACTTCACTGTTTTCTACCTTTTTATAAAGTTAACCTCTATTGTAACAGACAGAAAAAGTCTGAGGAGAAAGCAGAGATTCAGTTAGGGTTAAATTAGCTTTTCTGTGAATGTAGCTATAATGTATTTTTCCACACCAATTTAATCATATTAAATTGTTCCTTGGAGAAAATCACAAGGAAGATGCACATACGTGAATACCATCTCTTAAGTTCAAAAAAATCTAGGGAGTACTATGATAATGTTTAGGTGCTGCACAAAAGACAGAATGTTAAGCATATTGCTTTTCTGCTGAACATCATGAAGGATGATCTTGTAGCCAAGAACAGTCTCTTCCACAGATACACACTTGGACAAGTACATCACCCTTTCCATACCTTTCTGTTTCCCATTCTGGATTAACGGTGTTGATAACTTCCCTGAATACATGAGGTGGTATCAACCCATATCCCTGTGTTTACTAATTGTATGGCACTGCTTTCTTATTAATTGGATCACTGAAGTAATATTTTCACTGGAGCACAGTCTGACTATCAGATGGGACAAGGATGTTTGCAGGAGCTTTCATAAGGAAATTGGTAATATAGATGTAGTAAAGAAAATTAAAGAATCACCTTAAAACTTTCTTTTTTTTTAAATAAAGCTAAGAAGTCTGATTTAAAAAACAAACAAACAACTTTTATAATTTTAAAGTTATAACTTTAAGTCTGATATAAAAAACCCAGAACTTTTATAACTTTAAAACTTTAATAACTCCTCAGATTTCTTTTTATTGTTTGTGTGTTTGTGGCATATGCTGCCACGGAGGCTGCCTCAGTTAGATAGCTGCAATTAAAATAGTAGCTCTGATAAACAAGGCTGGCAATCAGGTGAGATGTATTAAATGTAAGGCATGAAAACAAGATACTTTGTTGTTAATAGTTTGTTGGACATTGTGCAGGGTGTAATTATTTAAAGGAAACAGATTTTATGTTAATGTAATTATTTCTTAAGATACAACTTCTTTGCTTACGAATCATCTTCCATAGCTTGAACTTTGTATGTAATAAAAATTCAAGGGTATATCTAATGAAAAGCAATATTCAGTGGCATCTAGATTTATTTTTAAAAGTTGGGTTTTCTTGCATCTTTTTCTTTATGAATGGCCGTTGGAGAGAAAAGCTTTCTCTGACAAGCAATGAAAGTACAATTTCTGTTTTGTTAATTATAAATCTGTTTTGCAATATGATTATTATTTTTTTTTATTTATTTTTTTAGCAAAATTTAGATTTTGGAAAGGTATCTTTATGATTGCACAGAGGGATATCCTCCACTCTTTCTGCCAAACTGTTTGGTCTTAATTAGCACTCAGGTAATTGGCTTTGAAGCCAACACACCAACACAGAAAATTCTTTATTCACTTCAGCATGAAGTGAATAAACATGAAGAAACAATGTCCAGAGTCTTTGTATTACTTTCCTTCTTTTATCACTATTGCTGCACATTTTCTAATAGGATTTTTTGAAATTACTGGGCTAGTATAGGCAGTATTGACAGTGATACAGAGAGGTAACACTCTTTAACGAGATTTTGTCTATTGAAGATCTGGGCAGTGTACACAAAGGGTTTATAGTAGCCTTATTTCCATCCATCTGTACGTATTTTTTCAGGGTTGACTTTGTACATGAAAGAATATGGCCAGAGTCCAGAATTTTTCAACAATTTTCTGGCATGTGATTTTGAGAAGCAGAACATGTTATGACATTCTTCTGGCTATATGTCTTACAGTTGGAGCAGAGGTATAAAAATACTTTGTGAAGATGAGCAGCAATTCAACAGCATAATGCTACTTGCTGCCTTATGTTGTACTTCATTGTTCTTTCAAAGGCATCGACAAAATATATGAAAGTTAGAACTGGTGGCCAGAACCCTCAGTCAAATACTTGTATTTCTGCTGGGCTTCCCTCTCCTCCATTGAACAAGTTATTCAAAAGAGAGTTTGAGAAGAAAAAGTCAACTTGTTCTCCAAAACAGAATTTCATACAAATTCACCTAGGACTGAATGAGGTTTATAGGCAATTGAAAAAGATATATATAGATGATGATAGTGACTCTTTTAATACTAATGAGGTGAATGCAGCTCTAAGAGAAACTAATAAAAATATTTTTAATCCATTTTCTTGAAAGGTAATAAAAATCCTTGTTCCTTGGTGGAATAAAAGTGTAATACAGCTATTAAAGATACTGCAGGGAGAGTGAGATCTAAATAACGCTGAGACGTCACATTTAGTAGAAGGCTTAATGGAGTATAAGCGGCTCAAAAGGTTATAAGGCTGAGAGAAAGTATGTATTGGCATGTTTTTTTCAAGTGTTAGATGAAATACAGTGTCATCAAAACAGAGATGAAGAAAAGGTCTACTATGCTAGGATAAGTAGAGAAGATAATTGCATAAAAAAAGTATTGCTATGTGAAATTTAAACTGTCATCATATATAATGGAATGCTTTGTTATACAGTGCATCTGTGGCACCTTTTGATGCATTAGGACAGAATAAGCATAAGGAACTTTGAGCAGCCACAGATGACACTGCTAAGAAGCAGATACATCTCTATATTAAAAATAGCTCCTACATTTGGTTTTTTAAAACTCACCACTTTGGAGAGGAATGATATATGGAACATTTCACCTGTAGGCATCTTTGAGTCTGGCTTTATGAGAGTCAGAAACTGAATGTAAATGTTTTCCTTTAAAGGCGATCCTTCCAGTAAGGGGAGGTGTCCCTCAGCAGAGCAATGCAGGACAACTTACAGTCATACTCACTATGATCCATCTTAAAACCATACTGCTTTTTTTCCTTCCACTTTGAGTGTATCTGTGTTAGCATTTTGGGTTGGATCGGGTGTCATCTTTTGCTGTGAATCTCCTGATTCACACCCACTTATTTGAAAATGAATGATCTTTGAGTTTGTGAACTGTATTTCTCTTGAACGATGCTAAATCGCAGATAGGCTTCAGGAGTACACCTGGTACACTGCATCCACTCATGGACATTCGGGCCATGGGAACGAACCAGAATCAGTATGATTATGCATCCCCTGCTCTCTCATACAGTGTGGATGTTGGTCCTCAGTGTCAACTATTTTTCTTTATAAATTTGCTCTTATTTGGTTTGGTTCATATTAGTTACTGAGATAGACATAGCCTTGGTGTTGAGTACTTTTCATCTCATGATTTAAGGACATGACAGAAAAAAAGGCTTTAAAGCATTGGCATTTAGTAAATATTAGGCATAGTTAATGGAAATGGCTATAAAATGTTTATTACTAAACTTAGAGATTTCTTTGCTTTATTAAAATTGTCTTTTGAGTCAAAGTTTTTCCTAGTTAATATCTGGGGAAAAAAAAGTTTTCATTGAGTATGTCCTGGAAACTTTTGACAAAAAAGTGTTATTTCATTAATAAAGCCCCATATTTTTTTTTTCGTTCCTCTATTTTTAACAAATAAGCAAACATTATCAAATATTACTGGAGCTGTAAACACTCTGTTTACCTAACAGAAGGAATGTCTGTGTAATTTATACTAGGCTTTCTGTAATGGTTTTATTTGCTAAACCCATTTGGTCATTTTTTGCAAGTCTACTGAGAACATACCATATTGAACTAAGAGTGAATAGGTGTAATTTGCATTAGTTCAGGGCATTGGGCTAAGCAGGGTATGAAGACCCTAGTGAAAGTACTTGTGAAATATTGCATAACTGAATCATCTGTAGTAGATGGTAAAGCTTATTTTGGCTCAGCAGACACTTCCAAAGGACAATCGAGTACCAAGACCAAGGGAAGTTTGAATCACTTGTTCATTTGACCTTTATATGTATTTTATCTTGTTTGAGGAAAAAATGAAAAACAAAGACATCTTCTTGTAAAGGCATAGGAAAATGCTCATCACCAATTTTTTTTTTATTTTTTTTTCCTGAGGTAAATATTTTATGTTTATCCTGTTAAGGGAAATTGAGGTGCTATGAAGTTTTAAATTGGGCTAAGCCCTATGATCCATGTGGGAAGCAGAAAAATCTCCCTAGTTAGAGAAATGGTCTTAGAAAAAAGTAATTAAATTGCAGCTAGAGTACTTTAAGGAAACACTGATTAGTGAATCCCCCAAAGTAGAGACTATATAATTTTACAAAACAGTACTACTAAATCTGATGATAAAAACATAATGTGAGATCATAATACAAATCTTACGATTCATCATAAAAAAATTGCCCAAACAGTTCTCATTAATCTTCAGTTTGTCTCAAATGTCTTGATTTATGGAGGCCTCATTAAAATCCTGACTGTGATGCTGTAGAAAGTAAAGGATGATCAAATAATTAAGCAAATACTTAAATGCAGTATGCATACTAATGTAAGTTCTAACAAGTTGTGGTGGGTTGACCCTGGCCAGATGCCTGATGCCCACCCAGCCACTCTCTCACTCCCGCTCCTCAACAAGACGTGGCAGAAAATAAGATGGAAAAGCTTGTGGGATGAAACAAAGACAGGGAGCTCACTTACCAATTACTGTGACAGGCAAAACAGACTCAACTTGGGGAAAGTAGTTTTATTATTGGCAATTAAAAATTTAATTGTATGGTGAGAAACAAAGACAAAACCAAAAATCACCTTCTGCCCCACTCCTCCCTTGCCTTCCCCCTTCTCATTCCCTGTCCTTACCCTAGTGAGAGGGGAAAGAGAGCAGAAAGCAACAGCATTTTTCTCCTCTACAGGTTACACTGTAGGAGGCTTAAAGAAAGCAAAGCTGCACATTATCTATCACCAGCTGTTCCCACTAACCAGAGAACCACCAAATTTTTAAAATCAAGGTGACACACACCTGCCACAGTGAACTGAGATACGATGTCAGAGTTAGAAGTGATCAGAATTTTCTGAAGGAGGTTTTCTTCATTGATATATATGCTGTTACCAAAGTTTATGACACAAGCAAGTGTGCCAGTACCTGCAGTGGTAAGATTTCTCATCAAAATAATTGAGGCCTCCACTCTGAATAAACACTTTATTATTATGAAGTTTGTGGTAATTTTGAATTCTGGAAAATAATTTACCACACAACTGTACTAATAATGACCACGTATAAAATACCTTTTGAGAAATGACAGAGGTGTGTTTTGGGACTGGGTATATTCTTTTTGCAGAATGAAGAAAATCAGAATTATCTGAGAACAGGTCTGGATAAGGAAGTCACCCAGACTGTGTGCTGTGCATATAGTCCTTCAGTTCTTTCCACACTAAATAGTAGAAATACTCTTTAATCCATAGATAAAATATGTGTATACATCCTTATATAGGTGAATGCTTGCAGGTTTGCAGTGTAAGCTTGCAAAGCAAGACTTATACCTTAAAGTTCTGTTTGAAGATGACATGGTTATTGTATCCATTTTCATTCACATGTGCCAGCATTAAAGTTTTTTTCTCAGTAAGTGGTCATTGCTAAGCATAAAAATGTTAGGAGAAACCAATCTCTCATGGTTTATTGTGTTTATAGAATCCTTGGCTCTTTACAGATGCATTAGAACACAAATTTTCTGCCGATTACCACTAAAGGAGCTACAGTCGAGCTGACACTTCTGGTGGAAACTTTTACAAGATATTGCTAAATCTTATTCACTACTAAAAAGGCTACATAAACTTTTTTCCTAAGAGCTGAATGCACGCTGTTCCTATTTGAGAAGCTCAAACTTTCATTATCTCTGTGCTTTTAGGTTCACTTTCTCACTACCCTTATTTCATTTTAAGTAATCAGATTTAGCAGTCTGCTATCACCCTTAGGTATTACGCTTTACTCCACCACTCATTTTGCTTTCTGTATTTTATTATGCTAGTATTTCTGTTTGCTGCCCTGGAGGATTCCTTTTTTTCATTTTTTTGACCAGTATTTGCTTATGTGTCTGTATTTGTTTGTATTAAAAATTGATGTATAAAGTATTTGTAAATACGAACAGGCAATATAGCTCATCTCTGAAATCAGCACAGCAACACTCTGCACATACACTGAAACCTAAGAGACAAAAATGAGCATTTAGTGTGATCACTGGTATGAAGGAATGAATGGGATTAATTGGCAAAATCACACCTGGGAAGTGATTTAATAAAATGATTTTTTTTATATATGGGAAGGTAAAGGCCCTAACACATCACAGTTGATCTAGGAAAACTTGCAGGATACAGAAATCTGTCAGAACAATAATGAAGTATGCTAAATACCAAGCCAAACAGCCAGCCCTTCCCACCCACGCATGACTTTAAAAAAAGTTTTTAAGCCCTGGACAAAAGTACCTACAGAAGGTATAGTGCTTTACCCAGAAAGGCAGAAATTATCTGTCCGTACACAAAGTGGATACAAATATGATAGCTTGGGTGTTGCTCATTCTCTTTATATATATATATTCAATTGTCTATTCAACATTTTACATACAGTTGAGTTCCCTGCTTGGAGACTGGGAAAATAAATATGAAATCATGTTCCTTCTCTTATATATCCTGCATCTTTTATTGCAACCCATACATATCATAGCATCTTTTATTGCAGCCCATCTCCATTGTCAATATATTCCTTCAGCTCTTTCTTGCATATGCCAATCTGTCTTCTCGTCTCTATTTTTCCTTAGGTCTCCATATCAATTTCTTCAACTATATGATCCTTAACAGTCCTTGAATTCTTGGAAACTGTGCTGCTCAGGAGCCAGAGGAGGCCAGGCAAAGGTGTCTTTCATATTTGATCTTTGCAAAGTAGTGATGCCAAAATGGCACAGAGTAACTGCTCAGAGACCAATTTTGTCTTTAAGCAGCAAAGATATTTATTTCGTGCAATGTTGGGGAGCTAGCCAATTCGCACTGGACAAACTAGCTCCAAAGTTTTCAGTGAAAAGTTAGGTATTTTATACAGTTTTTGTGAGAGGTTACAACATCTTTACATACATATTCATTTGATTTTGACACCTAATCATTCTATTCATAATAGGTGGGATCTAGGTGGAATAGACCTTTCAATTTTCTTTGTTCAACAATTTCCTGACTTGATGGTCTCCTTAGCTCCTTCAGGTGCCCACCTTATCTTTTCTAATTGTTCGGAGTACATTCCTTTCTCAACAAAAACAGAGCATCATCCAGAGCATTGTACCAAACTCATCCTGACTAATCTTTTTTTAAGACCTTGTTCTGTTTCAGTAGGCACTCACAGAGTGCCAGCAGGCAAGCAATCCCACAGCTGGACACCTAAGCCCTGATTATAAGGGAGGCATTTTGCTTAAAGGTCTCCAAAACAATCAGAAAGGGTGGCTTCCAGTCATTTCAGAGCCACCCTTGTTAGAGCCCAACTAAGCATGTTTCCCCTGGAGCATAATGCTGCTGCCATCTGAACGAGTTGAGGTCAGTGTTCCTAGGTGATCTCATGGCTCCTACTTCAAAAGAGCTCCCTCCTCCCCAGCAAGGGTTACTTCCACCCTGGTCACCCTGGAGTGGGGTGGGACATACCAGAGGGGTAGGATGGGGTAAGGCCTTGCCGGCAGAGAGCATGCCCTTGGGAGGTAGAGGCCAGGTGGTCTACAGGGATGGGGCAGCGGGTTGCCTATGGTGACGGGAGAACAGGCTGCTTTGGAGAAGTGGGGGGCTCAAAAGCAACAGGATATGCTTATCTGCGGCCAAGACTGGGGGGAAAAAAGTGTCTGGATCCCCTTTGCTTCTTCTTAGCATTCTGTGATCTGTCTGCTACTGACTTACAGTAGCTTTGATAATTTATATAACCATTTGCATTAAAAGCAAAAGAGAAACTCTGCACAGATTTCAGTAAAACTATAATCCAGATCCCAATGTTAACAATGCCAGCAAGTGCCTAAGACTGTTGCGAAGTTGTCACTGAAATCTCATTTGTGTCACTCAGTACTGTGCAGGGAAGCACTAAGCTTCCTGGACAATAAGAAAAAATTCTGTATGGATGCTCCTACATAACTTAGATTGTAACAAAAAAGCTCATCCTTTCTCAATTTATTTCTCTTTTTAATCTGAGGTCCTGAGGAAACCAGTGTGATGCCACCTACTATAGAACCTTTTTCTGTGCTGAACTTCTCTAAATCTGTGACTAGATCCCTGATCCTATTTTGGCAATCTCAGCCTGTGCTACATTTTGTACAGTCATTTAACATTAGCGGTATTTTAGAGGATGGCAACAGGCCCATTATGGTGTTGAACCGGAAGTGAAAAAACTTCCCAAGCTTGGAGAATAAATGGTTTCTTGTTATTTGAAGATTTCTTATTCTTTGTTCATTTGTTTATGGTGAAACAATGGGCTGGGACTCACAGAGAGAATGAAAAAAGGTGACAGGGCAGGGAGAAGGGTAGAAATGGCCTTAAATTCTAAAGAATTACTTTTTCTGAGAGAGCTGTAAGAGTACCAGACATAATCTCCAGCCTTTTCTTTATATGGGGTCCACCCTGCTGTGTGCTAATTACATTAATGAGAGCTTGAGACTTTTGTACAACATGGGAGCAAAAATGTGAGCAAGTACCGGTGATTTCAAGTCCTGCTTCTGGTCACCCTGAGCTTCCCTTTCTCGCCCTGTAGGAAGGCAGGAGGTTTTCCAAGGGAGGCCTACAGTGTATACTGGATAGAGAAGGAAAGGTCACAAAGGCAAAATCACGTCTGTGTGCCTGACTTACACAGGATTATCCCTGATCTTTGCACCAGTAGGTCTCCAAAGTTCATCAGCTGAAAACAACCTTTTGGGACGGAGTAACTGTGTTTCTGTGTCAGCAGGACATCTAAGAGCGGTATCATCATTGCCATAATTCATGATCATCCAGACCCTATAGACTGATCTAGGAAGCTGCCATAGAAGGAGCTAAAGCATGGTATCACATGTGATTACGTAATTGTTAACAGAAATTCTGAGTTTATACAGAAACTACGGTTGCCTTGGGAGAAAAAAGTCTCCCTGGCCAGGGAAAATGCCTGTGATTGATAGCCTGCCCTCTCTTCCCCAGGCACACACACTTATTTATCTAGTTGGTGCCCAGGTTCTTTATGAGGAGCAGCTCACTTTTCCTTTTACTTGGTATTATCATGATATATTGACACTTGGTCAGCAGTTACTGTGGATTATGCAGCCTGTGACCCTATAATAAAGCAGGGCTTCATCACACATGACAGTTACATGGGAAGACATGGAGTCACAACTCCAAATGTCCCCCCTTCCTCCTTCTTCCCCTCGTTTTTTGTTGAGCATGATGTCATTATGGTCTGGAATATCCCTTTGGTCAGTTGGGATCAGCTGTCCCTGCTGTGTCTCTTCCCAACTTCTTGTGCATCCCCTGCCTACTCACTGGTGGGGCAGCATGAGAAACAGAAAAGACCTTGACTCTGTGTAAGATCTGCTCGGCAATGACTAAAACTTCCCTGTGTTATCAACACTGTTTTCATCACAATTCCAAAACATAGCACAATATGAGTTACTATGAAGAAAATTAACTCTCTCCTTGCCAAATATAATACCTATGCAGACAGCCCAAGATGCTAGCAGGCCACACAGATTGCAAAATTTGTGGCCCACACTTGGCCTGTGGTACAGGCCTGCTACATAAGTGCTAAATTTAAAATAACTTAATTTCTGGTATAAATGAAATGCATTACCAAACAGTAGGCAAAAAACCTGCAAACCAACAAAAAACCCTTCATCCCAATTTATTGTGCACAAAAAAACTTGAATGTGTAAAATTAGAATTATTTACATGGTGTCATCCTTAAAAAAGCATGAGCATTTGAAGCACATCAGAATTTTGGCAATATCTATATATTTGAAAATATATAATTCTTCTGTTCAGCAACCTTTGCTCTCTCTTTTCAAACCATCGTTCATTGCAATGTTATGTGACTCAGAAGACTTGCAAGATGGAGGTCAACCTTGCTATAAAAATCAGGCCTCACACACAGTATAAGCTCCTGCATGGATCTTTTATGGAACAAAAATAATAAATGAAAGAAGCAAAGTTAACAGCTAACTGCTGGCTTCAGTAGATTTGAAGCAGTGAAACAGAGGAAGATCTGTATTTTAGATTTTTGTATGACAGAAAATTGCATATCTTCAAGATGTAAGGTTGAAAATAGATGAAATATCCTGTAGTACAGCATTTCATTTTACGTAACATAAGAAGAAAGCATAGTGACTGTTAAGCTTTTTTTACAGCTTTATTGCCTTTTTTTCTCATTTGGTTAAAGACAGAACTGACCTCATGGTTTGAGAAGTAAGTAATAGCATTAATGTATATGAGTTTAGTATATATAATGTTTGAAATGTTATTGAGTGGAGATAGTGAATCTTCGTTGCTTGATTTAACAAATTCCTATCAGAATACTATAATAATACTGGAAAAGATACACCTTGTGAATTGACGTTTTTAGTGGCCACATGTTTTTCCTGCAATGATTGAATTTGAACAAGCCTTAGTGTATCATAAGAAATTGTTGGAGCTCTCGCAGGCTTCACACTTGTCAACATCCTTTTCATTCCATGTGAGTTAGAGCAAAAGATTAATGAGCTGTAAGCCATTTAAGTCCACACAGAAGGTAAAATGAAACTACTGCTTTCAAAAACCAATCTACAAATAACTTTCACACGAACTAAATTGCACCGCATGGCAATCTCAGATTTTCTTTTTTATAAAATCCAGTAAAAACTACAGAAAGATGACCTACATTTTTCAACAATTCACACTGAGTTAAGCCAATACCTGTCTCAGAGCTTCTCTTAAAATCAGTGATTACAAAAGTACTGAACTTTTACACTACCATCAGTTTTTAACAGTCAACAGAGACTTCTGTTTAACTTTCATATTATACTTGAGCATTCACAAATACACAAAACAGAGTAAATGGCCAATTAGACCTATGTCAGTTTGAAAACGCTGACATAAGAGATGCACCTTTGCAGGGATCATACGGCATGATTTTGTTGGCATGGCAGTGAAAGGTGGGGCTTCAAAGGTGGGAAGTAGGAGGATGCTTTATTCACTCTGTTGCCACCTGCCTTCTTAAAATATGCACCTTTATTACTTTGGGTGCTAAAAAAAACATGCCACCTTGAGTGGGTGCCTTTGCCAATAGGAATGTATTCAGACATGCCTTTGTAAATATTAGGGTTCAAATCTTCAAAGCCTAACTTCAAGCAGATTATGAAGAAATGGCAAAGATTAAGTTTCAGAAATGAAACTGAAGACCTGTTTCCTGCTCTTAAAAAATGTGAATGCATAACTAGTGAGGACAGACCTATAGCCCATTTACAGAGACAGCTGTTGTTGGCAGGCCTTGTGGAGGGCCAGGCCCTAGGCGTGGATGGCTGGGGAGTCCTGGCCGAAGAGATCTGCTCCTTGCACAGAAAGCTTCTTGAGCAAGGCTAGCAGAAGTGTCCCAAACCCAGGGCACTAAAGGAAACATGAAAGGAAAGAACAGCAGGAGAATAAACATAACCATCAACATTCATGTTTTTTTTTTTATTCCTATTTGTGGCAAGCTCTAACAGAGTCTATGCTAGTTATTTGTTGATATGGCTTGGAAATGAGCCCAGACTTAGTATGGCAAATTCATAGTGAACCCTGCTACAGTGGTTTGTAAAACAGATTATAATTTGGGTAATCTGAATACAATTAATTCTCATCTGTTTTCATCAGAAGTATGAGGTCAGTTAAAAAAAAACCAACCTAAACCAAACAACTCCAAACCAACTATAACCTAAATCCCCAAACATTAAACACAGTTACCCTTTAAAGGAATTGTTCTGACATAAGCCCATAAATTCATAAAAAATATTCAAATTGTGAATAGAAGCCTTCCATTCACCTTCTACACTTAGACTAGCTTGTGAGTCCAGATATGCACAATTGGAAAGATTTCCTGTTGAAAAATTGTTCTTTAATTCAAAAGGCATTTCATTACTCACTAAAATAATAACAACAAATTAAATATAGTCCCATGGTAGTGCTAATGGTTGCTTGTTGCCTATCCACATTAAATTCCTGGTGAGAGTGAAATTTGTACTAAAAGTTTACTTTCCCTGACACTTAGCAACTTGGTTGCCTCTTCCAGTACTTACCACAGCTGATTTGCCTTTACAAGTAAGTTTAGAACAGGAACAAAGAGAATGTGAGGGAAAGAGTGAGTTAAGTATCAGTCTAGGAGCATTTTATAATTCGTCCTTCCATAAACTAAACGGAAAGAAGAGTATTCTTTCTTAGGGTGCTGTTTTCTATTACAGCTTAATGGACAGTTTATCTCCATCAAAAGATCTTCTTCCCAAATTCTGACTTGCAGTTATTTGTTTCCTAGTCTGTGTCCTATACCAATTCTGATTCTTATCTGAACATACAGTAGTAAACTAAATTTGCTAAATTGGCAAAGAAACAAACACTCACTCCTTAAAATAGAAAAGCACTCTTTCCTGGGTTAGTTTTCTGCCATTTTACTGATTTGATCAAATAAGCTTCAAGTCAGGATAAAATCAGCAAAAGTACAGAGTAAGCGGATATATGACTTCTGTCTTTGAGAAGCAAGCTTTTAATTTGTTTCCAGCCATAAGAAGAAACTTCCATTCCTTTCTAAAGTAGCTAACTTCAGCTATCAATATGTAGTCAGGTTAATGACTATGAGTATATACCTACTTGCTGCTATTTTCAGTGCCAGTTTATTAAATTTCCTTGATATTTTGCTTTTTCATTTAGTGTGTTGTTGAGAGCTGCTTCTTGTTTTAGTGGGACCAGAAGTTCTCAACAGTTCCCCCAACAGAATAATCTGTCTAAATTCACTGGTGCTGAGGCATCCAGAAAGAATGATCCTATGGAAATTGAGGCAATGGATTCTTTTTTGTCCTCTTATAATGGGTAGCACAAGTATTTCCCAGGGAAGTTATAAGGTCCTATTAATTAATGCTTATTAATCTATTTAAAATCCCTGAGGAAAAGACATTACAGAATTGCAAAATATTATAATTCCTTCTTCAAAGTATGAGCTTCATTCCTCATTTTACAAGTGGAGCATTCTGTCTGCTGTTTTGCTGTCTGATTGCCAGAGTGGGAAGCCTTTTAATTACCTGCTAGAATGACAAGGGCCATTAGGCAGCTTAGGGTGCAGCTTCCCTTTGAGAAAACTGATGCTTCCAGTCTACAGAGGATTATGTGTGCCATCTACTGCAGGAGTCAATTAATAATTTGAAATTTCAGCTTAAGAAGGGAAGGATGAGCTGTGATGACATTATGTTAATTGATTTCTGTAGTTGTAATGAAGTGAGTCATAGCACTGTGTTCTAGAATTAGCGCTTCAGATGGATTAGATTAATAGAGTCATAGAATCATTTAGGATGTAAAAGACCTTTAAAATCATTGAGTCCAACCATTAATGTAGCACTGCCAAGTCCACCACTAAACCGTGTCCCTAAGTGTCACATCAACAGGTCTTTTGAAATGTTAGATTAGTAGAATTTCTTGTAAAGCTTATTTTGTATAGCTAACCTCTGAATAATGATTTTTAAAGTGTTGACATTTCCTGCCATTTAATGTTTACGTTAATTGAAAAGTACTGTAATATTTCAGCAAGAGCACAGAAATGACACATTTATCTGAGCATGTTTCTTCTGTAAACAGAAACCTTATTCATCATGATACTCATTTCTGTTAATATCCTAGAACATATGATTTCTGTCTTACCATTTCCTACTATACCAAAACACTCTATGTACAAGTGATTCTCAACAGAAATCTCTTGATATGTATATATATGTATACTGTTGTTCCATTTAACTTACTTGCTCTTTACTTAGTATTCACCAACACTCAAGAAAGGAGAGAAACATGGAGAGAAACCATTTCATACCTTGATTTTTGGGTACCTTCTCTAATTTTTTCACAGTGATTCAAATGCTAAATTACACATGTGGTATTATAAAAAAGTTCAGAAAATGTGATCTTCTAAAGGCTAAAGAATATTTACTCTCTGGACTGTGTGATATTAATCTGTAAGAACTGGATGTTTTACCATATCTCATGAAATCTTCTTGTACCTGTTTTACCTATAGGTGAGGCTGAACCTATTTCTGGCTGAACAACAATTGCCTTGATTACCTGCGGTTAAGATATTTTAGTACACACTGTTATGATTCAATCAGATGGAAATGCTAATTATGAATTAAGTTATATCAGTTATGTTTAATCAATATAATAAGTCATTTATATCACACAGGTTTATTTGGATCAAATACTGCTCGCCCTTACAAAGGAGGGAAAATGGGATATGAATAGAATACTCAAATCAGTTACTCTTGAATAAACAGTCAATTACAGAAATGATAGCACTAAGCAGAAGTTATCACAACTGCATTTAACAGATATAGGTGCTAAGAAGGGAGTTAGCTGGGAATGTCACAAACAACAAAGCCAGCCTTTTCAAGCAGTCAGGTATTATTTATCATCAACTTTAGCACAGTCATCCAGGCAAAAGTTGGGTACATGATGGCTATTTGTTAGCAAGTTAAAAATTCATAAACCCCTTCTTAAGCGGGTTAGTATGTGAGGTGTATTTTGACAATTGGGGAAGCAGTGGGTGTTCTTTAATGAATTTGAGGACAATACTTACTGCCTTGAGTCCTGGTCAGAACTGTGCTACACAGAGGTGGCTTCAGTGGGAATGTAAACTACAGAGCAGAGTGAGCTCATGACTGCCAGAAACTGCTGTCCTGAATTAATTATTCCTAGCTATTTTCTACCGTAGTGCTCCCTTTCTGGAGCCTGCACCAAAAGGCAAGATCTTTCACTGCTATGGATTTCTTCTACAGGGTGAACACTGCTCATTTCTCTTTCGCCCCAGTGCAGCCCTCTTCATCCACAGGTCCTGCCTCCACAGTCTCTTTTCTCTGTGTGTTGTGTCCCTTTTGTTCATGTTACCCCTTTCCTTCAATCCTGGGATGCTTCTGACTAGACTGAATCTACAGTACAAGTAAAACAGCCCTCCAACAGGAGAAGGGGCTTTTCAGAGTGCTAAAAGGTGGAGGCTGGGGAAAAGAAATCTGACCTACTTTCTCCAACCTAGCTATTTAAGAAAGTGTTGCTTGTCAGAGCAGTATCAACACAGCATGATGTTAGTCTTTGATTTGAGCTTGTACCTATTAATAGGACAAAATAAAATTTGTCGCAGCCAAGTTATATGATGCAGTCATTCTCTGATACGAGGAAAAAATAAAGGGTCCCTTTTTATTTTTACTATGCTTTCTTGGAGATCTGATATTTTATTTCTGGTATAGTTGGAGGTGTCTACCCTGACATTAATTCATATTTGAAGGACAGAACACTGCTGTTACAGATTAACATAACACACTTGGCCTAGTAGCACCTTCATTTCAATGGGACCTGGTAGATTATTCAATAAGGACATTGTTGTGGTTTTTGGAGGAAACTAACCGATCAACCTGGATGCACAAAATAACCATACATCAGAATTTTTAGGAGGATTAGTACACTGACTGATTTTGTTATTTCTCAAAATCCTTGGTATAAATTCTTAACTCATGCTCACCACTGAGACATCAAAGAGTTATTCAAGTTTCACCTCTTCCTCTGGTAACAGCTGGGAATGCTCCTGCAGCTCACCTGCCTGCATGGAATTGTGCTCTATGGGCAGGCCACCAGCTGTAGCCATTTTCACCTCAAACTAGGAAGGGTGGTGAAGGAGAAGATGTTCTAGCCATGCAATTGTATTTACTGAATTGGGTCATTTTTCATTCACACAGTCAAGTGTTTCAGCATGCATTGAGAGTGCAGGCTTTCTTAGAATTAGAGAACTGAACCAAGTAAAAGCTCCTGACCCTCCAGGGTAGGGAATGGGAGTCTGTTGGAAGAAAGGAGTCCCTCATTACAAAGCATGTCCTCTGCTATATGACAACTCTTAAATGAAAAAAAAAAACATGAAGAGACTCTAAAATACTTCTTTCCATGCACAGAAGGGGAGTAGTTATTGCTAAACAGGGATCATGGCAACTCTTGCTTGTACTGTCTCCATACTGTTAATCCTGCATTCCGAGATTAGATTGTAAGGCAATTTGATTTCATAAAATAAGACTTGCCTTTGGTTTAAATTAACAATCCTGATGATTGACTTAGTCATGTGTCAGAAATTATTACATGGGAACAGGCTTGTCTGATTCAGATTTATTCACCCTTCACAAGTGATCTTCTTCTGGACATGCTATCACATATATTTTCTAGATGGAAAGTATAGTGTTAGCATCGCATTGATCGCCACACCTGTCCTTAAGTCAGCCATTAGTAGGTAAAGGATAGAAGCAGGAGGAAGCTCCAGAGGTAAGCTTTGTCTAATTCGTGCCAAGTTGGATGCAGCATGTGTGTGTGTGAAAAGCTGTTTGCTTGCATGCTTGGGGGTTTTTGTTTGGTTGAGTTGGTTTTTTTTTTTGTCGTTTTGTTTTTTTTTTTTTTTAAACTTCAGGCAGCTGTATGCCTTTGAAAGTACATTTGCAGGTCAATTTTGTCTACCTAGTTGCACTGTCACCAATCTCCACAGTCAGTGAGTCCCATCTGGATCTCAGTAGGAGATCTAAATGTTTTATTTTATATTGTTTTCTTGAATCACAAATGGTCTTACTTCTGAGGTGACTCAATATTTATATCACTGCCCTTTCCTGCCTCCTGTGTCACTGGAAGATCCTTTATGAAATGTTTTAAATTCAGCTTTGCCTTTCATTCTATTATCCTCCTAATTTTGTTACTCACAGAGAATAGTGAGAAATTCTACAACAAGTTGGTATCTAAGTCAAGGCAGGAATGAGATTTCAGTGGGTAGATAGATTTCTGTGAGAATAGAAAAGAAATAAGAATGAGGGAACATTTTCTCTTTGTCCATTGCTATCTGTTTTGAAATAAAATGCATGCAGCCTTTGTAAATGCAGGACAAAACTAAATGTAAAGGACATACAGTATTTTTGATCAAAAAAAGCTTGCTTCCACCCATCCACACCCCCCCCCCCCCCAGGA
>JAVJGJ010000037.1:6717568-6741974 GCA_035590215.1 Microhierax caerulescens
AAAAAAAGCTTGGTTCCACCCATCCACACCCCCCCCCCCCCAGGAGCTGTTAATGGTAATTGTTAGTACCTACATGGAATTCTATTTTTCTTCTTTTCAGGCATACTGAGCCACATTTCAACAGGAAATAAATAACTTAGTACCTTCCGGGTCAAGAAATAGCTAATACAGAGATTGTTGACTGGGAACTTGAGGCTTCTCTATATATGGAAAGAAATAACTTGTGTGTCATTATTTGTGTTATTCTATTTGTATTAAATTGTTTTAGAAGTGTTGAATTAAGAGAAAAACTGCTTTTCTCCAGCCATTTTTATATGATGGAAGGCCTTTTTTTTTTTTGCAATGGAATTAACTTTGTACTCTTTGAAAGGAATCTTAAATTGCAAAACTTAGCTACTACCAAATTTGCCTCTTACTGCCAAGCTGACTGTGTATCAATAAGGTGTGGAAATGAGAACATAACTGGGTTTTTTTCGTTGAAAGAGCAGAAAGATGAAGCAAATGATACAGTTCCCCAGTAGCTTAGCTCTTGAATTATCTCTGCTAGTATAAGCAAGAGCACTGGTTAGCCTGTGAATCGTGAAGGGAAAAGCAGGAAGGGGAAGTCTACCAGAGCTGTCAAGACTGGGTCAGAGATGGCTACTCAGAAACAATGTCAGACAGCCTAAAAGTGTTGTTGTGAGTAGATTATAGATCTGGAAGGAATAGAAAACAAGTATTGGATTGAGCAGGATGTGTCAAAAAATCTGGGAAGGCATAGATGGTGGCAGGAGAGACAGGCTGGTAAAGAACAAGAGACACAGAGCTACAAAAAGTACTGAACTCAGATGCATGTAATACAGTCATTTTTCATTTGGTTGAGGTTGCTGAAGATGCCATTCCTTCCAATTACTGACTAGGAAATAAAGGCACAAATGTTGCAGAACCCCCCTATTGTCAAGACAGGTTTCCACCAGGACACTGCAAGATGTAATAAGATTTTGCCACAGCAGCTTACAATCTGTATCTGGTTATAAAATATTCTTTTATAAAGTTTAAAAAAGCACCTCAGTTACTGCAGAGAGCATGTTGTGATGCTGCATTGGGATTTTCTAACCTTACTAATAGTAAAAACAGAAAAAAAAAAAAAAAGACTTAAAAATATCTTTGCAGAGTCAATAAATTGCATGACTGCATGTTTAGCCAACCATGGAAAGACATTAAATACTCCATACTGAAAATGAATATCATTTTTGCTCTAGACAAAGAATACACACTGCATTCTAAAGCATAGTGCTTGATACTTTTCTGTGTGGCATTTGCATGGAATTTATATTCTTTAGGCTTCTATTTATATGACGCAGCTGTCATGTTTGAGATTGATGGAACTGGAACATTCGAGACCCCTTTTTAACCTGGCATTTTGGAACTCCAGTTCATCATAACAGCAAACCCAGAAGTGCTTTATATGGACATAATGCTGCAATATACTTCAGTTTAGAAATACTGTATTTTGTTAGCCCAGGGTTCTTCATTGCCATTGGTATATTTAAATGTTTTGCTAATCCACCTTGCCCATGCTCATTCATGCATGCAAAAGCCATTAAAGATTTTCTTGCCCCATATTGTTTGCTGCCCTTGGCAAACACCTGTTTTGTCCATATGGTAGAATAGGCCCTATCGGGATTAGTGTTTCCTAGCAATCATTATTAGACTCATTTAATGCCGTGTCCCGCCCCCCCACCTCCCCCCCCCTACCCCAACCCCTCCCCCAGAATTAGTTAAAGGATTGTATTTGGGGTTAAAGTAATTGGGAGGCTTCTTCATCGAATCTTTTCTTCTACATATTTAAATATGTATTTAAATATTCTTCTTCTAAATATTTAGACATATTTTTTTACTATGGGTAAATCCACTTGCTTTTCCAAGGAATGAGGTTTAAAAAGTCTATCCTGAAAGACCTGATTCTTGCGGCACTCAAGATTTACTCTTACAATGCTCTTTTACCTACCTATATGCCTCATGAATTTTTAATTTCATTCTGAAGGTTACATGGGTTCTTAACTTGCATAATTTCTTTTAATGTTGAAGAGCATTTATATGACAAATAAACATTTAAATTAGGTTAGAAAAGACCTTGCTTAACTGGCACTGACTGATCTTTTTAGCTTTGCAGATCTTGGCTTATGTGGCAGTGTGATGCTGCTTGCATCACGGCCCTTTCCTGTAACATGCTGGGACCTACAACTAATCCCTTAATTGCCGTATGTGCAGCAAGCCGATTGCTTCCTGGCATTCCTGGGTTTACACAGCAAGGTCTGTGTGCAGGCTGCAGCGTGGCTTGGTCTAAGTGCTTGGGAAAGGCAGCAGCTCAGAGTAGGCTACTACTGCCTGAGCGTTTCAAGCAGTCTGCTGTAGCCAGACTGAGATCAGCAGTTCAGGTAGGCGCGAAGATCACAGCAGTGTCTCCTTCAGGCTTACGTGATCTTCCCTCTGCTTCTAGAAGGTGTGTTTGCGGCATCTGAAAAACAGAGGAAAGCTGAATCTAAATAGTGCTTTGTGTAAACATATTTAGGTTGAATTAACTAACTCTGGTAACGATAAAAAATTAACCATACAGGTTATTTCCATCACATGGTATAAAGACAATGCAATAGCTCATGTGCAGATATAAATGTAGCACCTGAGAAAATTATAAAGGTTACAAGGTAATGTAGAGCCAGCCCTATTTTTCAACTGTAGACAAAAGAGGCCGGCAGATCCCAATAGAATTGTTTTGAACGTTTCTTTTACCACAAAAGGGCCATGTTTCCCTTGCTGGGTAGCTAAGGCTTCCATACACGTAGTCTCAATGACAGTCTCCTCCTCCCTCCAGTACGGGAAGTTTATTGGAGTTGAACCAGAGAAATCATGCTCAGGGGAGGAGAAGGAAAAAAAGTCAGACAACTCTTCTCTAGAGGCCTTTGCCTAGTAAACTGTTCCCAGGAGACCAGGTAAACTGGGACAGACCCAGGCAATCCTAAGGGTCGTGCAGAGCCCAAATGAGTACATACGGGCATCAGGCTGTGATCCATTGAAACACGTATCTGTGTCTTGAAACACATATTTGAGTCTTGCACTTTGTTGAGCGGGGACCGGAAAAAGCTAATAAGTTATAAATAACTCAGACTCTTGTGTGAGGCTGCTTTTAGGTGGTAATGTATTGATTGCAAAAAAAAGATTCTAGTTGTAAAGTAGCAGACTTTAATGAAGGTTCTGTCATAAATCACAGTATGTTATGAAATTGCTTCATATACGTTGCTAAGAAACTTTCTACAGGTAGTTACTGAGTTCATAGCTATTGGATATATCACTTGGTAGTATCCATAAATTACCTAGAGCCAAACATGTAAAGACGTAATGCTGGAATTGTATTATTGGACTACTGCAGACATTAACACTAACCAGAGTAATAGGAACACTTATCTCCATTCTTGATTAACAACCTAGCTTAATAGAGTCATAGGCATTTCTTGCAAAGTTCATCCATCACACGAATTCAGAATGCTAGGGGTCCTGTCACTGCAGATAACTAGAACATTGCCAACGCGCGGCAGTGTCCTAGCTGTATCATTTGTGAGTGTGATGGGGTTGAGAACATTTATTTTTAGCTATGGTGATGTACCAGGGTCTCAGATGGTCGTAATCATTGGGAAACTGACTACAAGAAGTGTTCAGTGAAGAAGGCATGGCATCTCTTTCATCTGATAGTTCTGAGAAATCAGAGGTACAGTAGGAAAACTATAAAGAATTAATTGTCTTTATTTGTGGAACTGCCACACGCTGACAGTCTTCCTTATGCCCTTTCAACCTTCAAGAAGGAATGAAAAGGAAAATGAGCCAGTCTCACTGAGTGCTGTGCGTGCACAGGGTCTGGGGCCTGTGGGGCCAGCCTGGTCCTAGCCCGGGGGTGCTGGCTGCCCAGACTGCCTGGGTGTGACTCACCCCCCTGGGGTGAGCTGGGGCTGTGTGGTACCATCTGCCCTAAAGGCATGAGCAGCCACAGTCATCACAGGGTGACAAACCGCAGCCCTGGGTGTCCCTAGGGCAGGAGGCAGCCAGTGAGCACTGGCCACACTGTCCTGGCTGCCTTGGAGAGGGCAGAGGGGCATGCTGAGGTGCCATATGAAAAATAAATCCAAGTAGGTCTCAGTATTAAGGGGGAAGAAACTTCTACCATGAACACCAGACTCTTCTCAACAAAGACGATGCTGATGGTTGTTGCAAAAAGCCAGTGTCAATCAATAAACACTTGCAATCTAAATAACTGCACAGAAATGCATGCATAAGAGTATGAATAAGAATCTCTTCTCTGATATCAATTTCTTCAAGTTGCTGCAAACTAGGGATTGTTGTAATTTTGATGAACTCTGCATTCTGTCACTGCTCATCGCTACACCTAGCACATGCTTTTGTTTAATTGATTATTAATAACTAGGTCCCATATAAACAGCACTTCTCATCAAAACACTTTGCAAAAGAGGTCAGTGTAATTAACTTCACTTTGCAGTCAGTGAAACTGAAGCACAGAAGGTGATTGCAGTGACCCTCGTCTGCTTGGGTCACAACTAATCCATACTACTTAATCATTTAGCTACATGTTGGGGTTAAAAAAATAAAAAAATAAAAAATGTTGGTGCAAAACCAAAAAGCTTTTTGTAGAAAACATCAAAATGATTTACAAGTTTGTTAAGAATCATGTGCTATTTACTACATAAACTGTTGGAAAATCAAATCTGAAACTAGAGCGGCATAATAAAATCCAGAAGCATTTTTAAGTACTGCAAGTGGTATTCAGCCTGAAAGTTTGTATTTGGCAAACAACAAATCTTTAGATAAAAAAAATCACTATCTGATATTAAGTTTGCTGTCAGTAATTCTTTGAGTGCTAGCTACTGAAAACCAAGAGCACAAAGATGACTCAGCCTAGGAAAAAAAGAAAAGTACAATTAATTTTGAATCAGAATAGCATAGACAAGCCAGAGCAGATTTCTTTCTAGTGTTAGAATGTATTACTGCATAGCTTAGCTTGCTGCTATAGCCAATCTTGTCCATTGCATTTTGTTTAAAAAGAATTTATTCATAATACTGAGATGTTCATGATTTCTAGATTTAAGGAGGGATATTTTTTTCCTTATGGCTTATTCCAAATTTATTTGAGTCAGAGAAGAGTGGGAGAGAGGGAATGACTGTGAATCTTACATGAAAATCTGAAAGCGTCATATTTTTCTGAAGGAATTCCTTTATAAAAAAAGAAAAAAAAAATTCTATCTTCACAGCAGTTTTTCTGAGAAGTTTTTTGGGTTTGGGTTCCAACTTCACCTTTGAGAGTGGGAAGTTAATTTGGCATATGCCTTAAGGACAGACAGACAAATAATCACCACTTTGACTTCTAGAAAGAATACTGCATTTAAAAAAAAAAAAAAAAATTTTATTTTTTTTTTTTTGGTCCCCAGGAAAGCCAGATTTATTTCAGCTAGAGCATGTAGTTTGTTATTCCTTAGGGAGAATTAAGAAGTTTTAGGTTAGGAAATAGCAGCTTCAGAAACTGGAGCCAAGAGGAATGAAATGCACCTGTGCAGGAAGCTGGAGATGCTAATGAGATGGAGTGTTTGAGAGGGGGTATTATCGCAATAGCTGACAAACTGAAGGTGCTCTCATTGCTGAACCAAAACTGCACGCACTAAGTCCTGCTCTTCCAGTTTGTGGGTTTGTACACATTCTGCTGGAGGTTTTTTCCACATAAGTTTAGACTAAGCTTTCTGGTTCCAAGACTATATTTTAAAGTATTCTCAAATTGATATGCAGAGTTACTGTTGTGGCAGTGGACTTTTCAGTCTAATTAAATTTTAATAGAAGCTCTTTCAACTGCTTGTGTAGGCCTGTTTTGTATGGATGGTGTTAAGTCTTTGTCAGTTGGAGACATTTTCTTCCATTCTTCAGTGGCTGAGACAGCTGATCAACTAGAACAAGTTATCTAGATAGAAAAAGGAGGAAACGCAACTGTGGAAAAGTGACTGATTTATTTAATTGTACCATCAGGTACATAAAGAGAAAAACAGTTTAGTGATTAGGACTTTAGCTTAAGTCTACATTCCGAACATTTTTAGAAGACTCACTGTTTCATCTTGAGCCTGGCATTTAATCACTTGTACTTCAATTCTGGTTTTAAAATAGGAATTCTAACGTTTCTCTATGTCAGATAATATTAGAAAAATACATAGCCATTTATATACTACTATCTATATCAAGTTTATACCACTATTTTACTACATTTATATACTACTGCAATTATACACCACTGTTGAATCTCATAAAAGCATGAAATAACATACAGGTATGTCTATGTATGTAGAAGCAAACACCAGGGATTGTGTATCTTCATTCTTACCAAAAATAGTATTTACATGTAGGTAGAATTAATGGGAAGACTGTTCATTTAAAAAATGTCTATGCTTTTTATTCCCTTCTCCTTTTCTTTGCATCCCTTACTTCCATAGACACAAAGTTGACAATACAGTGCAATCACTTTAGTGGTTAGAATATAAGCTTGTGTGTGTGCTCAAAAATTTATTAAATGGTTTTCTGAACAAAGATTCTAGGCATTACGACAGGAAAAACCCGAATACATCAGTTTATGTATAAATGCACATTTTTTCACAATGTTAAAACACAGAAAAACATTTTATGTTCAAATGCAGTTAAAATTATATGTTATCATGTTGTAACTCTATCCATTTCTGCTTCTGATGTGTGCCTAGAAATCCTTGGGAACTGTTTTTAAACTCAGTGCAAAACTATTTGTGTGTATAACCAGGTGCTGGTTACAAAATTATATTGCTCATCTCTTTTTTCTTTTTAGAACTTTGAGTGTAATTCAGAAATACAGTATTTTTATTTCACCCTCTTATTAGCTTTTATTTTATTTTATTTTAGAGCTAGTAATGTATACGTTTTGGGGTTTTCCTTCTTTCAGACTAGGGTTAGAGCAAAAGGACAATATATAAACTAAGATTGATTTTTCTCAGCATGACCCATGAGTACCATGGCAGAGCCTCTTAGAAAGTGGTGCCCTGCACTGAGATGCCTTTTGGAAACATTAAGGTAATCCATGATTTCAGAGTAGCCTGCAGGGAGGAACATCGTAAAACCAGTGCAGTGCATCACATGGCAGTTATTTGTACGGTGGAGGAGCAGATTAACCCCAGATAACATGCTTTAGATCCACATGCCATATTACTGAGCCATCTGGAGAGAACAATCAGATAAGGTCAAAGAGATTCCAATAAAGTGGAAATAATGAAAAAGTGAACAGGAAGTATTAAGCTAACTGTTGGCACCTGTTTGCTCCCTTTTACTACAGCACCTTTTTTGTCTCTGTCTGCTGTTGGAGGAAAGAGCTTGAAACACCACTGTGTTAATCCAAGCTTAAAACTCAAGTAAGGTGTAGATAGTGTCAAGAGCAAATCTGTTATATCCTTGCACTTTAGTATTTTTCCACAAACTTACATTGCCTTATTTTTATGTTTTCAAAGTTACATTGGGCATGGAATTACCAAAAATGCTGCAAGGGATTTTTCATCTTCATTTTTCTGGACCAGCCTGTAATCCTGTATTGTGTGCCATGGTCATGGCTACATACCTCCTCCCATTCAGGCAGGGGCCGTACCCATTGCTGTTTGCTGTATGATAGTGTGATGTGACAGTCAAAGTGTAAACTGTCAGTCTGTGAGTACATATGTGAACAAAACTGAAGCCCCGAATGCACAGTATCTTGAAAGGAGGAGTCCAGAAAACAAAGAGAAATATTAATCTCCATGTTGATGCATTTCAAAAGATATATGAAATAGAAGGTAAATGGAATCTTTCTAAACAAATTCTCTGTGGCTGTTGCTTTAATGGCATGGGGGGTGGGAAGTAGTCCATGCCCATGTTGATACAAAAAAAATCAGACACTAACAAGCTCTTGTAATTTAATTTGACACACAGTCATTGGACTAGATTTTGAACCACAGCTATTAGCTTTATTCTGGTGACTGAGGTCATGAAGAACACAGGTTTTAGAGTTTAAGCAGTAGCATCAGGTAGGTGCTCTTCCCACAAGTTGAGGAAAGCAAAGAAGTTGGAATAGAGATGTAAAAGAAGTTTGAATAGTAGAAGCTGTTTCTGGCAGCAAGTCAAATATTGGTTTATCATGACTTTGGCACAGGCAGAGTCAGGAGTGAGCAAGCACGTGGCAGGTTTATTTTGCCTGACAGTAAATCACAGTGTGATATACTTGTGTATTTATTTTCCATAAAGCAAGGGATCACCTTCATCAAGTGTTGATTCATGTGTGGTCTTTATCTGCAACATAAATATTAATAAAATTTATTTGAAACTTTTGGCATCTTTTTTTGAATGTATTTTGCTCAGCTGACGGAGTTTTGTAAGTAATGTAACCACTTTCCCCTTCTTTTTGATTTTTTTTGTGTGATGGAGGACCTGTAAACCTACACCCAAACCTTCGTCTATCCATTTCGTGAATTAAACTTTGATTTCTTAAAGGTGTGCATTTATGCGGTTTTTTTTCTAAATAGTTTAAGTGATTTTCACTGTATTAATAAATACAAGAACTGCTGAACATTTTCCATAAATAATTTTCCTATCTGAATAGATAAGGAAAATCTAGGGTTGTTTTTTTTTTGTTTATTGTTTTTTTGTTTTTTTAGATCATGTATTTTCATTGGACATCTTATCAGAGGAAAGCTGATACTGAGGAGTTTACCATTTATCCCTTTACCTGCAGTGTTCATCCTTTTGGTTTGTGTTTCACTAATCTAACTTCTTTAAATTACTTTTAGCATTCAAGCTCACTTCCCTGGACCTCAAACTGAAAACCTCAATCCATCTCAAAGGATGTTGCAGTTACCTACTAGGCAATATGATCACAACACTTACTTAACAAAAAAAAAAAAAAAAAAGACTCCCAAACTGCTGGACTAATTATGTAAGACTTTCCACAGACAGTCTTATGAAAACTTCCCAGAAACACTGTTCTGTGACTTACTTAATTTCCCTCTTGCCTTATGAAGAGTTTGTGATTTCACAAAATGATTGTGAATTTGAAGGAAGAAAAGAAATAAAGATGACAGTGAAAAGATGGCCTGCAGTTATCTATGGTCTCATCACATGCATGAATTTTAGTGTGATCAGGGACTTCTAAGGAAAACCTCAATTCAGTAATCCCTATTCTATATTGGGGAAATAATCTGTCTAGGTAGAAGGCATTTCTTTCAAGAAATCTTTGACCTAAAATAGAGTGTGACAGAAGCAGCTAAATGGCTTTCTTCATTCTATTCCATCTATTAGTTTATATGCTCTGGCTGTCATCTCTACTACTTAAGAATAGCCGTAAAACTTCTTCTGAAAAGAAGCAAAAAAGGAATTTGCAAAGTAATTTTTCCTGCAAAAATATTCCTGTATCTCAACTTTTTTATGTGCTTGTTCAACTGCCTGTAGCTGTTTCTTCAATTTTACTTCACGTTTCAATTCCTCTTGTTACTTCAAAAGTCCTCTAGATGAAATAGACTGAAAGAGAATGCTGTAAGCACAAATGATTTCATCTGGTTTGGTTTTGCTGTGCGCTGGTGTGTTGTTTGATTAAGGAGCTGCATGTATCTATGATAGGGACCAGCTTTTTGCAAATTGATTGTGTTGATGATATAGCACAAGTTAGCTGTTTTATAGCAGGGGCTGGAACAATAAACTAGAAACAAACCTGGAAGGATGATACAGGAAAGGGTTTTCTCATTAAAAATCTCATCGAGATTCGTTTGTCAATTACTCCTATAGTAAGCAGCGATCATATAATTGGCAAAGTCCAAAAGAGGAAATAGACA
Source organism: Microhierax caerulescens (assembly GCA_035590215.1). Lineage (NCBI taxonomy): Eukaryota > Metazoa > Chordata > Aves > Falconiformes > Falconidae > Microhierax > Microhierax caerulescens. The sequence goes on from JAVJGJ010000037.1 coordinate 6,727,468, forward strand.
CTCCTTGGAAAGGTCCATAGTCTAAAAGTCAAGGAGAAGGAAACTGGATGTATAGGCAAACCTGGAAGCAGGACTCTAAACTCATAGATTGGTGTTCATTAACAACAACAAGGCAGTCTTAAGCAGAGAACGACATAGGAAGAAGTAGATGGCTTAGAATTTCAGGACTAGAGGCAGGAATAAAAATGATGCTAGTCCAATGTAACTGAACAAAATAGGTGCAGCATTAGCAGATGGAAGATGCTAAGTTGCATCTACACATGCCCTGTTTTTCTTAGCTTTTTGATAATTGTAGATGGATCTCTAGGCTGACCCATTTCTGTATCCTAACTTGAGGATGAGGTTGATGATGTATATTTATTTCTAAGTGGCATATGCTGGAATTTCTAACACATAACTTTTTAATTACTCATGTATGAAAAATGTAACCATAACTGTTAACTATTAATTTCTGTTAAAGACAATTTCTAAATAAAGGCAGAGCCAAGTTTGTCTTCTACATTATGCAATGTAAGGATCAAGAGGCACTGAAGAGACTGCTCCACATGTTCAAAAGAATTGACATGTTGCAAAGACTTGAGATTCCACTATAAAAATGTTTTTTGAAGGGTAATCTATGATAGAGGGGAATATTCCACTGAAAAGAATGGTTATGAACAATTTTGTTTTGACTTGTGTAGACAGTGCACTCGTCAGACGGTAGAAGGAGAGGCTATGGCATGTAATTAGACAGGTTATTGGCGTGGCAGAGATTCACCCAGCAGAAGCTCTTTTAGGGGACAGCTGTGCAGTCATTTTAAAGAAGATTTCCCGTCTGAAGTCAATGGGAGGTCTGAGTCTGTCAGGGATTCAGAACAAGCTCATAGTAGGAAGGAGAGGAGGCAGGAAGTCAAGTGTCTGTTACGTGCTCACCAAGACAGACCTAAGGGCAAGGAAGATCAATACAACTGGAGAACTGGAGTTAAGAGGAGGATTTATGAATTATTTCTCAGACTCTTCTCTGAAAGAAGAGAGAGGAAACAAGTGTCTAATTTACTTGTCTCAAAGCCTTTTTTTTTCTTTTTTTTTCTGGCAAATGTCAAGCATGTAGGTAGGCGTTTTAGCAATGCTTAAGTTAAGAATGGGAAGAGTTTTCAGAGGTATAGTTTTACTAAGCACTTTAATCTCTTGTCTTTTTTGTCTTCCCCTCCCCACCCCCCCAACCAGCTCAATATCAAAAAACTAATCACAGATTCTTTTTCCCAGTCTAACTTAGACCTAGAGATTCTTTCAAGGATCATTAAACATAAAAATCCCCCATATTTTTTTTATAATTATACAGGCTTACGTGGTACTTTAAAAGTAAACCTTGGTGAAGTTCCTTAAGTGTATCGTCAGCACCTGAAGTGCAATATGCAGGCATCTTTTCTGTGTGTATATATATATATATTTCTCTCTTGTGTGTGTACATATGTGTACATAGTTGAAGAGATAAACATTTCTGATATTTTATTTGAGCTACCCTTGAGTTGTAAGGTATTAGAAAATTTAGCATATTTTTAAAATATGTCTAGCAACTTATTTAAAAAAGAAAAAGAAAAGAAAAATCTATTTTCAGTGAATTTTAGGCTTCCAAGCTGAGGCAATTTTACTCTGTCTTTAGCATCTAGATTTCCTCAGTGATCAGTAGAAATAGGTGGATATGTAGTCTGTAAATGCCTGTTTTTCTTTACTGTTTATAGGAGTTGCTTAGATGAATAGCTTAGACAAAACACTTAAGTTTTATTGGTGGTATTAGTCCTTTCGCAATTGCATTAATCTTGAAAATGGCACTACATATTTTTTAAATATGACATTTATTTATAACATCAGTAGTGATACAGGCAATAAACCATGCTGTATTATGAGTTACAAAATAATAGCTTTCCTTTGTAAATTGTTTTTGTTTATTCATTATCTCTACAATTTTAAACTCACATTTTATGTTATGCATCACTTGCAACTTGAGAATACTTACCATTTGTCATTTAAGGAAAAGAGAAAAGGAAGAAAAAGAAATCTTAGATAAAAGGAGAAATGCTGAAGAAAGGGGTGATCGAAAAGTCCTTCAACAATGTCTTTGTTTATGAAATACTGGAGTCTCATAATGAGTTAAAAAAAAGATTTAATATTGATGAATGTAATACATCTGTAGTACTCTAGCAGTAGAAGAAACAACAATAGACATTAACGTTGAACATACCTTTATTAATTTATAAATCAATAAGCAGGAGTGGAATAGAATAATTGTTGTAGAATAAAGTTCAGTTCGATTGTGTCACAACCTGCGGGCATGTCAGAAAAGTGTGTGTTTGTGGTTGGTTGCGGGATAGATTGTTTCATTGTTTTGAAAGATATTATGGTTTGCAAAAGGAAAAAGGGCTGGGGTGGGGTTGGGCTGGGGGAGGTGGTGACAGGGAGGAAGAGACATTCTGATGCAGAGAAAATCCTGAAGTTTTAAAGAGTATATGGGTAACTATGGCTAGGACTTTTGTGGCTGGCCACGCACTCTTATCTAGGGTACTTGTTCCCAACCACAAAGTGCAAAAAGTTAATCAAAAAGAAAATGAGTGTTGGCGGCCTCTCTTTAATATCGTGAATGAATTAAAGAAGGAACAGTTGTTAAAAGGTTTTATGTCATCTGAGAGGTGGAAGAATGTGTTTAACAGCCCTCTGTACATAAAAAGATATGGAAGTCCTATATTCTGTAAACAACTTGAATAGTAGGAACTATTAAAAACAATTATGATTAGTGAGTAGACGCTAGCAGAGCAAGGAGGGGTGAGGAACAGCTAGGGCAGCTAAGAGAGTGGGAGTACTGTGGGAGTGTTGTGGAACCAACTGGTGAAATAGAGCAGGAATAAAAAATTAAAGTATTTTAAATGTGGCATAAACTATAATTACATACAACTTCATGTGTGCCTTCCTAGTCAGTAAATCCTGAAAATCCAAAAAAGTGGAAAGACACTGGGAAAAAGCAGGAACTCTAGCTGCACCAACAGTTTTGTCATCAGAGAAGTGCAAAAAATAGCCATGATTTAGGAATTTAATCTTAACCTCCTAATTCCCTTTCTTATCTATACTTTCTTCCTTTACTTAGATTTCTTTGTGAGTAGGGAGAATTAGTTCTATGAATATAAGACAGTTTATATTAGTTTTGCCAGGATGTGGAGGATCTAATCTGTGTTTTATTAGTGACTCCTTAAACTTGACCCTGACCTATATTCTTTTGAAACAGCTCTTGCTAGATGTTAACATATAAATATCTATATATATGACGGTGTAGACTTTTTCCATATTTTCTTCCTGAAGAATACGGTAGCTGGCCATAAAGTATAGCAAAAGGAAAATCACTTTCATGTTTTGTGTGCTATTGAACACAGCAAAGCTATTCTTGCATCTTCAAATTATCCATTACATTCTGGATGCAAATGAATGCATGTAGCTCTTTTCAATTTCACTGAAGCCTGACTCATTTAAGAAATGAGTATTATCCTGTGTACCAAATTTAGAGGCATTGGTGTAATGAATTGAATACTAAACATGCACTGAATCCTGGGAACTTATACATGCCAAGTGCCTGTAAAAATACCTTTTGTATATCTGAAGATGAATAGTAATTTTTCAAAAGAAGAAAATGATCTCCTGTCTAAAAATGGTATTTGAATAAAGGGATTATGAAAATGTCTCTAATAAATAGTATATCTTATATTAATCTTGATATTTATACCCAGCAAGCCCTCCCTATGCTATTTAAACTGGATAGTTTGAGTTTTCATTTCTCTACTTCCCTGCACTGTCACTAGCTCGCTCTCTGACAGTCAAGATTTCTGGCCCAAGTCCATTATCCTGTTCGTATTCCTCTTTATAATACACCACTTTGACAGGCAGCTATTTGCCAGTGTTGCTCACATCCAGTCTGCCCAGCACTTTGGCTCACCTAGACCTAGATCAGACTAGATCCTGTGATGCTGCTTGTTGTTCTAGCTAAATGTAGATGCGTACCATTCAGTTGTTCTTGGCAAAAGTCCGACTTTACCAAAGACACACAGCTTTTCTGTGTTACTTTTCTGGGGTTTTTTTTCCTCTTTTTGTTGAAAGGCTACTGGAGTTTTTGAGCTTTTGTGAGCTCACTCAAATTCAGTTTCATTATTCTGAGTTAGCACTTGGTTTGTCATAATTTCCCTCCAATATGAAATGTTTGATGTTAATCTAAACTATCCACCCTCAGGAATTATAACAGCCCATTTGGGTGATTCTTCCCGATGATGCAAGTTGCAGCTATCCATTTTTATGTAAAGACAGGAAAAAAGTAAGTTTTTGAGTGGAACTATTCTAATTGATTTCAAAAGATAGCACCCAAATTTTATTCATTAATTAATTTCTTTTTAATATTGTTTCATCTGCTTCTACGAGTCACCTGTGTGTACATACCCATGCTCATATGAGCAATTTTTCCTCTCTAGTGCATCACATAAATCTGTATTCTGATCAGTAGGTTTTAATTTGTATTAAGAAAGATTTTTTTGTTTGTTTATTTGACTTACGTACTTTGGATAAATCCATTTTTTTGAGAGGTCACATTTGTGCTTTTGAAGTAATAACTGCTGAAGGATAAAAACATAGAGGACAATTAAGCTTACAACACAATATGCCATTAAAAGAATGTGTTTTTGTGAGGCCTTCTTTGGCAATGAATGTGATTTAAACATGGAGACAGTTCTGTATTTCATTCTGGCACCTTGCCAGAATATTTCATTTCTAAACACAGAAAGGTTTCTGCAGATATTTCTGCAGAAATAAGAGGAGCAATTACCATTAGCGTTTTGGAGAACACTGCTACCTGAAGGACAGTGATGTTCCTATGTGAAAAGCAGACTCCTACTAACATGTTCAGCAATGACCTAGTCCACAAGTATTTGATATCAGAACTTCCTGAGCATCTCAAAGCAAGGGGACATCAGAGGATGTGAAGAGGAAGGGAAGGAAATTAATCCCATTAATTTCTCATTTCTAAAGTGCCACAGATGTATGAGTAAATATAGCCACTGAAGAGGTCAGTAGAGGACCAGATATACAGTCCTCCAAATTTTTCTTCTGATGCAAATTGAGTATAAAAGGCCCTAGCACTAATATTTGTTCATCTGTCAATACCATATAAATATGGCATATATTATATGACTAAGATGATTATCAGGGTCATTTTGATACTTAATTCTCATTAATTGCAGCATGAAATATACTCAGTAGGCACATGTCCATTTTTATTTATTTAATATTTAAACACAGTTGAAGATCTGGTGTTTGTCTTCTACCCAGATTTCTTTCATGGAAGATGAAACAATTGCAAGGTATGACTGACAAATTATAGACAAATGAAACCCTCTACATCTACCATATTCAATTCAGTATCAAACTGATTGAATAACAGGCGATGTCGCACATTTCAAATGTGTAGTCTCTACTGTTTCTTTTCCGTTAGTGACGGTTTTAGATTTAGGGTGAAGTACATGACTTGTTGCATTCTTTTCTCCAATTCTATTGTAAAACTACAATGAAACAAATAAGCAGTATTGACAACAGCTAATCCTACAATTTGAGCTCTGCAATGCCATGTTTTTGTCTAGCAGCTTAGTAATCATATGCTTTCCACCCTGCTTTATAGCTACGGCAATTGAATTGCAGCTACAGAGAATAAATCCATGGTCTTGGGTAGAAAACCTGTTAGCGAAACAAAAGGCAGTGGGAAAACTGAAGAGTAGGGTGTGCACAATGAAACTTAATACACTTTAAAGGCTTTTAAACATGATAGTTCTGCAGTGTCAATAGAACAGAGAATCTCTATGCAATTGTCTTGAAACCCAGTCTGAAAACTGTTTCCTTTAACTTCTGCCAACAAAAACGGGGACGAGAGGTCATGACTCTTTCTGAAATATTTTATCCAGCATGATGAACTTTAACTTTGGACCCATCTATGTGAGAACAAAAAAATATGATCTAGTAGTACATATTTTTTTTTCCAGGTTTAATTGCTGGTGATTATTCATTTCCTTGTTCTTTGGATTTCTAAAATGTCAGTCACAGCAAGTCTGATAATCTTCCTGTACCATTTAGGCACAGATTGCCAAGTTCCAAAATACATTACAATACAAATTCAATACATGATAATATAGATTCCCTTTGAAAAATAATATGGGCAGATACCAAAGCCCTTTGCAATTTTTATTCTTCTCCCCACTGCCTTGAGAAAGGAGAGGCACTTCAGAATTATGAAAAGCTTTCTTGTTTAGTCTATTGCTCTGTTTAGGGACATGGAAAAATACATTTCTATCAGTCATGCTTGTTTGAAAATATTAATGAAAATCATGTTCATTTACACTGAAGCATTCACAAAAGAGAACCTCACCTCACATTCTTCTCCACATCAAATTAGAAAAAAAAGTCACTGCATTAATTATTATCCTAAAAGATGCTAGCTTTTAAATGAAGTTATCCTGATGCTACAGATATCCTCACTGATGTTGGTAGAATACCTATATTTACACCAGTTTAAACTGCCACAGAATCGGACTCTGTGTTCATTGGTTGTAAACCTTTCCCTTTCGTGAAAACTTTTCCATACATAAAGATATGAAATAGTACCAAAATACATTTTCAAATTTAGCTTAAATTTCAGTATACGTTCATTTTATATCAAAATTTGATTGGCTTGTAAACATAATGCTAGGGAATGAAAGAATGGCTGTGCTTTGTTGCAGGAAAGAAAAAAAAAAAAAACAACAGACCTTTTTATGGTAACTACCAAAGTGTTTCTAGCAATGCTTGATAACATTAATATCCCCTAATGAAAATTGATTTTGTTTATGTACAGTCATAATGGATATGGCCACATAATTACTATGTGCTGACTGCTAGTTATTAATTAATTATTATATTTTCTTTCATAATTTATTTGCCAGGAAGATTCAAGTCTGAGGCAGCATCTGTTTTCCAGTGAAGTCCTGCTTTGACTTAATTTTACAGCTGAGCAGGAAGGTGAACAAGGAGCTTCAGTAACTTACCCAAGGTCACCAAGACTGCAATCAGCCTTGATTAGAGAGCCAAGTGCAAGTTATTTTTCAGTCCCTTTTTCTAGTCACTGAAGCTGATGTGTTTTTAGTTTTCAACAGCTGGTACTGAAGTTACCAGGAGGGGACACAATCTTGGATCACACTGACCCCTTTCTATGTGTGGCAGCAGGGAAGGCAGACGTTCTCAGCAGCTTTCCTTAGAGAAACTTTAGTTCTAAAAGAACTTTAGTCTAAAAGAAGCTACATTTGAATGTAAAGAGAAAAGGAACTTAAACTCCACATTGTCACTGGCTTTTTTTTTTTTTTCTTTTTCTTTTTCCTTTTTTCTGTGTATGAAGAGGATTGGGATAATGGTAGCACCTGTAACAGAGTTGCCATGTTAGACTAAAATCAATCAGGAGGCTACAGCTTTAGAGTTGGTACCAACCGTTCTGCTTCTGTGATGCATGTTCCTGCCATTAAGGCAGACATAGCTCCTGTACTACTGGATCAGTTCCTTAAGCAGCATGGTTTTCAGCCATGTTTATTAAAATGAAGGAAAATAATTTGTTTTGTTTTGATGTGTCAGGCTGAAGACCATAGAGGTTTAACAACCTATCCATGAGCTGGTCAAATGTCCTAGGTATAAACTTTAATTTGGAAGATTGCCTGTGTGGTTTAAGTGGATCTTGCAAGAAGACACCTCCTGACTCATCTTGCCAATCAGACATTTGCCAGACTCGCTGTGCAAAATATCCTCAAAGTGGCACTTGTCTTTGCCTGTGGACGTTGGAGTACATGGGTTGCGCTGCCTACCCTGCTTCTGTAAAGGGGCAGGTATGCTGGCTGCACAGGCTCCAGTGGGACAGGTTGTATTTGCTTCCTTAGAGAATGTGATTTAAACCCAGCAGTTATGTTTTAAATGGAGTGGTTGGTCTATATGACTTCCAGATTTTCTTTGATCCTCCCAGCCCTCCTTCTGAGGACTGTCAGTATGCAGAAAACAACAGAGGATTCTTGGGATCAGAAGGAGAATCATCATGAAATGATCTGTCTCTCTAGCCCTATAAGACAGTAGTATCATTACAAAGGGAAGACGCTGGCTTCTGCTTGTGCTGTGCAACCTAAAATGTGTGTGCAATCCTCAGCTGTTTTATGTGTCTGTAGATTTTGATGGTTGAGTTAATAGCCTGACCTCTTCTCAATGACTTGAATTTCATGTTTGCCTAAGCAGGGATTTCTGTCGTGCCTTTACCTTAAGGCATCATATATTTATGTAATATAGCATACTATGACATGATACCTGTAATACCTCTTCCCACTTGTTTGCTGAAGACAGACCTCCTTTTTTTCTCTTATTGCTAAAGGAAAACATGTTGTAGAACATGTTTTCTGGCTGCCAGAAGAACAGTCTGTCTCCTGTTTCCCTTCCTTTTGATGACTAGAAAGCCTACAGTATCACTTCTATTGTTTGTTTTTCTAGTCTTTTCATTGCAACAGGCAAGCACATATATAATGATTTGAGTTCAGGTACAAAGGCTTTTTTTACAGGGTGCTTTATTAATGACATTTAAAAAAAATGAAAAATGTTGCAAAACAAATGGATTCTTAAATAACTTAAAGGCACCATAATTCACAATGAAAAAAGCCTGAAATAAAAACTTGGATCTTACAACCATTTAGAGTTACTGAAATTCATTGGATATATAAGGATAATATGCATGTCTTGAAGAGACAGCTGCAAAGATTTTTGATGTTGAATAGTTAGCGTATTAAAGTATATGTTTACAGCAGTACCAAGATAATGGATTTTAGGAGTATGCCTGAAAATGTGCTAAAAGAGACCAATAAAAATGGGCAATAGGAGCAATTACATTAAACAGTCATTTTATGTGGCTTCATGAGGCTCAAAGTTCTCTAAAAAACCACTAAGAATAGTTTTTAAAACCAATTTTCCCCTATAGAAGGGAAACAACCACAGTAACAATGGTTATCATGCCAGTGACTGGGAGTATGACTGCATAAACAAAACAAAGTGGGTTTCTGTTTGGGTTAATGACCCCAGCTTCCAGCTAAAGCTGCCACAGGGTAACAACTGAAGTGTTACTTGAAATATTCATGTACTGCTGTGCCTAAGACTACTATCATGTGGAAGGAAAGCTAAAACATACTGGCTGAGCAAGAAAAATCATCATGCTTCCAGAGGAACCAAGGTTAGGTTTTGTTTTATTTAACAACTTTTTAAGCATTTTGATGGGAAAATATATGCCACAAAAGTAAGTTTCATAATACTAAAACAGGGCTGTTCCATATACTGGCTGTGATGAAAAAAATAATGCAAAGAGAAAGACCAGAAAAATAGAAATTAGAAGTAGAATTGGTTCAGGGTAGCATAGTGCTCTCTGGTTGAAAGGAATATGAATTATGTCACAGGTAAATCATCGTATCACGGTGGTTGGAATGGCAGAATGATTGGAACCACAAGTTGAGGAACAGAGAGATGATCCTATGATCAGCCTGAGCTGAAATTTGACTCACCATTTAATTACGTGAAGAGATAAAGTCAGTTATCTTTCACTTGCTTCTTTCAAGTACCTGCTTCAAAGTGTCAACAACCTCCTGTATAGGAAGCCTGAAATTTAAATACAGCTACCCTTGGAAAATGCTAATGCCCAAAAAGTCCCAGTTGAAGGAGTATATGTAAAAGTAAAAATGTGACTTTGTGGTAAGGTACAGCAAAGAATAGAAGGTGATTTAAAAGCTAGTATCCATAAGTATCACATATTCTATAGGAATTATGAAACTCCTTCCATTGTCTTGATTCTATCACCCTTATATAAATTGCTTAATTCCTTTGTCTATATTTGATATTTCTGAAAGCAATTTGTATGAAAGAGCACCTAGCTTTGTACAAGCTGGTACAGTTAAATGAGAAATAATACAATTGCCTCTGCAATAGTACAACAGGCACCACATTTTCCTAAATCTGTTGAAAGAGTCAAGCTAGCAAAAAACTCCAAGTACTGTTAGAGAGTTGGAGGGGTGACTTGTGAGGAAACGTTTTGCAAGAGGATAGTTTGTGTAAGTAATGGCTGAAATCAAACATGACATGTAGTCTTCAAGAAAGTGTTAACTCCAAGGAATAAGGAAAATTGTTTACTGTAAGACTTGGAGAAGCAGGTAGACATGGTAAAATTAAATCAAATAATGAGGAAATACAAGATTGCTGTGAGAAAACTTGCCACAGCAGTAGTATATTTGGAGTAGTCTGCAAAGGCATTGATGGGGAATTTCAAGTAAAAATTGCTTAAAAACACTAAACCCCCATACTTCTGGGAATCATACCTACATTTTTAGCAATTAGTAATCTAAAATATTGTCCAGATGTAACATATCATACAGGTGCATGCAAGTGCACTGGCACAAGTGAAGAGCAACAGGAAAAGCATACTAATAAACCCTTTCTGACAACTACTGTATTCCATCATTTACATCTGCCATTTTGACATCACCATGAGGGTTAGACTGTTCAAGAAACAGTCTTGTTTCTTGGAGAGTAAGGAAAAGTTACTATAAAAAAGTAGATGGAGCTTTTATAGACAGATTTTATATGCTTCCTCCTCTGAAATATGGTTCTTGTGTTACCAGGGTTCCATTCCTAGCACGTAGAAGGATGCGTTTAAAGTGCCTCTGTAAAATAAGTAAATTAACTCACCAGGATTTCAGGTTAGCTGTAAAGTCCATCATCTTTTGAACTCCATGGAATTTATCCAGAGGTTGAATTGTGGACTACAGGCAAGACTTTTACTAAATGATATGCTTAAAATTATTCTCCTAAATCTGTATTTAAGGATGAAGAGTAACTGGCCTTTTTTTCTCATTAAAACTTAAGGAAAAAAAAAAAAAAAAAAAAAAGCAGATCTTTTGATCCAAAGGCAGATGTTGTACTTCTGATAATCTTACTGTTCCTTATTTAGTTTGAATTTAGGAGCTTGATGTCAGGAGGGTACAGCCCAACCACAGCTGAACAGCTGTGGTGCAATGTTGCTGTAGTCACTGGAGCTGAGCCAGTTTATTCCAGATGGAGACTCTGTCCCCTACAAAAACTATTTCTTGGCAGCTCTTAGTTGGTATAAAGCTTGGGGGGGTTAATTTTCTATTTCTACCCCCCCACACACACCCTTGTTTATTTTTTATTTTTTCCTCTGGTACCAGAACTGTCACTGAATGAATGCTAAATGAAACAAGCTTCAGCTCCAAAGCAATTATTTTTTCCTTTCTCTAACCTGATTGGTTTCAGAGTTCAGTATCCGAGGGTTGGATCACCCAGTCTGCTGGGTACATGCACAGAAGGGATGGTGCAGTCCAATATCTGTGTTGCTTTTAAACTGCTACTGCCAAGCCGATTGCCATTTAAATCCAGGCAGTCAGCTGCTGCCACTGACTACTGTCATTAATGCCATAGCTTTGAGCACTATTTCACTGTTGCAAATGTTTCTTAAATTAGTTTTTCTCCCTTCTGCTCTGTTCCTTTAAAAACAACACCAGTGGGTTTTATTGGGAGCTTTGAAAGCAACTCGCCTCCATGGCATTGATTAGTGGCAGGAAGCAACAGACTTTTCGTGGGCTCCTACAGAGAAGTTAAATAGCTTCAAACATTTTCTATCAGCTTAAAGCACTGTGCTCGGCAGTGCAAGCGCACTTTGGTTCCTTTGCCTTACAATCACCCTGGGATATCCATTCTGAAAATAGATTTGAATGAACTGGAAAATTCAAGATAGGCTTGACTGCCAATCTGTCAGCAGCCCCTAAAAATAATAAAAAAAAATAATAAAATCAAGTAACAGCTCAGAAAAGCAAACTGCTTGGCACGCTCCATGGCATGCTCAGTTTTTTCTGTCTTGTCAACTATCAATATTTATGTTCAGTGGAAGAAGCCAGGCCAAATTAGAGGACATAAGAGGGCACTGCTGAAATCAAAACTGTGCCACAAGTCACAGTTGGGCTTGACTTTTGTTTCATTAAAAATTTAATTGGAACCAAACTGTGCAGTCACAAAACTCATCAGTGCTTCCTGTTCACAACGTTAAAGAATCAGATGTTCAAACGTAGCAGATTAGTGAAGAGCATGTTTACACTCTGCTCCCTTATTACAGAAAATGATTATTTGATAAACAAGGAGGCACAGCCAGGAAGAAATGCCAGCATTTCTGGACAGATTTAGTATGCCTTGGTGCCTGCACCTTATACTACTGGGTAGATCAGGAACGGTGCTTCGATGAGTACTCTTGAAGAATTGATACATAAAAGAGAGCAGCCAGCTGCCTGTGAGCTCTAAATTAACCTCAGAGCAGAAATGGTACAGGACTGACTTCATGCAATACCGGCAGTGCCGCTTTACACCAACAAACTTGTATATGTGCATAAACAGGAAGCTTGTTTGCAACATGCAGAAGGAGCTCAGAGGGCAGTACGCTTTTGTGGATAGGATCTTTATTATGTTCAGGGTATGTTGTTTCCAACACTGAGAAAATGCTTTACTCACAGGTAGACAGCAGATGTTCCTGCTTTAATTTTGGTGGAAGCTATATAATACCCCTGGACTGCAAAACCTGTAACCTTCCCATTTCAAAGCTTACCTAGTCGCTATTCTGTCTGGCTGTCCAATGAAAATTAAACTGCTAATAGTTTTCTTCTTTCTGAGGCTTTAAAGGGTTATGCTTTCTCTTGGGGATAAATGTATTGCTGGAAGTCTGAGGAACTGCTACCTGATTTAATTTCAAAGAGCTTGCAGCTGGAAGACGAACAGAATAATAAAAGTATCTTACAAAGGTAACAAATACCACCAGTTCAAGAACAACTGAAAAAATTTACTTTTCTGTAAAATGGCTTCTTAGCTGAGATCAGGACCTGTATGCAAAGCTGCAACTCAGTCAAAACTTAAACATAATGAGTAAATAAAATAAGGGAAGAATAACAGTCAAAGTTGTAGTCATCTGTGGAATAACTAACTGGTAATTCATTAGACTATGTATTTTTAATAAGAAAATATTAATGTAGTAATCAGAGATGTTAATTACTGATCCTACCAGTTTTATTGCCAATGGGATTGCCATGAAATTGCTGTACACTAAAAAATGTGGTTCTTAAAGGTACTTGGCAAGTCTTCTGTGTTTAATTGGGAAGTCCTTAAATCTGCTTAATTGGGTCTGCTGGATCACACAGGGAATAGATTTAAACCCAGAGATAGTAGGAACAATTGCAATTAATGTGGCTTCTACTTACTCTTAAATGGGATTCAGATGATCTAGTAATGCCTGCCTGTAGGTTGCACGGTGACTACCCAGAGACGGTCTGCTGGGAAGCCCAGTTGGAGCCATGAGTGTCTCCTCCTGCCTGCTTGGCGTAGGTGTCTCCATACTGACATCTTCCCAGTCTCCAGCTGTCATCCTTGTCCTTACTGCTTGAACTGAGCATGTACTGGGTTACTCCTCAGCTTTCATCACTTTGCAGTTCTTTGGAATATCATACTCCTTACCTGTGATTTTTATTGTTAATTCATAATAATTTTATTAAAACATTTCATTAAGTCACCCCCCACCTACCAAGCTGGCTTTTAACAGTTTTATAGCTTTCCTATTTTCTGGTTTAGGAATCAGTGCTTTTATTGTCATTTAATTATTGATGACTTCAATAACACCTGCACTGGCAAGAGTTGCTCTATTGCCCAATGCACTGGCAAAAACATGTACTTTCCTTTTCTTTAGAGATTACAGAACTAGAGAGAAGTAACCTGAAACTGGCCATTCAAAATACTTTTCTATTAAAATAAGCCAGAGATGCTAGACCTGCTTTTACCCCAATGCAAATAGGAGGTGGCTATGCTGAAAAAGTGTGGTATTTATTTTCCCACCATGAACCAGCTTTAGCCTCTTAACATGCATCCCAGCCCATCATGGTTGTGTGTGAAATATATTCAAAAAGATGGTTTAGAAGCATATATATGGATCATTGTACAACACATAGTATAGATTTAGCCTGTGAATCCATAAAAAAGTCTTACTCTTGCATAACAAAACCTAAGGTCTGTCTTCCCCTCATGCTGTAAAACTAAAGCTTTGTGCAACCATGTTATTTCAAAGATACTAATTATATGTTCACGCTTAGCTTGTCTGTATAGATCTATAATGTTATTGCTGTAAAGTGAAAAAAATGAAGTTAATGTGTACAGAGTTTAAAAGCAAATATGATCGTGTAACACCTTTATATTCCCCAGCTTCATAATGGAAATCAGTTAACACGCATTGGGCAGCGACAGCGGCCCCTGTGAGGCGGTGCCGAGGCTGCCCCGTGCCAGGCATAGCCGGTTCCAGCCGGTTCCAGCCGGCTCCAGAGGCCCCAGCGCAGGGCACAGCTGAGCCCCGCAGCCACGGGCGGGCG
>JAVJGJ010000037.1:6754651-6782460 GCA_035590215.1 Microhierax caerulescens
GAGCACAGTGCAAAGACAACCAAATTAGAGCAAGAAAGGGCAGTCAGCACAATATCCAGATTTTTCTGTTGTCCATGGTAGGCTAACCCTCATGATATCAAATAAGAGGCTGTCAAATTCTTTAAATACCGCAGAAGTCAAATGAGAAAGTTAGGCCAATACCAAACTTAAGCAACCTATTGGACTAAGTGACAGAAATAGAAGAGATATATTGGACTTCCATTTCTTTGACAGTATCTCTGAGACCCAGAACTCTGCTTTATAGCCTAGTACCACACTTGGCCAGCAGCTTGAAGGAATACAGTCTTGGAAAAAGGATTTGTCTGAGACTAGTTTTTTGATAAGTCAGAGAAGAAAGGGAGAAAACAGTAACTCATATTTTAGTGGTGGTTTGCTGGAATATTCCTGTTCATCAGAAAGTCTTGATAAGAAAATAGGAAAGAGTTAAAATCTGTATCTAAATGGGAAGGTTTAGGTATAGATGACTTGTCCAAGGTCTTTCAGTGTGCAGTCCATCATGAGTATAGATTTTATTTTACCTAAGCCTTCATTTTGACTGTGACACTATTCTTACTCTTACAACTTATTTGGCCAATTAAGCATGTTGATTTGGTGAGTTACTGCCTTAATAAAATTGATTAAAAAGTCTTAATGAAATACACACCTGGAAATACTAAATTTATCTGACACTGCTTATAAGTAATTAGGGCTAAATCAACACAGATAGCTAAAAATACACAGTAATAAAGAGCAGGGACTGGTATTTATCTTCCAGTATGCAGCAATGAAGCAGGCAAAGTGACCACCAAAATGGTGTTGATTTTTTGCAAGTGCCAGGAGAGCAGATGATGAAAAATTACAGGTACAGAAAGCTGTTGCAGTGGTGTTCAGTTCTTGCACCACTGTGTCTAGATTTAGTGCCTTAGACTAAATTACAAAATCATATATTCCAAATGCTGCTTATCATTTCCACAGGGCCTGGTAATAAATGACAGGAAATGCATTACCCGTCCAAGCAGTATAAGAGTATATGAGCAAAGAGTGAATTCGGGCTTTCTAAAATGCTCACTATTTTTTAAAGTACCATTTGTCTCTCCTAACATATATATCCAGTATGTAATTCCAAGGCACAAGGTGGTGTTTGGAGTCAGAATTCAATAGCTGTGAGCAGTTAGGGATAGTGAGAAGAAGGAAGGATATATAATATATTTGTAGATCTAAGCAAAGTCCATACTTTAAAGGAGAGGCGGGGGGAAAGCACTGAAAATTTAAAGTTCATGCATCACTGGAATATTGCAGGCTTGGTATGGAATAGCCATATATGCAGTGTGATACTACTGAAGACTTCACTAACTGAAGAAATTGTCAAATGGTCTTCTGAAAATAAGAATCACAATAACAGTGAAATGAGACAGGCAGACCTTTCTGAAAGGGAGCAAAGAATGATGGCAGCAACACCTTTCCTTGATCTTCCCTCCTTCTTGCCCATGTTTTTCTTAAAATTTCCTTAGGTACTGACATAGAAGTTTTACACCTGGTGTTCCCTAACTTTCCCCTTTCCTGGAACGTTATGTCTTCTGGTCTCTTACCTTCCTCATCATTACTTTCATCCCTTCCACCATTGACTTCACTCCTGTCCTTTTCCTTCTCTCTGGTTCTTTTCCCTCAGGCTTCTCAGGCCTTTTTCTCATAACATAATGTTTAACCTTTCCTCGTTTTGAAACAAATTAAAATCCAGTGCAAGTTTCATTATCTTATGCCGTAACAGCTTCATCTTGCAACGCGGCCTTCACAAAAGCCATCTTGCCCCATCTGTGTAATCTGGGAGTACTTCTGCAGAGCTTATCATTATACACTATCATCCAGCTCACTTTTTCTCTCGAGTCCCTCCTCAGTGCTTCCCTAGTTTCTGTTGCATCAAGCCTATATGATATGCCTTTACATCAATCTCCTGGACAGTTACATGCAGTAGTGACTCCCTGTCCCAAAACTCGTCAGGACACAAAAACTTCTTGTGTGGACACCAGATGTGAAAACAGAAGATAAGCAAGGAAAGTCCTTTTTTCTTTCAATGCATACATGGTTCTCCCATCAAGACTTAGATAAGTTTGGAGCTACGAAAAATGCAAGTTCATGACCCAAGTCCTGTTTTAGACAGTGTGGAAATGTTACCTTTTTCTTCAAGTAAAACAAGAATAATTTAATTTCTTGTGTCATGCATTTTGCATGGATGCTCTCTGTCTTGTGCATAGTGGTTGTGACCAAGACAACAGGCAAAAAGAAGTTTCATGCTAGCCAGTAGAAATACAGATTTTTGCCTAATGTGCTTTGCAAATACCAAACTTTAAAAATTGAATCACATAACAAAAATCTAGTGAGATTTGAAATGACACTCTGTAATTTGAAGATAAACTGATTTAGCATTGTAGATTAAACATATTAGATTTTATCTGGCAAGTTACGTTCATAGCTAGGGACTTCTGAAGCAAAATAATCTAATAGGATACAATAACTCAGTCAAGTTTAATACTCTGGTAGTCTTAGCAAAAGCTTGTGTAAAAGTTTTGTAGAACTATGAATTTTGTGTTTAATTGTAAGAAAAAAAGAAAAGAATTAAATTAACTATGCCTTGACTATCTGTACAGATCAGAGAAACTCCCCATTTTTTCTTCAAACATCTAAAGCTTGAGAGACGTATTAGTGCCTTTGCCTCAGTGAATGAAACTTATCTTATTGTAAAGTACTGAACTGTTAGTGTCATAAAGGAACAACAGCAAAATAAAAATATGAAAATAAAGAGGCAAAAGAATAAGGAATATGAAAAAAGGCAAAACGTCAGTTACAGTGAGTAGGAGATAAGTAAATATTCTCATATAACAGGGCATACTCAGCATTTTACTGAGGAGAATTTAAAGGGCCACAGAATTTGGTCTAATTATACACAGAAATATAGATTAAGTGATTACTATTTTCATAGGAATTTTGACAATATAATAAAAAACATGTTAAGGCAGTTGCATTGAGCAGAATAGTGACAGGATGCTTTCAAAAGCAAGTGGAGATTTGTTTCATTTGTGGAGTATATTGAGGTTTCAGTTTGCTAAGAGCAACACTAAGGCTTCCTGGTTTGACATAGGATTTTTTGTCTACTGCAATACCATGTAATACCTCAGCAAAAGAGAATTAATTTTTGCTACTTATGTTTGTCATCTCAGCAGCCTGTGAGTGCTGGCAGTGCCTCAGTTTACAGACTGACAAGGTGGGAGGTCCCTGGAGTGCAGCTTTTACTTGCAAGACACTGACATTTGTGCTTTCTCCTGTAGGTTCAGGTTTCAGGTGAGGAACAGTTAGCACAGGCTTGTTTCATGTGACTGTAGTGATAGGACAGGTTCAGCACTGATGCTGGAGTATGGATCTGAGGAAGATCTTTACAGAGGTGAACACAAACCATCAAAGAAACTCTCATATGAGGTCCCATCAGGAAAGGGACTCCAACAGTTCAGAAATTAGTTGTAATTGTAATCTGGGAGGCTGCAACTTCACAGTGCTGCAGGTACCAGTATAACAAATTAAATATTTACAAGTTGATGAAAAGTGGTGCAGGAATCAACTTTGAGGCAAGTATTGATGCTGTTTATTCAGATTAGATACTGCTGTTGCATGTGAAGTCACAAATTGCTTGAAAATGATGCAGTCACTCTTTATTTGTCACTCATGAACTCATAAGCTCAGCCCAAGGAAACCTTCAACTTTTATTTTCTTGATCTTTCTTCAAGGCAAGTGTTGGTGCAACAGCAGTGCATCTTTGCCATATGACTGGTGCCATCTGTGGTTTAATGACTGAACAAGATATATTTTTACTCTCCAGTGCCCTGACCTATAGAAAAAAAACGTGAAATTAAAGCACCTCACAGAACAAATTTTAGTTGCAAAGATTGCACTGGAATAGTTGACAGGTTTTGGTACAGTAGGATAGTAGTACAGAAGCTAGTAGGTACAGAAGCTACCTACACAACTATTTAGAGGTCAGTGACTAATGCCATCCATGTTACCAATTCAGTTTTTTGCTGCAAATTATGTGTAGGGAGACTTTTCCTTAGTAGAAACCAAGGAAATTCATCTGCTTTTTGCCCCTGTCAGAGCCCTGAGCACGTCTCCACCTCCTGCCTCTCCTGGTACTGGGATGCCTGGGCTCAGGGCCATATTGCAGCCGTGTGGTCTTGAGACACCTCAGCAGGGACCTCCCCCTGCACTCAGGAGCCACCTTGGAGCCCTGGCCATCTGCCCCTCCACTGCCCCAGCCATGGGCATCATTGCCTCCATCCGCTGCCTCAACGACCCAGTCTGCAGTACTGAGAAATTTTGTAGTGCCATGTTAAGAAAATTTTAAGAGTTACAGAATACAGTGCTGTGCTGAGCTTGTCAACCCCAAACCTAAATGGGAACAGATTGCTTACTGAAGGCATATTAAACATAGATGTAATCTGTAGTTCAGGAAACTAATTGATTTTTGAAAGCTGGGAGAGTATATTGAGAAAAAAATCATTACAATGTTTGACTTGTTATTATACCTTTCTCTAGACATCCTGATTTTAAACTGTTACATATAGAGTGGGATGGATCTTTCCATTTGACCCAATATTGGCATTTCTGTGGTTACAGTAGTACAGGTGGGAGTCCCAGTACACTGCTGCTGATCCTGTGGAAGATCAGAGATCACCTACCAGCATGAAGATGAGTTGTTTCAGCTCTCCAAATACTATGTGCTTCTTTGGCGTACTCTTGATGATGCACTAAGTGCAGCCATTTTGTACTACTTTGGTTATCCAGTGTCTGGTCTGATAGACCATAGCTCAGGCATTCCTTCTTCTCATGAGGATGCCCTGCCCTGTGAATGGTCATCCACTGGCAGTGCAACAGAGATACAAAATGCTGAAAAATATATACATAGGCTTCTTGTCTAAAATAATAAACAGTGGATAATGGCTGACGTTTTAAAACTTGCATTGACTCAGTATTTCTTTATTTCATATTTAAGGTATGCATTCAGTGAGGTAAGAATTTCAGGTGCAAAAAGGTGACCCCAGAACTCTCCCACAAGTCATTATGAAGAGGAGAAAGGAAACGGAGAGAAAAGAAAAAAAAAAAAAGACTTGTTAGCAAAATTTCTTACATCAATATGTATTAATCTTTCCTAGAAGTAAATGATTTATCAGAAAATTCTGTGTAGGAAAAACAGCCTCCTTCTAAGGCAAGTTTGCATCGTTTTTTGTAATACACTGACTGACTGACTAATATTCTATTCCTTTATATTCAAGGAATAGAAAGGTTTTGCACTTTAAAGACATTTGATTTTGAAACTTTTTTCTCCCTAGGAATGTCACTGTTATATGATAAAGTTCTTTCTTCCCTTATTCTTATCTCATTTTACAAGTAGCAAAGGTAGGTAAGAAACCTCATCAACGTAGATTGTGTTCTAGTGCTTAGAACTGCAGCAACAAAATGTAGTATTTCGAAAAGCAAGACTTTTGTTGACATCAGACATGATATATGACTCGTATTTCTGATGCAATTTTACTCATAATAACCATGCTAGAGGCTTAATTCATTAAAGTAGTTCTTCATTCTCTTCCATTGCTATTCAGAAGTTCTTGAACATTTTACTGGAATCTTTCATTGGGACATCTGTGCTAGCCAAATATTGGTCTGCCACCATAGAGTTTAAATGCTTCTCCCAAACCAAAACCATACTCTCTGTCTCCCAAAATCATGCTCTCTGTCATATATGAGAGCATAACCAGAATCTGAAGTTATTCTTCATTAACTCATGTTGCAATGACATATTTTAGTGCTTTTTGCCAAAACACCTAAGTTGCTATCATAGAAGCAGGCTGCTGAAGAAAGGATTAAATGAAAGAGAGCTGCATACTAAACAACAGCTTCCACTGTGTGGAAGATAAGTAAGAAATTAGTATCTAGAAAAGCTGGATGAAGCAAGAGGATTATCAGAATTTGCAGTCTATTCAAATAAGCTTTTAAAACAATCTCACTACAAAGTAATCTGCCTTTAAAAGAAAAAAAAAAAAGAGAAAAAAAGATAAAACTTAATTCTCTTAGTGTGAAAAAACACATGCTGTTTCAAAACACGGGAGCATAAGGCTAAGACTTCTTCAAAAAATGTGTGAGGCTGGGCTGAGCCAAGTTAAAGTGAAGGTAAATTTGTAGTGGTGACATGTTCTAATGACACATGGCCCTACATCTTATTTTCTGGACCAATTTCAGCATATTCTAATATGCCTACATCAAATTACAATGAATAAGATTTAGACTTCTTCCCCATTAAGCACCCATGAAGGACTGCCAGGAATTCATTAAGCAGTCTACTTGGTTAGCACTCTGGCTGTGTCTGCCTGTAGTACAGTTTATTTCAACTTGTTAGTTCCTGCTGTCAATAGCTCTGCCTCTCCAGCATTCTGTGGACAGATAAGGATGATAGGCCAATGTGAGCACTAAATAAAAAGAAAGGACAAAGATTTGTGTGAAGCATAAAGCATCATGTTTGCAGACGCTGAGAAAAGCTGTGTATTCTGGAGGTAATTCCAAATGCTTTTCATTCAGTCTGTGGGATGCATGCTGCTTTCCTCAGTCGTCTTGAAGTAAAGCCATACTGGTTTGTCTGGACATAACCTAGGATCTGACTTCAACATATAAACATCCTCTTTACTCCATTTGTTTCTGGCAAATCAGGGTGAGAGTGCATAAACTTCCATGTTTAGTAACACTGTTAGCCCTACAAAGTTTTTAGTAACACTCACCCGTCTTAATTTGCGTTTAAATGGCAGTACTCTGGAGTGGACACAGGACTGTACCATAATGAGCATTGGGACATTTATAGATACTAAAATTTCACAAGCAAAGTTTAATTCCTACCCCCAAAATGCAATAGCTTAAACCTAAACTACTAAATAGCATCTGTTTTAACTGATCTCTGGAGTCAACACTGGTTTAATTTTTAAGGATATTGAACTGACAAAATCAAGCAGTTCAGCAGTTTCAAACTGAAAAACTTGATTATTTTTTTTCAAATGACATTTTATTATCCTGTTTGTTGCAATAACCTTCTTAAGACAGTCAGAAGAAACTTCAATTTATCAAAAAGAAAATGTCCCAATTGACTCAACCCAAATTTATAAGACAAAAATTATCTTGGAAATCCTGACTTTTGCTTTGATTCAGGAAAATATTTTCTGATCATGGACATATTAACTGGAAAATAACTGTCCTAATACTGTCTTCCACTGCTATTGTAATGGTAAATTGTAACAGGACGAGACAAAAACCTAAGTTCCCTGCTTGAACAAAGGGTTGGACTAGATGATCTTGAGAGGCTTCTTCCAACCTCAACCAGTTGTGGTTCTGTGAAGTTTTAACAAATAGATTATGGCCTTTATATCTGGTACTGTGTACTAACTGCCATTGTAATAAATTCTGTTGTCAAAGACTAAATGTTATTAGCCGTGTGGATGGGAAATCATATTTGTCCTTGTGATTTCACAGGGCAGGCATCCAGCTTCTGTTAATGTACATCTCCATTTCATATCTGTTTTCTTTCTTTCTTGTTTGGTCTGAGCTGTGAGATTGCAGCTGGCCAGTCAGCTTGTAGTAATATCTGCTCAGCAGGAAACTTTTGGTAGATTATTTTTTTGAGAGGTAAGTAAAAACCTTCATTTTTCTTTCATGGCTATGATTGGTGGTGATGAACTGTGTCTGTTCATTAGGAAACTGGGAGAACGATAAGGAATATTGAATCTTCCACAAATGGAGAAGACATTATATTTTAGGACCTTAGTGTGTGCTGGGCAAAACTTACTTGCAGTCCATATTTGAACCAGCATCTGTTACTTGGATTGTGTTTTACAGAGAGCTATAACCATGGCAAACCTCTCAAAATCTGGATTGGAGGAGGTTTAATACTAATCAGACCTTCAGAGTTGTCTGGAATCTGAACAGTTTTAAATGGTGTGCAAAGAATTTGTTGATCATTCTGCAGAGACTGCATTCAGTTACACCACAACAGAGCATTGTTCAGTCTCCCAACAGGCTTGCTGTATATTCATGCATATGTGTGTGAATGTCTCAGTATTGTGGCTTAATCCCAGCCAATAATTTAAGTTTATCACACAGCCGCTTTCTCACTTCCCTGCCTCTTTCCCCCAGTGTGATAGGAAAGAGAATCAGGAAAAGGTACAACTCTGGTTGAGAAACGAACCATTTAATAGTTGGAATAAAGTAATAATAAATAAATAATTTATTAATAAAACCCACTAATAATCCTAATGAAGAGGAGAGGGAGAGAGAGAAACAAAAGCCAAGGGAAAAAAATAAAAACCCCAAGTGATGCACAATACTGTTGCTCACACCCACGGACCAATGCCCAGCCAGTCCCAAAGCAGCGATCAGGAAGCCCCAGCCAACACCCCCAAGTTTACGTACTCAGCACGACGTCCTATGGTATGGAATATCCCTTGGCTGAATTTGTATCAGCTGTCCTGGCCCTGCTCCCTCCCAGCTCCTTGTGCCCCTCCTCACCAGCAGAGCATGGGAAACCGAAGAGTCCTTGACACAGGGCAAGCACTACTTAGGAACAACTAAACCATCCGTGTGTTATCAACATTATTCTCACACTAAATCCATAACACAGCACCGTACCAGCTACTAAGAAGAAAATGAACTCTATCCCAGCTGAAACCAGGACACTGAGATCTACAAGGTCACCTCTTCCTAGTTACGGTCTTTTCTCTTGCGCTAAGTAATGCAAACCTTTTTGTTATGCATTGTTAGCTTGTATTCCTATTTACCTATGCTATTGTGCATATTTGCTTGTTTATTTTTTAATTTCCCCTGCAGGCATTTTCTTTTGCCTCTAGGTGTTTCCTGGATATGTCAGTTTCACCACACTGGTGCCATATCTCATCTTTAGAGTTGACTATCCAACTACATCTTTCACATCCTCAAGCACTTGACATTTTTGTTTGGAAGTATCAAGAATTTTGTACATTTTTATGGGTGGATTCAGCAGCTGGGAGTCCTCAGCTTCCCTGCACTTTTGCTGTCTTACACAAAAACCTGAATGTAGAAATAAGAACCATTTCCAATATCACATCTGATAGTTCACAAGGATCTTCTCATTAAACACACATGACATTTGCAGTGGTCTGTGAGACTCCTTAGGGCAACCATAAACTGTGAACCATAAACATTTTTCTTTCTTCTTAGATCATACTAGAGTCATGCAGAAGTTGGGCACCAGGGAAGGGGCTGCCCACAAATTTTCATTAAAACTAGTGACTGACAATTTTTGAAGTTTGTGTTTTCTAAGGACACATTTTTCTCATTAAAAAGGCAAAGTTGTCCTTGTCTTCCAAAACAAATGAACTCACTTTAGAGTAACAAAATCCTTCTCTTCATTCACTTTACTCATGGGAGCCATCCAGTAATTCTCAGTTTAGCCTACTATGGTGAGGTGTTTCCACTAAACACAAAGCTGAAAAACAAGTCTTCTAATGCAAGGTCCTTAAAACAAAATGATTTTTGTAAAAAAACACATTTGTATTAAAATAGGTCCCTAAGCAAAAATTATACATAAAATTTTTAGATACAATTTAAGGGATCATATGTTTGTCCACTCACATAATGCATCCATTTCTTAACGTAAGCACAGTTATACTAAATATAAAGTTCACGTAGTCCATTAAGCTGTTTCCAGTGATGCTTATTAGCAGATTGTGAAAAATACTTCTATGGTATTCTGTCCTAGCCTCCAGCAATCTGCAGCTCAAGGTCAAGTTGAACCAGAGGCAGTGTTTGAATTTAATAATCTTTGACAGATTATTTCTTTAAGAGCCTTCCTAACCATTCTTATTTTGAAAAATAGTTCCTTGTTCTTGTATCTTTGTTATGTCCCTCCTTTTCTATTTAGGTCTTTAAAAATTAATGAATAAAAAAACAGCAACCCCTCTGAGATGTATAATTTTAAGAACATGTAACTGTGTTCTCATTTTTTTTGAAAATTTAAATACTATATTCTTTTTGCCTTTTTTCCCTGTTCTTTCCTCCATAAAATTACACGTAGCAGAAAGGCTGTTATGTTTGCTCAGTCCTAGTAAAAACCATTCGTGTAAATTGAGCTTAACAGTAATTAAACAGCATGTGAATATATGAAGCAGTGAAACTATGTTTGCCAAATTAAGGTCATATGATCACACCTTCAGGGGAAATGGCCCAATAGTGAGTAGCTTGAAACTTACTCTACAGTTTCCAAGTGCCTAGCTGAATTTGTTAGTAACTAAAGGTGCTAGAATGACATCTGCCCTGGAAAAGAAAAGTCAAATTATTGTAATATGCAGTATATGCATTCATTATGGATTTACCTAATGCATCCCCCTCTCTACTTCCATTTCTATCCTGTTTCTAGGTCTCTAAATTTTTACACGCCTGGGTTTTGTATTTACCTGAAGTTATATTTCAGAGGTCATCTTTTGCTGCAGGTGAAACTGGTAATCTGTTTCCTTCTCAGGCTGTGAAGCGCAGGAGCCTTTGTGCATCAGGTGGAGCTAACAGGAATAACCAGGAGACACAGCAGTTTGTGCAGCAGTTCACACAGATGGGTGCACAGAGTGGGCCAGCAACTGTACAGAACAACAAATACACCCTCATGCCATGGGGCATGGTCCCCAGAAGGGATTGAAATCACTTTCCCTGTAACGTCAGAGGCCTTGACCAACAGTCAGCTCCTGAGGGAGGACGCAGCTCTGCAGTTCTTGGGCTGCAGGTGTGCCTGACACCTCCCACAGAGGCTAGGGCAGCGGGAGATGGCCTCCTAGCCTGAAGCAGATGTACAAATTGAGGTTATGTGTCACCAGCTGAAGGAGATGTGGGAGGAGATCAGCAGACTGTGCAGCATCAGAGATAAAAGCTTCACTGGATTTTCTCTGAGACCCTGCAGTTTCAAGAGGCTAAAGTCCCAGCTGGAGGAGCAGGCAGAGTCTGCATGTATCAGGTTGGGAAATGGAGAGTCCTGTGGTGGCAAAAGGCTGGAAGCCTGTAGTTTCTGCCATCGGGAGGAAGGCTGCTGCTCCATCTGAAGACTTGCAGATGCAGAAGAGGTTTAGTGCCCTTCCAGAAAACGAGCTGCTGGGATCTCTGTCAGTTGAGTCATCCAAGCTAGCTGAGCCTGAGCCACGCATGAGCATCAGGAGGACGTGGTGAGTGGTAGCAGGAGACTTTCTGCTGCAGAGAGCAGAGGTTGCCATCTGTCTATCTGTCACCTGGAGACATTTGCTGCTTGCTTGAGGGTTGGAGGTAGGATGATGTTGAAAGACTGTCAAGACAATGTTATGCAGATGTCTCTTACAGCCTGATCAGGAAGAAGTAGATGAGCCCTTCTTCAGACAACTAGAAGAAGCACCATGTTCATAGGCGCTGGTCTTCATGGGGGCCTTCAGCCACCATGACATCTGCTGGAGGGGCAACGCTGCAGAGCACGAGCTACCCAGGAGGTTTCTGGAGTGCACTGATGACAAGGTGATTGAAGTGCTGCTGAGGGAGATTTAGTGCTGTACATAATACAAAAAGCAATCTTGAAAGAGTATAGCTACTTTATATATTTCAACCAACCTTTGAAGAGATTGTATCTCTTCCACTCTTCCAGTAATATATATATATATACATATATTTTAGTTTACTAAAATCATCCTAGGAAATCTGACTAAAATTGATTTATGAGGGACAAAGATTTGTTATCATCTATTTTCTCTTCCATTCAACTGTTCTCATGGTGGTTGTTGTAGTATATTAATACTTGCAGTCTTTCAGTACCACAGGTTTGATACATTCATGCCTAAACTATTATCCATCCTTTGACATACTTTGATATTCGTGTGATTTTATCTTAAGACAAATAACATTTATAAATCTTGGATCAGATATAACTGATAACTTCAATTTCCCCTTGATAATTTCTGCTTATTTCATGCACATTTCAAACTGAAAATATGACATAAATTAGGTGGGTTTATGGTATGTCGTACATGGCTTTATTTTCTAGCAAGAAAGGCCAGTTGAAAATCAAAATGGGCAGGATGAAAAGGTACAGAAATGGCTGTTGTATGTGTATCAACACACAGGTTTTGTTTGTCACAGTTATTACACTTTTCTGATTATGAAACTGTCTTCTTCAAAATGACTTAAAAGTGCATGCCAAAAAGGGAGTCAAATGCAGAGGGTCTCTCTTGCAAAAGTTAAAGACCATTCTTCATCATTAAGAAAAGGAAAAAAAAATTAAAATTAAATTTAAGGAATTTCATATTTTTATATGTTTTAAATTTAAGGAATTTTATATTTTTATGTGTTGATGCTAATTTTGTTGAACTGAGAGTGATTTAGTGAGGTTAGGTTAGAAGATCACCATGACAACTAACTTTTCCATATCAATATGAAGCTATTTATGTTTATTCCTGTTTTTTTTTAACATGCCAGACAATGGACAGTTAAAATACTGCAGTATGGAAACATAATGTAATATATTTGAGGGAAACAGTGTATAAAATGTCATTTCCTAGATTACAGTGATCATTAGCTGAATCCATATCTGTCCTAGAAAGCAAACTGTGGTCTGATGCTTAGTCAACTGTGTCCAATTTTCCAACTACTTGCACACCTATATATCATTTTATATTGTAAAGTGACAGATAAATATGTCAAAAGAGGAAATTTGAATTTTAAAATATTAATTTAAGGCTTAGCAGTGTCAGGTTTATCGTTTTCAGTCCGTAATCATGATCTGATTGCCAAACTC
Organism: Microhierax caerulescens; assembly: GCA_035590215.1. Taxonomy (NCBI): domain Eukaryota; kingdom Metazoa; phylum Chordata; class Aves; order Falconiformes; family Falconidae; genus Microhierax; species Microhierax caerulescens. The sequence continues at coordinate 6,767,508 of JAVJGJ010000037.1, forward strand.
ATATTTTTCATGCATGTCAAATTTGTCCTAAACATTTTCTTTTGCTAGGATTGGGGAAAAAAAAAAAAAAAAAAAAAGAAAAAAAAAAAAAAAAAAAAAAAAAAAAAAGATAGTTGATGATAAAGATACAGCAATAAAGAAAAAAAATGCACAGCAAAACTCCAAAATGTACTAAGTTATGCTATTTTATTTTTCCTTGCATTAATACAAGTTCGTATTCATAGCTAAATTCTGTATATGTCATATTTAGGTCAATGAAAATACTGTACATGAATCTAATGATAATTCATGAACATTGTCCTCTCACAAATCCTTGGGATCTCCTTCTATGAAAGTAGTAAGACAGGTGTATGTACTCCAGAGGAAAGAGTGTTTTATTTTGCTTGCTGTAACAGATTTTTTTCTTTCCCAAATGCTAGATTTAAAGATTATAAATTAAATAGAACCAAAATACTAAACCCCTACACTCTATATAAGTGTTAGAGTTCCTGAACTTAAGGTTTTTCTGCCTTCTGTTTCTCTCTTCTAGGCAATACTAAAACTTTTTTGCTTTCTTAACCTTGACACAGACAGAGTACTCCTTCAACTATTGCTTGAAATAGAAGACATTTAACTTTTATAACAAATGTGGCAGGATCTATGGGATAACAGCTCCTCATATGATGCAACATGATCCAGTTTGACCTACCACAGCTGTCATGTTAGTGCAAATTGAAAGAAATGCCACACTGGGGCTAAAAGCAGCTACAAGCAGATAATTGCCCATGAAATGTGTGCTTTTCCTATCTCCAGTGGATTGATGAGGAAAAAGAATCCCTTGAATCTGCCAGAACACCTCTATTATTGGACTGATGGGATAAAGAAGGCTTTATGAAGAAGAGGCTGATTCCAATATTTAGCTCCAGCTGAAAGCAATTGTTTTCAAATGAATGAACTGATTATGTTAGGGGCCTCTACCAATTTTACTCTCTGCAGTCAAGAATTAACTTTCATAGCCATCACTTCACTTTCAAAACAAATCATCCTTGATATCAAGGTCCTTGGCAGTATTACAGGAATTGTACTTTTAGGGAGAGAGATTGTTCTTGAAGAATTTCTCTGTTGTAATAAATATACCTAACAGCTTGCAGCAGTTTTCCCCACAGTAATTCTCTTTAATTTTTTTTTTTTCCCCCTAACTAAGTACTTCTATGCCAACTTAGTGAAAACCATCACAAGAAAAAAAGTGTTTTAATTTGTGGAAAAATAATTACCATTTAACAGCAATATCCATCTGCATTTTTTGTCTAAGACTGATGCGTTATAATATTCCAGGGCAATGATAAAAATTCAAATACTCTTTTCTGCACCTGTGTGCAGAATCATCATGAAGATAAGGGCTTTTTTCTTTTTAATTTTTTTTTTTTTTAATCCTTGATCACATTACTTTTGATGAAAGCTTTGTTTTCTCCATTCTACTTCTTTTTGTTTACTTGCTTAGTATATTGATTAGTACATTAATTAGTACTGTCAGATTTAAAGGAGTATTTTAGCATGGCTGGGACCAAGTTGGTGGGGATCTAGTTCTGCTTCTGTTTTGCTAGTTATTAGTAAACTGAAATTAAATCTGATCTCCAGCTATGATCAGAACCTACTAAATTTTTAATAACCATTGTCTAAGTAAAAATTAGATTCTGGCATAATCCTTCAAATTACGCTATCAGATAACCCTTTTCTGCATCTTTGTATGCTGTAAAACTTAAAATGGAGGAAGGCATAGTACAGGAGGAAAAACAGCTCAAAATGGTGTTAAAAGTTCAGTTACCTCAAAGCCGATTCAGCTATATGCTGTGCATCTATAGTATTCTTAAAAGGTCTTGATAATATATATTCCAGATCTCTGTTGCAGCATATGCTAGTACTTACTTATCATTAGAAACAATTTTACAAGTATTCATATTGATGAAGAAGCGTGAAGGATTTGTACTGTTACTGGAGATGGGGCAAGAGCAGTTCTTTTCCTGTCTTAGAAGCAGCAGATATTTATAAATTATCATCTCTCTCGTTGTCCCTTCTCTAGAAATGATTCCAGTTCTTTCAGTCTTTCCTCATAAGTGAAAGTCCCTAGATCTGTGATCACTTACTGCTATATCCCTGTATTTTTCTGTAGACAATTTCTCACAAAGTCTCCACAGAAAGGTCCTACTCTTTTGTTTGGTATTTCATATCTCTCTGCTTTCTCTTTTTCATTCCTCTCAAAGCCTTTAATATGTGGATAGTTAGCCAACTTTCAGTTTTCTCCAAGAGTTCTCTTTTTTTTGCTCCATGTATCCTAGAGGTAAACAACATTTCAGTCCCTGGGAGAGAGCATCATATTTATTTAAAGAATATGTGCAAGGTTGCAGATTAAAAAAATGTTAGGCATAGCAAAAAGCCAAGACTAGCTATTAAAAGAAATACAGGTTTCCCAGATGACAACCTCATAAAAGTAGAGGAACCGAAGAAGAGCAGGGGCGATTTTTTGCTGGTGAAGAAGTTGTCATTTTTTCACTCCTTTTTTTTTTTAAATTTGCTTCCTCAGAAGATAGGCTTGGACACGTATGTAAAGCAAGGATTTGCTAGCACCTAAGGAGCAGTTAGAGGGCTAGTGGTGAAAAGGACCCTCTTTCATCCCAAAATGTGAATGGAACTTGCTGTTCTCCCGGTAGCAATTCCTTCACGTTTGGTAAGGTAGCCTTGTTCCTGTCCTGGCTCTCGGGACTGGGTGCAGCTAGCTATGTAAGCAATGCCTCCCTCATGCCTCACCAAGATAGAAGGTCAAAGGGACATAAGGTGTTGGAGGCAAGGCGCCTGACGAGCTACAGTCCACTAAAACCCTGTTAATCACAGCCAGATTTTCCTGCCCTTCCTTTCTTTGTACGTACTCTGACATAATTGCAAAGATGAAGACTTAAGCTGTAGGCCTGGCATAACCCAGTTTTGTCTACACTTTCAAAGAGGGCTGAGCCAGTTCTGTTTTTTTCCAGTGCTTTTTTAAGACTATCTAATTAAGTGTGGCAGATACCTGATTACGGTTGGTTTTCTTTTATGTTGACCTCTTGTCAGAGCTACATAATTTGAAACTCTCTTTGATCCTCTGGATTTTGAATATGTACAGCATTGTTCTTGACTCCCTCTTCTTTCTCAAAACCCACACGGACATGTTGATTACAGATGTGTGTCAAATATAGAAATGTCGTACTATAGTGACACTGGGCTCTTAATACCTTAATTAGCAAGTCAGTTCCAAGCTCTGCACTTTTTATGAAACAAGCTTTTCATTTTTAAGTTAACCTTTAAATGGGGAACTAATCTATGTTTTAATGACAATTGCAACAGTTCATTGCTTTTTATCCCCAAAGAAGCAATCCATTCCATTCCAGTTCCATTTCAGAGTCTTTAGTTTCCCAGTTTTTAATCACCTTTACTGAGTTTTAGTGGTGACTATGAGGTGAATAATTTATCATACTCTAAACAGAGGAAAAGAAGCAAAGTAAATGATCCTTCACAATTAGATTTAGAAGGTGACTTTAAAATCTGAGGGGATCGCCCAATATATTAAGAGTACTCAATTTAAAAATTTAATTAGAGAGCTAGAGCCTGGTTTCATGCGTTATGTGTGTACTTTAGGTTAACTCTGAAGGAGGTTTAAGATTTGCTTATTTTTATGTGTTTGTGGTTTTAAGATTTTTTTCTTTATAATGGGTCTGCTGTTTCCCTTTTTAGATAGATGTATGACTAAATACACCCAGATAAAAGAAATACAAAGCCATTAGTGAAAGGGCATATTTTTGGAGCAGTCAATTAGCGTAGTCTGGTCTATTTAAATTCTAGCCAATTTATTTCCCTTACACATTTAATTTCTTAGAACAAGTTAGAGAAGTCAAGGACTCTATCAAGATTTTCTGAAGTCTTTTTCCTTACCTTTTTTGCTTATCTTTTCTCTGTAAATTCTGCTTCTGGAAAAAAACACTTTTTTTCTTCTTATTTTGTATTCCTAGCTTAAAGTAAATCCACAATGTTAATTGACCTTAAATCTTGCACTGTGGTATACAAACATACTTGTATTATATTTGGAAGAAAAGCATTTAAGATTATTATACCTGAGTCTTGCTGTTTAGTATTGTTTTTAAAGTTATCACATCTCTCTTCAACATAAAAAAAAGTCTGATGGTAGATCTTCAGTCTACCATAAGACCATTGTAGGTTTTTTTCTTACAGGAGGCTGAAAGCATGACGTTCATTCAGAGCTGGTTTTTTGACTGTAAATATGAAGTGGTTTAAAAAGAAGTCAAAGCTGTGTACTTGCAGATAGGGTCATAGAATCATTTAGATTAGAAAAGACCATTAAGATCATCAAGCCCAGCTGTTAACGTAGCACTGCCAAGTCCAACACTAAACCATGTCCCCAGGCACCATGTCTACACTTCTTTTAAATACTTCCAGGGATGGTGACTCAACTACTTCCCTGGGCAACCTGATCCAATGCTTGACAACTCTTTCAGTGAAGAAATTTTTCTTAATATCCAATGTAAACCTCCTCTGGCACAACTTGATCCATTTCCTCTTGTCCTATGGCTTATTTTCTGGGAAAAGAGATCGACACCTCATTACAACCACGTTTCAGGTAGTTGTAGAGAGCAGTAAGATGCTCCCCTAAGCATCCTTTTCTCCAGGCTAAACAACCCCAGTTCCCTCAGCTCTTCCTCAGAAGACTTGTGCTCCAGACCCTTCACCAGCTTTGTTGATTTTCTTTGGACATGCTCCAACACCTTAATGTCTGTCTTGCGGTTAGGGGCCCAAAACTGAACACAGTATTTGAGGTGCGGCCTCACCAGTGCTGCGTACAAGGGGACAATCACTTCCCTTGTCCTGCTGGCCACACTATTTCTGATACAAGCCAGGGTGCTATGGGCCTTCTTGGCCCCGTGGGCACACTACCAGCTCATATTCAGCCAGCTGTCCACCAGCATCTCCAGGTCCTTTTCTGCCAGCCAGCTTTCCAGCCACTCTTTCCCAAGCCTGTAGCATTGCATGGGGTGGCTGTGACCCAGGTGTGGGACCTGGCACTTCTTGTTGAACCTCATACAGTGGGACTTTGCCTATCAATCCAGCCTGTCCAGATCCCTCTGTAGAGCCTTCCTACCCTTAAGCAGATCAACACTCCTGCCCAGCGTGATGGTTTCTGCAAACTTACTGAGGGTACACTGAGTGCCCTTGTCCAAATCATTGATAAAGATATTAAACAGGACTGGCCCCAATACTAAGCCCTGGGTGTCACTGAAATTGGGAACAAAACTCCTCAACACTAATGTACCATAAGAAGCAATCATTCCTTTATTGCAGTGCTGGATGCATGTGGAATCATTCCACCTAACGTGCATGCCATATGTTACATTTAGGCAAGGTTATATAGAACATACATATGTTCATACATTACTATTTTGGAAGTGTCATACATATTCATTCATTTCCCAAGAATAGGTTGTATTATGTTAATTAAGCATTGCACATGCTCCTTACTGGTATTTAAGAAAACTTCTGGGGGTCTCAAACAGTAGTTGACCCTCTAGTTACAGTTCATTGAGAACTGGAACTCAATTACTTTTCCCTGTGTGGACTTGTTTTGACCACAATTCAACTTATTTTGGCAAGTTTGGTTTCAGATCTGGCTTCCAAAGAAGATCTTTTGGTTTAGTTCCTTCTTGGAATTATTGATTAACCTTCCCTTAACAATATAATGTTGCACAACTACTGATGTACTGATAATTACTGATGGTAATTATCCATTATACTGAAATGAACAGTACACGGTGATGTGACACAGGGAGCACCTCTTGTTACTGGCTGCCAGCTGGATGTAACTCCACCACAAATCTTTGGACCCAACCATCCAGTCAGCTTTTCATCCAGTGAAGAGTATGCCTGTCCGAGCCATGAGCAGCCAGTTTCTCCAGGAAAATGCTGTTGGAAATGGTGCTAAACAATTTACTAGAGTCCAGGTCGACAATATCCTCGCCTTTCCTTCGTCCATTAGGTGGGTCACCTTGTTGTAGAAGATCAGGTTTGTCAAGCAGGACCTGCCTTTCATAAACACATGCTTGCTGGGCCTGATCAACTGGTTGTCCTATATGCACTGTGTAATGGCATTTAATGATTTGCTCCATAACCTTCCCCAGCACCTAGGTCAGACTGACAGGCCTGTAGTTCTCTGGATTCTCCTTCCTGCCCTTCCTGTAGATGGGTGTCACTTTGGCTAACATCCAGTCTTCTGGGACCTTCCTGGTTAGCCAGGACTGTGGATGAATGATTGAAAGAGGCTTGGTGAGCTCTCCTGCCAGATCCCTCAGTACCCTCGAGTGGATACCATCTGGCCCCATAGATTTGTGTATGTCTAAGTGGTGTAGCTGGTTGCTGACCGTTTCCCCTTGGATTATGGGTGCATCTTTCTGCTCCCCATCATTCTCTTCTAGCCCAAGGAAGTGGGTACCCTGACAACAATTGCTCTTACCGTTAAAGACTGATGCAAATAAGTCATTAAGTAACTCAGTGTTTTCCTCATCCTTTGTTACTATCTTTTCCCCCAAGTCCAATAAAGGATGGAGACTCATTAGTCCTCCTTTTGTTACTATTGTGTTTATAGAAAAAAATTTACTGTCTTTTACAGCAGTAGCCAGATTAAGTTCTAGTTGGGCTTTGGCCCTTCAATTTTCTCCCCGCATAACCTCAAAATGTCCTTGTCATCCTCCTGAGCTGCCTGCCCCTTCATCCAAAGGTCATAAACTCTCCTGTTTTTCTCCTCAGTTCCAGCCAAAGCTCTTGGTTCAGCCAGGCTAGTCTTCTTCCCTGGTGGCTCATCTTTCGGCACATGGGAGCAGCCTGCACCTACACCTTTAAGATCTCCTTCGTGAAGAATGTCCATCCTTCCTGGACTCTTTGCCTTTCAGGACTGCCTCCCAAGGGACAACGTCAGTGGGGTTCTGAAACAGGCCAAAGTCTGCCCTCTGGAAGTCGAAGGTAGCAGTTCTGCTGAGCCTTACTCCTTACTTCTCCAAGAATAGAAAGCTCTGTCATTTCATGTTTGCTCTTCCCAAGACGGCCTGCCACCTAGAAGTCCTTTGCTGTTCACAAACAACAGGTCTAGCAGGGTTCTTCCCTAGTTGGCTCACTCACCAGCTGTGTCAAGAAGTTATCTTCCACACACTCCAGGAACCTCCTGTGCTCTTTCCTTTCTGCTGTATTGGATTTCCAGCAGACATTTGGTAGGCTGAAGAGACCAAGAAATGGAACCAAGGGCTGACAATGGTGAGACTTCTTCCAGCTGCTTATAGAATGTTTCATTTGTTTGTTCGTACTGGTTGGGTGGCCATTAACAGACTCTCACCAGGATATCTGCCTTGTTGGCCTTCCCCCTGTTTCTTACCCATAAAACCTCAACCCTTCCACCACTATTGTCAAGTTCCAGACAATCAAAACAGTCCTTAACATACAGAATATCCCACCGCCTCTCCTTCCTTGCTTATCCTTTTTGAAGAGTTTATAGCCATCCATTGCAGCACTCCAGTTATGCAAGTCATCCCACCATGATTTCATGATTGCAACTGTTATATAGTTTTCCCACTGCACAGTGGCTTCTGGCTCCTCCTGTTTGTTGCCCATGCTGCTTGTATTGGTGTAGATGCACTTTGGGGCTTCTGGCTCCTCCTGTTTGTTGCCCATGCTGCTTGTATTGGTGTAGATGCACTTTAGATAAGCTATTGATCCTACTACGTTTTTGCAGGGAGAAGCCCTAATTCCTATGTGACCTTTCTCAGGCCCTTCCATGGTTTCTAACACATCAATAACCCCTGTGACTTTGCTGATGCATGGACTTCCATCCTCTGCTTCCACTGAGATGGCAGACCAAAGCATCTCAGTAGCACACTGTCCCTCAAACATTGGCATGCTGCCCCCAGGCTTATCGCTAGTGAGCTTACTCTTACCAGTTTCCCCCTTCAAAACTAGTTTAAAGCTCATTTGATGAGCCTGATAACTCCTATGCAAGGATCCTTGGTTCCTTTTTTCCCCCTTGAGACAGGTGTACCTCATCTGTCGCCAGTAGGCCTGGTGTCATGTAGACTTACACATGATCAAAAAACCCAAAATTCTTCTGGTGACACCAGGCTTGGAGCCCCAGGTATTGATCTGCTGGCTCTTCCTGTTTCCTTGTCATTCCCTGCAACTGGATTGAAAGAGAACTCTACCTGTGCTCCTGATCCCTTAGCCAGTTGTCCTAAGGAGCTGAAGTCTCTTTAGATTGCCCTTGGACTTCTTGTTGCAACTTCATTGCTGCCTACCTGAAAAATCAATATGGGATAATAATCCGAGGGCTGTACCAGGGTAGGAAGTTTTCACATCTTTAACCCAGGCCCCAGGGAGGCAGCAGACTTCCCTAAGCAGCAGGTCTGGTGCGCATATTGGGCCTTCTGTTCCCCTCAGGAGAGTCTCCCATGACAAAGACACATCTTTTTTTTCTTTATGGAAGTGGTTTTGACGCAGGGTATAGGCCTGCTTAACCTTGTGACTCTTGAAACCTGCATGGACCATCACCCTTGTCATTGTTGGGTTCCCTTTGCAGAGCCTCATAGGTGTTGTGCATGGTCACCTGGGAAGGTGGGGCAGTCACAGAGGAGATACACTTGCTGTGCTGGGCAGGAACCTGCCACCGTTTCCCCCTATCCCTTAACTCACCACGTTCAGCAAGGTAAAGAGAGGACAGGGAATCCTCCATGTAATCCATGCTGTCTGCCTGCTGGGCCTGTCCCAGCGAAGGGAGGGTGGCAGTAGTCTCTCTCTCTCTCTCTGTCCGCTTCCGATAGTCCCCAGCCTAGTGACCTCCTGCTGGAGCTCTGTCACTAAGTGGAGCGGTTCCTGTACCTGGGCGCACCTCCCAGGGCTGTGCTCATTGCTGCTCCCTGCTACGGGCACAGGAGCAGGGCACAGCCCGCAGCCTGGCACCTGGCTGGCAGCGTGATCCCACTGGAGCTCTGTCTGGGCAGCTGCGTCAGTCACGGTGGGTGCAGAGCTTAGAGAGGCCATGGCCACCGGTCAGGTGAATACCGTTGTTCCCTGGTCCAGCTGGCAGAGCTTCAGTGGCCTTCCCACATGCTCTTCTGCATGAACTGCTGTGCCACGTGCTGTTTGCCCACCCTGGTCGCGGTGCTCCTGGTTGCTAGAGCTTCCCAGGGGCTTCTTTCATAGGTGGAGGGGCCTTGGCTGCTGTTGTGCCTGGCACTGCCCAAGCCCTGTCAGCTGCTGTCATGTAAGCTGTGGGCTCCTGGAAGCTCTCAGTTCCCACTGAGTTTCCCCTGGTTGAGGAACCCCGCTGTGCACCACACTTGCACACAGAGGGTGCTCTGCTGCCAGTCATGCCGGCATTGAGCTGCTCACCACAGCAAGATGCTTCTGTGTTCTGATGACTTTTCTTTCTGATGGTATCTAGGCCATCTGTGTGTTTGCAGAAATAGTAAAATGGAGGCTTAACAATATACAAAATAACAAATGGTATCGTGTTCGTATACTTTGGTGTATTCCATCGATATTTTTTTTAATCTCAGCTTTTAGACTGTTGTGTATCCATTTGCTCCTAAAAGATGTGTTCTTCAGAGCTATCAATGATACGAAAAGACAGAAAAGGAATACTGCTTCACAGATTTATATCCCTCCTGTCGTACCCCCCCCCCAAAAAAAAAAAAAAAAAAAAAAGGTTTATCTTCCAGCCTGAGGAGGAATGAGATGTAACTCAAGTCTCTGAATTATTTTACTGCATTATTCTGCTTTTACTCTGTCAGTAGTCATTCTCTAGTCAAGTGATGTAGGCTAAATGCTCCTTTTGTTGAATCATTTTTCCCTTTTCTCACCCCAGAATTATGTTGTCCTGTAGGTGGATTCGTTACCTGGTGTGCAGCACCAGTTCACACACCGAGTTGAGGTATTTCTTATTCCTTTATTCTAGTTTCTGCAAAGTAGGGAGCTAGATGGTCACCCACAAATGCCTCGCTCCCCGATGGTCAAAACTCTGCACTATTTATACAGTTCAGCAAGCAGAGACATCAGCCTTCATGGGTTACAGGTTACATAATCCCTTCACTACTTAATATTGTTTCCTATTTCTCAAGTAATTCTCTTGCTTCTCATGTTAATTAGTTTGCATGCTCAGTCTCAACCCCTTTTTGAGTCTGGGGGGTTTCTTGAGTCAATGGTCAATGAGTGGGGTGGTCATGATCTCCCAGTGCCAGAATTACCTTTCCCCTAGTTACTGCTTCTTGTGGCAAACTTCCACTCACTCATTTATCTTGTGATGGTACTTCCCTTGTTTAAACAAAGAACTTGCTGGTGCTTAACGAAGTGTTTAGCAGGGCACACAAAAATGCTTATATCTTGAATTAACTGTTAACAACTCATTTGTTCTAATTGTCTTAAAGTCAAACTACTAAAAATACATTGTTTTATTAGTCATTTGATATCAGTTATAGTTTAATGAAAAGTCTGCCTAGGACTGGATATTCTGCTCTTAGGCAAAAGCACGTTTTTGGGACAGCTGGAAAGCTGAAGGAGGCATGGTTGGAAAAATCTTCCCTTAGAAGAGTCATGTGAATGGTGAGCAGTGTGGGAGTCTAAGTGTTGTGACAGTCCTGAGCGTTGCTTGGAAAGGAAGCAGTATGCTCTTCCCATTTTGTGAAACACTAAATTTTCTAAATATAAGAACTTAATTTCTGGTGTAATATTTCTGTGGAGAAATATTCCATGGCTTCACCTAAAATGTGATTTTCCAATCTGTTTTTAATCTGAATTCAAATATTTTTATCTTGAATAACATAGAAAGGGTCAGTGTTTACTTCCACAGTTGTAAATCATCTTTGAGCTTTACATTTTTATAATGTCAGGCAGAAGATGCATGCTGGGCAGTATAATGTCGGGCATTATACTTAGGTTGACAACCCTAGAGAATTGCATTATTAACTAACATTTCTTTAAAATAATGTGCACACCTTTACAATAGTTTTAAAATTATATCTCTGCTTATTTGGAAGCAGTAAGTGAGACCCTTTATTCATTCTTCTCATTATCACTGATGGTAAAGCTGACTTTTGACTGGGAGTAGACCTCAGTTTTAGAAGCTCAACTCCATCAAATGTATGTTTTATAAGTCAGCTTTCTCTAGAATTCAATTATAATTCCAATATGATAATAATTGCTTTTACCAGAAATCTTCATGATTTTCTTTCAGGAAGAAAAGCAAAATATCTAATTTCTGAAAGACATAATTTATTGCAGCTCTGTAGGAAACTATTTTCATGCTTTTTAGCTTAAGACTGAACATGCCATTTGGGGGAGGGTGTGCTTCATTACCAATTATAAATAGTGTTTATTACATCTTATTTGAATAAAATTTGTAGCACTAAGAGTGAGATACTGGACCTATATAAAATATAAACATTTCCCTTGACTTCTGCTAGATCCAAAATTTCATACAAAGTTGAACCCAATTTTTTTTCCCCAATTGAGTAAGTTCTATTGAAACCTGTGGTAGAAACTTTCCTACATGAAGCCTATGGGAAGATATCCATATTCTGTGGAACCTTAAAGAAATTCCATAAAGGTCTACAGGTGCATGTGCTTATAAATTTTGAATAGCTTTGTGATCCAAGAAATCACTTGCCCCTTTTTTTCCTGTTAAATAATTTTGAGAAAAGAAGAATATATGGCTCTAAATCACTTTTAAAAACTCAAAATGGTTTATCAAAATGGCCTCAGATGTTTTCTTATATGATGAAATCAATCAATCAAAAAAAAGAAATTAAATGTAGCTATACTAGTATACATCAAGCAGTTTAATGTTCTTTATTCATGTGGGTTTAAGACTAGGAAAGACTACAGAAATGCAAAATTAATTGTAAGCTCTGAGCAATTAAGATTAAAAAAAAGTCATAATTTTTTTAGAAGTTCAACTGACTTTCTCAAATAAAACCAATGCAATACATGTTATAAAACTTGAAAAGGGTTAACTGCCATGTGAATGCTTTAAATATTACTTTGTCTTCTAAATCTGCCTTCATCAGCAAGTGTGATGGATGTATGGATCAGCATGTTAAAGCATCCAGAGACTTGTCAGCATTTCAGTAGTCTCCTTGTGGGAACTCAATGGGCACAGTGCAGTGTTTTCTTTCCCTAACTTGTTGTGCTTTTTTTTTTTTTTTTAATGTGAAGGAGAGTTGTTGCATGAAAGAAAAAAATGCAGGCCAGAAGATATTACTAATTGCAGCAGCTGGAAAAAAAATATGACCAGTCAAGTTAGCTTGGAAGCTGGGGACACATGAAGCTCTAAGTTATTTCAAAGCTATGCCAGATTTTGAGGACAGAGTAGTTAGTCTTTCCCACTGTGGATACCATTTTAATATACTTGGATCGCATTAAGAGTTTTATGTATTCGGTGTGGTGAACAGATTAAACTTTCTTATCTGTGAAATGAAAACTTTGATAGAACCAGAGGAAAACAGAAGCAGTATTTGTATGTTGTGCAGGCAAATACTTTTTCCTTGATTAGAGAAGTAGTCCTGAGCTACCCAGGACATAGAATTATTGCAGTGGAAGAGTGCCAGCTGTACTGTTCAACTAAAAGTAGTGGGCTTAGTTACTATAGCAGTATTTTGATTTCAGAATTTACCAGGGGTGTATGTCAGTTCTATGCTACTTTACTGTAACAAACAACCTTAAATAACGTTCTGGTCATGGGCAATAGATACAATGATTTCATTATCACTGAAGTCAACTGCAGTTATTGTTTATTAATGTAAAATACAAGTTTATAATGCCTACATAGCAGACCATCCCTAAATTTACAAAATACTGCATGCTCATTATTAGCATATGTTTACTTAATATCAGAGGTAACTGTGTGTCTGGAAACCTCTGTAACGCATAAAAGCATGCTACCTTCATCCACATGAAAGTATGCTTCAGGAATGGTACCAAAAATTTTGCATTTTAATCTTTGCAAAACAGGCAAAAATATACTAAAGCTCCCCAGGACACTACGAAATAGAAAAAGTATTTTCAGAGGCTGAGTTTATATTGCATTTGCAATTCAGGTAAATAACATTTTATCAGTTCAAACACAAAGACATTTTTCATTTTTATTTCCCAATAAAGTAAATACTGAATTTAATGTGAAGCTACCATAGTGACAAGTTAAAGTGAAGATGCTTAGAGCAAAATTAAATTGTAACACAGACTGTGATTCAACCCCAGATCTGTGATCACTTTAGTGAAATTCAATGATGCTAGAAGTCTGCATGGGGTCTGAAGTTGAAACCCCAGATAGTGGCCTTGAGTATTTTATGATACAAACCATACCCAGAACACCATGTAAGACTGCAAATAACTTCTACTGATATCCTACATTTCTTTATACCTTCTTGCTTAGAATAAAATTTTAAGGGACCAGTGTTTTATTTATTACTTTAGGGGTTCCCCTCCTTTTTTTTTTAACTGCTTGAACATTCTTCAAAATGGGAAATTGAAGGGACTAAGAAGTTATTTCTAAACCTTAATTACAACTTTTTCCCATGCGTTAGATTTAAATTGCATGAATTATACCTATAGAGAAGACTTAATGCACTTGTCCTGGTTTCAGGTGGGATGGAGTTAAATTCCTTCTTAGTAGCTGGTGCAGGGCTGTGGTTTGGATTTGGTGTGAGAATACTGTTGATGGCACACTGATGGTTTTAGTTGTTGCTAATTAATATTTATACTAAGTCAAGGACTTTTCAGTTTCTTAGACCCTGACAGAAAGGCTGGGAGGGGGAGCACAAGAAGCTGCGAGGGGACATAGCCGGGACAGCTGACCCCAGCTGACCAAAGGGATATTCCTTACCAAATGATGTCATGCTCAGCAACAAAAGTTGGCAGAAGAAGAAGGAACAGGGGGACATTCAGAGTTATGGTGTTTATCTTCCTAAGTAACCATTGTGTGTGACGTAGCTCTGCTGTCCTGGGGATGGCTGAACACCTGCCTGCCCATGGGAGGTGGTGAACGAATTCCTTGCTTTGCTTTGCTTGCGTGTATGGCTTTTGCTTTACCTATTACACTGCCTTCATTTCAGCCCACAAGTTTTCTCACTTCTACTGCTCCAATTCTCTCCCCCATCCCTCTGTTGTGTGGGGACTAAGCAAGTGGCTCTGTGATGCTTAGTTGCCAGCCACGGTTAAACCATGATAATACCGTTCTGTGATATTTTTTTTTTTTCTAATACAGTAAAGACTTGCTTTAGGAATAAACCTGTGCATTCTGCTGAATAATGCGAAAATATGGCTAATTCACTTAAAAGGAAAGAAGAACAAGTTTGCTGATAAACTGTGATTTCAGCTAGTATAGTAGTTATAATTTGAATATGATTATGTGTCTCAATATCAAGTTTTGAGAAGAACTGAGAATGATACCCATTGTGTGAAATAAAGTACTTTTTTTTAGTAAAATAAGTACTTTATAAGAATTTGTCTTGATTTTTTAGATCATGTTTTTGTAGTTGATGAAATAATGATGATTACAGTGATTTAATATTGCACATCAATGCCAGAACCTGGCAGCATGAATCTTGGTCCTTGGGGTAGTGAAATCTTAATTACATAACTGGATACGTTACTTGAGGAATCTAAACCACACTTTTTTCCCCTCAGACCACACTAAGTAAGGGAAATGTGCTATTATAGATAAATCTAGGTTAGTTAAACTGTTCACATATTTGTAAAAAGCCATTATTTAGGCTACTGCAGTTTTAGTAAGGGCATCTACTGCCGCTGAGCTATTGCTTATGTCTGTACTGACAAAACAGCAGGCACTAAAAGGACTGATTTATGCTAGATCACAGCGCACGCACACCCCCAGAAGCACGAC
>JAVJGJ010000037.1:6785644-6808658 GCA_035590215.1 Microhierax caerulescens
ACCCTCTGAGCTCTGAATTCAGCCAGTTCTCAATCCACCTCACTGTCCCCTCATCTAACCCAAACCTCCTGAGCTTACCTGTGAGGATGTTGTGAAAGTGTCAAAAGCTTCACTGAGGTCAAGGTAAACAACATCCACCACTCTCACCTCGTCTACCCAGCCAGACATTCCATCATAGAAGGCTATTGGATTGTTCAGGCATGATTTTCCCTTGGTGAATCCATGTTGACTACTACTGATGATAGCCTTCTTTGCTCCACATGCCTAGAGATGACCTGAGATGACCTCCAGGATGAGCTGTTCCATCACCTTTTGAGGGATGGAGGTGAGGCTGACTGGCCTGTAGTTTCCTGGGTCCCTCTTCTTGCCCTTCTTGAAGGCTGGAGTGACAATGTCTTTCCTCCAATCCTCTGGCACCTCTCCTGTCCTCCATGTCTTTTCAGTGATGATGGAAAGTGGCTTAGCAATAACACCCACCAGCTTCCTCAGCACTCAGGTGCATCCCATCCAGTCCCATGGATTTTTGGATGTTGTTTGCCTAAATGATCTCTAACCCAATCCTCCTCAACCAAGGGAAAGTCTTCCTTTCTCTAGACTTCGTCTCTTGCCTCCAGGGTCTGAGATTCTGGAGGGCTGGCCTTGGCTGTAAAGACTGAAGCAAAGAAGGCATTCAGAAGTCCACCTTCTCCTGTCCCTTTGCCTACATTCTGTAAACTTCCCTCTTCTGTATGAGTTCTGCTAGAAACTCCTTGTTCATCCATGGAGGTCTTCTGCCCTTTTTGCTTGATTTCTCACTCATAGGGTTGCATATCTTGAGCTTGGAGGAATTGGTGCTTGAATTTTAGCCAGCTGTCTTGGACTCCTTACCTGCCAGAGCCATATCCCATGGGATTCTTCTAAATAGATCCTTGAAGAGGCCAAAGTTAGCTCTCCTGAAGTCAAGAGCTGCAACCCTACTTACTGCCCTGCTTCCTCCACACACAGGGTCCTGAACTCCATCTTGTGGTCACTGCAGCCAAGGCTGCCCCCAATCTTCAAATCCCCAACTAGTCCTTTTTTGTTAGTAAAAGGCACAGCAGTGCACCTCACCTCGTTGGCTCCTCCATTGCCTGTGTCAAAAAGTTATCATGAATTGTCTGCAGGAACCCCCTGGATTGTGTGTGCCTACCTGTGTTGTGTTTCCAGCCGATACTGGGGGGTTGAAGTCCCCCATGAGAACCAGGGCCTGTGATCATGAGGCTACTTCCAGCTGTCTGTAGAAGGCCTCTGACTTCCTCTTCCTGATCAGGTGCCCAGTAGTAGTAAACACCCATGACAGTATCACTCATGTTAACTTGCACCTGAATCTGGCAGAGCTCGATAAATTCCAGCTGCTTTCTCACATAAAAAGTGACTCCACCACCTTGTCTTGCTGGTCTGTTTTTCCTAAAAAGTCCGTAGGCATCCATGACAGCATTCTGCTCATTCGAGCTATCCTACTGCATCTCTGCAATTGCAATGAGATCGTGGCCCTGCGACCACACACAGATCTGTAATTCTTCCTGTGTTCCCCATGCTGCATGCATTAGTGTACAGGCAGTTCAGAGAGGTAATCGAGGATTACCCTGCAGGTTTCCCAGGCAGGGTGCAAGAGGATTCACCATAACTACGCACACCCTTGAGATGTTTGGGTTTCTGGTACTCATCTTGGGAGCCAGCTAAGGAACATATGCCACTGTTCTGGTTGACCCGGCTTATTCCCTAGTTGGATGTGATGGTGTGAGCATGAAATTCTATTCTTTCATAGGATGTAATCTGAAATCTTAGAATTTACAAGCTATCAGTATAAAGATCCTATAAGTAACACAGTATCTTGTCTACAATAACTAGTTTTCCACTGTGGATTTATAGGACATGGCATTATGGCAACAAGAGTTTTCAGGACCATGGCAAATTGAGTACAAGAGCCAGAGTTGCTTGAAATTGAAATACACCAACTGAGAAATATTCTTTATATAACAATGTAAAATTCAGTTAGGACACTTCTTGCACAGGAACTGTGAACACTAATAAGTCAGGATTTATGTGTTTGATATAAATGCCCATTAAAATAAGTGCAAGACATAATTTATTATAAGTAACAAAAAATGATTCTCTGTCCCAAAAGAATGTCTGCCAACATAATTTCCTGTGGACTGAATAGATAGAGGCTATCTTACCGAACAGAAACTTCATGTGGAGCTACTGGATTTTTGGTTACAAAATTTCATATATTAGTCTTTAGATTCCCTGTGGGAAAATGTGTACCTAACTAGAAAACTGAAAAAAACCCCAACCCACCCTGATCTAGTAAGCGTGTATATGAACAAAGAAGAAGAGAAAGGAATTTTTAGAACATCTGTTCATCAAAACCCCAACAGCTTAGAAAGCCTGTGTACTGAGTGGGATGCTACAGGAAAATCTAAGCAACAGACCATGTCTCATTTCCTCTGCACCCATTTTCCAACCTTCACTGTGCTCTGCCTTCCCTTGGACGTATGACAAGCACTGACAGAACAGCAGCAATGGCAGTGGTGGTATTCTCCATATCCATTAGCAGTTAGAGCACTCAGGAAATGGGAGATGTGGGATCTGGAGATTTAGGTGAATGGAGAATTTCTGTCAGCTCATGAAGGCAATTATTTATTTTTGACACTTTAAAGAGTTAGGAAATAATGAAGAATGTGTCATCTGGATTGCTTTCTAGGACTTTGATCTGTGACTTTATAGGGTCTGGATCTGTCCAATGCCTTTTTCTCTGCCCTTAGGTTATAAGGTGAATACACTGAAGAGTTTCAGAGCTTGATCAGTTTAGCAGATTGTCAGAATATACCCCAACAAAAGGTATTAGCTATTTGTAGATTTAGATGCTCTAAGGAATTGCCAGAGCAGTGAAGTTCTTCTTGTGAATGCAACTGTTATTCATAGCTTTGAGTATCATAGTTGTAAATGCACTGGGCTGTTCTTTTACTGCCACGTGCAATCCCAATGAACAAAGGTAGACAGAACTTTTTTCTCTGTGGGCACTGAGCAGGCCTGATCTGAGACAGCTCCAATTTGCAGGTTGTAGATTTAGCCATTAGTGTGATTTTGAGATTAAGTTAAACTTTCAGCAGGACTTCATGTATGGGACTTAGAACAATGTTCATTAGCTCAGATCTTGACTTACATCCACCTTCCTTACCTTGCACTGGTCCATACAGACCAGTCTTCAAATGTTAAGTTAAAAACTTCTGTGAAACAACACAGAAGTTTTCAATGGGTTATTAAGAAGAATTTCATAGTATTTTGAAAAATCGCAGTTAAGCAGAAATAAGAACAATAACAAACTTATGACTGATGGCAGAATATAGTGAAGCCAGTACGAATGGCTTGATGTCCAAAATGTATGTGAGTAATAAGGCTCTGGAAGAAAGTGTGACTGAGGTCACTGCATACATAAGCCTACATAAGGTGTTGGTAGTAAGGGTTCAAGAAGCTCATGCCTGATTTTACATCATTTGTGTTACACCCATGTTTAGCATTCATGCTTGAAAGGTTTACAGATCCATCTAAATGACACTGCAGTGTAAAAGGCAAAGTTTCTACTATAGCAGCTTCAATTTTCCCTATTAATTATATACTAGAAAACTGAGATACACACATGCAGTAATGTCTTTTTGAAAATGATTTGGGGATCTTGTTGAAAACTAGCTTCTGAAAGCAGCAGTCAAATGAGAGAAATTACTGCAAATGGTCTGGATTTATTTCCTACCATTTAAATTTCAAAATCTTAGTTTTCAGCTGCAATCCAATTAATATTTCTGTATTTGTAAGTTACAAGGACAGCTGTTTTTCTTTGGGTACATGCCCAATGTCAGTGTCCACAGTGAAGCCTTTGGGATTATCAGGAGAGTATTACCAGCAGCTGGACTCTACTCTAAAAACATGGGAGTTAGTTCAGAACAAGTGTCTTCAATGTGCAGTGTAAACCCTCATCACACCAAGGTCAGTGAAGACAAAACTGAAACAATACAAATTAATCAGAGGATTAGTGGCACATGCCAAGGCTAACCAAGAGTAGGATTTTTTACAGTTATCCATAATGCAATCCACTGCAGCAGACCCCACATATAAACTACCAAACTTTAATAAAGTATTTATTTTTATTTTTATGCAATGGCAAAAGATCTACTAAGGAGGCTGGTTTTTATTGTAAAAAGAACTTTTCCTATGATTCTGTTAATCATTGAATTTGTCATAATAAAAAGTAGGTAAACACTCCTATGGTGTCAAGCTACAAGCAAAAATCATCCATTTTACTAAAAATGGTGGAGGAGAAAGACAAACCCCAGTGCTGGAGCTTGCAATTTCCATGTTAGCACAGTGTGAGAGAGACAACCAAAGCTCCCTTGGGTTGGATGGAATAAATAAGTAAAGATAATAGTAATGATAACAACAAACCCCACAAGTAACAATTAAGAACAAACCCAGTAAAGCTACTCTATGATATATTCATCCTGCCAAAGAGAAGAGACTTCCAATTGTCACAAAAGAGGTGGTCTTTAGGAAACAAAATAGTGAAAAAGAAGGTAGTACCATCTTATTAAGATTCTTCTTCATGTATGGGAACATTATCATTAAAGCTAGATGTGCAAAATCAGCTTCTCTTTGATGACAGCTTATGTCAAGGGCAATCATATTAGGCTGCGTCTGTCCTGAATGTACTGTTCCCTTAACTAAAATAGCACATTCAAGGTGAGAAAACAAGGTCAAGTTTATTTTTACTTTTGATGTAAAAAATAGTCTATGGCTTCAGGATGCACAGAAATAGGAGGCTATAAACTGAAACTTATTCCCTTTCTGGTGACAAAGAAATGGTATATGTGTGCACATATACATATATATGTACACATGTATTTTCAGACTCCATATATCATTAGAGCAGCTAAATGTTTCCATGCTGTAAGTAGAAAAATGTAAATTTAATATTCCTTTTAAAGTTCTAAATGACTGAAAAGAGGGAAATACAACATAGCTTTGGGGAGGAGGGTGGGTTTGTGCTGCTGTTTTTGCTTTAGACTTCAGTCCCCAATAATCAGATAATTGCTCTTTTGAAAAGAGTAGAAGGTACAAGAAGAGTGCACAATGTTTGCATAGAATTTTCGAGGTACAGATATTTCTGTTTATAGTCTGTAGCTATTTCAAAGCTCTCAGGGTATAGATTAAAGTTTCCTGTGCAGATGAATGTTGCCCGTGTCTTTTATGTACTAGTCAGTACCTCAGGTATGCAAAGCTCATAAACTGAGCATGGCACAGGCAAAAAAAATAAGTGGCATAAATGTAATGGTTTTCAAACAAATTATTCATTTTTATTAGTCGTTTGCGCTCAGATATTTTAGAGCACATCTGAGTTACTTTTGTCCTTCCTTTCTCCAAAGCTGTGAGCACTAGGAACTCCTAAAATGAAGCCCAGATTTTCTTTTATAATTGATTACTGGGGGAACTGGAGCTTAAAGTCCATGCAACACAGGAATTTCAATAACTTTAGGAGTTGACAACTGCGTACTACATAGAAGAAACCTTAATCAAAAAATAGCATCTTGACATGAGAAAACCTGGTTATTATTTTAAATGATTGGCCCATAGGCATACAAGTAGTGAAGATGGAATGGTAGTTCCACGTCATATGGATAGAAAACTCTACATCTTTGCCTTCTCATGCTATATTTTGTTTAGCTTTCTTATACGTACATTTTATGGCATTTTTCATCTTTTCCACTGAAAGTATAAAGTATTTTTTTCTTAATCCTAAATTAAGGATCTCTCTGTAGAGGCAGTACTGCATTTAGCTGGTCAGAAAGGCTGCTGCTTGCAGAATGTCATATACACACAAGTACTGGTAGTGACTGTATTTGGTGTTCAAGCATCAGTATATTTAAAGGCCTGACAGAGAACTGAAGTTTGCATGAGCTGCTGTGATGCAGGTGGAGCATTTAATGTTTACAAAGTCTTCTACTGAAATGTCTTGAGGACTGATAAGTTTCATAACATATAAAGAAGTCTTTTTGATGGTGATACACACCTGTATGATGCATGATATATATAGATATATATATATGTGTGTATATATATACACATCTAGTTAGTGAGAGCTGGAGATGGTAAGCTTCCCTGTGGAGATGACCACATGTTTCTGAGTGAAGGATGTAATTGTCACCTATCTATACTGAAGCAGTATGTTCTGAAGTAAATCCCATCAGACATCCAGTAAAGCACCCTTATTAATCTAAAATTCCAAGATCACTTGGCTGGCCCAGGCCTGCAGTGCAGTCTGAGTCTCCCCTCACTCGTGGTTTTGTAGCTCAGAAAACTTAATTATGGAGAGATCTCATCAAAGAAAAAAAACTTCTTGCAACTGGAAATGGAAATGAGTACTGTTCTTGCTAAAACAACAGCAGGTGACGCTGCCTAAGTCATCTAATGACAACTTGCCCAGACCCCTTTGGAGCTAGTGTGTGTTGTGTTGCCCTGCATCACTGGCTGAGGTACAGTGGTTCGATAATTGCTTGAAAGCGGCACATGTCATCGCCAGAAAACGTGCCTCACTGTACAGAAATAAAAGAGATGTGAGGATCTGGCACAAGCCACAGTGTCTGCAAGTACAGCTGTCTCAGATGTAGTCTCTGTTGGTAAGGACTTCCATGGTATACATACCGGGGGGAAAGAGGAACAAATTCAGATCAAAATGCTTCATTGACAAACCTTTTCTTTTGACACTTCAGCTGTTATTTTACTGTGAAGCTGCCTTACTCAGTTTCTGTGAATGGGCTTTTTAATTTGTTTATGCGCTGAGAAAACCCTTTTAAGGCCACCATGATGAAAAATACATACTACTTTGCTTACTGAAGGATTTTAGTACTGAATGTCTTTGTAGCAAGAAGACTGAGAGCAGATTTCCATAGCAGGTAGCATTGCACCTATTTAGTTCAGTCTGATGCAGAGCAATTTTGATGGTCAGTGGGATTAAAGCTATGTAATCGCTGCTGTCATATAATGCATTAATAAACTGACACCTTGACCTTGCAACTTAGCTAACTTGTTAGTAATATTATCTATGAGGCTAATCTGAATTATTTAAGAATGTATTTCCTCTTTTGCCCAAACTGTCAGAGGCCCCAAAAGCACACCTTTTTAAAAGATACATTGTATCTTGCTGTAAGATGCAGATGTAGGATTGCTGTAAACAATTTATTCTTCTCTCCAAATGAATATAAATTTGAAATATTATTTAAAATCTTCAGAAATTACTTGGTGCCCTCCCTCACTGCACGCACCCTAGCACCTTCATATTCCAATCATCCCTACCAATAGTCTTAGGACAAGGTTATGTAAATTACACCTAACCTCCTTAATTGCCTTTGGGAAAAAAATGCAGAAATAAACTTGGTGGTGTAACAGCAAGATGTATTGCTGGTTACAAAAATATACTAAAGTGATTAAATACCAAGTTAACAGGAAAAAAATAGCGAGGAAAAGAAAGCCCTGTTTCAGCTAGGTTTATGTAAATTAATCTGTAAGACAAAGTTATTTAAATAGAGCTACTCTGAGAAAAAAATATTCTATTACTGATTTTTGCACTTGAAATCCCATTAAGAGCAAAAAAGCATTACATGTTGTACATGAAGCTAGGATTTTATTGTTAGACTAATCAAAATGTAACATGAAGTTACTACTTGTCCAGTTAACTGATACAACATTTACTAATAGTGCAGTAAAGATTAATATGCATAAACTTTCTAGTATGTGCCTTTTTTTTTAGCACTATGCTTCCTCTTCCAATATCCTTTTGGGTCTTGAGGTAAAAAGTACTAGTCTTCCTCAAGCAGAAAAGGCAAGAAATTATAAGACACTACCATCACCAGCCCCAAATTCTCCATCAGCTGGTATGTAACACTAACAATGAAAGAGATAGAAATGCGTATCTTCCTTGATCTTGAGAACAACTTACGGCTATTTTGTTTTTTTAATGTTTTGTTATCAGTCTGCTTTCTTTTTGTTGGTTCCCAGCTGGGGCTTGAAAGTCACAGAGTAGCCTCCTTAAACCCCAATTAACACAAAAGGTGTAAGGGTCCTGAGTGTCTTTATTGATCTGAATTACCCTGACTAGCCTCACCTGGAACAGACCCTCACACACATCCTCTCTCTGTCGTTCCAGGAGCTCTATTTAAGATCAGGCCTGGGGACTTATTTCTTTCCTAAGCTGTGTTGTAGGTGATTTATTTTCAGTCTTGCTTTTAGCCCCAGCTTAGACCTTGACCTATGTTGTTGTTGTTTCTCTAAGCCCTGGCTCTGGCTGTTTCCTGTTGCACTGAACTGGATGCCTTGGACAGACCCTGGACCTGACTCCTGACCTTGACACGTGTGGCACTTGTTATCAGCACAGGGTTCTGCCTACCCTGCCCAGGTCCTGTACAACTGTGCTCTCTGCTGCAAGTGTGGCACCAGCAACAGGGCCCTCCCTCAGGGCGAAGCACTGCTGAGGCTACCACAGACCCAGGTAAGATGTGAAGATCCAATGCTGTCATGTTAATGTAAAGCTTGCAGCCTTTTAGTAAAAATAAATAAAAGAAAATATTTTTGGGGCTACGTGGCCTGATAAGGCAGTGAAGTTTGTTAACAGCTGAGAAGCTTGTGTGGGATGTTGTAGAAAAGCTGTAACTGAGACTGGATTTGTTCTGTGTTGCTATGATCTTTCAAGAGCTTCCTGGTGGGCAGGCAAGGTAGTGTGGTATGTTTGAACTATACCTGGTGACAAAAGTGGTCTATTTATTGTGTTTCTAACCAAAGTGTTTGCTGATGAAAAGTTATAGACTGTGGGTATCGAGGGTTTGTAACAGCATCTGTCCACTGGTTCTTGCCTTAAAATGTATCTGGAAGCTCTTAAGAGAATTAATTGATGGTTTTCACATACTCTTTCTGTAGGATACTGCAAAATAGGGTCTAGTCCTAAGACTAGTAATTTTTTTGGTGGCACAGATAATTACTACTGCTAGTTACTTTTCTTCTCTGGGATATGTATTGGAATGAAGCCTGCTAGGTATGTCTTGGTGATAATACATGGTATTCCAGCATGAAAAAACATCAGAGAAACAGTACACATGCTATATAAGTTCTTGGCTTGTGAAGTAGAGAAATTTGATTTATTGAAAGATTTTGCATGTTTTTTGATTGCCACTTGAATGTAGTTGTTGAGACATTTCTTTAAAAACAAAACATGAGGGCTGTCCCAGAAATGATGGTCAGACAGCAGAATAATTCAGCAAGGATATATGAGAATCTGTTATAAAGATACCACATGTACAAAACAGTCTTGTGTACTTGAAAAGAGACAGGAGGAAAGCACAGTAACTAGTGCTAATGTAAGACTGATATGAGGACAATGTCAGTAACTTTAAGAAAGTAGGTGGCTAAAGTAACTCTTTGATGGGAGCTTTACTAAGTCTGAAATTTAATTCCCCTTTAACTTTAGCAGCTGGCCCTGAAGTTGCCTTAACCTGTAAGGCTTTTAGCTTTATCATCTGTACTAACTAGATTCATAAAAGTTTTATTTATCCTTCATGGTCTGTCTGAGACATTGCTTTGATTTGTATTTCTGGATGCTTACAGGTTGGCTTTTGTTTGGTTTGGGTTTTGCGGTTTTTTTTTGGTTGTTTTGTTGTTGGTTTTTTTTGGGCGGGGGAGAAGGGATGGACATTATGATGACACAACAAAAAATTCCAAACATGGTAATTTTACAGTAGTTTTCAGCAACTTCATGAAGATATGCAAAGAAACTAACATAACTAAATTATTTAAACAGTTCTTCTGGTTTTGCACGTATATTTACTCAACCAATATTATGGAGAACTTGACCTTGTTAAGCTTTACCAGGACTCAGTAGGTAATTGTCAGTGAAAGGATATGCATTTAACAGGGGAATCATGACAGACTAGAAGCATATGCAAAAATAAATATGAAATAACTTAGCATCTCTAATAATATTTTTCTAAAATTGGAACTCATGTAAAGTAAAGTTAAGGATGGTGGTAATGATCAACTTTTTTAAATCAGAGCAGTTGTTAGTTTGTGCAAACTGAATTCCGAAATCAAAAGCAAATTTTCTGTCTTGAAGATTAAACTGAGCATGAAGCTGTCTTGTAGAGTCGATAGCGGCGTTAAAAATTTTGAAGCATCTTCCATTTGTAAAACTAAAATTGAAAGTGTCTGTTCTCTCATTGTACGTTTTTCAATTTTTTAGTGATGCAGTAACATGGAGATACTGGCTCTGAAGAGAGCTATAAATAATTTGAGTCATTCACTTTGCAGGAAGAACATCTTTACATATTGTTTTTTAAACGTCTGTCTTCCATTGTACTTCACAAGTACAGGTAAAAGAAAATAAATCTGAAGAGAAACAGACACTAGAACTATATTCATGATAAGGATGCTGTCAAGTGTAGAAACCCAAGGGAAGTGTGTTGCTCTAGACTGATGCAGAGTCTTTGATCAACTGAATAACTACTTGGTTTCGAGATTGTAGTGAATATCTTGTATGCGTTGGTTTTGGAATATATTTAATGAGGAAGTGCAACTAGACCTTTAATATAATTACTAGTATGCTGATTATAAATTGGTATTAGTCTTGAACTAGAATATTGATGTCATTCAAAAAGATTTCCTAATACTTTCTTCTTGCCAGTATTCAGGTCCAAGATTTTCATTCCCTTACTTTTATATTGCTTCCTGGAAAGTTTCATTTCATGACGGTATCCTTTGATATTTATAAAACACACTGGATTCTTAGCTCTTCTAATTTATCTGGATTACATAGTATTTAGGACCAGCTGTGATTAAGTGTCCAAATCATTGAAACTGAACTGGTTAGTAATACACCTCCTTAAATTGTACCCTAGCATCTCCCTATAGTAATATTTTACAAGCTTTGTAAACAGTCATCTTTATGCATTGTTATAGCAATCTCATGCTGTTGGGGGAAGGGCATATTTGACAGTGAAAGCAAGCAATGTGCTGATCAGACAAGGGAGACTGGCTGTGGGTAAATACACTACTTGCTGCAAGAGACCAATATAATTACTTCTGTTACCTTATTGCAGCCTTACTGCTGTGCAAGTCCACTGTTCTCTTTTTCTAAATATATTGCTTCTCTTGGAGCATACAGTGAAGGTCATGATCTTGATTTATTTGCCCTGCTTTTCCAAGAACACCATCAGGTCTATTTAAAACCACCAAGATACACCACATTTAGACTCCATTACTGTGTCATCTACATGCCAAACCTTGCAAGCACCAAATGGTGGTTGTTGGTGCCATTTCGACTGCAAGATCATTGGCAAACACTAGAGGTGGTCTTACTCTGTTGCTGTCTTCTCAGCCTTTGGGCTAAAATTTTCAAGCTTTCTTATTGCTATTTTTACCCAGTTATAGCACAGTATGCTTCTCAGTATTCTGTCCAGGCAGGCTTTTTAAAAAATTAAAATTTCCCCTCCATGTTTTCAAAAGGAGTTAAGGGAACAGTGAAGAGCTGGTATAGGGCATGCATCCTGAATGGCAGAAGTAGTGAAAGTGAGGTGCAGTATGAAAGTGAACCTATATGAAGTAACTAACAAATACTACAACCAATGAATCTAGGTAATATACTACTCATACTACCTACTTCACTCAGCTAGTAGAGATACCTATAAGTCAGTAGAAATAACAGGACAATTAGTAGTAGAAGGCTTCTAAAAGCTAGCATGTGCACAGACTGTGAGAGCTCAGAACAGTGCTGGAGAAAGGTTGGGCTTCTCTTCACGGCAACAGCAAACAGGTAGTTAAACTCGTGCCAGAAAACCTTTAAGCTGCATATCCAGTTATCAGCAATAACCAGTTAGTAAGAGGCAGGAATTAATCCTGCAATAAGCAGTTATGGAACAACTTTTCCCTCGGGAAGCTTCTCTCCTGAACCCTAGTATTTGGTTCATCTACCATCTTTAAATTGTTCCCTGCTGAACAGGGAATTGCAGTAGACATTTGTTTTAAACACAGCAGTGTATCTATGTGATAGCATGCCGCGACACAAGCAGAAGTGAAATATCTGCATGTAGGAGCAATTGTCAATCATCTCCACTTTAAATTACTGAAATGATGAATGCATTACTCTTTATAGCTAAAACTTAGTGATTTAAGACACGCCTCCCCCCCATAAGTCTTGAACAAATCAATACTATATTAACAAGCATAGAACACTGTGCCCTAACTGCCCCTGGGGAGTTGCTACTGTGACTCTGTACTTTGCTTGGAAGAGGATGAGGAACGCCATGGCAAGAAGCATAAAAAGGAAGAAATTGTTCACATTTATGTGAGCATATTATGTTCATATTATGGTGCATGCCAACAGAGGTAGTTATGTGATGGGCGAGGTAAGCATTGCAGATGCGTTAAAGCATTTAACTGCACCTGATTAATACAGTTTGCTGCTTGAAAACCTGAGACAATAAGCTGAAAGAAAATAATATCTGAGAATTATTTGAGGTGAAAACATGAACTCTAGCCTGACTTTTAGGGCGAGAAAAGACACTGTATAGAAATAAAAACACTTATTTCATTGGTATCTGGTGGCTTTCCTTCAGGTATTGGAATATTGATTGCCTGTCTCACTGTGTGTGCTTTGCTGAAGATTTAATGTCAACAAATAGGCAGGATCCCATCTTTTTCTCAGAAAATGAGCATGTTGTTGTCTTTAAAAATATCTTTTTGTTGGTTATAAACAGCTTGCTTTCCCAGTTTACAAGCCAGGGGATCTAGGTCATCTGATGCTCAGAACAATAGTGTTTTGAATGACTTGGAGGCTTAGCTGCTTTTCTGTGCCAGAACCCAGGTAGAAGGTCCTGCCCTGGTTTAGAATGGGGCAGATACAGGTGTAATGTTGTGCCTAGCTGGCTAAAGAACAATGTGGCTTTACAAATGCCTTGGTAGAGACTCCAGGTATTGGTATTTTCTTTCAGGAAAACATAAAGATAAGCTTGAGCTCTGTTTGAGAACTTAATGAGATTACTAGGATTTTCTGCCTCTGAAGTACTCAAACTACAAAGAGTGAAAGACAATTTAAATGTAAATGTAATACACGTACTGTGGTCATCAGAATATAGATCCTTCATAGGTGTCACCTAAAAATACCATAGAAATGTAGTTTTTTGGATGATAAATAATTCAAATATTAAATGGGACCTTACTATCAGTGTGTCTGAAATTGGGTGTTAGACCTGTGAACCACTGTTAACTACTTGAAAATACTGCCAAAGAAGAGTTTACCTGTTCAGTTTGGTATAATTAGCAAATTCTGGTGAGCTCTGACTCCTGCCTGTACTTTAAGATTTGTTCAGTGACAGGTGGTAAAACGTGTATTTTCATGCATCTTGTGAAGAGAGTTCTCTAGTACCTACCAAGCCTGATGATCATTATGTAGCTATCTGCAAAGGACTGTCTCCTTAACCATTGTTTCTTGAACATCTGCAAACAGTCCTTCTCCAGATGATACTGTTGCTACTGCTTGACATCAGAGCTAGGTTGGACCTAGATCCCTATAGCCAACATCAGCTTTGGGATGGCAGGAAGCTGATTAAGCCTTGGAGTTACTGCTTTATTTTTCTAAACAGGGAGAAGGACCCCCTTCTCATTACTTCCTGGTCTTTGTTGTTTGCCTAGTGTACCAAGTGATGAACCTGTACCTTTTTCCTCCGTTGCTTTCTTTGCCTTCTGTGAAAGGGTCCTTCAGAAATAAGTAACAACTGTAACTGCTCATATCTTTTTTTTTTTTTTGTGCACTTCATTGCATGTCCTTCTAACAGGAGCCCTTCCAGAAGCGTTCTTCCTCTAAACATGAATGCTTTTTCTCTTGCATGCTTGTGTTCCCAGAATGTTATATGTATGGTAATACTCATAACAAAGATGCATGATGAGAACATGTCACACCTGAAAAAAAACATTGTGACAGTTCTAATTATATTGCTGAAAATATTATTGGGTATACACTGTTCATTTAAAACATATTTACCTCTGGTATATGCAGTTATGTAATTAGTATGCACATCATTGAAAGCACTTAAAGAATTAGCTTGATGCTTTACCAGTTAAATATCAGGGAAGTCTAAACTCAAACACCTGAACTGTACAGATTTTTTTCAAATAGCATGTTAATGGTGATGGAAGACAGTCCGAGGTGACAGACTCATCTGAGGCTACAACCTAATTAGGGAGGTCCTGGTTTGAACCACAGAACCTAATGATTTGATTAAGATGTCTTTTGAAGAATTGATCTCTCTCTTTCATGAAACTGCAAATAGTTCTCACTAAGTGCTGGTAACATACCTGAAGTTAAACATTGGGATTCCTGGACTGCAATCCGATCGCCTACTACAAAAAAATTTTTGCTGAACACAGAAGCTGTTGGGTAATTTGAAACAGGAGCAGGGGGAATGATGGTTAGTTACATCCTTACGCATCAAAATTGTACACAGTGCTTTTCAGAACAAAATTGTCTAGAACACTAGTTGGTGATAATTATGGATAATTCACCACTGTTACACTGCTATTGATTTTCTCATATCTTTTCATGATTTGTATTGAGTTTACTATTTTTTGTTTGTTCTGTTTTACTGGTTTCTGAGATGAATGATTGAATGGTAGTACAGGATTTTCTACTGCTTTCTACTGTGCATGTGTTTTTCTCTAGTTCCAGGAGCAAAATATAATGATAGACTTCTTGCCAAAAGCATAAACTCAGAATTATTCTGAGATGCAGTAAAAAAAAACTTCTGCTCATATACAAAAGGAACACAACTTTCTTAAAAGGCTCATTTAGTTCTTTTTATGGTATATTTCAGTTTTCTGTCTATATTTTTGTAAAAAAAATAAACACTACCAAGTGAATGGGAGGGAGAATATCAATACTTCTCTTCCTACAGTATAGTCAATTGGATGAAAAGGAGAAATACTGGTTCAGAATGTCATGTGGTTTTTTTGGTTTTGTTTTGGTTTTTGTTTGGTTTTTTTTTTTTTAATTTGTAAGGCCTGAAATTCCTCTCTTCAGGGAAATTCCCTACTCCTCCTTTGAACCAATGGGACGTCACTTGATTCTCCCTGCCCTGAAGAATAATTTAAGAAATAAGGTGAAAGAATTCTGTTGCTGGCTCAAAATAATGAAATATATACACAAAGTAGAGAAGTCTTAAAATTCCTGCTCTGCCATACACCACAACTAAGTGACCCAGAACCATGGATACCCCTGCTGGATGAGAAGCGCCCAGTCAGATACTTGAGGTGAACAGAAAAGAGGATACAAACCTTCCTCTTTCAGTGCTGAGTGTCTTTACAGAGACTTGTATGTCCAGAGGTGCTGATGGGTCTATTGTGGATTGTCCATAACAATGTAATATTCCTTTTTTTTTTTATAAAATTCCCCCCTGCTTTTACTGAAAAAAAACCCTTTATTATGGTTCTTTTAAGTGGGTTCGAATACTCTGCTCACAAACATGATCTTTGTATTTAAAGATATAAGAAACAAGCTTGAAGTTTTTGTCTTTTTTTGGCCATTAAACAAAAAAAAAATTAAAACAGTTTTGAATATGATGCTGTTATACCAACTGCTCTGTTTTAACTCATCCTCTGACAAATGTAGGTTTTTACATTAAGACATTTTAGATACATTTTTCAACTGAAAGACAAATTCATACTGTACAATATCAAATATTTTCTGTGTGAAATGTATAAAGTGCAATCCTGGAACATAATATATTGTGTTCAGTGTTCTATACCTTTCCCAAATCTCAGCCTTCTCACTAAGGCTTGGCTTCAGGAAATTATCTGAAGATGCTTCCCTTCTCCTGTGTTTTTTTGGTTTTGCTTTTCTTGGTATGATGGTATTTTTCAACCAGCGGGGATGGTTTAATTGGGAAGAAGGTAGATAAGAGGCATTAACCGTCCTAATGGTATTGCCTGATGTGATATACGGGTCTTATGTTAAATGATGCGCTCCTGTTGGGCAGCTGTATAGCTTCCTCTTTACTAAACTCACACTGTGGCTGACTGCATAGCAATGCATAACAGCACTGGCAAATGCGACAACTGCTCTGAGAGCAGAAGACAAAGGGGGCTTTTAGCAGTCTGACCTGTCAGCTTTTGCCATGATACCCATGGCAAGAGGTATTCTCTATCTCCAGAGTAAACTGGATGAATTTTCAATTGGGACCATATTGTTTCATACTGGGGGCATGGTATGTGAGCACGCAATTGGTCTGTGATGCTATTGCTGCACGGTGCAAATAGTTAAGGCATTGGCAATGTGTGCAGGATTGTCTGTGTTGCAGAACTTCGCTCTGCATTGCCTGTAGAGATAAGCTGGCTAACTGCAACTAAGATAGTATATCTTTGTGGCATTACACTGTGCAATGCAGAAAAACTGAGGTATAGGAAGCAATATAGCTGCATAGTGCTGCTGTCTGTGCCTGGGGTATTTCCATCTGAGATTTAGCCCCGTCAACATATTATATAGATAAAGCTGTATTCTGGAATTTGAGCTAACTGGAAAACCCTTAGAAAAAATCTTAATAAATTGCACGATACAGACAATTTAGGTAATCTGTATATACCAGGAGATTCTTATGAGGCTGTAATATCTGGATTACTTGTCTTTTAAGTCAAGAAAGATCACTCATCCATAAGAATCTAACCAAGCTTGTTTAAAAACAAGACATCCCTCATCAAAGCAGTTGTATTTTGTTTGCCAGTTTAGAGCACAGTTAATTATCTGTGCACTTATCTTAAGTATGTTCTTATAACAAAAGGCCCACAATCATTGACTTAGTTCACTGAACAGCATATGTTTTCAAGGAAAATGAATAAAATTCTGGTTATTTCAAATGCTTAGATTTTTAAAGGAAAGTCTAAATAAATTCTTTGGGAATAGTGTTTCGTATTGCACATTGGCACTTCTGTAGTATTAAGGAGTTTGTTACTTGAAGTTCTAGGTCTGGATGTGTAATTTGTGTTTGAATTTGTTGGACTTTGTTTTCCCTTTGCTTTGATTTGTATCAGAAAGGCTTAGAAACTCTAGGAAGCTATGCGCAAAATATATGTTGAGGCAAATGCCAAACTGTTTAAGGAATAATTTTTAGAAAATACAAAATGCATTCATAAATCTTTTCCAAAGATCTCAGTTTGAGAAGAGCTGACAGAATGTGTAAAGCTAATTATTGAGTGTATAAACCCAGCACTTTAGAGGGTGGTACCACAGCAAAGGAGTGGTGGAGTTTTTTGCATTGCTTCTCACAGAGGAGCTTGGGGACTTTGCATGTAGATATCCCAGTTTTATTCTGTCAGGGAATCTGTTAAATTCTTTGGTAGAAAGGATTATGAAAGATGTAAAGAATAAGGAACAAGAAGACATTCTGATGACCAGATGGTATTTGTAAGAGTTCTAAAATAACCAAAATGAAATTGCTTACTACAATTCATAGTACAGTTATCTCCATCTTAAATCTGCAGTGGTATTGGAGGCCAGGAAGTAGCTGATGTAGCACCAGTGTTTTTAAAAGTTTCAGAGGTGATCTAGTGATTATGCTATCTGTGCAGGGCTAATAATGGAAACTTTTCAAAACAATAAATTAGTAAACACAGATGAACAAATATATACCACAGTGAATATGACTTCATAGGGATAAACTTCCTGCCTCATGGGTACAGAAATGAAGAAAATAAAGGAAGGGAGATAATGGATATCCCTTTATCCTTGAAGTCTGAGTCACAAATTCCTGAGAACTACAGAATATTCTGGGGAATTATCATTAAATGTGTGCTGTTCTTAGTGTTCCCTAGCTACCCTCACCAGACATGTCAAGAAGTGAAAGGTTGAACTATACAAATGTTTCACCAGATTTGTTAGTCATGTTTGTTGTGGTGAAATCCTTTGATGTGAAAGGGCCCTGGTGTTGAGCTGGACTCCTTAATTCGGTCAGAACACATAGATGTCTTTACTAGTTCGTGTTCTGGCTTCTTGTCTCTGCTGTAGCCCATGCAGCACATGAATGTTTTCTAGAATGAGAAACAAGTTATAGTTATACAGATGGCAAACAGGATAAATGTAGTGGCAGTGAAAGTGTCATACATTAATCTGAATTTAATATGCCAGTGAAGTCTGATTACTGAGATACTAGCAAACATGATAGGTTCCTCAACGCCCACAGAGAAGTTACGATTTCTGACCTATTTGTCTGTCATCTAAACTCTCAGTACATCAAAGTAAACTGACTGATTTATATTAATAATAACTAATGGTCTTCCATCCACAAAACTGAAGAGCTATACAAACATTGCTATGAAAATGGATTACAGAGATTGGCAAATAGTTTGATACTCCCTGTTAGAGATAAGCTACTGTGCAAGGTATTTTGTATGGGGAATCTAACCAGTAATGGCAGCTACACAGCTGCTGGTGTTACACAATGAGGTCTGCAGATAGATGCAGACCAGGGGTTCTCAAACTCTTTAACCAGGGGCCGGCACGCGGATGAAGTGGCAGGCAGTCATCTGCGGCTGCTTGGTTCCCCCCCAACCCCCGGCGGGGTGTGTGTGTGTGTTCTGTAAATACTGGGGGGCTGGATTGAGGACCCTGGGGGGCCATATCTGGCCCACTGGCCGTAGTTTGAGGACCCCTGATGTAGACAATATATTAAACATTTACCATAACTTGTAAAATATAATGCAGTTCAGGAGCTAAAATGTGTAACTGACTTATTTGGAAAGTTTTATCTAATATAAGTATATGCCTTTATCTTTCAAATCTAGTCAGATGAATTCTAAGGAAATTACCTGAAAGGTAACTTTTTTTGGCCCTGTTGTCAGGCAAGGGGACTATCCTGATAGCAGTATTTCTATGCATTCCAACTCTCATAAAACTTGTTTCTACCTGTCCTTTACATTGCCTGTGTGTAAAATTGGCATTTGAAGCTGTCAGTGTAAGGAATTGTCACTACCAAACTGTGTGACATTATAGTTGGCAGTGTGGCAAAATAATGCAAATATGCAGCTCGGATAATGGGACTTCATCCGAGGAGCTCAATCTAGAACTGCAGCTTACTCTTTGTGCCTATAAACTCCTAACATGAGTACCAGTAAGATACTTTGGATTTGTATTTCAAATACTTTGTATTTGCTCAGTTTCTTATACTTTGTATTTCAAACTAATTTGATAGTCTATCCAGAATGACAGTGAACAGCCACTGTGACTTAGTTATTCTTGGTATTTGAGAACAAGGGATTTTTACACCAACATAAATCTGGCATCGAGGCAGAATTGGCAAACTTGTGGTTGTGGCAGTTCAACTGATCTTTACAGCACCAGGCAATAGGATGTAAGGCAGCTAATGCACTGGAAATAAAAGCTAATTCACATAGGCTAACTCAAAGCAGCAAGGTCAGTTTTTTCTTTGGATTAATGGTATATCTCAAAAAAAGGCTCGAGTGCCATACAAAATGATACTTCTTAAATGTTATGCTACTAATCGTACTGGTTACTCATCAGTTCCCAAAAGCTGTGTCAGAAAGACTCTGCTATGGAGTACTGATGTCTGTAAGTGTTATGACCTTACTCTCTGCTATTGTGGCATTTATTTTGCTAGCTTGTACGTACTTTATCAAGTAGCCCAAATCACTTTGGATTACTGATCTGTCCTCTTCATTAGATTAATTTCCTGAGATCTTGTGTAATTCATAAATGTTACCAGGAACTAATTCATATTTCCTTACTGTCAAGTAATAGTGGGTTTAGAACTGTTTTCTGAAATCCTGCTAGAAACACACCCTCTTTGATTATTACTCCTTGTCACAGGAAGCTCAGGGAAATATTTATCAGCTTTTTAATCTACTCACAATGTGTCACTTTCATGCATCCTTTTAATTGAAATATTACACAATAATAAGTTGATAAGCAAGGCACTAAATAATAGGAAAGAGGTCCTGTTGGACTAGCCAGGTATATCTTAACCAAAAGTAATGCTGTGGTTTTCTCCTTTTGACTGGCAGTAGTTATACTTTAATCCTTTACCTCTTGTTCTTTATTAGTAGTCTTGGATCAACCATTCAGTTTTTCACTCAAGATCAATATCAGGCTGACAAGCTGTTGCTATGCAGATTTCCTCATTTACTTTTAAATACCTAGGCAAAATTTTAGCTCTCTTCCATTGAGCTGGGAACTTGGTTACTGCCCTATTGAACCTCAGCATTTCTGCTTTAGCTTCCCTCTGGAAGTAGGCTGTTTGGGTGCGAGCAATCTGGGAGCAATTTCACAACATCTGAATTGCAGTTGTATATCCATCCTGTGACATGACAAGATCATCTCTCTTTCCAATTTGATAATAAAATACAACCCAAAAAACACCCGAAGAGTGCATATATCATTTGCTTGAAATGCATCTACCATTTCTATCTAGAAAGACACTTAAACTATGCTATTACTTTTATTTCGAACTCCTTAAAGACACTCTGCCCCTGCCATCCTATTTATTAATTTTGATAATCATTTATTTCTGTAGTGTCCTTTGCTTCCTTTACTGATTCCCCACCCCAACCCGGACTTATAACTTGTCTCATATTCATTGCGCTCAGTCATTACATGTGTACTGGGATTTTATTAGAGTGCTTTTTTCCCCATGAGAAATATATTGATTTTCTTTAAAATCTATGAAACCTTATTCAGTCATAGGATTGTGGTCTCTAGAGTGTTTGGTCAAGTAATGTTAAATAACTTCAAATAATTACTCAGTTTCATTAATACTTTATCAACTGATTTGACCCATTTGTCTCCACATTCATGAACATATTTTCAATGTTTTTCAATTTGTGAATCAAAATAAAGAATGAGGTATTTGTAAAACATAAATGCATAGCTTTTCCAAAAGTGAAAGTGGCTACAAAAGTTAATTTATTTTTCATTGTTTCTCCTCCTTAAATAGGAGCTGTAATAATGGTGGATGCTTCTCTCATAAATTCTGCAGAATTTAGGCCTTCTGGGTTTAAGTTCATGCAAAAACTTCAAAGTACATAGAAGTTGCAGTCACCCAGAGAAGGAAATCTTTTGATTAAAAGAGACTTTTATTTGGTTTCTAAATCTTCAAAGAAAATATATAAAATTCTGCCTCACAGTTGTGAATGCTTAAGTATACAAATTTGTCCAGTAAGGGAGATATACACAGATGTTGTGTCCCCAGTCCCTTCATCTTACTGTGGCTGCAGGAAAACAGACCCTGGGAGGCTTAGTGTGGTTGAATTTGGAATGAAATGGAAGCTGCTGACCTGGATTTTGTTATTATCTGGTCCTTTATTGCACAAATCTGTTGGCTTTTGAGTGAAAGATGTTACCACACAGCATAAGGAAATATTCTTGTTCAGAAGTTTCAATAGAATAAGCTGTTCCTAAGAAGCAACTGTATCTCCAGCCTCATCCTTATAAGAGGCTGAGGCAAAGTAGAAGCTTCCAAGTACAAGTCGCAGCTGGTATGCACAGCAATTGCAGCAGAAAACTGCATGGCACAGCATTTTCTTCAGAATAAAAAATGTGCCTATATTCCAAGAGAACCTGCAAGGCAATATGTAACAGCATCATATGCAATGGAATGAATTAGCCATGTGAAACTATTAATCATACTCCTTTCACCACTTGCTCCTCTATTAATCCATTCCTGCCAGAAATTTAACATTACAAATTCCTCAGAAGTTTCATACACCTACCACTGTTTAAATTAACCTTACCCTTCCTCATGTCTCCTTTCCCTTCAGACTATCTCTTTTTCCCAAGGACTAAAAGACAACAAGATTCCCATAGGAGGTTAGCTGTTCTAAACAGCGTGGGAGTCAGTTCTGGCATTATAAACCCAGAATTATTTTGTGCTTAGCAATGCATGACTAGAATAGTTAAGCTTAGTAAATTTTTTACTAACTCGAGTGGGGGAGGGAAGAAACCAAGGTTTTTTGTTTTATGGATGAGTGGGTGCAGCACAAAGCTGTGACATTCTCAGCACTTTTCAGGAGTCTGTATATGAGTTGGGAGCTGGAATTAGGTATCTGGGTAAGAATAGTACCAGGTGATATCTACAATAGTTTGCTGACCTTTGGAGTAAATGGAGTATATACCTGGATGAAGTTGCTGGTGATACAATCTGTTTTAAAAATCCAGGAGAACTTATTTTAGGAAAACATTTACATCTGGAGAGCATGGTATTGAAATACCAATACAGCAGAAATGAGACTTTAGGTTCTGATACATCTGGAAGGTGATTTGGATTTTACTAATGTTATTGTAGTGTCTTGGGTTTTCTTTGGCAGTGCCTGGTGTAGGAAAATGGAAGTACTTCTATAAAACAAATATGGTAAGAGTTACAGGATCACAGGCTAGGATCATATAAGATAATTCCGCTTGGAAGGAACCTTAGGAGGTCTCTTATGTTGCTTGGTCAGACCAGGCTGGTCTTAAACACCTCTGAGGACACAGATTGCACAGCTTCTCTGGGCAGCCTGCCCCATGGCATCACGGTCCTCAGGGTGAGGTTTTTTTCTTTATATCCAGTCTGAACCTCCCAGTTCCAATTCATCACTGTGAACCTCTGTATAGATCCTGCCTCTGCTATTCCAATAACGCCCTTGTAGGTATGGGTAGAGTGCTTGTTAAGTTCACCCAAAGGCCATCTCTTCTCCAGGCTGAACAAGCCCTGATCCCTCACCCTCTGCTCATAGGGCAAGTGTTCCAGCCTTAGGCCAGCTTGGGGGATTTCTACTCAACTCCAGCTCATTGATGTCCTTCTTGTACTGGGGGCCCAAGACTGGCTGCAGTATTCAGAATGAAAGGCAAGTGCTTGAGCAGGTTAGTGCCACCCCTCCACCCCCACCCCAAGCATACTGGCGGTTCCCCTGTGAAAAGCACCCACGG
>JAVJGJ010000037.1:6808758-6828246 GCA_035590215.1 Microhierax caerulescens
CCCCCACCCCAAGCATCCTGGCTGTGCCCCTGTGAATAGCACCCAGGGTACTATTGGCAGTGCCTGCAGCCAGGGCACACAGCTGGCTCATGCTCTTTGTGTTTGTGTCTGCCAAGGCCCCCACATCCCTTCCTGTAGAACTAATCAGACATGTCCAGCCTGTGCGCTTGCACTGGTGCTTCCCGTTCAGGGACAGCACTTGATTTTGTCCCTGTTAAATTTCATGAGTTTCCTGTTGGCCTGCTCCTCCAGCCTGTCCAGGTCCCGCTGGTTGACAGCCATGCCCTGAAGTGTATTGACTCATGCACACCAACTTGTCATTGGCAAACTTGACCAGCATATCCTCTAACCTCCTGCAGGTTATTGATAAAAAGGATAAGTCCCAGGATGAACCCTGTGGAATATTGGTTACTTGTTACTGCTGCATGATCCCCTGACCACTACCTTCTGAATCAAATAATTCAGACAGGTTTTTACCCATCGGCTTTTTCACTATCTAGGTTATAATGTGCTAATTTGTTTCCAAGAATATTGTGAGGGGCTACACAACAGTGCTCAAGTGAAGGTGACTGACATCTACTGTTCTCCCCCTGTCCACAAATCTACTATTTTTCTCACTTTTTTGATTTAATGAATTGAAGGGTATAAGTGAAAGTGGAGACTTTCCTATTTGGCAGAAATTTCTGGAAATACAAAAATAATTATTAGAGCAATCCTTTTTCTGTGTGCAAATCTTGAATAAGAGAGCAAATGGAACTGATGTATAGAAAACCAAGGAGGAATGTATTTACAGAGCAAAAAACCCAAACGTCAAAAAGCCCAACCCCAATCTACTGGTGCTGTGTTTCCATGCTGCATTGCAGAAATAAGAAAGGGGAAAACAGGGCCTATGAATCTGAAAAACTAGTTTACAGTGGTTTCATCTCAGTGAATATTTTAACTGAAGGGATCAGAATTAAATCTGCTGCAAAGACAAGAAACAGCAAACAAAAGGGTTTTTTTTTCTTAAGATATAAATTACTGCCAGTGTATTTGACTCAGCTGGAAGTATCTACAGCTGGTAATTTTTCTAGGCTCTCTTTTTAGCTAATAGACACAAGGGCGTTTTCAGGACAGTTTCTGTCCTGTTTTAGGCATCTGATCTATGACAAAATTATGACTTAGGCCACATTGATCACCAATGTCTATAAAAAGAGTTAAGTGGCTTCAAAGTAGTCATCTACACCGTGGTCAGATGGGGGGATTTGTTTTGCTTTAAACATCAGTAGGGAACTCCAGCAAGTTCTGCAGCTGATGTTAAGGTTGTCCATCAGAGGAAGATTTAGTTTTGTGACTGCTACCATTTCATCACAGCTGTTCAGATTTTGGTTTGACTCCTAATGCAAATTTAAAATTTTTGGTTTCATATATTCCAGTATGACTATTAGTAAAAGCTTTCAGTGCCATATTCTGAGTGGAGAGCATGAGCAGGCTACCACAAACCAGCTGACCATAGAACATCAATAAGAATAGATAGTCATGTTCAGGCAAACTCAGCAGTGATAAAACGGTAAACATTGGAAAGTACAGGTTTTTACTGTCCTCTCACTCCCCATTTGTCTCACTCATGCCTTTAAAATTCAGCTGTTTCGTACAGAAACATCCCACGATGTGTGTTATACTTCAAGGAAAAAAATTAATTCCCACTGCAAGTGTTTTTTGAACTGAACTACTATATAAACACCAATCATCAACAGTGGGATATCGTGCTAATGTGACCTAATTGTGCTTCTCCTGCCCCGCAACATGTGATTTCTATAAAGAATCATAACTTGTTATACCGTTATCTTGTTGGTTCATTGGGTAGATTCTAATTGTTTTAAGAGACTCAAAAGAAACACTGTAGCTGATCATTGTTCACTTAATTCACTAAGCAAATTGTAAGATGAATTGCCTTCATGATGCATAATAGATTTATCTAAATAGCTAACTTAAAACTGGAAGTAGTAAAATGAATGAAATGTTCTGCAATAATTAGGACAGACTCATTAATCTCCAAAGTTCTCTCATCATTTTTGCTGCTTATTCCCTAAATGATCTTTATTTTTCTGCAAATGACGTATCCCTATACTTAAAGCATACACTGCAACTTTACTATTGCAAGATGATAATTATGGTCAGTGGTTAAGCTAGAGGAAGGGGAATATTGTACATATTTACTACCATGAAAATTTTCATGCATATGGGTAACCTCTTTATTTCACAATCGTTTTTTCTATGAAACTATCCAGCACAACATGCTAAAATAATAGGCATGACTGACATGTAGTCATTATTACACTTGATTCTTTGGGCTTTAAGGTTTATCTTCCTTTCTCTATTTTTTTTATTTTTATTCAAGAATACAATTCTAAAATTGCTTAATACTGAACAGTGACTTTTTACATCTATTTAAGAGAGTAATTTGAAAAGTCAGAAGTTCCTGCTTCTGCAGTAAACCAGTCCTGAGAATTATGTTTCCAACTTGTACAAATTCTTTTAATGTCCTATTCATGTGGGTTTTCAGAACAGCTAGAATAATATGTTACCTTGTGGTCCTTAGAATGTACTGGAAAAAAATAGATTTTATAATCTGTCCTCAGATATTGCAATCACTCTGTCTGGGAATATTCCAAAATGCATGCCAGAAGCAACATATGTTTAAGTACAGAATAGTTGTTTTGGAATTATATTTTTACAGTAACAGCATATCAATAGCTTTTATGGCTGAGAAACAGAATCTTAAGAGCTGAGACCTTATCTTGGGGTCCTTCAGTTCCTACTGAGGTTAGTATACACTTACATTGCTCTCCTAACCTTACAGCTAAAGTCCATATCTATAAAATAGAACATTTTAAACCAAATATTCTTGCTTAGTTATACATTAAAAGTAGTCTTGGTTGCCTGCTATGAATAGTGTGTAACTATTTTCATGGGGTTTGTTACAGAATTTAGTCTGCTGTATCATTAGAAGTGATTGTTAAACTAAATTGCAAAATGTGGAGTAGTGTAATATTGGGTTTTACCCCATGGAAGTAAGCAAACATCCACATGTAACAGCTTGCAGTATTAGCACCACAAATTCTTAATGTGTTGACAACAGTTGAAAAAGCACTGGGTGGGTTTTTTGTGGGGTTTGTTGGTTTTTTTTTTCCTCTTCTGCATTAGCCAATGTGTGTCTGAAAGAATGTCTTTATTGAGAAATTATTTTCACTTAATTTCTTCAGCATATCTTCTTTTTGACATTTCAGAGATTTCTTCTTTGTATCTATCATCTTATACCAGAAATTGAAGGGCAGATGAGACTTCTGCCTCAACTTATTTGGCTCAGAGTTGACTATTTAAAAATTCTTTCTTTTCTTTTCTTTTTTTAATCTTTACTGCAATGTTTAGGGCTTTCCTACATTATTTTTTTTGTAGGAGTTCCACTCTTTTCCAATCTCTTGATGTAAGATTTTTTTTTTTCAAAGTGTGAAATTGTGAGCTTCAAGATACAATTTTCTTTAACTGTAACTTTCTGGTTTGTTTTGTACTTACCTCTGCTAACACTTTTTATTTTATAAATTAATTTTATGCAAATATTATAGATGCTACATATTGTGTTCAAAAAAAGTGAAATAAAGGGCGGAACAAAAATCAGATGGTAAAGAAAAACAAAGATTTAGATGACAGTGGCAAAAGAGGAAAGGAAAGGCTAAAGCAAGATATGGAAAACTGAGAACAACATGGAAAACTTAATAAATTAGAAAAAAGTAGTTGGGTTCAAAGTTTACTTAGGGGATAAAATAATGAGGGAAAAAATCAAGAACACATCTAAATAACTTTACTGGTCCAAATGAAAAAAAATATGATGCAAAAGTACATGATGCTGTGTGTCAAAAAAAATCAGTGATCTGATGGATGAGGATCTGCTGATCTCAAACCAAATGCCTTCCACAATGATAATAGCTATTGCTTCATATATAAATCAACTTGTCTGAAATGTCTTCAATCCCAAAGGGCAGATCATAATGCCATACATACTGTATAAAATGTTCTCTTACCTGGATGGTCCCATTCCAGCTACAGAGCTGTCTCAAGTAGAGGGCTGTGAATTGGTGTCAGAAGGGCTGCAATACATTTCACAGCTTTAAGCAATGCCAGTGTATTTGGATATCAAATGTGATTATAATCTGAAAGATGTCTGAATAATAGACTAGAATTGCATGGTAGCATTTTACAGCAACGACTCCCTACAATACACCTGGCTGATGAGCTGAGAGACCTGTGCTAAGATTTGCTGTTCCCCTGCCTGGCTTGCTATGTAAGCTCACCCATGGACTGGGAAGTCCAGCTGTGTTCTTTCTCATTCATCCACCATCTGCAGTTGACATTTTTCTTCTTTCTTGCTCAAAGGGAGTTCACCTTATACCTCTTATACCTCTAGACTTAGTGCTATCTTTTTTGAATGTATAATGAGCAAAACCCCCCAACCAAATCCATAATTCAAAACGAGCTTGACTTCAGGGTTTTAAAGTCAAACTTGGTACAGACCTAATAATACTAGTAGGAATCCATTTATACGGAGTACATTCAGACTGACCAGATCTGTAACATTCTGTTTGCTTTCCTTTAAAAGCATGCTTGTATTGGCACAGATTTTTGGGGAAAGAATGTGTCTTAGTAAAATTGTCAGTATAGGAAATATCAATGGTGACATAATACCATGCTGAAATTGCCTGATTTGCCTATAAAGCTTGAGTAATGGAATGGGGAAGAAGAAGCCATGTGGGACATTGAGTCAGCAATCACGTTCAAGTAAGGAAAAGTCAAAATGAATAGTGATGCAAAAGATATCTGGCTCTAAATTCATAAGCAAAGTAGATTTTTCTGAAGGAATACAGCACCTACAAACTTGTAAAATATCCAGCAATATCATGTAGTCCAAGCTGCTCTTAGAATATAAACCACAGTCGTTGGTTGCATTTTCTCACTTTGTGAAATTATTTTCTTTAAGCTCATGTGTCTGAAGACTTCAAATTATTTTACACTTAATCTTAAAGCATTTAAGTTTGTAGTCTTCATGTTACAAACTATTTTCTTAAAATAAAACCGCCTTTCATCTAAAGATTTGTGTTTCAGGTCCAAGGTTATAAACAGAATATTACAATACAAGTACATACCAAGGTCTGCAAATTAAAACTCCAAAGCCTACTTTAAAGCTCTCTGATCTTGTTTAATCAGCAGCATAAGAGCAGTCAATTCCCTTGTGTGCTCCAGTTAGCTGAATGTTGTTGCTTAGATAAACAGTATACCTATTCTGATTAGGTTAATGTTTATTCATTAAGTGAAAGATATAAGAGATAGGAAGACCTCTGAGGTAATCTTGTCCAATACCTTGTAGGTATAGAATTGTTCCCAACGGGCTATTGTAAGCTAGATATACTCCAGATTTACCCAATTCAAGTAATGGGGTTTCTGCTGCTCCCTGTGAGAATTACTAGAGATTTAAGACTTCAGTCTTAATAAAAAAAAATAACCAAAAAAACCCCAAACCAAAACAACCAACCAACCAATAATTGAAGATATTCAGTTTGCATTTGATTTTGAGTTTCTGGCTGCTGCATACACTATGGTGCAAACAATGATCAATCTTCCAGGCACAATGTTTTCAAGTAATGCTAGATCATTATGAAACTCTTTATCTGATGAAAAAATGGACTTTATATGGATATTTTCTAGTGTTTTTGATCTCTCAGTCTGTCTTGCTTTGTCATACATTCTTATTCTGATTTTTTTTTTTGTTTTATTGAAGTTTCTTCTTAAAATTGACTATGCTGTCTTTTTGAAAACTTTAATGGTAGTTGAGGTTTTTTTTTGGGGGGATGTGTGGGCTTTTTTTTTTTCCTTTTTGGTAAGGGGAGTTATCTTTTTTTACTTCATGTTTAAAATATCCACATTATTCTCCTTCTTGCTTCTTATCAAGCTTCTGATAAGAGGCCTTTCTGAAACTTTTTCTGAAACAAAATTTGTCCCTGGTTGACTGTGCTTTGCTTTCATTGCTACAGAATATATTTTTTAAAAGGAAAAAAACCAAAATACCCAAAACCTCCATAAACTTGTTCACCAAGTTTGTGTACATTCTGTTAGGTCCCATTTGAAATACGGGTTTAAAATGCAAATACTCAAATCAACTTCAACCTCATAGCTGAGAGTTTATGTATCAGTAGTTAGATGGCTACAGGCTTTGTCAGGTGAAGAACAGTGCTTGAGGGACTGCTTAAAAATCCATTGCATCAGTTTTCTGAAGACTTATTCTATAGCAGTCTAGGTTTTGAACATATAATATTCTTGTCTTAGAAACCAGATCTTCCTCTAGGCACAGAACTCTTTGCCCTACTCTTCTTCCACATCAATTACATAGCAACCCCTCCATGACCTTCACTTTTAAAGAAATTAGGAATGCTACAAAAACCTAATGCCTCACATGAACTCCCAGCAGGATGAGGGGAAACGAAATTTCCAAACAACATGCCATACTTTTCAGCTTGTCCATATCCATAGACCTTACATTGTGATCATAAGTCTGGATTTTCCCTCTGCTGCCTCATGATCCAAATTCCCACCCATTGTGGTTAATATTGGTATGCAACAGTTTAGTAAAATAGCAACCTGAGACATCAGTTTTGGCTTCTGTCTTGTTTATGTGTAGGACTTTGGAACTGGAAAAGTAGAGTGCTTTAATACATTAACACTTGTGCCACTGTATAGTAGCCAAATGCACAGTCA
Organism: Microhierax caerulescens; assembly: GCA_035590215.1. NCBI lineage: Eukaryota > Metazoa > Chordata > Aves > Falconiformes > Falconidae > Microhierax > Microhierax caerulescens. The sequence goes on from JAVJGJ010000037.1 coordinate 6,815,545, forward strand.
TACTAGTATTTGAGTGTTCTTAGCAATCACCTTGATAAGCACTTCTCAAAACAAATGGTATCCCACCTTTTGCTACTTCTACATGTATGAATTTTTAAAACAACTCTGTCTTCTTACTGGAGTGGATCTGTATGTTAAAACTAAATCTCAGCCTGTACTGAAGTCTCAACAGCACTTTTAGCCATCTTTTTAAATTTTTCAGTAGGGTGTAAGTGGTATAAAGACAACATGCTAGCTTTCAGTAACATTAGCTTAATTTGGCTAATCTGAAACCTAACTAAAATATGTACTTGCCCTACTTTAATGCTGGGGAGGGGGAAGGGAACACTCAAACCCACCACCTTTTGAGTACCACATTACAACTAATTGTTTTATGTAATCCACTAAATCACTGTAAGTGGAATTTCAATCCTGAGTAACTGTCCAGAAGGACAGGGGTAATGATTCAAGATACAATATATACATCTATTAGGGTGGACTTCTGATATAAAATCATATTAGCTCAATAAGTCTTTTATTGAGATGACTTGGCTGGTGTGTATGTCTAGCACTAAATAAAGAGCATAGATATAAATGACAAACAAAAAGAAAAATCAGACTTCGCCTTGAGAAGAATAACATAATCCTTTGCTCCTAAAATTCAATTTGTATGGGGTTTTCCCTGTGATACAATGAAGTCAGTTAAACATAATAATAATCATCTTTAGCTTACAACTCACTAGTATCTAGAACACTGAAATAAAACCTGCAAACTCTCATTTTATGCAGGAGGTGAAACTAAATTACCTTAATGGTGCCTTGAGGTCTAAATGCTTTGAATCGTGCACAAAGAACTGTAATGGTGGACCAACTGACAGGATTTCTTGAGAGTCCCTGTCCTTTGCTGGAAACATTATATTTTTACATTGTAGTGGGGGAGCTGGCTGATCTGTGGTGTGTGCAGCCAGCTTTCCAGCAGTGTTCTTAAGCAGAGCATGTGCAGCATGAATGAGGTTCAAGAATGTCTGCCAGGGCATGGGGGAAACAAAGGTGGGAACAGGAGGGTCTTGCCTGAACAGTTATAAATGTTCCTATCTGAACATGTGCCTAACCAAGTGGTGGTGATTACCTAGGAACTATTAACTACTCTTGAATAGGTCTACATTGGCAGCTGTGGGGGGGTTGGTGTGGGTGGGAGTAGGTAAAAATGTAAGGGTGATGTAACCAGCAAGTCCTGTTCTCATAGCTTGTGTACTGTATGAGGGTGAACGTAGGTCACAGACTGCAGATAAAAGCTAGATTTGTTAGGAGTATGGGCTATTAGCAATGTCAGCCTTCTATCCATTACCTCTTCCTCATTGTTTTAGGAAAATCCAAATGTGGACCCACATTATATAAGAATAATACACAGTTAAGTAATGCATCTGTTTTGCCTGTCTAATCAGAGTACTGGTGCTCCTGGTAGCCAGCCAGACAGAAAGGCATCTGCACAGCAAAATTTTCCATCAGATCTTTGGCCCTGGTCCTGTAGTGCTGGAACATGGTGAGGCATATTGGCCCAGCAGCTCTTGGCCCTCACTACCCAATCCTGAGTCCCACCTGGAAACAAGTTTAAGTGGTAGAACATGGTTGGATGTTTGTAGGAAAGCAAAATGCGGTTTAGACTTACTATTACCTGAGCTCTGATAGAGGGAAGAAGGAAAAAAAGCTGAAATCCATGGTCCATTCTTAACATATAGTTAAAAATAACTAGGGACAAAGACTAAGAACTGAATCAATTACTCCTGAGTTGGGGTTGCATCACTCACTTTAAATTCCTTAGTGGCAGACATGTTGAAACAATCTTGTATTTAGTATCCATTTACTTTGCTTTCAAGACTACTTGTGTTCTTAGTTTTCTTGCACTGGCTACATCAGTTGTACTCTATGTACTTCTATAATGTGTAATCAAATAGAATAGTTTAAAATTTTAGAGGAACAATAATTTTGGCCTAATACAGCCTACAAAAAATTAAAGTGGAAAAATACAGTAAACTGTCAGAAGACAAGTTCAAGAAACAATGACTACTGTTGCTTTGACTCTAGCTTTTATTCAGCTGAGTAAATAGGTTCATAAGTTGTGTATGCACAGATTTTTTCAATATGGATAAAGGCTGCAAAACTGACATCAACATGAAGACAAATTAAACAATCCTGTGAAATCCATAGATTTCTTTTGAGAATGGGATACTAATAGAAAAGCATAGTAATGGAATGCATTAACAAAAGCAAATACAGTTGTGAACAGGAAACAGATTATATTCAGTTATAAATAAGCACTAGACAGGAGGAAATGGGACACTCAGCAATATATTTTCCTAGAAGATAAAGCAAATTAACTTGCAATAAATTCCCTCCAAATGCACAGCTTTGTAAAGCTTTCAATTTTTTTTTTTTTTAAAGTCCCTTTAACAGAGTTGAAAAATCAAGAAAGCTACAAAGAAAGGAAGAGAACTAATCATGCTGGAATTGATATCACATCAAGAAAAATGGAGGGGCAAGAAATTTATTTGGTTTTATCTGCCATGAGACAATAACAGGACATCTGTTTAAATAGGACAGTGTGAGTGCAGAAAATGAGGAACCTATCTAACTACAGTGGAATGTGCTGCCTCCAGTTTCCAAGAGGGAAAAAAAAATCATGCTGTTTCTACCAGCATTTGAGCATTTCATTACTTGAATACAGTGCAAAACCACTTCCAATAACAGTAAATTGGCCATGCAAATTAGAGGAAAAAATGAATATGCTGCTGTGCTATAAAGTTCCTTTTAATTTTTTTCAAATACAAGCCATCACGCTTATGTGCGTAGGCTGACAATGAGCTGAAAGGTTATAGGTAAGAGGGGGAGAAAAAAAGAGAGGAGGAAAAAACCTAGCCTTGAACTGAGAATGAAACAAGTTATTGTTTTAAGGCAGCTGTATGAGAAGCTATCAGTACTTCACCTCTGCTAAATTTTGCTGTATTTGTACATAAAGTAAAGCATGAACAGCTTTACTATATAACATTATAGAAGACTAAGCAAATTATTGCTGGCAAAACCAAATCCTACCATGTTAAGTATTTTTTTTCTCTTATTACTTCAGGGATTTTCTGATTAGTATAAGGAAACAACTAAGACAGTCTTCTAGATGCAGTACTTCAAGAATGAGACAAATGGGGCAGCAGTCTTCTGTAATTTTTTTTTTCACTGCAGAAATGAAAAATATCACTAACATAATGTAATTGAACTAATTTAGGTCTGTATTGCTGATTCATTGTAGGGGTCAGCACTAACACTATATCTGATACTCAATCCAAAATGTTATATTTTTTGTTTTGGCAGTACCTAGATTTACAAAGATACCTATAATTTTAATTTTGTTTCCATTTTAGTAATCCCTGATGCTAAGATCAGAGTACCATTGAAGTGAGTTCCTAGATCCTCAGTCATTTTAGGACTAATGATCCAGCCCTTCACCCAATACTGTTGTAAGATGCTTTATTTTACTTTGAGGTTTGCAATATTGTTACTGTCCGTGTACTGATTAAGCATTGAAACTCTGGTGATACTCTTAACTGCCCGCACCTAACCAGAAGTGATGATGGTCCCTAAAGCTGAAATCCAACTGTGCTGAAATCCTCCAAAATGGATATTTTTGTGGCCATCTTTCTGAATTACATAGTTCTCTTGAACTGTGCAGACACTCTAAACAGCAAATCTTGTGGTAACAGGAGCCTGATTTGTGTTACTGAACTGAAATCCCAATGATGATCAACTTCTAATTTGGCCTCTTATACCAATTTAAAAACTGGTATTTTATTTCAATTACACTAACTATTGAGCGGAATAACACTGAAAATTTCAAAGAAACTGCTTTTCCTTTACCGGTAGGAAGGAAGAGAGCACTAACATCTACTTTTGCTTTTTAGAGTAGGCCATTTACTTTTTTAAAACCATGTACTTAGTCTGTAATACTAACTATAACATTTTATTCTTTACTAAGAAGCTTGAAGTGTTAACAGTGGTAATACTCTTCTGACATAAAGGTACACTTAGCAAAGCTCACTGATATTTCTGTGGCATGAAGTTAATTCTTCATCACTTGGGAGTATATATTTTTATATAATAAAAGCAGATAATGCATTAAGGTTTAAGGGTATACTTGAAGAGCTGAAAGAGAGTATTCTGAAGTCTGTTCATTGCTCTGAAATGCCTGTGGTTTAAGAGTTTTCCAAGGCATTTCAAAGCAAACAAGTAAGCAAAGTCTATTGCTGAATCAAATGGTCTGACCCAAGTTTCCTATGAAAAATAAACATAAAGTGATCTTAATGGTTTACAGCAGTTGGCTGAAATGATATATTGATATATCATTTTTTTATTGATATGAATTGATATTGATATGAAAATACTGTCTAGCATAGAACAGAGCCCACTTGCTTTAACCTGTGAGGTGGGATAATGCAAGTGTCCTACTTTGCATATGAGTTTTTCCATTTATGTCAGCTCTGTGACACCATGGAGTCCCATCTGTGCTTAGCTACTTAATTCCTCTAACCTTTTGGTTGTATTATTGATTACAAATGAGGTGCAGAGCTTATTTAGAGTTGCTTTGTCTTCCTAAATTGTTCAGAAATGCTTACAAATTTAGAACCATTATGTACGATGTAGTCAGTATCAGCAGGCCCTGCAGCCAGCACCTGCTCGGGGCCTGTGCCCTGGGCTCATCCCACCTGAGCAAGGGGGAGCTGGAACAAGCCCTGACGGGCCCCTTCCCTCGTGTTCGGCAGCCGCTACAGAATCCTGGGTGCCTCTGCCCTGACCTCTCAGCCCATTCCAGTATCCTTGCAGGTGGGCCTGTCCCCATTCCCTTGCCAGGGAGGGGAGGACACAGCCCCACCAGCCTGCAGGCATCTGCTGGCCCCATCGGGTGTTTTGGAATATAGAACAGTTCTACAACAACTTTAAGAGCTGCTTTGTGATTTTCATGTATATCATACTGGTTTATAGACCATACAGCTTGCTTCTATACATATAGTAAATCAAATATCTTCAGTAATTGAAAATCATTTCCTACAACAAGTGCTTTGACTGAAGTTATCACTGCTATTTATAGTTTTTCATTTGCTTGTTTGGTCTGCAGAGTGGACTTACAATTTTGTTATCATTTAGTCCGTAACTTCTTTGACTTAAATGACGTGCTATACATCTCAATATAAGCTATAATAGAGTCACTCAGCCTATTTGTTTTCTTAGTTTATTAATAAGCTCAGAGTGACCTTTCCAAAAGGTATCCTGGAATCTCAGAAGTTCAGTGATTCCCTGAAAGGAAAGATAGCTCACACATCCTGGTGATATGATCTAACAGTCATGTAGGCCACTAGGATTACTCCCTTTCTAATAATTAGGCTTATGCTTAAATGCTTTGGTGCATGTGCAGAGTGTCTCTGCCATAGTTGTTTATCTTGCTTGCTTTTCTGTGGTAACTAATTATTCCTACTTTTACTAATGAACTCTTCCTTTGACACAGAAAAACAAATCTTTTCTGTGGAAAATCCTTACCTTAGAACTTGGAGGTCCTCTTAGTGATGTAAACAGTTTTTCTAACATCTTTCTGGCAGGAAATGACAGGATCGTTTGTTTAAAAATATTCAACAATGAAAGATTTCTTTAGAAAAATGTAAGGGAAGCAAACACAGGTTTGTGGTTCAGAGTAATCATAATTCATGAAATAGCAAGCAAATCTGATAAGCTTATGAAATCTTTAGGCATCATATTATTTTTAGTACTCTTCAAACAGCAATGAAGGAATAGAAAACTGCTTTGCCATTACTCAAGAATGCTTTCTATCTAAATGTACGATAGCTTGCTGAGTAAGTATGTCACCATTAAAGATTGCAGATGAACAAAGGTTGAATGAAATAAAAACACCTAGCTAATGTTCTTTTTAATAAAGATATATTTGTGTACTTTTCTCTAAATTAAGGCTTAACTGTGAGGTATAACAATTTATCTCACTCTGTCTCTCAGTTTCACAATATGTTTGAATTTCTATTAGGCTTTGGCAACCTGTTTGTAAACATGGCACATACTTTGCTCAATGATTGTGATGATAAATCCTTTGTAGCAGGAATCTGCAGTATGAGCCATAGTGTGAGAGCTCACTTATGAATCTCTTGGTAAATAGGACCCTTTCCTGTGCCTCTCGGGGCTGTCAATGAAACCAATAATGTGTTAGTGTGATCTTACACTGGAACAAGTCTGATGCTGCTGGTAATAATGATGTGCCCCACTCAGTAATTTTTTTTTTATTTTTTTTTTCTAGTGAGAGTGAGATATCAGATGAATTGTGGCCAGTGAAATCAACAGCTTCTTACACAAGGTCTGAAAGGCCATTTTCTTAACTTTTCTTTCTTCTATGGGAATGGTCAGCAGAGTAGCTGGAATACCTGCAATAAATGCCTTCATTTGTGTAGTTTTGATATGCGCAATCCCCCTATGCTTTGCTAGGGAAAAAGTAGGTCTGTTTTTTTCCATTCCTGTTCTACATTTTTCTTACCTTGTGTTAGGAAGTATAACCTCTCACCAAACAGGACTGATATATGAAAACAGATGAAACTTGGGAACCATTATAACTGATGTTCAAGGATAGAATAACCATACTGATGCTAACTGTTCATGACACCACTCCTGTATTCTGCATTCTAACAAGACAGTACTACAAAATGTTTGAAGTAAACCCACACCATTTCTTCAATACCTAGACGGAGAAAGGAAGGATGGCTTTGTTGTGAAATCTACTGATCAGATTGTGTAGTATTTTTCTGTGCTCTTAAAACTGTGTAAGTAGCTAAAAATATTTCTAAATTTGTGAATTAAAAATCAAATGCATGTGATACAGGAATTGCTGGTAGACTTAACATAATAAGTAGTTCCAAAGATACAGTGCTCAATGAAACATTTTGGTGAGCAGGTCTGGAGCCATTATCCCCAGTGGGCTCTGTCAGGTGACTGAGGATTTATTAGAGTAACTTAAGTAAAAGCACTACAATATCTTAGCAAAATTCTATGCTTCCAAATATGAAAATTTTAATAATGCAGTCACAAAGCCTGAGAAACCATGATGATTTGAAGTAACTTTGGAGACAGCTTGGAGACTATTCTGTAGTTATTTAGCACTTCTGGAACTGGAGTTTTACTGATGTATTTGCTGATGACTAGGATTAATAGTCTGTCTCTTATATTATTCTGTGATATCAGAATACTGTGACCTTTATAGAATAAACAGAATCTCTAAATGAACTGATATTACAAGACATGACAAGAAAGGCACAAGAGGTCTTTCAGTTAATCCCCAGATGTGACAAATTATTCACGCCCTGTGTCTAAATCCTCTAAATTAATTTGTTGCGTCTATATCCTTCTTCTACTGTTCAGTTTCTCAGTTTAGAGCAGCAAGAGATTGCAGACTCCTAAATACAATTCTATTCCCAGAAATCTGCTTTTCTAAGGCCACTGTTCAGTTCTAGCCCTCTTCTACTTCTAGAACAGAATGAGATCTATGCAGTTTTATGAACTACCTTTGTCATTCACACTTCCCAGCAGTAACTTTTGAATGTACTGTTAACTTTGGACAGTTTTGGACCTTTAAAAGGGTATAGTTTTCAAACTTATTTTCAAAGATACCTATATATTTTGTGAGAAGGATAGCTGAGTACAGCTGAGATGTAAATCTGTGACCTCTACTGACAGGAAAAACAAACAGAAATTAGTTCCTGATACACCTGCAGAGACTAATTAGTGTGTGAATAGCTTTGATCTACTCTTCTGTTGCCTGCTGGAGTTGTCCTGGAGAATGGACTTTGTTCAGTTACAAGGTTTAGAAGGAAGCTGAAGCATTGAGTAAGACAACTAAGGACAGAATTACTTACTTCTCACAGGAATAATAAATTCTATAAAAGCCTTCATTAAAGCATTTGTTTTGTCTTTCCTATGACACCTTGCTTAAATGGTCAGCTAAAAGGGTAGCACATCACTGACAATGCTCACTTTTTTCTTTTCTTTTTCACAATAATGATGAGTTACAATGAGCAGTCTTCAATGTCTGCTGTTCCTGAAACTATGCTTAGAGTAATTTGTCTTCTGAGGCTTGTGACTAATTGCTTAAACGTGACAACAATCACAAGCGTTTATTTCCACTTTACAGGTTCATAAGGGAACTAAATCTGTTCTATGTAAACAAAGCAAGATTAAATCGATGTTTATGACCTATGTATAAAAATGTAAGGAGAGATAAAAAGAAAGCAAGCTAATAAAATTGTCTTAGGGCCTTAGTACTATCACGCTGAAAACAGGCATACAGTCTGAAAATTAAAACTTGCCTCAGGGCATAGCACAGAATATCATGACACACAATCAGAAGCTGGAAGCCTCAATACTTGGTAATTTTCTTTTGTGGAGACAGTCTTAACATGGCAGCAGTGTTGTTCCCAAACAATAAAGTTGTATTGAACACAAGTCAGAATGGTGTCTTTTTTTCATGCATCCTGAGGTTTCTGAGATAACAATGAAAGCTTAAATAAAGAAGGAAATTCAGAGTAACAGCACTAGTAAAATGTCAGCAGAATATGAACTGAGGAAAACCAGTGACCACTTATCACTGTTTCAGCTGTGTTCATCATTGTCTGAAGAAAACCCCAGATAGTTTTGGAACAATAACTGGGACACATATATTCCCAAATATAAGGATGAATATTTAATTTTTTACTGTAAGAAAGGCATTCCACCTTTAAAGGCCACGTAAGTAATGACCTTTATGGCTTAGGCATAGCTTAATACAAACTAATTGCACAGTATAAAACATATATCAATATTTCATTTTCAGTTTTCCACCACTCTTTGAAGCTTTTAGTTGGTGCCATTTTCTTCCTAAACTGTAATACAAAATAATAAAATAATGGTTTACCTTGAATTTAAATTAATTTTGGTTATTTCCTAATTAAACAAGAGAATAGCAAATATGCCCTGTCCTCAAAATATAAGCTAGCTAGCTTTTCTCTATAAAATGAGGCCCTGCCATTCCCCACTGCAAATACAAACTTTAAGCTGTATCCTATTAATGCATTGACAGTACAAATCTTGTAGAAAGTAAGAGAATTTTTGCTTTGAATGATAGGAGGAAGTGCTCTGTCCCTGAATTAGTGAGTGCTAGTCACTGGAGCATGTGGAATCGTAGATGGAAACATTGTAGGGTTTGATTGGTTTAGCTTCTTAACAGTCATATTGAAATCAAATAGATTACTTGGTTGTGTTGCTTATAAGTAGATATTTGATCAATATAAACTGATTTCTCTGCAGAACTATGGAAGTAGTTCAATGCAGAATACAGCTGAAGTTTCATTTCACAAAGCTAACACACGGAGTAGTTTGTTCTTAATACATCCTGGGGAGTTAATAAAACATTTGATCCATATTTTTTATATTGTATTGCAAACCTTATTCTAACAGTAATTTAGCAGAATAATAATAGCAGTGATTTAACCTTTATGTAAGTTAGGAAACAACAAAAGAAAGTAATGTATCTTCTGCCTTCCACAGAGAAAACCTCTGCACATTAACTGTAGTTGTGGTTTCTGTCCTGAAACATAATATAATTAATTTCACAATTGTTTTCTTCATTCTGTTAATAACAGTACAGATCATTGGTGTGTTAATGTTCTTGTTTTTAAGAACCAAAAGTGCATCTACTATTCTTATGAGAGAAATGCAGTGTTATAATGGATTCAGAATGAGAGCTGTAATGGCATCAGAAAATAGTGGATTTTTTTCCCCTTTTAATGTACTGGGAGGAAATAATGACTTTTGTTACTGTTCATGACTAAAGGCCTGGCGTTTTAAAGCACTTTGTTTCCTATACAATTTATGTATCAGAGTGTCACAATCTTTAATTAATCTTCATAACACTGTTGATAATTATTGTGGCAGTTTTGTGGGTGTAGAGAGAATGAGTCAGAGCTCTTGATCCACCTTCTATGGTTGTCATGGCAAGAATCTCATTGTCTCTAGAGTTTGATTCTGAGCATGTGAAAGTAAAACCGTGCATAATTGTTTTTTAATAACAATACAAACCACTAGTTCAGCTGAAGAGACTGGGAAGAAGGGTTGCTGCTGTCTGTGCTCCATTTTGTGTAGTACTTGCTAACGGAGGGCAGGTAACTCCAGTGATGCGCTGTAGTAATAGTAATGTGGCTGTATCTACTAATGCTTAAAAAACAAACAAACCCCCAGAAAAAACCCTATACGTGTTTCCTGATGAACACTGCTTGGGAAAAGAGTTTGAAAGAAGATTTCAGTGGATATACCATTGTAACTGCAGAAGCAGTATTTATGTGTAGTTACTGGCTTTGAGTGAATAAATATCAATTTGCATGCCCATTATGAGGTTTTGCAAGTATAATGTGTGCAAAAGCATTTATGTCAGGCACAGTGAGTATGCCTATAAATCTTGAAAGTAAATGTTAAGAGCAAAGACATGTTTGAAGTTCTGAGTACATGGGGAAGTGGATTGCTTAATAAGCAGCACAAGGCTTGAATGCTTGCAACATTGTTTTGTTTAAGTTTTTGTACCACTGCTGTCACACCATTTGAACTTTTCAGATGGTATCCTAAGTAAAATAGCTGCGACTTTTAACATAAGGTCTGTTTTCCCTTTCTTTCATGTCCCCTTTGGAAAGAAGGAGAAGAATTAGGTGGTTTTTTTAAAATGTTAAAATGCTAAGACAATCTTGCCTGTTACTACCTATGAGCAAGCCAATACCTCCATGATATGGAGTGTCTGTGGATATTCAAGAACCTTCCTTCCCAGCTGATCATTCCTGTCCCTGTGCTGACTCCTCCATTCCCATGGCAGAGCTGTTTGTGGAGTTGTTCCCTCATCCAGATCACAATACAAGTAGGTTAAAAGAAAAAGATACCATTTAAATGTAGATTAGTTCCCATATCATGTAACTGTGAGGACTTCTCCCCCTATCTATACATTAATATAATTGGAGGGCAAGCAGCTGTGAAGTACCTGTTGCTGTCAGAGCCAGTGTCACCCCTAAATGTTTGGGTTTTTTTACCTTGAGACTGTTGTCTTGCAGAAGAATTTACAGGAAGGCTCTGCTTAATCCCAGCTCTGTGGCTATTATGACTGTATACAAACAAGGGGATTTAATAACCACTTTTTCAATAAATAGAATTCTGAAAACAAGTATGGATACAGAGAAAAATAATCTTATATTTATCTTAATAAGGCTTGGAAGTCATTAAACTTACATGGAAAAAAATGTAGGAATGTAACAATATAAATACTATACAGCTTGTTAAAAAAAATCTGGTAGCTGAATTTGTTGCTGTCATTTTTATCAAGCTGAATTTGGCATACCATCCAAGAGGAAATTGTAATTACCAATAAGTATTATAGTGAAAATGTGGGAGAAGATTCTTGTAATATTCCAATTTAAAATACATGGCAGAATTACACTTCTAGAATAAAAGGCTACTGTAAAAGGGAAAACATGGGAAAAGTCTTTGGGCTAAACATAGCAGACTTTGTTAACAGATTTGCTCCAAGCATAATAGGTGTGGTTCAATTAAATTAAATTCTGTAGCATATGAAACCATAGTCATTCCAAGCTGAGAAACAAAACTTACATATTATAAATCATTCAGACAACTAGGTGTGTTTAAAATATTAATCTACAGCATACTTCTAAAAAGAAAGAAATTGCATTATAGTAGTTCTAGATGAACAAATGTACTAATTGGTAAAGAACTCTTGTGACTTAGAAGTTTTTGCCACTCTGAAAGAAATGAAAGTACTAAGCTTAGATCAGGTAATGTGTATTTCACACTGCTGTATTTCACAAATGATCAATGTAGCCTTCAAAATTAGGAACAATAAACCTCCTACAAATGTAAGAATTGATGAAAAAGTAAATGGTCATCATTAAATTTTCTTACAAACATCTTTTTTTGGCTAAGAATTTTCAGATTAAAGCAGGTAAAGATGTGCAATCAGACATTGGTGCATCACAGTGGGTCCTGGAACTGTTTTATAGGATAACAGTGGAAGCTTCTGAGAACTCTAGTACGGTCACTGGCCCATATATCTTTCTCTGGAGGGATGCTATAGAGAAAAGGGATAGCTGATATGCAAACTATTTCAGCTTATGTTCTTGCTAGATACTATACTTGGCTGAAGAATTGTCAGTTGATTTATTATTCCCTTTTTGTATATGTTTTCAGTTGTCACAGAAAATGACAGACTGAATTCATTATATTATCTCTCTTAAGTGGTCAAAGAAGTTAACATTTCCCATTAAATACCATAGACTACACCACGAATATTTTTGTCAGGTCATAGACATCAGCTTCAAATGGGTAGTAGGTATTTTTAAGTTTTCACCTTAAACTTTCCCATCCTTCAACTATTTTTTTTTCTTTTACTCTTGTATCTGATAAATTGTGTAAAGTACTAGAGAAAGCCACATGAAAGTACAAGTGAGTATATGACACTTGACCTGAAGACCTGCAAGTATTGTTAAAAAGTTAATGCTGTGATGTGGCTGTTCCATTGTGTTTTCCACAGCTCGTCTGGCCCCATGTCATGCCTAAAATGATCAAACCCTTCCTAAAGTGTTGTCCTTGCTCCCTTGAGATCTC
>JAVJGJ010000037.1:6828346-6850074 GCA_035590215.1 Microhierax caerulescens
TTAATATTCTATGGTCATGGCTATCATATGTGTCCATGGGATTATCACAGGAGCCTAATGTCAGCTGGGTGCCTAAAATGATCAAACCCTTCCTAAAGTGTTGTCCTTGCTCCCTTGAGATCTCTGGCAACATAACTCATACCAGTTAGTATCTCACTTCCCATCTGGGAAATACATAGCAGGTGATATTTTTAGAGATCCTTAGGTTCTGGGAATAATAGGAAAGAAGGGTCATCATAACATCAGGCCTCAGCTGGTCAGATGACTCGGGGTGTGCCGGAGAGGGGGAAGTTTGGTTGTTTTTTTTGTTTGGTTTTTTTTTTTTTTCCTGAAACAGTTGTCAAGCACTGGAACAGGCTGTCTGGGGAAGTAATTGAGTCACCGTCCCTGGGAGTATTGAAAAGATGTGTAGATGGGGTGTTTAGGGACATGGTTTAGTGGTGGACTTGATCTTAGAGGACTTTTCCAATCTAAACAATTCTACAGTTCTATGATTGTATAGGAAGCAGAATGAAGGAAGGTGTTCCTTTGCTCTCCCATGCCTTTCAAAGTTCTTCAAGGCACTGTAAAGATGACCTGATGGTTTTGATGCCCTCCTGTCTCTCAATACAGTTGACTACCTTTCCAAGGTTCTGTGAATCTCATGAACTTTTGTGGATCAAAAGACTAGTTGTATTTTTTCCTATTGCAGCAGATTTTAAAACTCTGTAGCAAAGGAATACACTTACTGTTCCTGTGCTCTATTCACTTCAAATAAATGATAAATAGGCCAGTCTCAGATGTTTCTGAGATGGAGCTGGGGAACTATTTGTCTGTTGGGAAAAAGGAGTCTTGAAGATACAGTGGTTTTCTTTACGGTTCTCTTTCCTTTGCAAAAACATAGAGAACTCATCTGACACCTGTGGAATAAGCCAGAGAAAACCTGCCCCTCAGCACTGATGACATTACAAGAGCTCTATAGTTTCTCTCTGGATTCAGTAAACTGCCTGGTATCTGAGAAAACAAAGTGCGTGGCCAGTACTTCTCCCCATTGCTGAGTTAAGATAACTGTGGCCTGCTGCTTAAATTCAGCCTTCCCTATCTTGGTTTTGTTTTGGTGTTTTTTTTCTTTTCCTTCTGGATATCTGATCAATGGAAGCGTGAGGAAATACATTTCTAATATCCAGAGCTGCATGTGAGCTGTTACTGATTTCATAATAGCTGTCTGTCATGCTGCCTACTCAGTCCCAGTCATTATAAAGTCAACAGTTTTCGAATTATCCTGTGCCTATCGCAGGAAGAACAGAATCTGGTTTTGTAACTGATCTCATATAAAGAGTATCACTTTTAGGTGAAACTGAGACCTTTAGCACTTATAATTATTGAAGATCTCCTGTTACTCAATGCTGGATTAAAGATACTGGTTTTGTGAGATCCTATATAGACTACTAAAAGTCCAAATTGATCTGTAATACTACATCACTCAGCAAAACAGTGCAAATTCATACAATTTTTCTTTCAGTTGACAAAAGCAATCCCATATGAATCCCATATACTTGGGAAGCCATTGTGTTAAGGGGCTACATGGAGTTTCAAGGGACCATATAGGCTTTAAATGTGATCTCAAATGACGCAGGTAAGTACACTTTAAAAAAACCCACAAAACACCCTCCAACCAACAAAAACACTCCCACCCCCCAATTTTATACATAATTAAACTTATACATCTAATTAAAATCATGTTCCTTGTTTCTGATATACTATGTTAACACAAATTGTTCTTACTATTTGTTTTCTGTATTTGTTTTGAGCCTGAGTATAAATCGCAAAATCACTGTGTCTCTAAATGATTATTTTTAAATTTTCTCTTAATAGTGCTTTCATTTTAAACATCAATATTTGTATTTCTAAGAGTATGCATTGTTATAAAGAAAACTATACTGCTTAGGGTAATGATAGGTTCCTGTTTTCCAAACTGCTTTTCCCATGACAAAAGCATTACCGTAGAATTTGTAATGCTGCTTTCTGTATAGCAACAAATTGTACTCATGTGTCAGGAATATGCATAAGCAGCTTTTTTCTCTTTGTATACCAAATGAGTAGTTTTCTCGATTTCTATTTATCATCCCTAAAAGCAAAAAAAAAAAGCAAACCCACTTTCATGTTAGTGCCTTGATGCAGCAAGATAACCAGTAGTGAAACTTACATGTTAGGATTTTCCAAGTATCCTCCTGACTCAGGGCCTTTAGATCTGCAAAACCTTCTCCAACCAGAGGTGACAGTTATCCTGTGGTTTCTACTGGTCTTACTGGTGAAGTTTATTGTTTCTGTTCAATCTGTATCCTGAGAAAAGGAAATGGATATTAAGTGTTAAAATTACATTTAAATCAACAAGAGATCCACATCTTCTATTCATGCCTTTCAAAAATTACACTTCAGTCTTACAAAGTACAAAGCTCCTTCTGAGTGAGACTTTTATTCAGTGGATACTAGTGGATGAAAAGCTGGACACGAGCCATCAACATGTGCTCGCAGTGCAGAGGGCCAACTGTATCCTGGACTGCATCAAAAGAAGTGTGGCCAGAGGCCGAGGGAGATGATTCTGCCCCTCTTACTGTGCCCTACTGAACCCCCACCTGGAGTACTGCATGCAGCTCTGGAGCGTGTCCAGAGGAGGGCCGCAAAAATGGTCAGAGGGATGGAACAACTTTGTTATGAAGACAGACTGGGAGAGTTGAGGTTATTCAGTCTGGAGAAGATAAAGCTCTGAGGAGACCTTATTGCAGCCCCTCAGTACTTAGAGGGGGCTTATAAAAAAAAAACAGGGACAGACATTTTAGCAGGGCCTGTAGCAATATGACCAAGGGGTGATGGTTTTAAACTGAAGGAGGGTAGATTCAGACTAGATACAAGGAAGAAATTTATGATGAGGGTGGTGAAACACTGGAACAGGTTGCCCGGAGAAGTGGTAGATGCACCATCCCTGGAAATATTCAATAGTCAGGTTGCATGAGGTTTTGAGCAACCTGATCTACTTGATGATTGTCCCTGCTTATTTCAGGGAAGTTTGACTAGGTGACTTTTAAAGGTCCCTTCCAACCCACACCATTCTATGATTCTGATCTTTGAGAGGCCCAGCAGGAGCACTGAATCAAATGAACAGATCCCTTCCTGCTTCTTTCTTGCCTATGCTGAACACCAGCTCTGAACATGCCTTTATAATAGGTGTATTTTCCATGTTACTAAAATTCATGTATGAATTCAGAAACAAATTTCATATCTGAAACTTCACTGTTGTCACACTGAGTGACAATTTGGGCCAGTGTGTTAACATTTTAACAAATGGAGGTAAGGAAAATCAGTATATCCAAACAAGTGGGGATTATCTCCAGATATGCTTTCTTTGAAATCATGATAGGATAAAAGACAAATTTGTTTTCTAGCTGCTATGCATACCCTACACTTTTTTTTTTAATGTGTGAGTACTAATAGAAGATGGAATTTATTGCTACTCTGAAAGGCTGATTGCATAGTTGTGAAGTGACTTCTGATACTGGGAATTAAAGGTTAAATGGGAACTCACTGGATCAAGCACTGTCAGAAAGTTGGGAGGGAAATGCATGAATGCTGGGCTTAATTGAAAGAAAATTACTTTTGTTTTAAAGAAAACTTATTGTAAATAACAAACACTACAGACAATACTTCTGAAATATCAGCTGTGTTTAGTGAATGAAGACAGTGAGAAGCACTGAGAACAAACCCATACAGTAGCAGCTGAATGAAAATAAATTGGAACCAGTATTTTTTTTTCCCCTCATTGTGATGTAAGGGCCTGATTTCATGCAACAATTGACCTAATTGTGACCTCAAGGTGAAGTTCTGTATAGCTTAAATTCAAAGTACTGGCCAGGTGGTCAGTATTGTCACCTGAGACTGTTGTACAACATTGGTCTTAACTCCTAAGATTTCTGCTCTCTAAAATGATTACACATCTAGCTTATTCAGTGCTATTATGTGTAGAGAACGATTCTGTATTAAGAGATTTTAAAACTTCACAGGCCTTTGTGTATGTGATGCCTTCTTAAGAATTAAAGAGAACTGCTTTTGATAGAAAAATAACGTTTCCACAAAGATTATTTTTTATCAGAGTTTTTGCTTCCTATAAGAATTTTTTTTTTTTTCTGGGGGGAAAAAAATCCAAGCCTGCAAACGTATTTTTTTTTTCTCACTTTCACATCAACAGATCCATAAATACTCATGGCAGAAAGACTTTGCAGGTTAATATTGCCAATGTGCGATACTACTTCATTCCTCTTTCCTAGGCCAACTTTGCCAGCCACTGAAACATACATATCCTTGCCTTATACCATGAAATAACTGTCAGTGTATTGTTAAAATGTCTATCTACATGCACATATATCTAAAAACTTAGTCTGTTATTGGCTTGTAAATACTACTAAATAGGAAAAGAAAAAAAAATTCCAATCCCTCTTTAAAAAAAATAGTCTACAATGTTGGAATTTTAGCCTTATCCATGTGGAGAAAGTGAGAGGAAACAGAAAAGACTTTGTCTTTCTATAAACTGTGCAATGAATATGAAACCTCTAGAAATGGCTGAATTTATTTTCTTGGTGAATGATATATTTTTGCTTCAGGAATTACTTGCATCTCATTGACAAACCTGAGAGGAGATGAGTTTTAGTCAGCTGTCAGTTAGTAATACTTTAAAGGCTTTAATGTGACTGCATTGATCTGCACAGACTTTTAATAGCAGCTTTCAAAAGCAGTCATGGGTTTGGTCTCAAGCCTGAGTTGTCACTTAGGACTGAGTTCTTGTAAACAAGTTTAGCAGATGTCTGTGTAATCACTTCATTCATATAATCCATTCTGTAGAAGTACTTGTTTCTCCTCAGGAAGGCTGAAAACAGTATTTGTTTCTGTGTAGGCATTTAGTAATGCCGTACTTGCCCATGAAAGACCACTACATTTGCCACAGCATTTGAAATGCAAATAATCTTGGCAGTAAGAAGATAACTGAAAGTTCAAGATATAAATTGTGTTTCTAAAATTAATGATATACTTCCTCTTTTTCATACCCTTCAGTAAAGACAGTTGGCAATTCATGGTATTAGTATGTGACTTGTCCTCATTAGCTGAGATCCAAGTGAAATTAAGATTTATAATAAGTGTCTCTTGATTATTTTTTTATTTATACCAAAAGTGCTTTAAACTGTAGCAAAGTCAGTGGTCTGGAGAAAAAAGAAGATAAATAAGCAATTAAAAGAAGTAAGAACAGCCTAACCTTCCAGTGATTTTAAAATCTTCATGTGCCACACATTAATCTTCCTTGGTACTGCAAGTCCTCCCAAGAACAAAATATTAAAGTAACATAAGAAATCAGCCTAGCTTGCTTTTTTTTTTTCTTTCCTTCTGTTTTTCTTCTTATTCTGTATGCCTGCTTTTTAATTGTATGCACTGTGGAGTGGTACAACCCTAAGTAAATCTGCACTGAAAGAGTCACTGGCTATGAAATGGGTATTGCTCGAGGAACAAGCTCCTTGAACTTTCATTTTCCATCCGAAATCTATAGTAGATGATACAGCAGTCATAACTCACCATGCTGCTGCTTTATTTCATTGCTTTAATCTGTCATGGTGCCAGGAGCCACAGGGGACACCTGGGCTGGCAGGGCAAGGGCCTCTCTAGCCAGGGCCCACCCGTATGCCCCCCAGGAAGGTAGCAGGATCAGGCCCAGAGGGGGTAACCAGGGTCAGATACAGTCCGTTCATCGCTAAGGATGTATGCAGTGGTACAGCAGGTCTGAGGCCAGGCTGGGATGTCAGCCTGTGGGTCAGGGTCCAGATCAACAGGGCACAGATAGGGCGGTGCCATGGTTGGAGATGGAGCTCAGGTGGGGGTCAAATGGTACATGTTCAGCCTAAAAGCTGCCCCTGTGGGCGTGGGATCAGCCTGGCCGAGGCCTCCCGTTCACTGGTGACTGGGAAGGCCCTGTCCCAGCTCACTACAGGAACAGGACAGCCTGCAGCTGCACTGGTTCTGAGCTGGCCCGGAGCCTTGGCAGCCATACCTCCAAGTCTGGGGGTGTACTCAGGGCCCCAATACCTGCAGTGCTCTTGGTGGTGGCTTGGTGTGTTGCACTCCAGATGCAGTTGAAAATTCAAATGCTTGTCATCATTCTAATCTTCTGAATGATCAGAGCTCCTCATCTGAACTTAGTTGCGGTTTTCTCCAGTTTTTTATGGACTGAGCACAAAGGAACAGATTGAGGGAACTGTTATAAAGTATGTAAGTATAAAAGGTTTTCTTCAGTATTGGAAGTATTCTTCTCAGCAACAGTTAAGTATTCAGGTACAGTTCAGTTGCTGGATGTATTAATGCAGGTGGATTTATACACAGTAGTTTGTGACCTTGTCCTCAGTCTAGTAGGTATACATATATTCTAGTCTGTATATCTTAAGCTTAGTCTTGCCTTCAGCAAAACTGTATTTGAATGAAGTTATTTGCAGTTGCTGTGGAACTTGAATTGGATCTTCCCTTGAGAGGGCTTTGCAGTACCCTGTTCAGCTCCAGCTGTCCAAATACCAGCGTGTCTGAGTGCACAAGGCTCTCGCATACAGAAGGACACCTCTGTCCTTGGAACTCCAGCAGATTGCTGTGTCACATTGTGGGACTGGGCATTCAAGCATCCAGATATCTGATAACTGATCATCTGACATCTGAAGTTTGAAGAGAAAGAGCAGAAGCAGGTTTAAAATGAGGAAATACAGCAGCAGAGGCTGATTGGTACTGACTGGGAACAGCAGAACTAGTGGATTATGTTCTCTAAAAAGGCTGTGTCTTTTGCTAATTAAATGTATTAAAAGTGAATGGAAGCAACAAATACTATAGAAAATCAGACTAAGTCTTGGAAAATTGTCACCTAGTGATATAGGCCTTAGGGAAGTCCATTGACAAAAATCTGTAACTGTTTTACTGATTGTATCTTTCACTCTATAGTCATCACAATCTTCTGTTATTTTACTGGAAATAAAAGGTAAAGGCTCCAGTTCTGTTGCTGCTAGGCTAATTAGAGAAATATCAAAAAACTAAACATAACTGAAGTGGTGTGACCAGTTAAACGTAGAATCCGCCAGATAATTTATAAAAACTATTCATTTTAGTACTAATCTTAATTGACCATTTCTTTCAAATATATAGTGTGGATTTTTACTGTTCCTTATTTTCCACATAAAATAATTTATATGCTAGCCTGGATTGCCAGCTTGCTTTGCATAAAAATAGTGTGAGTCTTTATAAACTCATCTTGAAATACTTGTCTTCACACCTCTTGCCAGTGCCACAAATGCCAGTTTGTGGTATTTCCATTACTGTTTTCTAACAGCGTTATTTGTCTTCAGCTCCTACATGGACTGGCCTGTTCACCAGCACTAGGGCAGAAGTTTACACAGTAGGAGACAGTTACTGTGCACAGGAGAAAGAATTGTCCCAACAGCTACCTTGATTGTACGGTACTCTGGTAATAATGTACCCTTAAGAGAAGGAAGTAGGCAGTTAACAAAGGCCTCACAAAATGGTTGGTAGTTCTGCTGCTTTGACTGCAGGAGGTAGACATTTTCCCTTCAGAAGCACCACGGTCTCACTTGAGAGCCTGCCTCAACAGGACACTACTTATGCAGATGGACTTCCAGGAATCCAAGTGCACCTTTGCTAAAAAGGCAAAAAAGAGGCATGTGTGGGAATAACTTGTTGGCTGTGTGTTTGCAGCATTCTGTAACCCAGGCAGGTCACCTCCAAATGCAAATCATAATTTTACTGTTTCACTAGAGGAGAGAGATGATAGAGAATGTTCTTAATGTGCTTCTGCTCTAGGCTGCATACAGTCTTAGCCACCCAATTACAGCTATGGTAGTAATGTCTGGAGGTGAGTTGGAAAGGCAGCAATTTAGTATGAGAGGTGAAATGAAACTCCCATGTTAAAAAACTTTCCATCTCATAGAGTACTTCCAGGAGATCTGAAACAGAAAACATGTTTTGGCAGTGAAGTGCTGGAAGAGGCTTATACTGGTTGATCCTATATTATCCCAAGGGATTGAAATTGTTTACGACTCCTTCTGAAGTTCTTCCTCATTTCACAGAAGCTATGCATTTAATAGTGGGTAAAGAGGAACTGAACAACAGATTATGGCTTGGAAATTAGAAGGTGGAGCTCGTATTTTTTGGGGGGTGGGAACTGTATGAAAACAACTCTGGTGCATTAAAATGCCTGCAAGTTTTTAGGGATTTCATAGACTGTTTTGGCAGCCTGACAGCTGTGTAATGCAGGATGTTGAAGTAGTGTGTCTTTCTGTACGTGAGTCTGTCAGGGTCCGTACCAGCCACAACACTACTGCTGGGCTTTGCAAATGCAAGATATGAGACTAAAGCACCACAACATCTGCAGTAGGGGAAAATAGTGCTGTGGGGGCTCTGGGAGGTACTGCCAGCACAGCTTGGGTGGAAAGGTGCAGCACTGCAGACAGCAGGCCCCTAGCATTGCTAAGGCTGAGGTACCAAGGCACTGCCCAACACATACTGTGTTTTTCTGACATATAGACATTACTGGGTAACAGAGCATTTGGGGGGCAGGACAGGATGGAGCCATGGCACTATCTGACCTCTCCTGCCACTTAGTGCCAGTGGCCTTAAGCGAAAGGAATACCTGTAGAGAGGATTCATCAGAGAAGCTGTAAGAAGGGAAGACTTCATACTACCTGTTTCCTTCAGTGCTTTCTGAAGGTCATGTCCTATCTGATTCTGAGTTAGCTTTTTTGTCTTGCCAACATCCAGTTAATCAATTTATGAAAACTTTATTTAAGAAGAAAATGATAATTGGTTGGATAAATCAATCTCCCTCCCTCTTTGACTTTGGCTTGTATCCTGTAGCTTCCAGAGTAAGACTCAGCTGAGCTTCTTGTTTATCTTATTCCTATTTGCTCTGTATTTGAATCTGTCTAATCTACGTTCCACATAAGTACTTTATGACAGTGCTCTGGGAAAGAGGGCCTCCTTTGAAGTATAGAACAACAAAAAAACTTGTGAGAGAATTTCACTGATGAGGCTACGTTGTTACCTCAGCCTCTGCTGTAATGTGGAAAAGTTAACTTTTCACTGAATGTGGCTGTATGCTGCAGGTAGAGTCAGGGTAATATTAATATGGACAGCAAATATGTATCTGCAATAGTTGGAATAAAAGGCCTTGTTTGTTTTCCATGTTTATAGAAACATTTTTCACTCTCCTAGGCTCTTGTCAGGCATAATGAAGTGAATTATGCACAAACACGAAAACACAGTGTTGCTGCTGTTGTAATCTGGTGGTTTTAGTTTTGTGGGATTTTTTTTTTTTTTCATCCTATAGTCTCACTTACAGAATAGTCAACTAACTAAAAATAAAACAAAATTTCTGCAGGGAAAGCAAGCACTTGAAAATAGGGGGGTTTGGTGGGTTGTTTGTTCTTATTCTCAGAATATGCTCTCACACCTCCTTTTTTTCTTTTTTTTTTTAATCTTCATTATGATGCCTAAAAGAAGAAAAAGTGTCTTGACAGTGCTCTTTTGGGGCTTCTCTTGCTTCCTGTCAGTTGCTCTCATGCACAAGTCTTGGATCACTCCTTAAAGCAAGGGAGAAAATCTCATTAGAGAAAGTATAAAAGGGATACAGTGATTTAGTTATGATGGTTTCAGCACTTTTCACTTTTACTGTAATGTTTTTATTATTTTTAATTCAGTCAAGGCTAGTGCTTTGATCCAGAATTGGCAAAGTGTGTTGTGACTGATGTAAGACTATGAAAGCTTTTGACTGGTGCTGAGGTTATTCTTCTTTTAAGGCAAGGACTCCCATTCATTCCCTGTGATGAGCACAGACCCTTCAGCTCCTGGAAACTCGTCTCTTTCACCCCATGATAAGGACAGCATGATAGTGGCAGAGAAGTCACTGCATCCAAGTTTCACTCTCTAACCAGCAGGGACCACTGCAGCAGTCAGAAGTCCGTGCATCTCCTCACCTCAGTCCTGCTGTTTGAAACAGCCATTTGTCATTGCTTCCGTTATGGCCCTTGGGGCTATACCCTGTAAAAGGCTGAATACTTTTAATTGCTTCTGAGTTCACTCAGCAGCTCGTGGGAGATAATCCTGGGTTGTTAATTCCTTTTTATCATCACCTGCTTTTTTTCCATGAACCATGAAGGTTACTGGGTGAGACCAGCTTTTTTTACTCACTGAATCCAGTCCTTATACATACCGTTAATACAAAGGTGAAATCTCTGTATCCTGCAATCAATGGTCTTGAGCCTTTAAGTCCCCTGAGGTTTTCTGTGATTAGACTGTTATGAGCAGGGTATCATAATGAAAATTTTGTGAATAAGCTATGATGAATAATTTATCATAAAAATTCCGCTATTCAGTCTCTTAGGAATACCTCAAAGTGAATTGACTTCTATTTGTTTTTAGAGAGTAATTCATTGTCCAAGAAAGCCTTTCTTTTTCATGATTAATAGCCAGTGTTACCTTTCATCTGCTTCTGTTTGGACCATTGCTTAATCTTGACTGGCCAGACAAATCACATGATGTAGCCTGGTGCCATGGCTGGGTTTACCAGAACCCAGATCTCTGTCATCTCAGCTATCCTGTTTGAAGTGTCACTCATGCAAACACACACACAAAAATATAATTGATTTTTAAAATTTTTTGTTAACTCAATAAGAAACTTGGATAAAAATACTGTAACACTAATTTGGAGATTTTTGGTCAAGCTCTAAGTAGCATTTCAGTTTGATTTCTAAAGAAATTATTCAAATGTTAATTTCCAATATTTCAATCTTTTTTTTAATAAAAAATAATAAAAAAGCTTCTAGTCCAGATCATATTAACTTGTTGCTGTCACTTTGCTATGATACAAACTATTACTTGGTATTTAGTCTGTTTGTTTTAGTTACCTGGTAAAGTCTGTTGCACTGCCAGTGATCTTACCCTGCTGCTTTCTTGGAAATCAGGTTCTTAGATGATAAAGGTAATATACAACTACTATCTGCAATGGAAGTATGGGAGTTCATACAAACAGTACACTGACAGGGGTAGGCAATTTATATGATCAACCTTCTTAGATTAGAAAAATATTACCCTTGAGAGGATATATCCTGAATAATTGTACCAATTTTTTTTTTTTTGAGGGGGATGTTCTCTTAAAAGATATCAGCAAATCTGTCAGATGAAAGAATGTCACAGTGCACCACAGCACTATGACTACTGTACTACTGTGCCTCTCTCTTGCCATGCCCAGAATAATGTATCTGTCTTAAGTTCCTGATTCACCATTGTATATTAGGGTATAATTAGATCCATGGTTTTAAAAACAGTTGTATAAAGTAGCATAGTTTAGTTGAAATCAAAGGGTTTTCTGAGTTAACTGTTTTACTTATAGCACTGTCTCTAATTGTTGGGATGTACTTTTTCTTTTGTCATGTTTTCTGCTTTGGATTATACAGTGTTCATGTACGAAGAAGGCCCGGTATCTTCACAGTTGCAGAATCCAATCATTTACCTTACAAACAAAACTAGTGCTTGGTATCTATTAATTTCCTGTAAAGAAGTAATCCAAAATGAGTCTGGCAAAGTCTTCCAAATACCTTTAAAACCCAATGAGCTTCCTTCCCCTCATCATAGCCAGAATCTAATATGTTATTATGGTAATTTAATTAATTTTGTGAGAGAAAAGTACTTCAAAACATAATAACAAAACAGGAGCATGTAAAGGTGTGCTTTTTGTTTCATTTTTGGTTCCCGTTGTTGTTTCTTAAGTCTAACTTTTAGGTGTGTTCTCAGCAGGATCTTAAGAAATGTCATTAGGGGGAGTGGAAAGTCTGAAATGGTTTTGAGTTGAGAGTAGAGATGATATAAAGGAACAGCCTAAGTGGTAAACATTGCAGTCTGTAGTGTGTTTCAGTTTCTATAGACAGGTGCAGAGATATGTGTATGTCTCTTCCTCCTTCCCATTGCCTTGAAAACTTAGAAAACCTCTGTTTTTATATTGTTTTCAGTAATATGTGATAAGATGGAAGGAAATTATGAAAACACCAGAGAATTATGAGTGCAAACTGGAGCATATGTTTCAAACATGACAAATGCTGTTTTAGGATCATTATATCTTCCTTTTGTGCTTTTTGAGATGACAAGTCCCACAATGTCAAAAAAACAGGTTTTTTTTTTCCTGGTCTTTATGTAGGATTTTTATCACTATGATTAAGTCGACTAATTTCATACTGTCTTCTATATCTTCTTACTGGCAAGTATACAAAGATGCTTAAAATCATACTACAGAAACATGTTTTATGGCATATGGTTTTTATATTTTAAAAAAAGGTATACTGCTTGTGACCACTTGCTGTTCCTCATACTTCATGAGTTCATCCCCCCCATACAAATAATTTGACAAGATCTTCATGGGAGCACTGTGCTACTATGACGGCCAGTCACTCGTTAAAAGTTGATACTGCTAGATCTAGAGCAGTGGTTAAATATTTTCCTGGAGTACCTTGAAGCATGAAGGCTACATCTGAATTTGTCCTGGAAGGTTGTTCCAAAGGGCACCTTGGGGAATTTCTTATGGATAGGATCAGTGAAACAGCCTGTCTACATGCTAGTGTAGAGGCAATATAGATCTGTGGCTTATAAGATCTCAGAAAAGCTTCTATATGCTATAGAGGCCATACCTTTTATGGGTGTAAATTTGTTGTAGCATTTATGGCAGTCAACAGTTAGACTTTGCAGTAAGTTTATTTTACTATAATGCACAGCAGTCTATATGGTTCAGTCAGACAATATCAGTTTAGTTTATTTCTAGAAAAAAAAAATAATTTTAGCTATGCTTACAAAAAGCTGCTCCTAATCCTTCATCACTGGTCTTCTGCTAAACACAGATTCAAACTTCCAAGTCAAGATGGGAGAGAAAATAGGTTGTTATATCTTCTGGATGTTGGTGGGTGTGGCCAGTACTCAGATGTCTGGTCCCCTACAGGGACTTGAAGCCATTCTAAAGCAGGTTTTTAAAGCTGGACCTGTTCAGCCTGGAGAAGACTGAGGGGGACCTTATCAATGTAAGCAAGTATCTTAAGAGTGAGTGTCCAGAGGATGGGGCCAGGCTCTTTTCAGCGGTGCCCAGTGACAGGGCAAGGGGCAACAGGCACAAACTGCAACACAGGAAGTTCCATCTGAATGTGAGGAACAACTTCTTTACCTTGGGAGTGACAGAGCCCTGGGAGAGGCTGCCGAGAGAGGTTATGGAGTCTCCTTCTCTGTAAATATTCAAAACCTGCTTGGACACAACTGTGCAACCTGCTTTAGCAGGGGCTTGGACAAGATGATCTCCAAAGGCCTCTTCCAGCCCCAATGATTCTGTGACATAGTGGTTCAAAAACAGTGACATTAAGACACAACCTCGACTTCAACTTTTTAAGTATTTTAATTGCCTTGCATTGTAAGAGCCCAAACAGCAACAGAATTTGGATACCTTGCAGACATCAGGGTTGCAGATTTTTTTGCAGTATACCCTCTGTGTGAGACAAAGTCTCTATCATCATTCTCATACACAGACCAGGTTCATTTTTGGAAAGGACTTGTATGCAGAATTGCTTGCAGTATTTCACTATCCTCAAAAGGAAGGTTGCTAAATCAGTGCTTTGCAGAAGCAGACAATGGATGCAGTGATTTAAGCAGTGTTTACCAAATCCCTAGATGGGATTCAGCCAAACATTTTGGCACCAACCATACTGCAGAGCAGACAAAGATATTCTCAGAGGCAGACACTGGAAGGTAACAAGTGTTGCAAACTGCATATGGCATATTTGGTGACAAGGTTATGTCTTCTGCTCCTCTGCAGCAAACATGCTGTCCCAGAATGACACAGTCTACTCTGAACTGTGCTGATGTGTGCTAACCAGCTGGAATAAAAGTCCAGAAACATCCTTGTTCTGATCAGCCTTTCTTGCCCAGTGTCTTCACACTAAGAGTGACCACCAACAGATGCCAATGGACAAATAAAAAGGAAAATATATTAACAGTTTCTCTGCACACACTCCTTGGGCATGTTGGGGTTTCTTTAATTTTCAAAGGCCTTCTCTTTCAAATACTTCTCTGATTTCCCTTTGATCTAGTATGAACCTTGTAGCATCATCAACATTATTTCTTAAGGAGATCACAGGTCTACTATCAGGGTGAAAAACCTTGTCTTATTTTGAGACTGGCTCCAAACACCTTCGTTTGCTGGCACATAATTTTTATGTTGGAATAACCGATAAATGGCTGAACCATGCCTCCATGATACCTTTCCCTTATACTCTCAGTTCTGTAGGCCTCCCAGCTTAGTTTCTTTTCAAGTCAGTGAGTCTTAACCCCCCATGCATTACCGTCTCTCAAACAGAACCTTTTCACATAATGATCTTTGTTGCCTTTCTCAGAACATTTTCCAGCCCTGTTCTTTCATGGGTTGTTTTGGTTTTTCTGTTTGGCTTCTGAGGGGTTTTCTTTGGGGGAACAGGTTTTTGGGTTTGTTTTTGTTTTTTTAAAAAAATGAGGGTACCAGAATTTACTTAGTATTGAGATGTGGGCAGAGCATAAATTTATACTGTAGCATAATTGACAGTAATGTCTGGCACTGGAGTAACTTTTTGACCTATGGCTGAGGACAGAGCTGCTGTTTTCAGAGCAGGCTATCATAACCTAAGGCTTTGCTCCCAAGTGGCTGCAGTCAGCTCAGCGCTGATGGTTTGTATTGGGTAGAGGGCACTGTGGTTATAGGCATAGGTGAGGCCTGCACCAGCTTCCTGGGGCTGGGGGCTGTCTTTTCCCTTGTGGGGGGGGAGGTGAAGAACAGACTAGCTGTGTGGGCAGTGTGTACACAGTTAACACACGTATTCACTCAGATTTTCGCTTCATTAGGAGTTCCTGCCATATTGCCTGTTCAGAAGTAGGCTCCTGCTCAGAGAGGCCTTGGCCACAGCAATCAGGCGTGACAAGTGGCTACTGTGACCCAGATACTGTCATTGCAAAATGTCTGCCAATGCTGGCACACTCCACGGAAGCCACTGTGACTGGCTGTCTCCATGCAGGCGCCGCTGCTGTGGCTGTTGGGCCAGCTGGATTATGTCAGCAACCTCTGCAGGGCCTGGGCCTTGTCATCCTTGGCCACAGGGTTTTGATTTGGGGGCACCTCTGGAGAGCGCTGTGGAATGCAGCGGGGTGTGCTGTGGCTGCCTGGTGGAATGTGTGCTGGTGGCTTTGACTGTGGCTGCTGGAGGCAGGTGTTGCTCCTGGGGCTGGTCCTGGAGCCGGGTGACCCCAGAGTTGTCCCTGTTGCACCCAGTGTGGTCCCTGATCACTCCCACCCTCCCAGGCCCCACCTGCTGTGTCGGGGCATTGCGAACGCCCTGGTGTGCAAGGAGCAGTGCCCCCACAGTGCAGGCAACAACGCAGCAGGGGTGGGTGACCAGACATGGCAGAAGTGTCCAGGTAGTTCTTGGATGCAGGGAGAGCACAGACAGGGAAAGGAATAACAGCCGAAGGCCGTGGTGCCTCA
The DNA here is from genome assembly GCA_035590215.1 of Microhierax caerulescens. NCBI lineage: Eukaryota > Metazoa > Chordata > Aves > Falconiformes > Falconidae > Microhierax > Microhierax caerulescens. The sequence goes on from JAVJGJ010000037.1 coordinate 6,843,951, forward strand.
GTGCCTTGTGTGTGCCCATGCAGAACAACGCGTGCCCCTGAGCAGAGGGGCTGTGGTCATCCCTGGGTGGAAAACAACCCAGTGAGGACACACAGGAAGGAGCACCAGCTAGGGGAGATGTGCTGGGACAGGTGGGGCATCCCAGTGCTGTGGGTGGACTGTTGAACTGCTCCTGCAGGCTGCAAACCTGTAGTTTCTGAAATGAAGACTGAGAGTGACATGCAAAGAGGCAGTTCCTCAGCTCCTGCTGTGAAATATAAGCTGCAGTTACAAGGAGTTTTACTTGTTTGTAACAGCTAAAATACGCCCCAGTATATACACATAAGAAATGGATGAAGAACTGGTAAATGCCTAAGGCCCTGAATCCTTCTGTGTTTTTAAAGGCATGGCCAGCTGTGTTTTCTCTTTTTCTAAAGCAGATTTATCACTGTTCTCCTGCAGTGAGGGAAATGAGGCAAGGTTCTGTCCACAGAAGGTAGCATCGCAACTGGGGTAGTGCTGGAGAAATGACGGCCAACACATTTCAAATGTACCTTGTGCGCTTTCTAATCAGAAAGGGCTTCTGTGCAGTAAAACGATGCCATGATTTCTTATTGTATACTGAGTTGACTGTCCCTGGAACCAGTGGCATAAATAAAACCAATTCACTGTAGTAAAACCATGACAGCATGGGTGTCGAGACAATAAACTTCAATTTTGCTTTGTAAATATCAATTGTAGAAAAATGTAACAGTATTTTCAGCGCTCTGATGTTGAAGATGACCAGGAAAGCAAAAATGGATTTTTACTTTGCTTGACTCAGGCCAGCAGCTAGTTTGTCTTCAATTTTCTGGAAAGCCTGAAGATTTCTAAATTGTGTCTGACTTTGCCTTAAAGACCTAGAGCTAGGAATTTCTGAAGAATTATGGTACTGTGGCTCTTTTTCCTCCCAGCTGTCCGTTTTAAAAGGAATACAATATAGACCCCAAGGCTTTATATTTGCTAGTATCCCCTGATGGTGGAGAAATAGCTAGGTAGTTTGAACAAGTTACTGCCTTTTATTTTTTTTTTTTAATCATGGGAAAACCTCTGCGTTTTGTGGAATAGTTTTTGAGGTAGATAAACAGAAATACTTATTATGATATATACACTTACTTTGCATTTTTTCTTATTTTTAGCTCTAAAGTTTCTTCTGTGCATATAATAGGTTGAAGAAAATCAAAGAGGTAGCTAGAGATCAAAACTTTGAACTCAAATTTTTAACTCTCCTCTTTCAGAAAATCTTTTAGATATTTTGTTGTTGCTCTTGCTCTCTTTTTCCTTTGACATTATTGCAGAAATTATGTATACAAATGTTTTTGGAGTGTTTGAGTTTTATATTGCTCCAGTAATTATGCCATATTGCGGAGTAGTTATGCTAATGCTGTATTAGTTTTGCATGCAAATAGTTGAAATGAGAGCACTGAAATGCAACTACTTATAACATAGATCTCCACTACTAGTTTTCCACTATATGATCAATGGGTCTGCATCTTTCCATGTAAATGATTCTGCCTCTCTTGCATTTGTCTACCTCTATTTCACTTCTTTGTGTGCCTGCAGTTACAATATGTATGTGTGTTTGTGGGTTTCTATCCAAGTATGGGTGTTTTTTTAAGGAGATTTTAGGGATTTGCAGAAGCAAGCAATACATTCTGTAAATGCAGTTTCTTTGGGGGTTTTGTGCAAATTCCATATGCTACCTGAAAAACCCAGTGTTTATGTAAAATATATAAAGCAAAGGGAATCACCTGATACATGCTTGATGCAAAAAAGTAACCAGATATGCAATACCGTGGAATAAATATTTTGGCTATAGTAAAAAAAACCCCACAAACAGAAAAACCTCCAACAATTCAAAAAATAATCTCAGCCTCTGCAAATTCCTAACATGCAGAACACTTTATATGAATATTCTGTTCTATAATGTTATATAATACACTGATATATATGTTATTACCTTATCACTGTGCATTATATTAGCAAGTGTAATATTATAGTATTATATACATCATATAATTATGTAATATCATGTGCATAGCACTGGTGCTACAGTAACAAAAGCTGGTTCAACAGTCCCCATGTTTTCGTTGGCTTTCAGGCATTTACCACTACTTTTTATTATTATTATTCACTATCTCTAGTGAAGTAAAGGCACTCTAGTTTTTACTTATAACATTGGACAAGGTTTAAAACAAGCTTGAAGACAAAAATATAACAGAAAAAACCAAAACCCAAACCCAGAATGGGCTAATATCTAGTATCACTCTCTTGAGTTATCAGGTTTTACATAAGGTAATCCTTAGCTGTGGAAGTCAAACAAGTGCCTTAAGATTGTTCTACCCTTATAATTGCTTTTCAGAGGAATGGCTGTGACTGGGTACAGAGGAATCTAATTTAGGGAAATGTATCCTATTTTGACTTTGATTAGGTCAGGGTGCTTTAGGAAAAGGAAATGAATCATTGTCTAGGCTTGTCCAAGACATCAGTTTTTGTTTGATTGGGTTTTTTTTCAGTTCTAGGTAGTGGGCTTGCAAAACCTTGGAATTAAAAAAATACAAAAAAGGAAGAAGGGTATATTCACCTATTTAAAAAAAAAAAAAAAAAGAAAAAAGAAAAAAAGAATAGTCTTACACATATTAACTCTGAACACTTAATCCACAGTGTGTTAAGAAGAGGCAAACATTTCAGGAAATAATAGGTCTTTTCTTGATCAGATTTTCTGATACTCTGCATTACCTTCTCTCATTAATCAAAATTAGTTATCTAATGCTATATCCAAATATGTACCTGCACTGGAGTGATCCTTTATTTAAGCCAATTAGATTTGAGAAGAGGCTAGTAGAGTCCCACCACTTGATTTGTACCCTAGTCTGGTTGCAGCACATAAGAAGATAATAGTGTGGGTTACAGAGTGATCTATTCTTTACATAACCAATATTTTGCAAATTTGAATTAAAAATTTGTCATATGCTAGTCCAAAATGTAGGACTGCCCATCCCAGGCAAGTGATCTAGCCACCAAAAGTCATTGTCACCGTTCTTTTGTAAGGTCCAAATCATACTTAATTATCTTAAAAAATAAACCAACAGCAACAAGGTCATATGCCATCTCCCATAGCAGGTGTTAGGTTGGTGGCTAAGGCATTACTGCAAGGCTGGTAAAACAGCGTTTCAAATCTTCTCTGGCAAAGGAGAGAATTGAATTGCATTCAGGGTGATGTACATAATGTAAGATGAAACTGTGCCAGCATCACCTCCTCCTTTGTCTGTCCTTTGATAGGAAAGACTACTCCTTTTATTTTTTTTAAAAGGTGTTGAACTCTGGGTCATTATTCAGAGCTGACTCCCAAGTGAAGGGCAACCAGTGTAAAGTGTTTAATTGTTCCTGAAAGGCAGAAGGCTTAACAGCCCTGTTACAGATGCGTTGTGTTACTTTAGGTAGTTCTTGCTCTGCAGATCAGCTTTTGAAGATAGGGTTCCTGTTTCTCTGCATCTTGTATAAGGAAATAGGAAAGAAGCTCTTCCTTTGTGCCTGACATCATATCAATTAGGCATATAAACTGAGTTTACTTGTGGAATCAACATATTCATATAATTTTTGCTATTTATAGATGTGGGTAATTCCAATACTGCTTACTGTTAGCAGGAATACATTAAAAAAAGCCACAGATTGTGCACACTTCAAGGTCTGAAATGTATCATGGATTAAATCACTGAAAAATACATTTGTAAATTTGTAATTTTTGCAGTTTACTTTTTCCTCTGGCTATGGTTGTCCTTTCTGCACAGGCAGTGGAACCAAGGACATATATCCTGGGAGGATTATAGGGAGAGTGCCTGGATGTGTAGGGGTGGGATTAGGAAAGCTAAACCACAGCTGGAGTTGGATTTGTTGAGGGATGTGAAGAATAATAAGGGCTTTTACAGGTACACAGTCCAAGAAAGACATGGACATGTTTGACCACTTTTGTGGTCCTCCTCTGAACCCAGTCTGAGGGCTGGCCCTCCCCTATGAAGACAGGCTGAAAGAGTTGGGGATGTTCACCCTGAAGAAGAGAAGGCTTTGGGGGAAACCCTTTAGTACTTAAAGGAGGATTACAAGAAAGAGAAAGACTTTTTACCAATGCCTGTAGTGACAAGAGAAGGGGCAACAGTTTTCAACAGACATACTGTAGACGTTTTTTACAGTGAACATGGTGAAACACTGGGACAGATTGCCCAGAAAAATTGTGGTTGTCCCATCATTGGAAGTGTACAAAGTCAGGTTGAACAGGGCTTTGAAGCAACCTGATCTAGTGAATTATGTTCCTGCACATAGCAGGGGAGTTGGAGTAGATGAACTTCAAAGGTCCCTTCCAACCCATAACATCCTATGATTCTGTGATTCTGACTCTATGATCCTAAACCACAATCAACAGAAGTTTTCTGCAATCGTTTAATTCCTACAAACGTCTGAAAAATTACTGTACTCTCATTTACAGTCAAACATTCTCAGCAGCAACTATTGATCATGCATTTCCACTGCATTTCTGAAATTTTATGTGATACCATTTTGTTGATACCTGTAGAGTCCTAAGGACATAAAAGGGAAGAAAATAATGGTGAGTAATCTCTATTCCCACAGGTCAGGCAGAGGATTAGTTTTATGCTTTACCAGTTAGGAGTCATCTTTATGTTAATTTAATGCTTGGTGTGTAGGCTGTCACACTACAGTCTGTTCTGTCCTGCACTGATGTGGGTCTGCTCACAGACAGCTACAGCAACATCCACTGAAGAAGAGGGAAACCACAGTTCTTTGTCTGGCCTTGGTCCTCAAATGCAAAGGGGAAAAAAAGAAGGCAGCTGTTATTTAATACCTAAAATGAGTTCTTCTGCACAATCTTCCCAACTGTGCCTGCAAGAGTAGAGACAGAGCTAGGCATGCCACCTTTATGTCATTCAGGGACTAAACCAATGCAAAACCAATTTTCAGCTGCCTTCCATGTGCCTTTTGTGCTATTGGATTTTGAAAAGATGAGAAGCATAGTCAAGAAACAAAATGGCAGATTAACACAAATGATTGTAGTGTTTCAAAGAGTAGAAAAACTTGCCTACAAAAGAAATGGAAATTGTAATAGTTTTTGATACATTGAAATTTGACTAGTTCACTAGTTCACTAGTGATGTGGGGTCTCTTGGTCTTACTTGTATTTATATGTATGCAGCATAAGTAATGAAAACACATTTCACAGTATATCCACACTACTAAGATGAATGTCTATATTATATTCAGCATGTGAATTTTCCTTTCTTTTACCTGTCATGATTTCAGACTAAAATACATTATAACAGGGCAATAGCAGCAATAAATACTGTTCAAAGTGCTGTCTGTAGATGTGATCAAAGCACAGAACAAGGAATTGGAAACTCAAACTTTATTCCTCACCTCTCTTTTTGGGTTAGCAACTTCTGTCTGTTTCTCCCATGTTATCACCTGGGGAGGATGACTCTTACAAGCCTCACCAGGTTGTTGTCAGGATTAATTATAATGTTTGCAAAGTGCTTTGAAGATAAAAAGTGCTAGGTAAGTGCAAAGTAGTATTTTTATTCCACTGGAGTCAGAGTAATGTCAAAGAGAATGTCAGCTTCAAAGACTTTGCTGTCAGATCCAGAGTGCTCACAGGATGGATAAAGGTTATTTAATATTGTCTGCACATACTGAAACAGTAATGGTCAATATAATCCTTTCTTTAATCCAGGTAATACTGAGATGATTGTATTTTATATATCTTTTTAATATAATAATTAATTTTTAGTTGTATGAGTATTACAAAATGTATGGATTTCCAAAATCTGCTAATTAGAGCCATTATTAAATACGAATCAAGACATATGCTGAAGGGAACTGCTGCTTAAGTGTTAAGGAAATCTACTCTTTCTTTGTGGGTGCCAGAATCTCAAAGGAGAAATTGTTATATCTATGTTCTAAAGAAAAGTTAACTACAGGTGAAGAAAGAAACAGAAGCAACAGAAGAAATTTGAAATAGAGTTTAAGCTATGTCAAGATCCATGCTTTTTTTTTTTTTTTTTTTTTTTTTTTTTTTTTTTTTTCCCCCCCCCCCGTAA
>JAVJGJ010000037.1:6850174-6868275 GCA_035590215.1 Microhierax caerulescens
TAGCCCCTTAAGCAGCTGAATCAGGGATTATTAGCATTTCTGGTTTATATTAAACCCACTGTAGCTGTGTGATCTACTGAGGATTCTAATGTGCTGCTGTTACAAATTTTAAAAATATATCTTTGAATTTGACTTGATTTAGTCTTGGCTTTCTAGTTTCATTAGAGGTTTTTGGTTTAGTTTGATTTGTTTTAAAATACATACAAGTTGGTTAAAAGTAAACCTTATCACCTTGAAACTTACTCAGAACTGAGGTGTGGTTGAGGCTTATGGATTTCATATATTCGACCTTTCTACAAATTTGAGCCTTCGCATCTTGCTTCATGATTACTTGCAGGTTGAGAAGCAATTCTGAAATCTTGGCCCCCAAAATCATGATCTCTCAGATTTTAAAAGCACCTCAACCTTTAAAGGGCACTCGAGTGTGGATTTGAGACAAATATTTATGTATTTTAAGAACTGGAAAGGCACTTACTGAAATTACTTCTTTCAGAAATGCAGTTTCATTGCTATTAAATAATACCATTCTGTATCTTCCTTCCCCCCACCCACCCTATAATTGTTTTTCAGTCAACGAAGCAGTAGAAGTATTTGATTTAGTATTTAGGCCTGAGCAGTACAGGGCCCTTATTTTCTTCTTGCCTTGGCGGTGGGAGGTCTCATCATTTCATGGGGTTCAAGTATAAATGTAAGAGAAAACTATGTAACTGGTAATTGGGGCAAGGCACAGTTCTTGAATAAAAGCATCCTAGGGGCCACATGCCAGCTATTGCTGGAGCAAGATCACTGATTTAGTCATATTTTTACTGCCAGATACAGGGATACGATTTGTCTTTAAAATCTATTTCAGAGACTGAATATTTACAGGTAGAAGCTCTAATAGTATAGTGTAAAAGAAAAATAGCAGAAGTATTGTCATAAGTAGTAATTGGAGATGATAAAAAGAAATGCTCAGCTTTGTAAGAAACTTGCATTCAGAAGCATGGATGTAAGTGAATTATCCTGTCCACTGGCTGCTGACAACTTGTGAGCAGTTCAAGGCCAGTTCCAATGCCACAGCTACTCATTTGATCCATGGTGTGGCTGTGCAACCCCAAAGGCTTTTGAATACTCTTAGCTCATGATTGCAGGAGAAAGTAAGGCTGTAGATGCTACTTAGGCTTACTTTGCTTGGAGATCCAGATGCACATCCAACCACAGCCTTTAATTGAGAACTGAGACCTGCTATTCACAGAGAGAAAATCCTCTATTTCAGAGTTCTACCTGTACCTGACATTCAGTTCTGTGTGGTACACATAGAAGATGTTGTGGGTTATTTGGTATGAAGATCTTGCTTCATGTGTGTTAGGGCTGGGAATGACGTGACTGCAGGTATCACTGTATTCAGCTATGGATTTAACTGGCCACATTCCCGATGACATGTGAAAAGTGTTACTTTCAGCCATAGAAATTTTTCCTAGCTACTCCTCAGGGTGTAAACTTTGTCTTAAATTTCAAGATGGTAGAAAGGCAGTTTTAATGTGTGCATTGAGTAGGAATAGTTACCTCAGTTGTAAAACACCTCTGATCAGTAGTGCTCTGAAACAGTTTGATGTACAATTAGCAAGAAAATAACTAGTTACAATTAAATCTTTCTACTTCATACACGGAATGAAGTGCATTTGGGACAGTGATATGAAAGTGGTATCAAAGAAACCCTCAGTATAATCCTTAGTTTTAGTAATCTAAGTTTTGCATGCACACACACACAAAAGTATTTCTCATGACTCTTAAGTTTGGTATCAGATACTCAGTAGAGCTTCTGTCTTGTGAAAACTACCACTTTCTATATTGTGAAGCTAAATTACTAAGTGGTTCCTTGGTGCAATTTCTATCTATCTACTGTTTTTTCCAGTAAGGGAGTTGCTGGACTTAGTGTCTCTCATCTCACATTTGTAACATTCATTTCCTTGCTTGGGAAAGAATTATCAGGGATTACCTTTCAGAAGTCATGTTCTTCACTTGATCTCTTTTTGTCCTGTCAGGAAGACACTCTTTCTCTACCTTATGCCAGCAGCAACTAGTTCTGAGGCAGATCTGTTCTACACCTTTCCCTACGTGCTCTTGCATTACTTTTTATTGCACGCTGTCTCCTTTGGTTAGAACTGGTCTTAGACTGTGGCAGTTCAGCTTTGAGGGTGACAAGCTGACTGCATGGGATGAATACATGTATACCCTGTACAAGTAGTTGTCTTTTGCCTTAAACGCATTCCTCTCAGGGCAGTTTGCTGTTGATACTTAATCTATGTGAAGAACCAATGATTTTACATTGTAAAACTTTATATGTAATAGCTTAAGGAAGAAGCTTCTTTTAAAAATTCTTTTCACATACCACCACCTCCCCTCCTTAATAACTTTATTTTCCACTTAATTCACAGCTTCTTTATCAGGTTTCCTTTCTTTGTTACTCTGTATACTGTTTACTAGTTTATTTTTCTTCCTCCTCCCCACAACTATAAGAATGACTGATTTCGGATCCTACTGTGCACGAATATGGTTAGTTGTGGAGAGGGTTATCATACCTGAAAAACATGTTCACTTAGGTTCACCAAAGCTTTTTTTAACACTGTCTATTGAGTCACAAAGTCATAGGATATCCTGAGTTGGAAGGGACTTGTGAGGATAATCCAGTTCATCTCCCGATTCCACACAGGACGATGTAAAAGTTAAACCATATATCTAAGAACGTTGTCCAAATGCTGCTTGAACACTGATAGACTTGGGGCCATGACTGCTTCCCTGGGGATATTGTTTCCAATGTTTTGAGCATCCTCTTGGTGAAGAACTTTTTCCTAATTGCCTCCTAACCTGCTGGAGTAAGAGGAATAACATGCTGTTCCTGAGTTAACCGCCTGATATGTGTACTGTTAGGATTGTAAACTGAGCCTTGCATTAGACTTTGTTTCCTTTATTTATCTCAAATGGAGTCCCAAAGTTGGAAGTCTGGATTCATGTACTTCACTGAATTTTCATGCTTCCTGCAGCCCATAGACTGAGCTTTGTGTTGTAATCTAATAAATGTTTTCTGAACTCAGAACATTATGGTGCAAGCAGATCTGGGGATTTTTGGTTATGTCTGGATGTTGTCGCAGGCATATGTGACCTGCTTGCTGTGCAATGCATCTGTCAGGCACAAGAATCCTCTTGCTGTTTTCTTCTATAAACACAGGGCAGTTATGTTTGCAGTGTCACAGAAGGACAGCATAATTGATTTAGTCATCAAAGATTGACAGAAGAAATACATTTAGAAATTGTGTCTTGGATAAAAGTCTCTCCTTGCCTATATCTTCAACTTGCCTTGTCTTGGGATCTCTCCTGGATTTCCAGTTTACAGAAGCAGAAGGTCCTGCTCACAGCACAGTCTCTGCTGTGTGTGCTTTCTGCAGGCAGTGGCAGTCACTAGTAAATCTTGTCCGTGCTCAGAGCAAATACCAGCTGTCCTTCCTTACTCCCTGAACCAGCTGGAAGCAAGCCAGCTCTAAACTGGAAGCCATGTAGCTATGTTAGCACCGCGCTGAGCCCGAGTGCCACACGAGCCTGAAAGCCCTGTCTCCCAGCAAGGCTTATTAGCTCAAACTCAGTGCCACGTTAATTGTACCTCAGCATCTTCTGGTCTACTGCTGGCTTACATCCAGCCAGCCTGGAGTGCAGACAAAGGCAGTCGTAACTGCCTGTAAAATGGCACGGAGTTGTACCCAATGTTTCTTTCCACAGCAGTCAGCCTTTCTTTGCCTAAACCCTCTTTAAAATTGAGCTGCAAATTTGTAGTAGAAGTTTTGTGCTTACAGGCTTATCCCTCTGAGGAAGTGACTCTTAATGTCTGGAGCCAAGCAGAGTGTATTCTTTGATAAATACAATGTTGATAAGTAACTCCAGCTGTTTCTTAAAAAACTCTTTATCTGCCATTGTCTGTCTTGTTTGATGTTGTAACTACTTTTCTCCAGTCATCTGGATTCAGATGAAAAAAGTGTAACTGTAGTATCTTGAACAATTTGTATTAAAAGTCGAACTCCAAACTATATTTAAGCTTCTGTGCATTCCAGAGATGTATTTTAGACTGACTATTTAAGTGCTGCAGAACATGCTAGGACATACTACATTTTACTAGTATAACGTTTCTTGATTAACTTCTGAGTTGCAGAAGATCTCATAACACCAATTTTCAGGTATTGTGTAGTTTATTATAGCTATAATATTTATTATTGGCATATTAAAAGAAGGCAGGAAGCCTAACTAATAGCTGCTTTAAGGGAATCTTAACTGCAGTACTACAAAGGTTGTTCAAGTAAAGAGTGTGTTCAGAACTTGAACTGTAATTTGCTTTGAAAACTCTCCTGCACGCTGAGTGAACTCATAATTCTCAATGTTTGCTTCTGCGTTTCAAACAGCATAGCTTACTATACTGATGAGGTAGCCACAAGGTAATTTTTACATTTCAGCAATGGAGATTTTATCATAATATACAACAGGCACATAGTGTGCTGCCATCTGCTTATTTTTTTCTTACTAAACTGAACAAGACCAAACTTTTTTTAAAAATACTTTGTTTAAAATATTTATTACCACTGGATGTCTGTGCATAGTAAACATAGGTTCATTTTTAGCTTATAATTTTTTTTTCCACAAAAAAGGTTTTAATAATTGTTTTACACTCATGTTCTTAACCCTTAAACTCACTGACTCATGTGCTTTGCTCTTTTTTTTTTGTTTGTTTGTTTTATAACATTACTTTTGGTTTTAACTTGGTTTATTTGTTAGAAACAAGCACGTATTGAAAAGCAGGGGGAAAAAAAAACCCAACTCTCCCCCTGCCTCATATGTCAAGGAGAGAATAAAAGAAGGCTTATGAGAGGGGGACGAAAAACTTGTACAACCTAGGATAGAGTAACAACTTCGTTCATCACAAGATTTCTGCTAGTAGAAAAGGAAGGATTAAATATTTATAAATGTGATGACAGACAAAAAGACCAACAAACCTGGCTGGTTTCAAATCATGTGTGTGGAAATCAGTCCATCAGAACTTCTCCAATGAACTGGCATTTTATTTTTCAAACCTTCCAGCAACATCTCAGATTTTTTTTTTGAGGACATGCTATTTTTATTTGGTGTTTAATGAATACCTGAAAAAATATGTCTTCTCCTTCACCCTCCAAATGGCTTCCTACTTCACCTCCTTTTCTCTTACTACACAAAGTTATTTTTATCCCTATGAAAAGCAATTATATTATTTACTGTCTTGTAAACTCCTTGAATGAAAGATAGCTTTCTTTTGGTGGATAGTTAGTGACTTAGTGTAAGGTACAGAAGAGTATCTGTTCCTGAGAGCTGATTTTCTGACTTACTATGGGAAAATATACTTTAATTATACAGCTTTGTGATTTGTTCTTCCTTTTGTACAGATGTCCTACAGTAAAAAGGAAAATAACTCCAACATCGATAAACTAGGGATCTGGCAGCACTTCAGAGACCAGGACTACCCATTTCTGAAAGACGTTTGGTTTTGATGCATATCAAAAAACCCAAAATCCACAACAGCATGGTGCACTGTGCATATTTCATTGTTAAGACACATGAAGCATACACAGATTTACTGAAGATTGTAGGTTGTGTTCATGTAAGCCAATAGAATACTGTTCCTAGCCCTTTACCACAGAGACACAGAGAATTATGTTAATAACTTCAAAATTACTTCCAGAATGATAGCACATTCATCTTATAGATAGCATATTGCTTCAAATTCAGTTGCAGCTCAGATGTTCTTCCACATTCCACTGTTTGAATCTACTGTTTTATGGGATGTCCTAGAACTTCTACTTAGGTCAAGCAGATGAGACTCAGAACTTAGAGGAGACTATACAGAAAAGCAGGTAGAGACAGGATCCATACTCTGCTGTTAAATGGCGCTAAGTGCCAATGTGTAGGCACCTGGATTGCATCCTTGATGACCAAATGCATGATAAAGTCATAGCTGCTAATAGTAATGGTCAAAGGTAATTGTGAGCATTGATTTTCAGGAATTAACAAAATAACCCTTCCTAATTCCTCTGCCCTTTTTATCTCTGTTTAAAATAAAAACACTTAAGGGTTTTTGAAAGCATCTGATTCTAGCCAAGTTCTGCCTAGACTTTTCCAAAAAAAGTTTGAAAGGTTTTTGTTTCAGGATAATGATCTCTATTTATTTCTCATGTCACAGTTATAATGAAACTTTCTTTTAGTGTTATTTCTGATTACATGCATCTTTCAGTTAAAAAGGTCTGTAAAAGGATACAAGTTTATATTGAGGCCTTGAAAATTCCCTTTCTTGTTAAGTACCAGCTAAGAGTTGTCTACTTTTGCACAGTGGAAACCAGGAGTGTAAAAGTCCATGATTCTCTGTTCTACCAATGGTGGCTATTCAGACAGTTAAAACTGTTTCATTTCTGCTCTTTCCAAGTCTGAGCTTGGAATCACAAGCTGTCATTACAAATTACTATCACTGAAATGGATACTTGGATTAAAATCATGCACCTGTTTAAAAATTACTCTCCAGTGATTTCCAGTGCTGAAAAACTGATGCAATGTCCTTCATCACTGTCTTGATAAATCATTTGGATTTTCTGTGTGGAAATATTTGTGTTTTCCCATTGCAGAAGAAACAGATATTGCTCTACAACTACTAATTTTGATGGAGATCAGACATTTTTAAAGCCAGGAAATACAGACTGTTCCTCTCTGTTTCTTCCCTCGTGCAGTTAGGCTGCTCTACCTAATCTTTTTTCTCTACCGCGTCTTTCGCCCCTCCCCAGTTAATCAGCTTTACTGCTTCTACTCTTACCCAATCAGGACTTTCTTACAAAAATCCTATCAAACTACAAAAGAGTAATTTGACTTCAGTTACCAGAAACTATGATACTTGGTTTTGCACCTTTCACTTCCAAAAATTTTATCATTGCTTTCCTCAGTTCATTTTGAAGTGAAGAGCAATTATGGCAGCGACTTCGAAGAAGGTCTTGAGTAGTCTGCTCTAGAGATCTGCAGTTACAGAGGATCTCATGAGTTTTCCAAACCCCTGTGCGTTCCCTTACATACTGTTTTTCAGAGGAAATACATATATTTTAATTCTTTAGCAGATACACTGAGGGTCAAATCTTTTAAATACCTAATTCTTTCAGAACTGTCTAAAAAGGCAGGGAATTTGGTTCCCTTAAGCAGCTTTGAAAGTATCAACCTTGATAGCTTATTCACCAGTTAACATATTCACCAGTGAACAGTCATTTAATCTTCATTTTTTTCTAATCATTTCTTCCTCTAAATTCACAAGCTGATTCAACATCCTTGTATCTACACCAGCAATGAAGCACTCACTAAGTGGTGGAGTATTCAGTAATAAAAGATCACAAAACATTTGTTTCCTATTGTAGTTTTAACTTTGTTTTGTGAAAGCGAGATAACAATTACTCCTAAGGCATTTTGCATCAGTATCAATAGTGGGCTTGGGTGTCTGAAACTATTCTTGTTTCTTAAGCATTATATAATTAACGTTCTGTAGGAGCAATATCCTTGAATTTTTAGGAAGAAGGTCAGCACTGGAGGAAGGATGTATTGTATCTGAGTAAACTGTTGAAGATAAAATGTTTTTATATTTACATTAAATGAAGTCTTGTGTATTCAGCTTCCCTCCTCCTTGTTCCCTGCATAAATGTACAAGAATGCAATCTGTGAAAATATGACTTTTCAACCCTTGCATTATTTTTTGCAGATCCTACTTTTATAAGTATTTCAAAGGAACATGAACTGTGAGACTGAGGTCTTTATGATAATTTAGAATAATCTTCTTCATGGAGGGAGTTTCTATATACCAAAGCATGGCTTATATTTTTATGATTTATTGCCTATTGTTTAAAAAAAAAAAAAAAATCCAGTGAGAAATATTTTATGACTTCTCTAAAGGACTTCAGTATTTTTGTGGAGCTTATAGTTAAAAAGTATAGTTACTTTGTAAATTAAGCTGACTTCCTCATGTTTCCTTAAACAGGGTACGTACCATTTGTTAGTATTAATTGAAAGTATAACATTGTTAGTAACTTTGAATGTGGTTTTGTTTCTAATGACAGAACTGAAAGGGATGACAGTTCACTGTGATGAGTAGTTCTTGATACATTGAATGATGCTTTGTAATATAATTTCATGAAGTTTGAAGAAAATCCAAAGCTTTATCAAATCTTATAAAAAATAAGAAGTAAAATGGAAGAAAATGGTGCCATAAGAAGAAGATATTAAATGTAGAGAGAAGAACTGGAATGCCACTGTGAGATCTTTTCCTCATGACTAACAATGTTTTCACTAATTATCACCAGACAGTTGGGACCTCTAGGGATTGTCTAGTCCAACCCCTCCTGCTCCAAGCCTGAAATTATCTGAGAGCTCAAAATTAAAAACTGTCATCTCAAAAATCTGTATCATTTAGGACATGCAAAGTTACCGTTTGGCATCTAAGGAGATTGTTAACTTGTTTTATGCTGCTTTTTTATCGTTTGAATGTTATGAATTTAATGTCACCAGATATCTTGTGCCCTTCCAGATGATTAATGTCAGCAAAACTCAAGCCTCTGAAAACAAATGTGGAATTAAGGCACAGGGTGTTGCAACCTGTAATCAGTCCCTCCCAGAAGCAGAAACTGGTTTCTGGAATTACCTGCATACAGTCTGCTAACGTCCATTATGTTAGACACACCTGTATTGATTGCAGGGGGATTGGCCAGAAGAATTTAACAGTGGGGAGACTGCAAATAGTTGATCCAGGCAGTTTGGCTCTTATTTTGTGATGTGAAGAATTCTAACAGTCTTTTGCCCCTTTTAGGTTATCAAAGTATCCAAGTTTCTTTTCATAAAAGGGAAGGAAAATGTGTATTGTTGTAAGGCAAAGGTGAAGTTCTTATTGCAGAGATGATGAAGTTGGTTACTAGATAAGTGAATGTACCATGTTTAACAGTGTTGTGGAAATAGGAGGGAATGAGTTTGGCCTCTTTTTAGCAGTCCTCTAGCCTCTCTACCAAACTCCCCCGTCTGTATTTTTTTTAGCCATTAATCCTTTAAAAGACAGTAGCACCTGAATAACCTGTCTGGAGCCTTAGGATTTTGGGTTAAGTTGACTTTTATTGGGGTTTGCTGTTCTGGATTTATTGGGTAATTTGGGTTTTTTTTGGGGGAAGGAGGCAAGGGGACAGAGCAGGTTGTATGCTTATATATTGTTTCATTGGGTTTGTGCTCTTCCCTGGTTATGTAATCTAAGCTGTGTATTTAACTAGATGCACTGACTCATCTGACCAGTCCGGTCAAGCAGTGTTCTTGTTTGCCACTTGTGGTGGTTTGACTTTGGCTGGACACAAGGTGTCTACCAAAGCTGCTCTATCACACCCCTTCTCAAAAGATGGGTGAGAAGATGTAATGAAAAGCTCATGGGTCCAGACAGGGACAGGGAGATCACCCAGCAATTACTGTCACAGCAAAACAGACTTGTCTTGGGGAAATTAGTTTAATTTATTACCATTCAAATCAGAGAAGGATAATGAGAACTAAAAATAAAATTTAAAAACACCTTCCCCTAACCATCCCTTCTTCCTGGGATTAACTTAATTTCTGATTTCTCTACCTCCTTCCCCTGAGTGCGGTGTAGGGGAATGGGGATTACGGTCAGTTTGTCACACATTTTCTCTGCCAGTCCTTCCTCCTCACACTCTTCCCTTGCTCCAGCATGGGGTCCCTTCCACATGTTCTCCATGACATGGAGACAGTTCTCCATGAACTTCTGCAACATTAGTCTTTCCCACAGGCTGCAGTTCTTCAGCATGGGTCCCCCCCACAGGGTGCAGTCTTTCAGGTACAGACTGCTTCAGCATGGGTACCCCACAGGGTCAGAAATTCTACCCCCTGTTATTCTAAAACAAAATAAAAGCAAACACTTCAGTCATCTGTGGTATTAGTAGTATGCCTATAGTTCATCCTTAGAATATTGGGAAAGATTTTTGCTGAGGGGGCAGAGCAGGTTTAATAAAAAAGGCATATTGATTTAAGCAAGTTGGATCACGTGAGAAGTGGATTTTTGGGTAGCTTGTGTTTGCATTTTGGAAACTGATGAACAATAATTTTAGCAGTGATTATTTTAATCAAATTGGTAATTCGGGGAAGTATGATGAGACATAGCTACATGCACGTGAGTGATGTTTAGATTTTTTAATGCAATTTTAACTAGAGGTTACATTATGGGAACACCTTGTTCAAAAGAGTCACCTTTAGATCTTCAACCTACACAACAAATTTCTAATTGTAGTTATCAATGGAATCTAAATAATTGGTAATTTGGCTTGTGAGTGCTAGACATCTGCTATTCTTTTAATTTTGTTTCATTAGAAGTGGTTTATCCTGGTCAAGTTAATGGAAGAATAATCTGCATAGGTGTATAGAGTTTCAAAATTATCATCTATCATTCAGGAATTTCCTGAGTCGGATCTTCAGTTTTGGGGAGGCTATAATTGGAATGTATTCCTATTTGATTGTTATTTTTTACATAGCTTTTCCTGGACATTTACTTTTGTCCAGTCTTACAGAAAGAACATTGGGCTAAATGGGCCTTTGTTCTGATCTAGTACAATAGGTCTTACTAAGCATATGGATTTTTATGAATAGCTGATTTTTAAACAGTAAGGACTTCTCAACCTTAACTCTAAGAAAACAGGCATTTTGTCATAACATTGTTTGCATCCTGCAGAAATCCACAGGAAAGAAATTGCTTCACTGCTGTCCCCCACTTAGAATCCTAATAAATAAATGACACATTTGGCAGAGAGTGCTTTTTTAATCTGTCACTGGTGCTAAAATAAGAGATGGCCTGCAATCAGGAAGATACTTTTAGTTAAGAGAACTGCTGCGTGAAATGTGGTGTTCAGTGCTATAGTGTCAGGAGGAAATCCTTATTGATTCTGACCTCTCTACGTTATACATCTTGCTGATCAACTCTTTGATAGTGCTGCTCTGTCAGACTGGAGCATGGGATTCAGAGTAAATAGACCTGCCAGAGCAGGTTTCCACCATTCAGAGGCTTGGGAGTCATTCTACAATTTCTTCACAGTAAAGACCTCTCAGTGTCTGTTTGGTTTTGTGAAAGGAAGTTAAATTTATCCTGTTATGCAGTAATATTTCAAAATTTACTTGTTGCTGAATGTTTTCACTGATGCTTTCTTCATCATCCTCTGCACACAACCATTTTAATCCTTTAAACCATCTGTTAAATTAGCCTATTTTTTAAGAAAGTATTGCTTTCTTAGCTTCTGTTCAGCTTCTTTTACTAAGTGCATGTTTGCAAGTTTTGTAGTATCTATGGTAGCTGCTCTGAAAGCCCCACCAAATAAGATTTGTGAATATTGAACATTTTGGTTCTTATGATTCTGTGGACATGAAATCAAAATTGCATTCTTAAAACAGAGGTGGTGTCACTTTTTCTTTCAGCTTCAGAGAGCTTTGGCATTCAAGCTTCAGGACCATTTTCCATTTAAAATAGATGTATGTGGAGGTTATTCATAACACCATCCCCCTCAAAAAACAGTTTGGATTAATTAATTTGGTCTCTGAGACAATAGCTATGGCTTTATTAAGCCAAATATGGCTTCTAATTAATATACTGCAGGCATCATTGCTGGTCTGTAGTCTGCTGTATCTCGTCTAGCTGAAAAATGTCAGTATTCTCTGAACAAGGGGAAGGTATGTTCATGGTGTGAAAGTGAACAGATGAAAGCGAGAATAATTGTAAATTTAAAACAAAAAGTGATACTGATATTTTTTTTAAGTCCTCTGCATACTACTATTAATAAAGTGAAGGTGGCACCTTTTCACTCCTATTGGTTGCTGTTATTCTGTATGGTGCTGAAGGACAATTATGTTTGATTATCTATGAATTTTCCTTAGGGTTTTGAGGGAACCACTGTTCCCCCTTGCTCAGATTATTCTGGAAGAGATTCAGTGTCAGCATCTGAAGTGCATACCCAGAATATTTCCATTGTTTCCTTCATTTTGTGCAGCAGGTAAATTATGTGTGGTAATGTTTTTTTTTGTTTGTTTGTTTGTTTTTTTTCTTCAAATTCTTCAGGGAACTTTCTAGAGAATGCCTAGACGGTTTGGTGGTTATTGTTTTTGTTTGGTTGGTTGGGTTTTGTTTTGTTGTTTTTTTGGGGTTTGGTTTTGTTTTGTAACACACTGATTACGTGACAATGTCATTCACATGTAATGCTTTCCCATATGACTTGGGTCAGCGAAGAATTGTGATGTTTGCTTTTACTTGTTTGGTTTTTTATTTTGCTATTAGTAGCTGTGCTGTTATTCTATAGTTAAGTTCACTGTAGAAAAAGATACTTTTTCTCCTATGACATTATGATACTAGTTTGGATGGTGTAGGCACTCAAGAAGCAGATAATTCAGTGGAGTATGCTAGGGTGACCATGCAGCGCTGCTGTTTACAAGCTTAAGCACTCTCTCTCATTCTAGAGCATAAAAATCCTGAACCGAGAGCATCAGTTTAATCTCCCATGAGTTAAGTTTTTAGTGCTGTGATTCCCAGTTTAGATCAGTGTCGTAAAGACACGTATAGAGCCCTCTTGAAGATATTTAGCAGCCCCAAAATGTACAACTTACTTGGACAATGACCTTTGAAAATATAAGGGAGAAACTGCACATGGGTGTCAGCAGCCCAGCTCTTGGAGTCAGAAAGGAAGCTGAGCAATTTCCTAATAAATTGGTTAATCCCTCCATGCACAGATAAAAAATTTGAAGACCACTTCAGAGCATAGTGATCATCATGCCTCTGGATGCCATAAAATCTTTTGAGACTGGGGAGATGGAGGATGCAGCATAGCTTAGAATGTGGTGGTAATCTAGCACAGTTTATAGCTTCCTAAGGCATAGGGAGGCTTATGAGCTTTCGCTTTTATTCACAAATCCACCAGAATGCAATAAATAGGCAGTTCAAAATAATGTCCTGTGCAGGCCATACAAAACATCTCATTGTTTACTCCTGTGAACATGTACAAGCACAAAATTCTGATAAAAATGGGTAAGAAAATACTTCAGCTAATTTCTGTTTGTGATGGGTCCCTCTTCTATTTGTGCTTGCTTACTTGTTTGATTGTTTGGGTAAAATAGCAGAATCTATTAGCTGAGGCTTTTAATTGGTCTCCACTCACCCCACTCTAGTGAAGCTATGCATTTCCATGCAGGACAGCTTTGCCTCTCTATTACTTGCTCTGATGTGAGCAGCAGCCCATGGAAAGGACTGGAGTGAACCATATAACATCATTACTATTAATGGGCTCAGAAAGCATGGTCCATGGAAATACACTAGTTCAGCTGGAGGAGGGGGGGGGGGGAATTAGAAGTTTTACCACACTTCATTCAAATGATAAATGAAAAAGCTGAACCATTTCTACAAGACAGATGAACACTCTGAGCTGAAGAAGGTTGTTCAGGCAGATTGCATCCATGAAACCTATGGTTAAGAAAGATGACTGTGATATCTTTCTGTATCAGTATTAATGATGCTTAAAATGCATTTCTGAATATACACATCTGCTTACAGATATAGATAGATTTGAAGGCATGGCATGCTTTGTGGCTTTTTTTCTTTAACTAACAGATTAGTGGAAGTGGCTGCCATAGTTCAGCTTCATAACTTCCCTAATGTAAATTGAAAAAGTTTGGTTATAGTTTGACAAATGTTCCTGTCTACATCAAATCCTCTGAACCATAATAATTTTTATCTAGAGATGTGCCAAAGTACTTGAGAATAATTTGGGGAGCTGGTGAACTGTTACCCATTAGTTCACAGACAGAACTTTCACCTCTTCTGTTCTTTCCACTTGGGTAAATTTGGCTACAAAAATTATTAGCACAATGGAGGAGGCTTTGCTTCTGTAAAATATTTTATTTACTTTTTAACATACTGTTTGCTATAGTCACATGTGCACTAACATACTTATATGGCATGCTACTGAACTGCTGAGAGAGTAATGTAATACCACAGAGTATTTTAGGTGATTAAACTGGTGATAAACTAGTCTGTGTGAGCTCTAATTTAGTATTCTTTTAGTAGACCAATTCTGCATGACTTTTTGAAAGGTAGACCTTATTGACTAGCAGAAATACTATGAAAAACTGGCAGCTTGTGAAGCAAACACAAGAGATGCAATGAAAAATTTCCCATTCCATGTCCTATTGGCATTGCCAAACCTTGACCCAAAAGAATTATTGCTGTTACCAAGACATAGTAATTCAGGCTCAGTTTAAGATATAATTTAATTTCTGACATTGTCTTTTAGTGATTTGCTGCTCATTGCAATCTGTGGAAAATCAGTAGTATCACCTTGCTTCGTTTTATAGTAGGAAAAAACCTCACACTGATCTGAAAACATAAATGGAGTAGCATAGGATAACTCTTATATAGCTTTGCCAGAAGCAGCATCTTAACTGAGAATTACTCTTTCAGCTGAAATGAGGTACAGTTTACATACTTCTAGTTCATTGCAATATGAAATAAATTAATTTCTCTTCAGTCACTTTAAGTTCAGTTTCATTATTAATGGAGGTTTTGTTTGTTGGTTTGTTTTTTTTTTTCACCATAAAAGAACAGAAATTTGAACATGATCAGCTACCTTCAGTTCACACAAGATGTAGTAACGACACATTTGCAAATGGCAAAAGAGAAAAAAATATCTGACTGTCAAGCTTGTGGAGTAAAATTTAATTTAGATGATCTGGAAAACTGGTAAAGGTTCCAAAAACATAAAAACTTTGAGAACTGAAGTTGATTAAAAATATTTTTATGAAATACTTTATTTTTTTAATTAAATTGGCCTCAGTATTAAATTTTCAAACTTTTGAAATAAAATAATGGGAAGAGAGGGTTGGTACCAAAAGCTAAAAAGTTGTACCAAAAGGTGCAGGAAATTAAACTTTCAGGTTTGGGGGCTTTTAATGAAAACTATAACCTCTTGGCAAGCTTTAACCACAACTGTTTTCTACAGAAACAGAGTCAACATTTCCTGGTGAGCTTTGTTGAACATTTCTAGGGTCATGGTATGTGCGTGTAATTAGGAAAAAGACAAAAGATACCCAAATGACAGAAAAAATGTTTTAAATTTTAAAATATATATAAAAGAACGCTATAAAAATACACTGCATCAATTACTGTCTGATGAAGACTTCATACACACAAGTATTTGTATTAAATCGGACAATTTTAAAAATATCTTCTGTCCAATTAGTTCTTATTAGGCTAGAATAGTTATGTTGTAAGATTTCCTGTTGAGTCACAGTATATTTATATTGAGGAAGAAAAAAAAGAACTCATGTTCTAATTGTCAGTGGTCTCATCAACTGTTTGGGCTTGAAATCATTTGAGGTAAATTCTGACAGACACATCTGGTGGAAACAATTTTTGAAATGTCATATCATCAAACAATTAACATTAAATTGAAGAATATTTATTAAATTAAGTTTGTGCATTCAAAGTAATCTATAAATTAGGAAGGGACTTGCATGAAGAAATATCTAGAGTAAATGGTGCTGGGTACTGTCCACCTCCTCAGAGAAATATGTTAGGCTCAAACAAACAGTTAAAATGATCCAGCCTTACAACAGATTGAAAGTCATTCTTCATGTGTGGCAAAAAGCAGCAGCATAGATTCTTCCAAGTATAAAATTATATTGTGACTACAGAGATGAAATTGCTGCATATGATGGGATTCTTTACAAGGACACTGCTTCAAAATATCGTATAACAGAAAATATTGCTTTGCTGAAAAATGCTAAGTACAGGCTATAGTGACTGTCTATATATCAAGAGCAGTTTAAAATGTTTTATGATGTCCAGGCATGAATACTGCCAACAAATGTTAGGTCTCTAAGCACAATCTGATGTACTCAGAAAGTAAAATGTAGAGTGAAGCTCATTAATTTCCCTGTTAAACTGGAACCAAATCTCTCACAAAGTGAGTTTATTAAACAGAAAATGCTACCCAGTAAAATAGAAATAGTGCCATACTTTAAAAATAAATCAATGAAAATTAAGAGTTGTCATTAAAAAGTTGCAAGACAAAACACACTATAATGGAAAAATTGCTTACTATGAAATTCCAGGTGAATTAGATAACAGATACAGCTCACTGTTTAGCAAGAATTCATTCCAATATGTCTCTTTGGTAAGTCATTCAAGTACTTTCTGTTAACTTCTTATTATGTATAGACAAATGAATTACGAAAAGATCAAACACAAGCACTTCATAATAACTTTAAGATTAGTGAATTAAATGACAGCTTTTATGCAAGAGAGTATCTTAGCTTTACCTTTATTTATTTACAAATAAAGATTTGTCAAGCTTTATTGTGATCACCAGTTCATAAAAGAATGCATTTTAGGGCTAGAATAAACAAATGCCAGTCTAGTCTAAATTTTATATGTGGAACTTCTTTTATTACATCCAGCCATTTGTGTTCATATAACTTAATAAGCATATCCATTCTCAACTTAAAAATGTAAAATGATGGTAAGTCACAATATTCCATTTTTTTTTTTCCTTTAGTCAATTCATCTTAGAAATGTGTTTCTGATCCACTTTTGCCATTATATTCTGGTTAAACAGAGAGATGGTCTCAAAAATTCATTATCTTTTGTGTTTTACAGGCTGTGGTCAGTACTTCTAACCTTTCAGATCTTTGATAAGATAAAGATTGTTCTCCTTGTATGCCTCACTCTATGATGATGCTTGAATACAAAATGTAATTGATAGCTAAAATATTGTTGATGAGGCTCAGCCTCAAAACTTTTCTGCCTGACATTGCTGAGAGCTTTAACTCTGTAAGAAATGAGAACAAGCTTGTTGAGTTCTTGATTCTTTGACTAAGTCCCAATGCCGTTTTCTATGATGCACATATGCATCCTTTGCATTGCTTCATGTAAATCTTCTGCATCTCTTCATCAAAATCAAGATACAACTTGGACACAGAATGTTGTTTGAAATGAATGTATTCAAATATATCTTCACGTTTTAGTAAAGTTTTTATTCTGCTTTTGTAGTTGTTCAAGCAAGGAGAAGGTATTTCGCCACTCCAGTCTCTGATTTGTGTCTCCATCTACTTGTCCTTTCTTCTGATTAAGCATCTCCAGTGAAAGAAAAAAAAGCTTCA
Organism: Microhierax caerulescens; assembly: GCA_035590215.1. NCBI lineage: Eukaryota > Metazoa > Chordata > Aves > Falconiformes > Falconidae > Microhierax > Microhierax caerulescens. Next base: position 6,867,422 of record JAVJGJ010000037.1, read on the forward strand.
TGTTCTTACCTATTGTATGCAAATTCATCTCATCATAGGGATTGTTTCCTCTTTATTTTCAACTCCATAAAAATGACAAACCATCTTTTTAAGAGACATTTATTTTCTAGGACTACAGCTCGTAGCTGCTTCAGATTAGCATTAGCATGAGATTTGTATGTGGGAAAGCTTCAAGCCACAGCCTGAATTAGATCTTTTCTTCCCAGTTCTCTCATTTATAAAATGCTCATTTTATAATATTATTTCTTTGCATGTTCTGTCATGGCCCCCTTTTACTGCTGTACAGATTTACATCTGTACATCTAAAGTATAGGTTGTCCTGTAAGTTTACTGGACTATTGGAGTACTAGGTAACGTTTTTAACTTAAGTATTATGAGTGCGGGTATGGTGGGTTGACACTGAGTGTCCGCCAGACACCCACCCAGCCAGCTTTGTCACTCCTCCTCCTCAGCAGAACAGGACGGGAAACAACATGGAGGAGCTCGTGGGCCAGGATGAGGACAGGGAGATCCCTGACCAGTTACCATCACTGACAAAACAGACTCGACTTGGAGAAAGTTTTATTTAATGCCAATTAGAATCAGATGGTAAGAAAACAATCAAAACCTAAAATATCTTCCTTCCATTCCTCCTTATTCCCAGGCTCACCTTCACTTCTTCATCCCCAAGTCCACTACTTTTTCCCTGCTTGAGCAGCACTGGGGGAGGGGGATTGGGGAGCTGCCAACAGCATACAGCAGCTCCTCTCTGCCCCCCCTTCCCCCTCGCACTTCCCCGCTCCGGCTGGGCCCTTCCCAGGGGCCGCAGGGAACCCCCCGCCCCGCCGGGGTCTGCCCCGGGGCCGCGGGGGCGC
>JAVJGJ010000037.1:6868375-6900967 GCA_035590215.1 Microhierax caerulescens
TTTATTTTATTTTATTTTATTTTATTTTATTTTATTTTATTTTATTTTATTTTATTTTATTTTATTTTATTATTTTTTTTACATTACAAGCTAGATGTATAGGATTGTTGTGTTAGACTTTGGTTTAACTAGAAAATACCAGTGCTTCAGTGCCATGTCTAGTAAGTCTGTATTGAATAAATTTAATATTCCCTTGGGCTCTAGTACTAGGCAATAGTGCATAACTATACTTTATAAGTACCTCTTATAAATCTGCTTCCAGGTAAATATCTGTATGGCTTTGTAATCTAATACAGCAGTGTAAATTAAGTAAAAGTGATTTCAATTACATGCAAGTCATCATATCGTGCAGTATTTTTGCATGTTATGTAACTCAGTTTTGCCAAACTTCTTTGTCCCCTGTATTACAAATGACAGAAAAGAGCCTGCAAGCCTTTCACCAGCCCATGTAAATACTTTTTTACTGGCTAGAAGTTGTGTCTGGCTTCAGATTTGTTTGGAGTTGTATGGTGAAGTGGGCAGGTACTGCATGATAATGTCCATGTACTAAATGTAACATATTAGGCAGTTATCCTGACTGCCTTAGAGATCAATTTTAGTGAAAGAATTTGTAACTGCCTCTACAGCACACATCAGGTAGCTGTCAAACCCTCTTGCTCCATAAAGCATATATTAACAGAACTGTAACTAACTTAAGTCGGTCCTTGATACTTTGGGGTTATTGTAGTCACCCAACAGCACTACAGATTGTATGTAGAATGTCTCAAAGGTGGTAGTGTGGCATAAATACTGTGCTACACAGTCCGGTGTTAATTTTCAGCAAATATAACTTGAGGTATGACTCTGAAATGCTGAAATCTTTAAGTCCAGGAAGCTATAGTTCACAGTTCCCACATGAATTAAGTAAATTCTGTAGCAAAACCCTGACTGTGAACTACAGTTTTTAGAAGCAGTAGACACAATGACAGGCTGTATGGTGACCCCTTAACATGTCTATCAAAATGCAGCAAATGTCTCCTCTGGAGAAATGCAAATATTAGTGCTTTCTGGTCTTATTAAATTAACACCTCTGTTTCATTATGTTTCTCCTGCATCGGGAAATACTCTTAAACTAAGGTGTTACTTTTTTTAAAAAAAAAAAAAAGTAAAAAAATGCAAATATAGGTTTACATATGAAATGGCTCCTGTGTTCACTGTCATGAAGCAGATTCTTCTGAAGAAAATGCATGAAATGATTGGATGGAGGGAATTCTAGGCAGATAGCATATTTTCTCCAGGTAAGTGAAGTAATGTAATTAACCCTTAAATTAACCATTAAATGTTTATGGTTTATGTCAGCCTGTGATGTCCTATAGCACCACTGAACTGAGAGAGAATGTGTACTTAGATCAGGCTCTAGAGGAGGATGAGTTTTCAAGAGGGCAAAAGAGCTTGCAGTAAGATAGGCTGTAACTTGTACCTGCGTTTTAATTTAGAAGCAAACAGCAGTGAAACTGCTTTGAAGGCAGATAACTTTGGTTATGTTTTTTTTTAAAATAATATCTGTAACTTCAACACTAATTGTGACAATTGAAATATGCTGTAAAAACATGATAAAAATACTTTCTCAGCCTGAAAAATCCCAGATAGAAACATCTCCAGATTTGGAGGTACTCAAATTAATTTTTTTTTCAATTTGATATCAGAAATCGGCCTCTATAAAACAAAAGAACAAAATTAAGACATTAACTGCAGTGTAAGCAATTAATCTTCCTCAATGCTTTGGTGTTCTGCTAAAGTGTAGGACTTGATGGGTGAATGAAGAGGAAAAGGGTTAAATGGGCCTAGGAAGTACAACTGTATAAAGAATTAGGGGGAAAAAAATAATCCTTTCCTTCCCATGTCCCAGGCTAAGTTTTCTGGCATTATCAAAACTGAGGAATTACAGAAAGGGCTATAGAGTGGAGAAGAAATCCTCTGATGTGCTGTCAGGTGGCAGATGGTACAAGCAAGCAGAATGTGAATGTTTGCAGTTAGTCTCTTGCCTCACAGAGAATTCATACAAGGCTGGAAAAGCAGTGATGGCTCACACTGAAGATACTGGCCCAAGACCTCTGAGAATACGATGTTCAGATTCTGCAAAGCAATAAACTACTCAAAACTCAAACTCTGTCATTTCCATGCCATTAGGTAGGACCATACCAAACCTCTGCAGTGTTCCGCAGGCTTGCTACTAGTCTTGCCCTGAGGTTGTAACCGAAGGCATGGTTGCAGTTCCATGTGTTGTGTTGTTTGTTTCTGAACACCTAAGTTATCTCACCACCATAAGGCTCTATAAACTCCCTGCTTCTGACACATCAACAGTGAGAAGTGCTGTAGTGCCCGTGCCAGAGCACACAGCCTGTGATTTCTGAAAATCCCAAACGTTTTGTAGCATCTACTGGGAAGAATATTCTTAGTGATTTATGAACCTCTGGTCCTAGATTTAAGCCTGCAGTGCTGGACTTCTGAGTCACTTGAATTGTGATGTTTAATGTAAGCATCCTCATCCTGCACGTATTTGAACCTTAGATGATCCTTCAATCATATGATGGTGTGCATGGGAAAGCATTGTCTGCATAAGCACATAGTCTAGAAATCACTGTTACTGAATGCAGATCCCCAAATTGAGCATTTTTTCCTGCTTGCTTCTGCAGGGAAGGGAAGGAGCAATAATATCTTGCTGACCTGTATTAGCAAATTAGCCTGAAGCACACACAGCATTTTACCTTTTTTTACTTTCTTTTTTTTACTGTCTTTTGTTTTTCTGTCATTGTAATTTTGACAGTTTCAAAGAGTAGGAACAAATATAGCTCTACATTAACCAAAACCAACTATGTCTGTTTTCTGTACAAATAAGAATATCAGTCTTTTGTTTGAATTAAACATTTCATGTCAATAAAAGAGCTACTAATACTGAATTTATTTATTTTTTACAGTACAAAGACCTAAAGAAATTTCAAAAATAAAATAATTTGTAGCTGAAAGAACTCGATATGGAATATGAATATCAGAATTAAGTGTAGGGGTGCTCTTTTCAGAATTTTTTTTCCCTGCTGATAAAAAACAGCTGCCAAAACTGTCAGGTGGTTGTGAACCCTGTGGTATCAGGGTTTTTTTTTTTAATGTCCTTTTTATTAAAAAAAAAGGCACCTTCCTTCCGATCATTTAGTAAGAAAAACATTCAGTCTTTTGTTACAGACAAGTATGGAGAGTGTAGCTCACCTGTGTCAGGGGCAAAGATGGGTGAGCATGTGACCTGCTCCTACTCATCTGCTCATCACTGTGTGACACAAGAACTACTGGTAATGGGCACAGAGGACACCTGGGTGACATTGCTGCACCCTGCAGCCACTTTGGCTAAGCCACTGGTTGCTTGTCTTCTCTTGTTGCTGTAAGTAACTTTAAAAGAGCTGTGGTGTGCACTGAAAAGCTTTCTGGGGTTAGATCTGAAGCCAAGGTGGATTGAGTGCCACGTTAGGTGGGCTTGGCACAGAGCTGTTTGCGCTTGACCTGCACCAGAGGTTAGGGAGTGGAGGGGTTTGTGAAAGCAAGCAAACACCCTCGAGGTCTGTTGACACTAGGGTCTCAACAGCATCAATAAAACTGAGCATTTCTTCCCCAAATATAAGAATCTGCCTGTTAGGACCCGCGTGCCTCATGGCCAGCTGGATGGCCAAGCCATGCTCCCTTACCCTGCTTTCCTTGTCCCGCTCCCAGCCCCGGCTCAGGGACTCTCCCGGGACACCCTGCAGCAGCAATGTAGGTGGTGTGGATGTGACACTCAGTGCTGTGGCTCTGTGCTTGTGACTGTTCACTCAACTCCTGATTAGATTGTGGTTAACACAGCTCACGCTAAGGTCTGTTATACGCTGGGAGCAGTGCTGTTTAGGTCAAAGTGAGAGCACCACGTAGGCAGGACAGGTGATCAGAAAGACCTAAAGGGTGATTGTGCAGGCATTGTCATCTGCAAATTGTCATCATCTTTGGCAGATTTGTCAGAATCTGTTAACTTATGGAAAAGGTATAGACCAAACCTCCAAGCTGGATGGTCAAAACCATCAGCTTACCCAAAAGGCTTTTAAACTGGATCCCACGGCAGCTGAACTGCTAAGACTTTCTTGCTTTCCAGTGTTATACAGGGTGCACCCACACTGTTATGGAAGAGGAAAGATGAGCACTCCCTCTCCCCCCAACCCCCCCACCCTCTTCAGGTACAACAATTGAGTTATGGGTTGTGAATTATAAAACCTATGACTTGAACAGCTAACAAGTGAATTCATGTGACAGATTAGTCTGGGCAAAAGAGGATTGTGCTCCTGTTCGTCATGTTTGTTGTATTTCTTAATGAGCTCATGAAATAAATTTTAAATTGGTGTACGCTGTTATGTAAATTTGAGAGACCTAAATGGATGGTGACAGCCCTCTGTGGGGACTGGCTACCTCCCTGCAGGTGTCTGGAGAGGAACAGTGACCTTGTAGGGGACAATGGTGATCATCACCCTGACGCTGCTGCCTCAGCTGTGGTTTGGGTATGTCATTTCAGATGACAACGCTCCTTACTTTCTTGCTTTTTGTTTTGTCACTGTGAAGGCATGTGATAAAACAGTTAGTGAAGCTTTAATGGTTTTAGTTAAGGATATTACAAGTAAAGGATAATATTACCCAATCAAAAGCAATGGAGAATACTTTAGATAAATATATTCTTTTATATTATGCAAATCCCATAATGTTTGATTTGAGATATTCTAAGTAGTATATAGCTCAGTGACTTCACCTATAGCTTTAGGACTAACTGCACTAACCAACGTTCAAATAACCAACCACTTAGTAAGTATTCATGATGCCACTTAGTAAGTATTCATGGTAAAAATGTTACTACTATAATTTAAATGGTTAATGATATTGCATGGCTATATGATAATCTTGCTCAATAATAATGCCATCATAAACTACAAGGAACATTCCAGAATTGCTTCTCCCTTGCTACTGAGTGAAATTGTTTAGTAAATTGCTGAGTACCGCACTGAAGTTAATTATCTGTGATTTAACATACACACGCACATGTGCATATCTTGTCAAAATGCATTAGGAAACCACTTGAGGAAAACCTGTTATATTCCTGTATGGCATGGTACAATGTTGCACAACTGGATTCATTATAGAAGACAGACTGCTTCTGCTGAAGGATGTGTTGCTGCTCCTGCTGAAGACACAAAGTGACAGAACATTGATGATTTTTAACAGGGCTCCCCTTTAATGATGGCATTATAATTTAACTGAGTCACACACAATGTATTTCTTTAGGACAGAAAGAATGAAGAGGAACATATACCACATGTAAAAAAAATGTATGTATATACACAGTTTATATTTAATGTATGCACAAACATGTCTAAAGCACCCTCAAATATTTTATTCTTTATGTTTAACAGCTATTATTCATGGAGGAAAGCAACAGCAGTTCTTGGAATTGGGACAGATAACATAATTACAGTGAAGTGTGGTTGTGGTAAAATGTAAGACATGCCATGCCTATCAATAATGCTTTGTTAAGGACTTAACTTCCTCTGATGCAGTGTGCCTTTGGTTCTGTTTCCTAGAAGGAATCCCATTTTATAAAATGAACTCTGACTGTCTTGAACAAAATTCACTGTTCATAAACACAGCAATCAGTTTTACAAGTTGCTTTTCGTAGGTCTTTATTCGGGTCTTACCCTATTCATGTAAGTAAAAAGTGGCTGTTGTGCCTGAGAAAAAAATGGAGTCAAAAGTATGGAACTGTCCTAGACATATTCCACAATCTCGTTGCTTATTTGCGTCTAGGAGATGCATGTCATGGTGGCAAAAAGTGTTTTGTGAAAAGAATGGGGTTGGTTGTTCTTGCCACATTCTGTGCAAAGAGCAATGCGTGGCTCAGCCATTTTAGCAAATGTGGGTGTGCTGGTTTTGGCTGAGATAGAGTTAATCCTCTAAAAAATAGATAGTACTGGGCTATGTTTTGGATTTGTGCTGAAAAGAGTTGATAATATAGGGATGTTTTGGTTACTGCTGAGCAGGGATTACACAGAGTCAAGGCCTTTTCTGCTCCTCACACTACCCCACCAGCAAGTAGGCTGGGGGAGCACAAGAAGTTGAAGGGGACACAGCTGGGGCAGCTGACCCATGGATATTCCATACCATACAACATCATGCCCAGCATATATAAAACTGGGGAGAGAAGGAAAGGGGGGAGTTGTTTAGAGTGGTGGTGTTTGTCTTCCCAAGTAATGGTTATGCATGATGGAGCCCTGCTTTCCTAAAGGCTGAACATCTGCCTGCCCGTGGGAAGTGGTGAATGCATTCCTTGTTTTGCTTTGCTTGTGTGTGTAGCTTTTGCTTTACCTATAAAACTGCCTTAATCTCAACCCACATGTTTTCCCACTTTTACTTTTCCAGTTCTCTCCCCTATCCTACTGGGGCAGGGAGCAAGTGAGCTACTGTGTGGTGTTTAGTTTCAGCTGGGGTTAAAGCACAACCGTAGGGAAGAAAACTAATGTTGGATAAGATTGATTCCTCCTTTCTTAACTCAGCATTTCTGGGGTATGAGAATTCTCCAGGTGCTCCTGTCTGTCATGTTAGTCTCACTGGGGCAGTAGCAGCCCAGGAGCTTGGGGTGGGGTGGGAGGCCCTTATTCAGACCAGCGTGCCTCCTTGGGGCACAGGTGGGAGTGTAAGAGACCTGCCTTTGCTTTCCAAGCCAAAAGATTTGCCCCAAAGGATTTGGGTGTGCTGGAACAGGTGGTGGGGAACTGGCCTCTTAAGCTAGGGCAGCCTTGGCTGGAGTCTTATTTCCTTCTGAGCTTCTGTCTAAGCACCTGCTACCATTTTCAGTCTGTCTGAATTTCTTCCATTTTAGACTCCGCTCTTTTGTTTAGAAGGTTTTTTTCTTCTCACTGGTATGTAACCTTTTGTCTTCTCCATAAGGCTAGTGGAACAGGTGCAGTAGTGGTTTCAAGGAGAGGTTTACAGACATATTTTATACTTATTGTTCTTGGCATATGTGCAGGGCTTTAGGGTGCATCTCTTTAGTTTTGTTTCAGTTTTTTTCTTGTTAAAAGAATATAAAGTTGAATTTCATTGAAGAAAAACAAAACCAAACCACCACCCACGCCACCTATTACTGAATTCTTCATATTTCCTGGCATTGTCAAAATGTAAACTGGCAGTGTTGCAGCAGAGGAAACCTCTCATCTTTCTCTCTTTACAATCTGTGTGATGCCCAGTGTGCTGTCAATTCTGGTGAGAAGCATCATGAAACAAAATTAAGGGGTGGGATGAAGGGAGATCTGTTTGTTTCTTAGATCTAAACATAATTGATGAGAACCAAGTGTTGTGTTTGAACTTTTGATACCTTTCTTCACATTTTCTTCTCTGCTTAATGCACCATCTTGTCAAAGCTACATGGAACTCAGTTTGTAGTAACTGGCTTGAAAAGGCAACATTCCTTTCTGCTTCAATTCTCTGCTTCAAGGTTTATCATTTTTTTGTACAATTGCATTATTAAGGTTGAGATGTCTTAGGCATTTAAGAGGGCAACTCCCAACACTCAACACACAATTTCCATCCCACTAAATCCCCAGAAGCTTAATACATTGCTGTAGGTTCTCCTTGGATTCTTGAGCCCATCCACTTTTGAGAAAACAGATCAAACAAACATTTCCAAATAGCGTATTTTTCCCTGTTTTGGTGCTCTACAACATGGAGGATGGCCACAGTTATATGGTGTCACACCATGTGACATAACTTTGAGATCAAGGGGAAAAAGGAAATTCAGCTAAGGGTAGTGTTGCTTCTGTCCATGAAAATGTGATAAAGGGGGATAACTATCACTAACACGTCTGGGGGAAAGGGAGTATTCCCTCTAGTACTTTATCTTCATATTGCTGTTTATCATTGTTATTCTTGGAAGGCTGTAAATGTACAATGCTTCTACACCCTGTAGCCTCAATGACTGAATCTGTTGACTCAGACTCTGAATCTGTACTCTGAAACATGACAAGCAATCCATAAACTTGGTGCGTTCTCATTTCCATAACTTTTCTCTACTGATACTCAAAACCAAGATGGACTCTTCCTTCCTCGGGGGCTGTGGAGGTGTCTGTGCTGGGCACCCGGAGCCCCCTGCCCCCCTCCCGCTCTCCCCTCGGGGCTGGCCGGGCTGTTTCTCACCCCGTTGCCCTCAGCCCTGGCTGCCGGGCACCGTTTGGCCCTTTCTCAGCCCGGCTTTCCCCGAGGCGCCCGCCCGTGGCTGCGGGGCTCAGCTGTGCCCTGCGCTGGGGCCGCTGGAGCCGGCTGGAACTGGCTGGAACCCCCGGCACCGCCTCACGGGGCCACCACTGCAGGTCCCCAACGCTGCTGCTGCTGCTTCGCCAGCACCTGGGCAGGTAAAACCCAATACAGAGGCATAAAATCAAAACTGAGTCCACAAATACTCTTTTTGCTTCCTCAGCTTCGTGCTGTGGTACCTTTCCATTGTGTGGCATGCACAGATACGGGGTGGGAAGTGGATTGATGTGTGTTTTGGAGGGTTTTAATTTTTTGTGGCAAAAAAAAGAGGAACTGTCAATGAACAGTTTGTTCTGGACAAGTCTAATTCAAAGTGGGATAAAAATAAGATTGAGATATAGTGAGTTGTATCATTAACTGTTGAAAAGTTTTTAGGCTAGTGGTAATTTTTGGTCAATGTGTGTATCGTACCTTGCGTGCTCTCTTTTAAAAATCTGGATCTATGTGTTAAGGAGTTGAGACTTGAAATAAAATCATACAGTTTGACGTTGTTTATACTGATAAAATATTTATATTGCCAAAAGACAAAGCAAAAAGGAACTTGAGGCAGGAAGGAAAAGATGATGGAAACCTTAAGTTTTAAGTTTGCTTCATGAAGACTCAAGGTACAGCTTCCAGAAGGTGAAAGGGGACAGTTACCTGTTATCCTGGCACCTGAGAATGAGAGTGTGCTGCCCAGTCCAAGATTAAATTATCCCTGGTTCCTTTTGCTAATTAATGATCCAAAGGAAATTTTGTAAGGTATGAAAATAAAGGTTGCTAGTTTTGCACATTGGGAAAGCTGGTATATCAAGGCTGAATGTTGAATGAGGGTTAAGTGTATATGATTTCTTCAGGAAAATTATCTGGATAAAAGTCTGTAACACTTTAATAAGCAGTATCAGAACCACAGAAATCATTTTTTTTGAGATTTTCTGCTGTCCTAAACAAAAGAAGTCATCTTGGAAATACTTTTGGCATAACTAAGGCTGATGAGGTTAACTGGGTCCACAATCTTCTCTCTACATACTATACTTTTGCAAGTATGCAATGATATCTGATAAAAACCTGTTAACAAGGCCTAACATTTGTAGCTGAAAATGTCCGTGATTTTCCCTGGAAATGTCTCCATTTATTTTAAAAAGTACACTTGCTGCTTTTTGTAGTAGTTGTTATTTTGGTGGTTAGTTGATTTTTAGATGGAGGCAAAAATAGGAAGTGATTTGCTTTCTTTACAGAGGACAAATGTGCTGCCTGTTGCAACACATTTAACATGATGAGAATACACAGTACATGAATTGAAAGCTTACTAAATTTCATAGGTGAATTTTACATTGTGCCATCTTATCCATGTTATAACTCTCCGCAGAAGAATTCTTTTGTTTGGAAAAAACTTAGACTATATGACAAACCATGCTACTTGTAACCAAATGGCAGATCATTGTGGCTAGATAACTTGTAAAGGCTACAGAATACAGTGCTCACATTTATGGCATATAAGGTTTCCATAATCTTATTGCCATTATTAATGTTGCATTGCATATTGATTGCAAACCTGTAGCATTCCTAGGAGGATTAGGATTACTTAGGAGGAGTAAAGAGAAAAGTTGCATATTTATCCGCAATGTCTTTGCCTGTAACTTTTTTCTTGACTCACATCACTCATTTTTGGCTCACTGACTTCAGTTGACTGTCTGCTAAACTAGAACATTCAGGAGATGCCGTGTTTCAGCTCAAGTCTTGAACACAGTTATTTTTACATTTTTTACTTCCAAGTAGAAAATTATGAAGTTAACCACAGTATTGATATACATCATCAGTTTATAGTGCCTGCCTGTCTATATCCTAATAAACAGAAAGGACAAGAAATGGTCCCTGATTCTAGAGTTGAGTGTCCCAGACTGACTCACATCCATGCTGCCTGGGGGCTTTCTGTCCCTAGAATAGACTGGCCATGTCCACACTGCACAACACAGGCGTTCAGGAAGTCTTCCTATAGCCCTAAGACATAACTGTTTTTTTGGTATGTTTTTTTTCAGTTAATTGTGTCTGAATGAATGTGAGACTTGTGTTACTGCCCACTACATTGCTTTCTGCAAAAAATATTGGTGGTGTGCTATAAACCTGATATGTAGCATGAAGACATGCAGAGGGTTTGAAAGCACAAACCTGGTAGCACTGGAGGACTGCAGAGGTTGAAAGGAGTACAAACTTCTGTGGTCTCATTCATTCTGCTTATTGAATCATGCCCAGACAATATCCATTGGTGAGATTCTGGACAGAGCTAGAAGGCTGTTAATTAAGGAACAGGCAATCAGGAGTCCTGTGCTTGGTCTCATGACTTCTTTTATTTAGAAGTGTAGATGTATACAGTCAATCTCTGAACTTGCTTCCTTTACATCATATATCTCTGAAGCCTTTTGTGGATTAGATTCAACATTGTTTTGCGTATTTGTTTGCACTGATCAGCTCAGCCTTTTCAGTTTCTGGAACTTAAAGTATATTTTTTCTATCTCTTTTCTCTAGAATAAGTGGAAGGCTGAAGGCTTACTCCTTAGTTATCACTTGTAAAACAAACCTCACAAGAAATACCTGTCGTGGGTGCTTTCCAATTATACCTGTGAACACTGTCTTATGGTTACAAATGCTTTGGGGTTTGGGCTCTTTGTTTTGTGGGGGTTTTTGTGTTTAACTGGTTTGGTTTTGGTTTTATAAAAGGGGCTTACAATAGCCTTGTGTTAAATGTTATGGTTATTTAATCAAGTGCTGGACTGATAGTGATGTGTTTAAAATAATACATTTTGCCAAACCTTTGAGCTTATAACAGTCTGATGCTCCACTGTCTCTGTGCCGCACCTCCTATGCCCTAGTTGAGCTATTTCTGGATAGCAGGTGTAGAAACAAGGATTAATGTGTATTTTCCGATAACTGTATGATTCAAGGATCCAAAACTCCTTTAACTATCACTGCAGGATGTTTGTATGTGAATTTTCTCATTTCATGTTCCCATGTCTTCTCTCTGTTATAAGCTATCAGCTGAAGTGAATAAAATGTAGTTCTTCATATAAGTACTCTAATGTATCTACTTTACCAACATGTGCTTTAAAGTTTTAGGAAGGGCCAGTCTGACTGCCTTGAACCAGCCTTGACTGAAGTGGTGTATATGTGAAAGTGTTTTCTTCTCATATTTTTTTTAGTGCATCAGGAGCTGTATGAGTAATTTCATTTTTGAAATTACTAGAGGTATTAATCAGTTCTGTAGATTCTTCCATCTTCTTTTTCCTATCCTGTTTAATCAATTTAATTTGTCATTAAGATTTTTACTGCCAGCATTTTTTAGATTACCCTGTGACAGGACAATTGAATTCTGTCAGCTTAATGTTCTACTCTGTTGACAGCTTTCCTGTAATACTAAGGACATCTTGGAATCAGCTTTAACATTTCACTACCGTTCTACATGAATGGTCCCAGAATTAGGTTTTATATTGGACATGTTTTTGACCCCCTCTAAACAGTCAGTTTCCTACAAAAATTGCAGAAGTCAACATTTTAAGTTTTAGCTTCACCTTTGCATCTCTTTCATACCATTACAGTTGTAAAGTTATCCATCAGGTGAACTAAAGCTTTCCTATATATTTTGGGGCAAATACTGTAATGGAACTTAAACTATCGTATTGAGTTGTAGTGTCTGGTTTACAATTACCCAGAGCTCAGTTCTATTAAATATATTAAGAATGTACCTCTCAAAGATTTCTCATGAAGGTTTTTCTGATTGTACACTGTGATGTTTGTATGCCATGTTTCTTTTTCAGCTTTCAGTGCTTTTCCATGTGCTTTTGCAAAATTGTTTTAACCTTTGCAAACTATGGCCCTATTTGCAAAGTAGAAAACTGCTCATCTGTTAAATTCCATGTTACTTGTATTTTGTTCCTGCAAATATCGTTTGTCTGCATTAGGAAGGCTCTAAGGAACTGTTAATGAATTTCCTTTGCCCCTGTGTAATACTATGTATCTTTGTATTTCCATCTGGTTACAACTGACATTTTCTCGTTGTCCTATCCAAACTATCTAACCTCTTTATTTAAAATCTCCTGGCAGTTGCTTTCTCAGTCTTTGATCCCAGTTGTGATCTGAACACAAATAGGATTTCAGAAGCCCTCTATATACATCTGTGATTAGTTGATCTAAATGCTGATATAAATAGCTGTGAAATTTTTCTTCCCTTCAAAATGACATACAAAATAATATATATCAAGTTTAATTTGTTCTTCACATCTCCATAGGACAGCCTGAAAACTGTGTCAAAAAAATTGACTTTCACTGCCTGTTCAGGAAAAAGGAGGAGACAATGAGGTACTGCTTTTCCAAACAAGGCAGCCTGACAGAGTTTTCTTAAAAAATCCAGAGGGGAAAAGTTTTAAAAGTTGAAATTTAAAAAAAAAAAAAAAAAAGTGTTTAAAGAAATGTTTCTTTGCTTGAGACATTTAATTGTAGACTGTTGAAGCTATGCCAGAAAACCAGTTATGCACTTTTTCCCTAGTGATGGCTTCTTGCTCAGTTAGTTTACTTTTTAGTGGCTCTGGATACCTATGTGAACATTCAATACTTGCTTAAATCTTTTTTAGTCATCCATTGAGTTCCTTGAGAGCTCCAGTTGTAACTGACTGTTGCTCTTCCTTTTTTTTACCTATAATTTTAACCCTTTTGTTTCATGAAGCTCTCTTCTTTTTCCACATGAACTTCTAGTGTCGTGCAGGTACAAGAAATACATTCCTAGATGGTTTTTAAGAGGGAGTTTGTGTTGGAGCTCATAACTACTATAAGCTTTTTAGCTCATAAAACCATCAAGCCTTAAAGAGTTTGAGAAACAGAAACAGAACCAAATCTTTGTGTCTCCCATCAGCTGCGGACAGAACCAGCTTAATAACCAAAATTAGTATGGCAACAGTTTTCTGTGACTTGCATTTTACCCTAATGCATACAGGACTCAGTATTCATGTCAGCCTTAGCTGACTCACAGGTAACTTGTGATTCACTGCAAACAAAATGAAGTCTAAGGAAATACAATTGCAGCCTTTTGTTGTCAAGTATTTCAGTGAAAAGTAATGTTTAGCTCTTGCTAAAAGGTAACACATTTCCACAAAAATCTGTAACAGCAAGAAGTGTTTTCATGACTCAGCCATTTACGTTAAGAAGGTATTGCACCAGAATAGTGTTGACAAGGTGCATTTCCGCAAGGTGAAAACATCAGGTTGCTTTTACTGGCTGAACAATGACATATCATGATACAATAAATCTGTGAGCAACAGGATGGCAACGACAGACCCTACAGTATGTGTATGAAAATACATAATTTATTTTCTACATTACTTATTCAATTTGGGAAGAGCATAAGACGTGACACCAGGTGGATCTGGAATCCTTTCTCAGCATTTATCTGGAAATATAACTGAATGGAATTTCTTGTGATAGGAGAGAGCAGGAAAAGTGATGTATGAATTTCAAAAACAGGATCATAAGCTCTCAGGCAACGATAGCAGGGTGCAATATTAATATATGCATCTCGCTTGGGGAGGTGATAAATGAGACAGCCTTGTGACAAATTGCATAGACATGTAATAAATAAGTTTACCACATAACTCTGCAATTTATCAGATGCCTTTTGCCATTACCTGCTCAGTAATCCATCTCTCAGGAATTTATTTTCACCATTCAGATTCCTCAGCAGCTTGAAACACCCTACTTTTGAAGTCGAACCTGCCAACCCCCCCCCCCCCTTTTCTCCAATTTTCTGCACAGTAACTCTGCTAGAAACATGTAATAAGCTAATGTGGGCTGCTGAACATTAACAGCTTTGCTATACGTGAAGATGTCCTTGCAATTCCAACATACGTTAATTTTCAGCATGGGAAATAGGCTACTGAAAATCATGGGTTTCCCCACTTTGCAATAGGCCATATAACCCTTTCTTCTGTTAAAACCTTTACATGTATTTTTTTAAACTATTTTATATTTCTAGATGTTTTTCTTCACTAGTGCATTTAAGCCAGGTACTGCTTCAGGTGTATTTTTGTAGCTGTAAGAGTAAGTGCAATAATCCACTTCTAAAGAAAAGGGACCAATTAATTTTACCTCTTAAACTAATCTCCCTGAGTTTATTAACACCCCTTCTCACCCCAGTAAGTCTGAAACACTGACTGTTTCTAATAATAAAATATACTTCTATCTTTTACCCCTGCTTTTTGTCACTGAAGGAATTGCTTCTGGAAAAGCTCAAAGCCACAAACCTGTATGGATTACTGATTTCAAATGTGTTACCTCACAATTATTACAAGTGAAATGTCATTTAACAGGGAAGGATGTATTTGAACAGGAATTGATTTAAAAATGCTTAGTCAAATTATAATTTTATTCTTTTACAAGTGATGTGATTTTGTGGATATGGCCTTTTTGTCACAAAGTTGTAGGTATTTTTTAAGGTGAGGTTTTGGGGGATTCTTTTTTTTTTCATTTATTAAATTTCTCAAAGTATAGATACATTTTATTTTTTTCTATTTTGAATTTCTCGGTTGTATCCAGTGTTTTTTTTTCCCCCCATTTTCTTTACAGATTTGTAGGATGTCTTTCATGGTGCCCTGAATGTATACACAACAGCTCTCTACTGGCTTTTTTCACCCCTAAATCATATTATAAAAATTGACTTAATTTTAGAAATTTGTGATAAATATTTCAGTGTCATAATTTAAGAATCAGTAGCTCCAGATTGTCTGATCAGCTCCACTATATCTGAAATAAAACTTTTTCTTCAGCTTTGGTTCTATTAAAATGTTGGAAAAAATGGTATTTTTATCCTCATTCAAGATGAAATGAGGCTCTAAAAACCAATAGATATGTGTGCTTGTGTGTATGGAAAGATAAAAAAGATATACCCATAATTTTTCTAGTGATTCACCTTGTTTCTCAAAAAAAGGTCAAAAAAAATCATAGTTCTTTAAAGTTCCTATGGTTTTGGACATTGTTGTCTTGATTCATAAGACAGGGATATACAGATAAAGTTATTTGAAGTCACTTACATATGTTTTATGTCTGTTTTCCAACCCTCTATGGCTGGCTTGGTGAAATTCTAGTGTTTTAATTTTATGCAAATAATATTTTAAAGGAAAAAGTGAATAAAAACATGTGAACTAAATTAAATTTGAATAAAGCTGTCTATATTAGTTTCTTTGACTGTTTTAGATTTTGTGAATCCTAGCCAAATTAATACTGATTTGTGTATTCTGAAGTTCTTTATATATTAAGGAAGTACTTTTTAGATTTGTTCACATATTTCTCTATCTGGAGAAATGTAGTAATGGATCTCTTCACAGAAACTTGCTATCTCCTTGCAATGTCATTTACAAATTAGAATAGCTTTTAATTTAATTATTTTGCTGTTTTAGAAACCAATTACACTTGATTTTATGGGCCGTCATGAATTGCCTTTCTGGATAAACAACAGGATCCACCCAGAAACTGTGTGTGTCCATGTATTTTATGTTCATAAAGACCAAAAATTGCAAACATTTACATAGTGTAAACACTTCTAAGTTGCTTATCCTGAAAGCATTTCACCCAAGCAGTCTTTAAATCTTGAAGTTCAATGTATACTTTGATTTTGTAATATGTACTGTGCTACTGCTTGCTTGAAGATGTACTGTGTCCAAATGATGGTCCATCACTGTCACTCATAACTCCTGTTTGGCAGTGTTTATAATATATAGGCATTTGGCCAGTGCAGTATTAAAAGGTCATGAAATGCAGGAATTTTTAGTATGGACAGGGAGGGAATTAATGAGGCTTATCTGAGTGGTTATTCCTGATCTCTTTGCAAGCCAGACAGGGTAAAGCTTGGCATGATTCTTGGCATGTTGTTCCTCTTGTCTCCCATTTGGCTAGGCTCCTGTAGTGCAGGCATATTTACTCATAGTGGTACTAAAGTAGCTCCTTCTGGCCAGATATAAAGTAAATAGAACAAGGTATGTCTGAACTAACTTCTTCAGAGTTGGTTGTTTTGGGTTTTTTTTGGGGTGCTTATATAGTTCCTTTTAATTCGTAATGTTTAAGATCGCTACCCAAAATGCAGTTAACTTCAGTGAGAGGTGGGCTCCAACTAGCCTTTGAAACTGTCTGTAGGGATTCAAAGCCTGTGGTGTTCATAGCTGTTGTAATAACATCCTACTTTTAAAGACTTGTGAACATTCTTAGAGGTGTATGCTGCATATGATCTGGAGACCTAGCCCCTTTGTGAACTCCGGGACTGCTGGCTTGTCTCCTACCTCACACATGGATTTCCTGCTTTGAAATCAGTAAGTGGGAGAGGAGAGACAGATTTAATTGCAATATAGTGTAGAAAACATGAGTTGCGTACTCACACAGGGAACACTGTTGCACTTTTGTGCCCCTGGTTTAGCTTAGCCAAAGGACCAAGTGAGTTGCCTTACTTCTAGAGGGAGTATTAGTATGGGGAGGATCAGAAAATCAAACTTAATCCTCTTGTGTCCTAGTCTGTAGTAACTGTTACACCATCCTCCTCCTGTGTAGCATCAGGCGTAAATTATGACAGCTTTCTGTGTCCCAGGATACAGCTTGGGTTTCTGTCTGTTTCTTAAGGTTTGTACATATCAGATTTGGTTTATATGTTAAGGGAGAATTTAAATAATAAGAAACATGATCTTGAAAATAACTTATTATAGATTTCCATTAGTGCTACTTGTGAGGGAGGAAAGTAATGTCTTTTTCTTACTGTGCCATTTATCAGTCAGCGCAGTGGCTCAGAGCAATTTTGTTCTCTTCTCATATCCCAGGTGTCCTCATATAGATTTTTGCTTCTGCTAGCAGAATGGAACCCTGAAATGCAACCTGATGCTTTGTCTTGATGAGCTGCTGCTCTTTATTGACTGCATAGGTATTTGTTCTTACAGCACAGGGGTAAAGAGAAAGTTATGTCCTACAAAGCAATCCTTACACTTTTTTGTTTCTTTGAATATCCCAGGAGCAGAAGTAAAAACTTTTTGATTAAGAACATTTCATTATTTATCAAGAATCGTATCTCAACAGGCTAAGCCTTTAACCATCAATTTTGCTGAACACTTGTGATTACTGAGGACACTCAGCCATAGTAGAGAGAATTTTCTTGCACACCCTGAAATCATTAGCAAAGTTAGAAGGAGAATGAGCTTCAGCAGCTGATTCTATATTAAATAAAATAATTTTTGTGGAGAAGAAAGTATGAAGGGTATTTATATTCAGACCCATCAAATTTTAATATCTGTACCAATCAGTAAAATCTTATTAGTGGTATTTCAAAATATGTCAGAGGCATCAGAACCTGTTGCTTTGTATTTATGTCATAAAAGATGGCACTGGGTTGTTCTGTTTTTTTAAAGAAATTTATGAAATCAATAATCTGTCATGTACTTTTGTTTTTTCTGTTATTTTCAGATATGGAAGGGGCATAACTTTGGAAATGAAACATATTTAGTTCATTTAGCTGCTGTAAACATGAGGTGCACTGAGAGAAAAACCAAAGGAATGCCACCTTGGATTTTAGTCTTCTCTTTAAATGAACATTATTTAAAGCGGCACAGAAAAAGTACTATATATATGTATTTCCTAGTTATGTTCTTGTTATTTCCATTGAGTTGGCCAATTTTCACCAATAGCAACAGACTTCTGATGGGGAAAAGGAAAGCAAAATTATTTTAACTGAGAATTTCGGTTTGTACATTTCATAGCCATACAATCCCAAACAAAAGATCTTACTCTGAACATTTTTATTCAAATTTTCTGTAGCTGTTTATAACAAAACTTATTCTTGCGGTTTCCTCTAAGAGTAGTGCACCTGGTTCACTGAAAATTGTGAACATCTGTAGTCTACAAGTCATTTGATTTTTCTGATTTGGATTTTTGAGCATTAACTTGCATATATTATTTATTTCCAAGCTTCTGAACTAATTTATATCCATGGAGGGTTTCGATCTTTATGCAGAAATATTTGAACCCTAATTCTTTTTTTCTGTTTTGCCATCTTTTGCATTTGTTCTGTCATATGCCTGTAAAATTAATTGAAAAAGCGATGAATACCATTAATTTTTAGAATTAAATAAACTTGTTCAGGTAGTGAAATGTACCAAAATATGGAGGGTTATTTTTGTGATGTTACTCCATTGCATTTTTAATATCCCCTTGGCTTTATATTTCATTTGGTATGTATATTTTAAATCCAATAGATAAAAATGTTAATACCATATTTTATATTTTGTTACTTCTTTTGTTGGTAGCACTTTAAGAGATGTGAAGGGAATAATTCTGATGCATTCTGAAAGTAACTAAAAGTAATAAAGAGTTGTGGAAAATACAAATTAATGTCTCAGTCCTTACCCAATTAAGTGCTATTTGTATGCAGTACATTTTGTTAATATTGTATTCATAATAACGTAAAGAAATCTCATTTTGCTGCCAGGGAGCATGGAATCAGATGTAGCATTTATTTAAGCTACACTTCACTTTTATGACTTGGGGGAAAATTATGCATATGTGCATGAATACATATTTTTGGGGGGTGAAGTGGTGGAGCAGATTGGTCAGTTAAATTCTAAAGATGAATCATCTGTTTAGATCTATTAAATGATATTTTTTCTGCCCAGTAGCATGTGTAGAGGTACCATTTGCAGTGGAGAAAAGGAAAAGATGATAGCTTGTGAAAGGAATATGCCGACATCTCCTTCCTTGTCATACTAGTAAAATGGCTTTCTGTAGATGAGAGATTAGTGTGGTATGAAGGCTTTCTTTAGGTGATATAAGGAGATATCGCCACTGTAGTATCCTTTTTCAACTACTCAGGGGTAAAGTAGTAATGGCTCAGTCACTCTTCCTCCACATACATAGCTGGAAATAATTATTTTCAAAAAAGAAGAGATTGATGGCAGCATGTGTTGCTGGAAAGTTGAGGAAATGGCATTGGCAGTGAGATTAAAGGACAGTGCCACTCCCAAAATGAAAATTGTCTTTATTAGGTATCGGCACATCCATTAGAGTCTGTGAAACATGAACAAGGAGCTAGTCATAAGGTTCACTATGAAAGAGTTTCAGCTGATTATTTACCTCATTCTCCCACAAGAAAAAAAAAATATCCAAAAAGGCCCTATGGTGGCTCTGGACAAAAAATGGCATTAAGTGTAATTTAGATAAGAAAGTAATTTAATTTAATTAAAAAATCTGTGAAAATATGAGCTAACTGGAAGAAAACAAGTTTTGCTGAAATTTTTATCTTGATATCTGGTGATACCTCTTAGACCACTACAGCAATCATTTTATATGCAAACAAACTATGATCTCTTCTATCAGAAGAGATAATTCCTCCCTTTTGACAGAGAAATGTCTTTTAAAAATAATGGTTCTAGTTAATGCAGGAATTTGGCACGGGATCTCTTAAGTAGCTGTAAGGGAGATACCAATTCTGTTCTGAACAAAATTACTTTGACCATACCCTCTGTAGGTGGATCAACAAAAGTACAGAGCCTGTGTTATTTTCTATACCCATTTGAATTCTTTATAGATGGTCATCTAATCTCTCAGGGTCATCTGTATCAACCTCTTCTCAAAGCAAGACTAACTTAAAACTCAAGTTGGATAGCTTAAGGTGTTGCCGTCAATTTTTTTTAATGTTTAATGGTGGAGACACCACAACCTCACTGAACAGCCTTTCCCAGTGTTTGACTGACCTCAGCATGAAAAGTTTTATCATCTATTCAGAATTTCCTTGTCTGTAATTTTTGAACATTTATTCTTTTTTGTGATACACCTATAAGAAAAGTCCTGTCTTAATCCTCTGTAATTACTTGTTCTGCATCTGAAGGCATTCATCTTTCCTTTAGCCTTATTTTCTTGGCTGAACAAACCCAGCTATCACCGCCTTACCTCATGTCCTCCAGTTCCATTTCCATATTGCTAGCCCTCTGTTGTAGTCACCCCATTTTTAAAATATTTTATAAATACTGTGGAACCTAGAAATGGACATGGTACTCCAGATGTGGTCCTGTAACGTGGTCCTGTGGTCCTGTAATTATTTTTTTTTTCCTCATTGCAAGATACTAAGCATCTATATTTCTTAACTCCAAAGTTCATAATTCAAAGTAGTACATCGCACTTATCTTTTTGCAGGTACATAAGCCATACTTCAGAATAGTCCAACTTTTATTCCTTCAGTGGTATCTGACCCATAGAGATGATGCCTTCTGACCCACTGCTCTTGTACCAGTGTGAGAAGCAAAACAGTGCTTCCTATTGTGTCTGCAACCAACCACAGATGTTGTACAGGGTGGTCATCACATCTGCATGAGAAGAAATGAACTGACACCTGCTATGCCCGAGGATGGCAGGATGCTAACAAGCATAACATTAATTCTGATAGCAAGCTTTAGTACATGCTATAAGAGAATACCCAAGGAAGCTCCCAATTAATGCAGAGAAAGATCATTCCAAACCCGTTAAAAAAAGCTGCTCCTTAGTCCTTTTGATTAGTTCTTTAAGGATGCTATGTTGATGGGGCAGGGGCAGGAAGAAAACATGGAAAACATGTAAAAAATTCCTGCATGGGGACACAAAATAATCTGCCTGTTTCACTGAAAGACTGTTTCTTTTCTTCCTGTACTCCCTAAATGTACAAAGGAATTTTCAAGTTGCCTTTCAAGTTTCCAGTAATTTACTTGCAAAGAAATTCAGTTGTATTCTCAGTCAGACCTAACAGCAAATATTTTGCAGTTATCTAGTCTACAGAATTACTGATATCAGTTTTAAACTCTAGTTCCTTTAAGCAAGATTATATATACTAGTTTTTTATAACAGGAGACACATTGATTAATATCTTTGCCAATCTCTTATACTGAACCATTGTTCTAGCTACCTTATAATGTGAGATTCATGGTATAATTAGTGACTTTAGTAAAGGATCAGTAAATGTAGTTTATTAAATTTAATTTAGTAAATAGTGAATTAAAAAAACCCTGGTAATCTGATGATTAGCAGACACAACAAACAGCTGAGCTTAGTATTTCTGTGTATAGTTGTCAGTAAGTGCAAAATTTTAAGTGTTGCATCTGCTTAGTTGTGCAGTTTTGTTGTAAGCACCGTAGCAGAGCTCTATTGACGGTTATGATTAGTGAAAAGAAGAAGGGGAGAAAAGCAGCTAGGCCATGAAATCAAGAGAGGTGAAGGGGTGAAAAGTTCGCATATAAATGATTTGTAGGGAATAATCAAAGACTTCTGGGTGTTCCTTGTGTAGGCAGTAGTCAGTTTACTCAAGTAGAACAGTGTGCAATATCCTAACGTAATATTGCCCTGATGATAATTCATACCCCTTTGTTATGATAGGAAATATATTGGCTCCTGCAGCCAAAGCTGTAGAGAAAAGATCAGCGCAGTGTGAAGTCCTGGCTAATTAGGAAGGGGTTATAATAGCGCAGCTTGCTTTGGAAGGAAGTGAAAGTAGCTTGGGGTATATTTTATTAGGTGATAACAGAAGGTCATTGAATTTTTATAATTGACTTTATACTTTCTTAGACAAGATTTTTGTTAAAATAGCAAAATCTGGAACTGCTTTGTCTTTGGGGGGGTTTTCCTTCTCTCAGCTATTGCAGGATGATGTCTGTATTCCCTAACAGTGTTGTGGATTTTCCCCTGCTTTTTTATTGACATAAATGTTATTTATTTGTTTGTTTGCATCATCTCCTTGGAAAAATCTGGCTATCAGGTTGTTTGTTTTGATTTTGAATATCACACAATTGGAATGAAGAACTTCAGCTGTAAAGATGCCAGCAGACAGTAGGGTTTTCTGTGATGGCAGGACAAGCTCTAAACCACAGATTGCTTTTAAAAATATGATCACTGAAGGTATCTGTTTTAGTTTGGGTACAGGCATTTGGATGAAGCTTTGACCTGAGAGGTTTGGATTATTATGAGCAGGAGTTCTAGCCAATCTTAAGGAACAGTGCTATGAGGTCACAGGCTTCTGCATTGTTAATGTGAGCTATGTTTTAATGCAGTACTATTAGGCAAGTTGTAATAGAGTGCTGCAAACCTAGTAAGGCAGGGAAAGAGAACTTGTTATTGTCCTAAGACACATTGCCACTTTGCTTTGGGCAGAGTGACCCTTCACTAGATTATCATTTTTCATTGCTTCAGAATGTTGTCTTGTTCCACAGAGATTATAAACTCACTGAATGAACACAAGTCTAGGATTAGAATTGTATCTCCCTACCTTGAAGTCTATGACTGTGCCTTTAAAATCTTCTGTCTTGATGAATGAAATGTAGTCCTCCTTAGACTGTGTTCTACGCAAATTACAACCCTCCAGCTTCTTACAAGATTTGGCTATTAGGATTACTCTGTGTACAGATGATTTTGTCTTATTTTCTGTTAGCTTTCCCTTGGCCCTAAATGGAAGAAATTTCTATGCCTGAGAAGTTTGACAGACAGATTAGATTTCTTCAGCTTTTTTTAATGCATGTATTGTTTTAGCATAGTAATAACAACTCAATCTAACCCTAAATATGCATGTAAAATATGCATTTCTGTCTATTATAATCCCAAAAGAACTAAACTATAACTGTTAGAGAAGTCATCTAGTGTATTTCTCTGCCCCAAAATTTGAACAGCTGTACATAAACTCTTTGACAGATGTTTGTTTAACCTATTTTTCAAATTCTTTATCATTTAATTGCATTATGTGTGGGTCTCTTTAGAGTTGTTGTCATTTTTGACAGCACATCTGGAAGGGCTTTCTTTTGAATTTAATTGCTTCTTTTTCTACCATTAGAGGCAAATTTGAATGTCCCTTACTGAAGAACAGTCAGTGGAGGAAATGTTAATTGTTTGATTTCTGTACAAAAGATCCACTGATAAAAATCACATAGTTCACATTTTCTCTCTAAGAATAAATGATATATGAGAAATTCTCTGTTCTAAACACTATTAATTTACATCTATTTTAAAATTATTTATATAATTCTTAGCCTTAAAACTTGGACAATTCAGTCAACCGTGCTCTTTTTTCAAAAGTTTTTTTCAGACAAGTTCTACCTCTTTTTTTTTGTTTAAACTGAGGAAACTCATCTTTTTTATTTTTATGTTTTACCCACTTGGTAAAACTAGTTTTAATCTTTCCTTCACTTAAGCCTATCTTTCTGCCTTAGTCTTTGTATTTTCAGTGTGGGGAAAAGAGGGGAAAGTCCTTTGTGCTGTGTCATATCTCTCAGCTTTGAAGCATTGCCAAACCTCTACTTCAAAGCTGTTTCAAGGCTTCAGCTTTGTCACAGAACCATCATGGACAAAGCTTTTAGCAACCCCTGCATCAGTTTTTTTTTTGAAGTATGCCTCTCCTACTGAAGAAAGGTTAACTGGTGGGTGATTCCATAAATTATCTCTGCAAGCATAAACTTCTCTCGAATATATGGAAAATACTTTCAGACAAAACTCTTGACTGAAAAATGTTTCATCATTAAATTAAATAACAAAAAAGTGATGATATATCCTAAAAAATATTTTTACCGTGTAGTTTTCTATTTGACTAGTACTCTGTTTCTAAGCATCTGATGGTGATTTTGTTCTCAATGTTTACCCTAAATATTTTGTGATGTTGGTCCAAAATCCTAAGAAATTTCACTGGGATTTTTAAAGTCCTAACAATTCTTTTATACTTAGGTGCATGTGTATATAAAGAGATCACACATACCATGTTTTAAACGTTCAAATTAATTTTCATAAGCATACTAATAATGCTAATATAGAGAACAAAGGAACTATTGCTTCTGGTGCCAGTACATGTATGTAGATGGAATATGATCTGTTGAGTAGGATCTCTTCATGAAGGAAAATTTTATGTTCACATAACTAGACTCTACACACAGCAATAGACTCAGCAGGGGCTGACTTAGAGGTCTGAATGACTTACACTAGATACCCAGGTGGCATAACCTGTAATTTGACTCCAGCATGGCTTTGTGGAGCTTTTCCTAGTAAAAAAGCCCAACACGGGTTTGCCCGCAGCCATACTATCAACACTTATAACAAAAGTAAACAAGATAGTTGGTGATCTGACTTGTTCAGAAAAAGAACTGGGAATGAAGGAAAAATATGGTTCTTGATCCTGAGCTTTATGGTTCTTTAGTGGGTTGTTTGTTTGTCTTTTTAGAAGTGGAGTCTGATTTTTTTTAATACTTTTTGTTTCCATTATTAAGGTGATCTGTCTTGTGGCTTTTTAAGCAACATAATGAAAAAAAGGAAATACAGACATGGTGAGAAATGCGTCCTCTGGGATAATATGGTATCAACTGGAAAAGTCTTACCCCTGCTTGTGGTACTTCAAATAAACTGTACTGGTCAGGTCCAACACCAAGTGAATGAATGCTGTGAAAGATTTTCACTAAGGCTGTCATTGTCTGTTTAATGCTGAATGACCTTGTGTGCCTGATTAATTGGACAGATTATTGGAAAACTAAATGGATAATTTTCACTTTGCAATTGCACTTAGTTCTAGTGTGTATAGAAGAGTTATGCACAGGTTAAAACACACTAAATAGTCATTGTTCTTAGCTGCTTTCATCTACTTATTGAATCCAAATTTAAGGATCTTATCAAGTCTCATAAAAAGGAAAATTTGTGCAACCAAACTGCAGTTTCATTTCCTTTTTATCTTTTTTTTTTTTTTTTTAAATGTGCATTAAGGTCTAAAATATTACTTGTTTTATCTTAATAAAATTAGAAAGTGTATTACAAACCTGAAATTTTGTTTGTAAACATAGGTACCAAAGCAATGAGTATAGAAGCTTTGTGACCAAATAAACTCAGTACAAGCTCTGCCAAAGTGACATTAACATCACTGCAAATTCAGTGAAGCTAAATAACTGTCTAAATTGGGTGATAAAGAAAATAATGAGAAATGCTTTTAGATCTATTAGCAGCTAATGGAAAAATAAAAAAAAAAAAAACCAACCCTCAGTCTATGTGCCTGATGTGGCAGGAATCAGCAAAACATGCTGACTCCTGGATCAGCATGAAATAGAAAGAACCGCTTAGTAGAAAGCGGTAAAATCTGAGAAGTGTTCCAAATAAATCAGTTGCCAACTATTTCCATGCAGCAGGGTTAGCTAAATACCGAGGAAAGAGATGCACCGAACTCTTATCTGGGAGTGTACCATCCTTTCACAAGCCATTATTTCCAGAAGTAAAGCACCTCCACTTGATTTAGAATTTCAGGAATACTATCTAGATCTGATACCCATTTATCTGGACTATTGCTAAACTGGAAGAGTTACAAATTGCACAAAAATGTCACTTTTGAATGAAAGCTCATTACAGTGAAGTACCAGCTGTTCTGATCCTCTGAGATAATGGAAATAATGGTCAATGATAAAAGCAAGTCGTTAAAAGTAGGTAGAAAATAATTCCTACCTTTTCCATTTTTAACATTTTGTTTGCTGTAATTACCTTTAATATGCAACATTTATATTTTAAACTGAAAACTTTCTTTAAGCCAAAAAAACCCAGAACTGCCTGTATTTTCAAATTTATTTTTGAACAGATATACTTGACAAAAATCGGTCATATGTATGAAAAAATCCTTGTTAAATACGTCACACTTTTTAACTAAAAGGTCAAAAGCGATTTTCACCATTCATAGTGTATTCCTAGGAAACTATTAATTCAAAGTACATTTCAGAATGCAAACAGAATCATAGACCTGTGAGAGTACTTTGACTCTTCACCCTTATTAGAGAACAATAAATTTTGAAATATAGTTATTTCCTTCAGAATACAAATATTTGTTCAACTGTAATAACATGCAGGATAGAGTATATGTCTCCCTCACTTGTCTGATGTGGGAGGCTGTTTGGAAGGGCTGTTCATACTTCAGTGCTATGCTGTTTGCATAATGAGTGGGATGGGTCTCAGAATAATTGCATTCTGCTAATGAATAAGACATATTTATTTACCTCGGCTGTGGTGCTTCTGTGGACCCAGCTATCTTCCTTCATCTTCCTATTTTTTACTTAATGTGAAACACTGTGAGAAGTGTAACTCTTCATACAGGATGCATGACAACTTTAAACTTAATGCTGATGCTTTAAGCCCTTGTTACCCTAGAGCTACTAATTTAATTACAGACTGGTATGCTAAAATTAGTAGAGAAATAAAATACCCCTTCAGAGAAATTTCATTGAAAAAGATTAAGAGAACAAGTGGAAAAAAGAAAATTGCATCCACAAGCCCGTTTCTCTCCACTGACTACAAAAGGGGTGTAGGATCGTAGAAGAGTTGGACTTGTCTAATTGTAGACATCTAATGTTAGCTAAGATGATCTCCCCTTTGAAATTCAGAGATTAACCTTTGGTCTCCCTAGTGGATAATAATTTAATTTCAATTTAGATATTTCCAAGTTTTTGTGGGTTTTTTCAAATAAAACATTAAAAGTGCAAGGAATATAGGAAATATTTGAGTTCATTGGGGCACTTATTTTATTTTTAAATTAAGCTTCTTCTTAAACAATTAAGTTTCATGGTTAATGACTCCTATGTTTACTCAGCTTTTCATGGGGTTTCATTGTCATGATTTCTACCTCAATTTTCATAAGTTCTGAGATTTCAACTACTAAAAAGCATCAATGGACTTTCTTGAAAAGCGTGATCAAATATTTTCAGTGATCTTTATTCTTCTGTTTGATGTCAGTGAAGAGTAAAATGAGCAGGGTGAAAAAAAGCAATTATTATATTTGTATTCTAAATATATTTACTTCTTCCATCTGTCCCTGATTTTTTTTTTCCACCAGCAATGGGATCTACCTGCATATTTAATTGATAGTAATGTTCAAAATCACATTTGTGGTAGTTAGCAGAACTTTGGCTTTATACTTACGTGTCAAAATATTCACACTAGAAATTGTCATGCCCTTATCCAATTGTAGAACTAAAGAATATATTTTGCAGCTCACCATTATTATCCAGTTCTGAATATTCTGTCAACAATTTATATTTAAGTTACAGTGTTAAAAAAATTATTGGTGAATAATACTGTATGATTAGTGTGAACAAATAAAATTATGGTGTTTATTAAATAGGTAAGAACAAGATTACTTACTAAAAATAAAGAAAATGCCTCTGGTACGACATCTGCTGACTTGATTTTTATCTCATTTCTAATTTATTTAAAACACTGTGAATTTGGAGTAACCCCATTGAAGTATTGTACTAGGGCAAAAGAACAAGACTCGGTAACCTAGGTTTCGTATTCCGTGAGAACTGTTTCAGTTGGAGTGAGACTTAGGCTGCTTCTCTTGAAAGGATGTCAGAACTCTGAAATATTACAAACTTTCCCGCTTATAGAGAATTTACCCCCTTGATAACCAGATGCTGATGTAGATTATCTTACTTTCTCCTTAGAAGTAAATATCTGCAATAACTCTGTCAATGATAAAAGCAAAACCAATTTAATTTGCTGAAGCAGGTAAAGCTGTGCTTCCATGGCCCTCACCAGATCCTTTATAATTGTCTTGATGAAGTTAGGTTACCCTAATTAAGCCCATCAGATGTACCAAAGAATAATGCTTTTAGTTATGCGTATGCAGTAGCTAAATAAATTTTATTATGTTTAACATTTCAGTAGCTAAACTTTTCTTTCTCTAAATGTTCAAATAAGATAGCTGAACTATCACAACCTCAGTTCTCCAGCTACATGGTCTTAGCATTGTCAGATCAGTAGGTCAGGAACTTTTCCCCATCCCACCAATGACCTACAACTGACCTGCACTAAATTGCTTAATCAACATGTATTTTATTGCAGGTTCGCTGGAGATCCCTATCCCTAGGCAAAGCCTTTACACACAATAAATAGATTCTGAGTACCCACTTCCTCTCTCTGAAGTGGCTACAGCTGTAGGAAACAATGTTTAGGCTAAAGAGAAGCGGTATTTGAACCCCTTTCAAACTGCTGACATCTTGGGCATGGTAGCACAAAGGTCCAGATGGTGGTGTTAGTGAATTGTTGCAGTCTGTGTCAAATCCTCTGTTGCTGCAGCTACAATGACAACAGCATCTTACCTAGTTTAAATTTAGCTGAGGTACACATACATGAGGTGCATACATAGCACTCACTGTGCTATATGTATGCATAAGTCAAGACAGTCGAATGGTGGCCCACCTGCATTTTATTTTATATATTTTATATATATATATTTTATATATCCTTTGCCATTGCTTTAGCAGAACTGCTGCTGTCGACACTTAAGTGATGTTTAATGGTGAAAGGGGAGGCAGAGTGCCCACTGTGTCCATGCAGGGCTCAGTGCCAAAAGGCAGGAGCTATCCTCTTGCCTTGCTGTGGCTGGTGGCTAGAGGTGGTGAGAGACCCACCATTTGGACCCTGCAGCACAAAAACTATAAAACTTTTCTTCGGTCCCTGAAATAATCGGTGGCACAACAGAAAAAGCATGTACTTGTTTTCTGTTGTTCTCACTTATTTTATTTTTTCCGTCCCTATCCAGATCCTTCCCAGCTTAATATGAGGGCTGTTCACTGTCTCTCAGCCAAAAGAGCTTTACATTAGCAAATACAGTTTCATCAGCATCATATTATTTTGTGAAAACATACTGATACTGGAAGTTTGAATTTTCTGGTGATTTCTATGGGACACCTTGGCAGATGGAGAGGAATGGTACTGGTTTCTTTTAAGTGCACTCTAGTGAGTTGATTCTGTGTTTGAATGGGAACACACTGATGTCTGCGTATGTGGGCCCCACTGACTGAGGAACTGTGTTGACATATATTAGTATAGCATTCCTTGAAGAGAGAAGGTAATTAGTGAACAGAAAGGGATTATGCAAAGTTACTGAACTTTGTGGTTAAATCCAAATGAGCATTTGTTGCAGAATGTAAATAGATGGTTGCAGATAGCCACACATTCATCAGGCACATTTTCCAGCCCAGGTGATTATGTGGTGTTGCTCTCAAAAGCAAGGCACCTTACAGTGAAGCCAGGAATTCATTGTTGGCATAACCACAAGTTTGAACTGTAGCTAAATAGAGCCCTTATAATTACGACTCAGTTACACTGTAACATTCAGTTGATACTAACAAACACAGTCCAAGTAATCTATGATATACAAAATAAATCTCATTAACAATACAAAAGCTAAAGGTTGCCATAAAAAAAAAAAAAAAACAAAAAACAAAACCCAAACCCTTCTGGTGAACTCTCCCTCTACTCTGGAGTTATGCTAACCACTTCACTGCTCATCTGGGTCCTAAGGTCAGTGGTTTCAGTACGTGGGTTGGGGTGCAATGTGAAGATGGACTGTGAGCATCCTGAGATACTCACCAGGAAGTGGTTCAGGACAGAAGAGTTCATCTTCCTTTGGTGGAATTGTTTGTTTCCAATTCCTAAGTCTGCATTACTCTCAGTAACCAACCTCTGGTGAGTTTCTGATGTGTCTGGGAACTCAAGTACCACTCTGTTATCACCTTCAAGGCCTGTGCTATCACATCTTGCTTGTACTCCTTTATAGTTCATCATTATTCTGCGGTCACAGGCAGTTCATTGTACGCAGCATATCTACTTGTTATTCATATCTGTATCAAAATTCTTAACAGTATATATTATACCACACAATTATACAACACTAAGCAAAACTAAAACAAATTAGGCAATAGCTACCTGGTCATTAGGTGGTTGCTGCTATAGCTAAACAAATTAAATGAAGTTGCAGGCATGCCAAAACAAGACAAAGCATAACAAATCCTGAAGCCCTTGTTAGCCCAGCACAAACAAAACCTATGAAATGTTAGCCCAGCACAAACAAAACCTACTGTAGGTTTGCAGGTTCACATGGCAGCGTGTCTGAACTGGTTACTCCAGTGGAGGGCAGCTGCCTGGCTTCTCCAGTGAAGTTCATTCACACTGGTCAGTCTTGAATGCTAACAGTATAAAAGCCTGGTCATGTGCGTGTCTCTGTTTTGCTAAGCATTTGCCTGAGTGCAGTGTTGACCAATAGTTATGAATTTAACCAAAACTTGTATCATTTAAAGAACCAGTTTAGGGTATTTTAGCCTGCGTGCATAGAAGTTACAACGTGGTGTACCAAAATGTTATCTGAAATATGTACAGTGCCTCTGATTTTGCCAGCTTCCCTAAGCTCAAAGGTTCTGACTTCCCTCCCAGGCTTTGCAGAAATCAGGATTGATCCACCCAGAACCATTTGCTGGATTAAAGCTTGTATTTGGTTAGCACTTTTAAAATGAATTTAAAGAATATATTTTGTCAGTGTCAAGAATTAAACCCAGTATCATTATTAGTAGTTTCATTTAGCATCTGTGCAGTCATGAGTACTTACATCATGCTGGCATGGAGGTATTATACTGAGGTACAGATTTTTTCCCAAAGATATTACACATCAAACAATGTGAAGTTGACGTAAAAAGTGATCATGACTGCTTAGCTGACAGGCCCAGTGCAAAGTACACCTAAGATGTGGGTTTAGCACTTCATATTTTATTTTAGGAGAGTCTGCTTTCCAGACAACTGAAGAAGGATCAGACTTGCACTCCCTAAAACTTCTAGATACATTACATAGACTGGGAGAAGGTGTATGCTGCCTCTGAACTTTTTATGGTGTTGTGCTTCCATGTGTAGACTGGTTCCAACAAGGAACAAAGCATAAAAGTGTCTTTGAACAGTTAATATTGTTGTCTAGATGGGCTGCACAAAGAAACACAGTTTGCCTTTTCTGAGAAAATCCAGGGGCACTCTGCAGAAATAATTGCAGAAGTGAAACACTTGGCATCTGAAAGACACAGCTATGTATGTTTTAAGTGTAATGCAAACATTAGCTAATTAACCATAAGAAATTAAGAAATTTGTCCTTCTATCAGCAAAGAATTTGAGTGATGGATACGGAAATGAGAATTTTACTCCTGTTTGAAACCATGCAATATATACTGTAAGACTGAGATGGATAAAAGCAGAACAAGGTGCAGCAGAGGAAGGGTGTTATTCTACTAAAGGTACAGAGAAATGAGAGGACAGAGAGAAACAGTTTATGGAGGGATGAGAAGATAGGAAACTTGCAATGATGAAACAGAATTCACAAGGATTTAGGACTCTCATACTTCTGAATCTCATATCCCCGTGCTGAATTGTCATAATTCTGAAGCTTAATTGTTACAAGAAACTTGAACGAAAAACCTTTTGTCCCTAGTATGTTTCTAAGAAGACCAGATGGGTTCATACTAGACTGTCTTTCCCTCCTCTGTAAATTTGACATGGACTGTTCTGGCAACTATGACATCTCTAGGGAACCTGAAAAGGAAATCTCCTTGGAGAACTTCAATTCAGTTTATGTGGAATAGATTGGTTGGCACCAGCTACTGAAAACTGAGTTCAAGCACATTGTAAGACACAGATTGTCTTCCAAATTTTTGTCTTTTGAAGTAAGGCCAGCACTTATTATTGAAACTGCTATAATTCATGAGATGATCTCAAGCGGTTTCTTCTACATGAGAGAAATTTCAGAAAGACATCTGAGAATTCTTGTCCTCTCCTCTCCAAGTCATTGGTGAGAACAGTTAGAATTTAATCCAGAGACCATTGTCATCAATAGGACTCTATTATCTTCACTGGACACTATAAAGAGCTCTCAGCCTTATACAACAATCTCTTGCAAAGGAATTAAAACAGGTTGCTGAATTAGTGATGCTGTGTAGCCATGGTAGTCTTCAAAAGTATATAAGAAATGCAGAATTTATATCTTTAGTAAAATAATGTGCTTGGGGGTTTTTTAATGCGTAAGAAAATAGCAGAACGATGCTTTGTATAAACCACCACTAACACTTAGTGTTCATGTAATTGGAACTTTAAAAAAAAATATTGCAAGAATGAAATTATATAGAACATTCAAATGTTTTGAAAAGAAATGAAAATGTTTCCCTCTTGTTATATTTGATTTTTTTAAATCACAAATTTTAAATATTTTTAGATTTCTGATTCTGATTTAGATTTCTGATTCTGATTTAAAGATGAAAATAAAAAACATGAATATTTTGCATTCCAAAGGAATATAAATATCAAAATTCATGTTCTTTTTGAATCTGCTTTTCTTAATGATTAAGAAGGTTATAAGTAAGCCAATATAAATGAAAAATTACATGCAGCCCCCCCCCCCCCAAACCGACTGTGCCTTGAGTG
>JAVJGJ010000037.1:6910812-6930776 GCA_035590215.1 Microhierax caerulescens
GTCTCAACCCCTTAACAGAACCAGCCACAGCTGCACCTTATCTACATCGACCAACCCGCCGCCCCTGAAGCCAGCCCACAGTTGGATAATATCAATGCTAATTAACCCAGCTGCATTCTTCTACACTATTAGGTGTTACATCAGTTTGAGGAACGTTTATTAGTTTGAGGTCACAGTTGCAATTACCAGTATATAGTATTCTCCATGATGGACAAATTAATGAGGAACATACAATTATTGACTTCCTGAAAATGTTTGGTTTATGACATAGATACTTATAGCTATTTAGATGTTTAAATCCCATCAATGAGAATTAGGCTTCTGGCTAAAACTCAGGTTTTTACTTTTGAGGATCTAGCATTAGTAATAAATCTTGTATTGTTCTGAGCACTATGAAAGGGAAAGGGGGAAAATCTGCTTATTTAGGATCATATTCAAGTTCCTTAATGTGTTTTTTTTTCTGAAATCTTCTTCCTCATTCATTATAAACTTTACAGTATCTGCAACATAAAAGAGTACAAGTCTTACTGTAAACAGCCACTTTTCATGGGTTTTGTTTTGAAGGAAACTAGTTCAATGAGGCAGCAGATACCATGGTGAAAAAGATGGAATGAAATCTGGAAATATGTCAGAATATATTATAGTCACAAAGTGATGTAAATAAATTTGCTTTAATTTTGGTGAACATTACTTCATCCTCTTAATGCTGTTGTAACATCTTTTAATGTCATGTACATGTTAATGTTCTTACATTGCTATAGTTATCACAGAATCATAGAATGGGTTGGGTTGGAAGAGACCTTGAAGATCATCTATTTCCAACGCCCTGGCCATGAGCAGGGGCACCTTCCAGTAGACCAGGTTGCTCAAAGCCCCATCCAGCCTGGTCTTAAACACTTCCAGGGATGGAGCATCCACATCTCAGGGCAACTTGTTCCAGTGCCTCACTGCCGTCATAGTGAAGAATTTCCTAAATATCTATTCTAAATCTATCTTTTATTTTAAAACCATTCCCCCTTGTCTTACCATTATATGTCCTTGTGAAAATCCCTCTCCAGCTTTCTTGTAGACCCCCTTTAGTGCCTCCACTTTCCACAAGAGTGGAAGAGGGGGAGAATCACCTCCTTCAACCTGCTGGTCAGGCTTCTTTTGATGCAGCCCAGGATACAATTGGCTACCTCACATAAAGCATGAGGCCTGCAATGGTTAAGATTTCTGAAGAGAGGACCTTTATGAGGCTTAATATATGAAACCTAATTTTGTCTGTCTGCTTTTTTGAGAAGAAGAGTTAAAACTGATTCTTCTGGCCTAGTTGTTGAGAAGTGTCATACTCCTTTCTTTGTCTCACTGTCCATTTATGCTGTCATTTCTTTGGAGAGATGGAAGTCTATAGAAATAAAAAGGCCAAAAGGATGGAAATATCATATTGGTTTGGAAAAACTGGAATTTGTGACATGCAGAGATAAAGTAAAGTGGTTTAAGTTTTTACAAGAAATGTCTCATAAAGCCAGAGATAGGAAATCAGGTCCATTAGGTTCCAAAATACAAGAATCCCTTCTATATAGTACAACTATCATCATCATGTTTTCCCTGGCATGAATTCTTAATTATCTGTAGAAACATTAGAATCATTTTCCCATTTATGGTCTCTTAAGAGAAACCTAGGAGATGTTATTTAAGTGTGAGGGTGTTTATCTTCTTAGTGAGAGACAGGGTTAGATGTGGAATTTGTAATATTGGCTCAAGATCTATTACAACTCCAGTGAATTCACATCGACTATAGTAGAAGATTAGTATGATGGGTACATTTATATTCAATGACAAGACAAATGCTTTTTCAAAGAGTTATTAAAAAAAGAAACAAACCACACACACACACACAAAAAAAAAAACCCAAACCGAAAAAAACCAAGCCAACCTGAAAATCTATTTGCATATTCTAAATCTTTGTGTAGATTTGGAGCTCAAAGTCTTCAAGCATCGTTCTCCAACTTGAGTAAAAGTACTGGCAGTAGCAAATTGGTATTCTTAGTGAGCAAAAGGCATAAACAGAATGTGATGCCCCTCTGAGCAAACAATCTGAGAGAAGGAAAACCTTCCAGGAAGCATGACTTCAAGTTTGTTATTTCTTGTGCTGGAGAAGGAGAAGCTGCGCTTATACCCAGTACAAGAACATCTGTTAGCCCCTTCAGCTTTGCTGGGTTGTTCATAAGTAGCATGAAGTGCATAAGCATTCAGCCAAAGCCAGTGGAGATTTCTTCATATCTGTTACCTGTTCTAGAAGAAGATGTGATACTTACCATCTTCCAAGTGCATCTCTGTGAAACTTTGTTGTGTAGTATAGACAGTAAAGAGGATGATATAGGAAAGCTTCCTCTGTTTCTCAGCCCTAGGTGTTACTATTTCTGTCTACCAATCTCTTTCTGAGAAAGGAAAATATACTACATATTGTTTTATAACCAAATTCCCATTGGCATCAGCTGAAACTAGTGATTTTGTTCCCCAGAGATTTGTATTTAAATTTAATAAGCTTAGGTGTGTGTTTCTTCTCAAGGAAATCTGATGTCTACCAAAATCACTGTAACTCTTTTCTGTTCGTCATGTATTTGGAAATTTCATGTTCTATTTCTATTCGGTTTAATTTCTGAACATTGTTTTTATGGATAATAGCAGAACACAGTAGCCTTATGCAGTATGTATGATTTCCAAAAATATACCGGGAGAGGAACAGGTAGAGAAAACACTTTGGAGTCGGGAAAGGAAGTATAGGTGTTGCAGCACTCCACACGATAAAGCTGCAACCAGCTCTTTTACCACTTCATACTGGCACACTCTTCATGCCAGTCCCTCTGCTGCCTTCTCCTCATCTCCCCTCCTCACTCAGGGTATGCTCTCTCTCCTCTTGCTTCTTCCTCTGCTCATCTCCTTCTGCTTCTTCCTCTCTCTCCCCTTCTTTCTCTGCTACTTACTCTTCATTGTCTCTCAACCACTAACTTATCCAGCCACACCTTACCTACATCAATCAACCCACCACCCCTGAAGCCAACCCACAGTTGTATATTATATATGCTAATTAACCCATCTACATTCTTCTACAAATAGGAACATTTTTTTTTTTAAATAATGTTGGTATATTGGATGGATTGTCATGTCATTCTTTCTTACTGATTAATGCCAAACAAATGAAAATTTGTGACACACTTTTAAAATATCTAACTTCCACTATCTAATGTAACTTATTAAGTCTCACTGAAAATTGGTGGTTCCAAATAAAAATGCATAGGAGCTTAACCTAAGTTCTGACAATGGGAACTGGTATGTAAACTTGTAAAGCATTTTGAAAATATTATCCCTGTAGTAGAATTAAATTTATACAAAACCA
This sequence comes from Microhierax caerulescens, assembly GCA_035590215.1. NCBI lineage: Eukaryota > Metazoa > Chordata > Aves > Falconiformes > Falconidae > Microhierax > Microhierax caerulescens. Next base: position 6,914,195 of record JAVJGJ010000037.1, read on the forward strand.
ACTATATTCAAATTTGCAAGGTAGGATATTCACAGTTTTGTGTTCATTGGGGATGAACCACAGAACAGGAATAAGAGCAACTGATTCACAGCGGACATGATTGGGAATACTCTTTAAGTGTTTGTTCCTTATGTGAACAATCCAGTTAACTTCAATTATATTACTAATCAGAATAAAATGAGCATGTATTTAAGTATTTGTATGATTTTGTTCTATAGTATCAGATAACCTCATATAAAAAGATGGAGAAAAGTGCTGAAATGGTGAAAGTTATTTATGGATGTTTAAGAAAAATGTAAGAAATAATGGGCTCAGGAGAACTTTTTGACATACAACCCTTTATACATAGCAATGCGATAAATCTTTCTTAACATCTGCCTGTGGAGTTGTCCCACTGAAGCAAATGAATTTGCACTGCTGTGAAATTACTAAAGACATAGAGAGAATAAAGCCCTATTCCTGTCATCGATATATCTGATAAGTATGCTGTTCAGCATACTTTTTATTTGATTTGCCCAACCCTAATAAAAAGGCCCATCTGTTTTGTAAGGCCTATGAGTCATAATGCCTCCTGCATAAGTCATCTTTCTGAATATCTCTCATGATTTTTATTTTTAACTGTAAAAGAAGTCACAGCAATAACATGTAATAAATGTGTTTTGTGCTTCTTGTTTATTATAATTTCCTGAAAATACTTTTTATATCATAACAATGCAATAATTTCTGATATTATTGTATTTCAAGAGTAATCAGATAAAATGCAGAAATTGCCATTACAGCTTCAGAGTGCCTCATAACTTTATTTTCTATATAAAATAGACCAGATTAATGCCTCCTTAGCCTTTTCCATTATTCAGTCATGAATATAGTTAAGAAACAAAGATCTATGTTGCAGAAATTCTGCTTCTCTGGGGTGATTGTAATGTTTGCTTTAGTATCCTCATTTCTAGGCGAGTTATTTGTCAGATGTTTGTCATTCTGTGGGAACAAAACATGGTGACTCATCCACTATGGAAACTTTCAAGTTGTCCCCAAACTTTTTTGCTGAAACTGAAAAGCCATTTAATGCATTTAAAATCCCAGCAAGGGACCCAGATACTTACGTGTATATGCCATTGCCCTTGAAATGATAGCAGTGTGCCTAACTAAAGGCCACCTACATAGCTGTATAACAAGGAGAGACAGGGAGAGGCAGATTATGCCCATTAAAGCCACTTTGAGTAGATACAATTTCCACCTGTAATGTTAATGGAGCAGAAAGAGCAAAGATTTCATTCAGACACAGCAAAACAACTTGCCAAAGCACCAAAAGAGGCTGCACGGTGGGGGAGGGGAGCTGGTGCTGGCAATACAAAAGCAGAAAGGAAAGCTCCTTCATATTGTCCTCTTTTTCCTTGAAGCAAAAATTTTCATTTTCTCTTATGTTTAGAAGGACAGACAATATACCTCTAATATTTTTACTATGATATTTTAAAACCTGCAAAAACAAAGTCTTCTGTTTTCAAAATGCATATTTTAACAGGATTTTTTCATTTCAGTTTTTGTCGTTTTGGGGGTTTTGGGTTTTTCTGAGTTGTGGTTTTTTTTAAATGCAAGCATCTGTGTAACTTAGGGCAGATACTACATTTGCAGTGTTAATGTGTGCTTGTATATATATGTTTTGTGTAGGCTCCTGTCTTTCGCACCACACACCTATAATATAAAGAATAAATATAAACCCCATGTGTTTATATGTATTTACCTATCTTTACATCACCCCATAATGATTTTAATGTGGAAAAATGTAACTAAGCCAATTCTGTATTTCAGGGTGCTGGAAAACATGAACCTTTTGTTTCCTTCAGCTGAATGTTTATTGATGCTGTGTCTCTGACCAAAAATAAAAAGCAAAATACGGAAGAACTCTGGATGTTTTCACTCCACATTTACTATTCTCTGAATGCTGGCTGATAGTGGTCCTATTATATAGCTGTTTCATATCTTATGGCTTTAAAGAATCAGATTAATAAATTACTCTGATTTAGCACATACTTGTGTCTATTGATAAAATGTTTTCTTGTCTCTTCAATTTTAAAATTGCTCTTTTTTTCAGATGGGGATAATAGAAAAAAAATTAAGTGAAATATATGATCCCATTTTTCATTAACTGATGATTTACAATGTTTGTTTGAGTTCCTACAATAATTACTATAATGAAACTTAAAAAGACGCAAATCAAATGTATCATAACCAATAAAAAACTTGTGAAGCTATATTTGTATGCTACTGTTGAATGCAACAAATAACAAAGATCATTAAAGGCAAAACTAATATCTATTTAAGCTTAATTACATTTTTATTAACATTCAGTTGTCAGTGCCTTCTCTACTTAAGTTTTGTTTTATACTAACATTTCAGGCATTTAAGTAAATATAGCTTGAGACAGTTTTTATTCTTGCTTATTGCAGAACAGAAATTATCTAAGTCAAAAGATCGGCATTTCAGATTTGCCTTTCAAACATTTCTAATAGTCTGAATGCAAGCAGGTGTGGAACCATCACTTTGGATTCATTTCAGCTTATGTTCAGTGCCAAAATACAGACTATATGGTCAATAGTAGAAAGAATATCTACAATCCTTGAGTTATATGTAACTCCTGCTTTTGCATCTCCCTTCCTGCCCAGTCAATGAAGCTTCTGGGAAAAGTGGGCCCTTTCTTTTTCTCCCCACTTGTATCTTCTGCTGTCAGCCTTCAAGGCTAGACCAGGAAGGTAGTAGGTATTTATACACTTCTTGGCTTTAATAGCAAAACCAGCTCCTGCTCCTCCTCCGGCCACTTGTCACTGCTGTGACATTTGTGTTAATGTTACTGTTTATAGGCAGTGTTATACACCATAATAAAGCATCTATCTTAAATATAACCCCAAAGGTGAGTTATTTTAATTGTAACAAGTTCCTTTTTTTTTTTTTTTACAATGTGGCCTCAATAATGGCTGTACTGGCACAGAGGAGGGTGCAGATGAGGTGTAGAAATGTAGATTTGATACAGGAAGTTTTTAACTGGAGTTGAAGCAATCTATGCCATCAGTCACAAGACTAGTCTGTTCAGTCCATTATCAGGGTACATAAAACTCTGCAAAGACTGTACCAATCCAATGTGTAATCTTTTCAGTACTCCTTAAAATGGACCTTTTTTACCTTCATTTAGATTTTTGTCATACAGATTTTTGGATAAGAGCAAAGAATTTTACTGGAAGACATAGTACTAGAAGTGGCAGGATTTTGTGTTTTCTTTACAGAATTTCTTTTTGTTTTTCACTTTTTGTTCTTTGTTTAATTATATTGTTATTAGCCAGAAGTCCCATTCAAGCCTTCAGATATAAAAGTCCAAGTCCAAACATGACCTTATGATAGCATCATGCTAGGCTACGTTAGGTTTTGATAGGTAAGTAAAAGAGTCCAAGTGGTGTTGAATGACTAGAGGTAGTAGGGGACTGTTTTTTTCAGCTCTGCGTCACTAATGCAAACCCCAAATAACCTGTCAAATAAATCCCATTTTAGCAAATTACAAATTCTGAAAAGGATTGCAAAGGTTTAGACTATTTTTTTTTTCAGAAGGCAACATAGTATGCATAGATTTATTAATTGGGAAAAAGATAATTTCAACAGTAATCCTTGAGAGCAGAATGCCCTGACATTTCAGGGCACCTAAGTATTTTCTTGGGAATTAATTTAATTTAAAACCGGATTGGTTTCCGAGGAGTAATTCCCTCTTTGTTGGCATCTACTCATTCAGGGGTAGCACTTTTGATCTGCCTATTGGATGACTAGTAGTGTGTTACAACAAAGGTTTTTCAAGCAGGGGAAAAATCATAACCACTGACTTGTAACAGAGAAGCTGACTACTGATAAAAAAAAGAGCACTAAGAACTGCTACTGATGTGATTCTGGAGATGTTGAATGTCTAAGAGACAGGAATATTGCCTTATGAAACCCAGAAATATGAATAGTCATTTTTAGGGATAAAAAGAACGATCATAAGTACAGTAAGTATTAATTACTCATATGAACATGTTATTATTCACTCCAGAAATTAACTCCAGTGATGCACTTATAGCTTTAGCTTTGTAGGTGCAAAATAGGCATTTTGACACTTTTCAGATAATAAGCATGCTTCTCACATTCACATATTATATGACTTTGCATACTGAAAGTAATGAATTGTCAATGAAACTGAAAAATACATGGAAACAGAGTAAAGCAAGTTGGAAGAATTGAACAGTTCTGTAAGAAACCCAACAAATAGAAGCTATACCTGTTGGGAAAACCGAACAAAGTTGTTTTCCAGAAAAAAAAAAAGGTAAAAAATAAACCATAAAACAATACACATCTTTGAATCACATGTACTAAAGTAGTCCTAGGTATCCTTTCAATACATATGTAGAACAAATTTATGTCTAGTGTAAGCACCTATATTTTTCCTTTGAAGAATGACCTATGAAGTAAGGAGTTTAAACACACCTATAAATTGTTGTAGGCAAAAAAAAAAATCTATTTGGAAACAGTAGTAATTCATTCATATACCAATAACTAAGCATGTAAGTCTTTCATTAGTCGTTTCTCAAGGCATCCAGCCTGAACGTTAGGCAGAGCTCCAGCCTATGCAGTAATGACATGTGTGAGGAGCACGTTCAATTCCTCATTATTTCAGGCATCCAGCTACAAGTGCTGCAAGTTATGGACTGGCTGAAACTTTCCCTTTCCTGGGATTTTCGATCCCTTCTTTTCACAATGAAGCATCACACAGCTTTTCCAAATATTAACTATACAGATGTTAAGAGGAAAAAATTAAAAATAATAAAAAGGTCTAGATGTCCCTTTGGTTTGACTCTTTGACTCAGCATTCTTCCTTTTATGTTCTTGTATCAGTTTCAGGCTGTCATCTTCTAGGATGGCATTCAAATATTAGCAGCCATTTAAGAGTGGCTGTATTGCAGATGCCTTATGATTGCCCATAGTCTTGGGTTGCCTTTTCTTTATATTTCTGTTACAGGATAAGATCTATAATCTTGGTTGTCTGAGAGTCTTGTGTTTTTTTTAGAAAAAACTTTATAAGTGGATTAATGTCCTGTAATACCTACAAATAAGACATGAGGAAAATTGACACATCATGTGTAAAATGTCAGAACATATTTAGTGTCACAAGCACTATGAATGATGTTGCCATGGATAAATCAGCAAGTATGTCACAGTGTAGATTCTCAGTTTACTTAAAGGTTGTCTTGCTATTAGAAGCTGGCTGATGAGTTCTGTGCTAATCTCAAGGGATGAAACGTGCTTCTTCCTTACAGGCTTACTAACTTCTTCACTGGCTTTATCTTTGCATTTTTGTTGGTGTACACAATCAGCTTGCTCTCCCTCCATGTGGATTTACTGAGAGGATATATTCTCTCTGTATTCTCTTAGAAAGCTGATCAGAAACTACAGTGAAGCCCTCCCTCTTCCAGCAAATCTGTGTGTCAGATGTTATAAACTCAATGCAGTAACATGTCTTGTTCTGTGAGTTTTTACTGACAGCCTGAATTTATCCACCCACCACAGAACAGATTTATTGTATATCCCCTAACCTTTGGTCACAATCTTCCAGCCTGTTACAGCTCTGTGTTGTTGGGGTTACATGGCTGTTGGCTTTACAATACAGCTGAAGAGAAATGGGCCGTTGATCCAATCACATGTCTGTAAATATGGCAGTTGGATGATTGGCAGCTTTTTTATTGCATAATGTGCATATTGGAGATGTCTGTGTCTGCTAAAGTCCCAGTGCAGATGCTCTCCTCTTCTGCAGGTGTGTAGTCTCAGTTTACTCTTGTATGTTGGGGTTTTTTTTTTCTGTCTTGCTCAGTTTCTGGACATTCTTCCTTTTGTGTTTTGTAATTCTTTCTATGTTCTTGACTGGGCTATCCATTCTGTCTCCATATTTTTTACGTTTGACCTTAACTTTATACTACTAGCTACAAATACTTATGCTTAGGTAGTAGTATAATGCAGATATATGTGAACTATCATTAAACTTGCCAGCGGTGAACCTGAATAGGACAGAGGTTATACAGGCATGAGCAGTTACCCAAATTCTCATTGAGCTTTATGTCGTGGTGCTTTACTGCTATGTCTCTCACTTAAAAGTAACTTTACTGCATTTATTCCTTTTTTATCTTGGATGATTCAGTTGTACTTGGTTTTTTTTTTGCAGGAACTTTGCTTGTTTTATCTAACTATTCTGTTAGTTCTTCTTCTCCAAGCCATCACTCCTGTTAGATGTTGACGTTGTCACTAATTACTGAAGACGTACTATTCCAGTTCTATATGAAGGTCAGCATTAACTAGTCTATTTCATCTTTTGCTTCTTGATTTTAAATGAAAAAATGCATCTCATTCTCTTGAGGGGTATACCACACATTAAACACCTTCACCAGCTGTAAATATGTCTTCCAGGCTTATTTTTAACATCAGTTTTACTCACTTCTCATTGCTTCTTTGGTAAAATAGAAAAGACTCTACCTTCATCAACTTACCTTTATCTTCTATGCTTAACTCTACATGCAGACGCATTTATTGGTACCAGTTACAATGTTTTATTCTCCTTTTTTTCTTTCTTTTGAAATCTGGTTTACGAACTATTCTGAGTTCACTTACTCTCTAGTCTGACTTTCTAAATGCTGCATAGTTTGACTATTTTTTTTTTCTTTACTAGATCTCATTATTCATGGCTCTCAACACCGTGTTTCTTGCATTGTGTGCTTGTTAATAACTACACCAAATTAGAATTTTTCTTTTCCTTTCTTTTAGGAGCATTTCTTAGCAAAATGTGGCTGTTACAAGCAGAACTGTATTTTCACTCTCTAGCAACCTCTGCTCTTCCATGCAATTTCAGTACCATTAGCCAACGCTGGTAAGAAAGACAGGAAATGATGCTATGGAGTGAGGATGTATGGATTCTTACTTACTCCTTTGGACTCCTGGTACCAAAGCATCAGAAGATGGCAATAGAAATTAACCTTTCATATGAAGGAGATGGCTGAAGTACTTGGATACATAAAGCAATGCTTCATATAAGCTCCCAAATCTGGAAAAGACTAAGATTTTTTTTTTTTTTTTTCATTAGAATCTCTTTGATTTAGAGTTTAAGTTCAGAAACATGGTAATTTTTTTCGTAAGTTTCTAGCTCAGAATGTCTCTGTTTCAGGCTAATAGAAGTAGCTGCTGTCTATACTGTTTTTTTTCCTAAGATAAAATCAGAAAGAGAAATGTTAAGTGAAAATTTTGGGGAGAGAGACACACATGAAATTGACATGTCTCACTGCTGTACTGGTTTAAGCCTTAATTCAGGACTAAGCCTCAGCTTCATTTCATTTTATTCCATCTTATCTTCCCATTGATCGGGTAATTACTCTGTTTCGGAGACAAGGTGTACGTAGCACTCAACTTACAAAATATTCAGTTCTAGAAAGAGAGAAACAAAATAATTTAGAATGAAAACAAATACTTAAACTGGAAGACAGGCAACATGTCTGGTCCTGCCATTTTCTGAATGCAAAGCATTTGATGTGTATCCATCTCTCATTTCATTTTACATTTTCTTGGCATTTCTTTTGATTCCATAAGGATCAGTGTAGACATGGATTTTGTAAATCAAAGACTTGTTTTTAACTAATGTAGAAAGAAATAAATAGACTATTTTTTTCTCTCTGTCTAAACAGGAAGTCAATATATCTAATGATCATATTGAGTCTTTTTCGTACTGAATTTTCATCAAATTGAATTGACATAGAACTGATTCTTTTGTGACACTCAAAGGTGTCTGTATAGCATTAACTACAAGAAAAAAAAAAAGTTATTTCAACCTGTAGTGGCCCTATTGTGCAAGGTATTGCAGTGCATGCTGCTTTTCACCAGGTTTTTATGTTGGCATCTGCAGTATATTGTGCAACAGACAACAAAGAGAAAAGGGATAGAATATGCATTTTGATTGTCTTTCCTTTTGTAGGTACAAGCACTGTCTTTAAACAGCATTTATAAGGAGCTATTTTGCTTTCATTTCATTTCAGGACTTTTTGATGAATCCGTTGACAAAGAATGCAAGGATAGACCTTTAAAATTGTGTTCATGTTTCGCATCCAACTTTATGTTAAGCTCTTTTTAGGCTCTGACAGTGTTTATTTCATTCTTGCTTTACAGCTTGACATGGAAATGCTGAAATACTATAAAACAGGCTTGTACAATTTTGATAGATTCATACCCAGACCTAAAGCTTTAGTACACTCTTGACTGTAAACATGCCTCTCACTCTCCCAAATTACTGCCCTTCTGTTTATGTGCTGAAAAGGAGACTTCCTATTCTATTCCTATTAAAGACTTCGTGCTCTAGCTTTCCCCTCTCCCCATTCCTTTTTTTTTGTATTGTCATATTGTTTGACATTTGTCTTTTGTTACATGCTGCTGTCCCAGTACTGGTTGTTTCAACACCACTTACTATGTCTCTTGTGTGCAAAGGGCTTTGTACAAAGCATGTGCTGGTCAGTATCTCTTAAAAGCAAAGCTCACTCAGCATATAATTTACTGTTACATGAAAGGGATTGCAGAATTGTATTTTATATATTGTGTACACTACAAAATATTACAATTATAGAATGCTGTTAGGAATGTCAGAGATACAGAGATTTTTGATTGAAATAAAGTTGACAGTGTTAAATGTTGAGTACAAAGTTGAATGCAAATGTATTTATAATTCATGTTTTGCAGCATATTATAAGAAAGAAAAAAAAAACTTTTCCCTATTCTGAATTCTTTGTAAGATTATCTATTCAGAGCTTTGTCAGAATTCATATATTTCTGTGCAATGTGTTATTTCAATGAAGCAGCATTTTCTAATATAACGTGTTGCACTAAAAAACAACAAACAAAATGCTCTAATTGTGACTGAATAGAAAACTACAAAATCTTGTTTATGTGCTAGCATTATACTAATCAAGTGAGTGAAGAGAATAGGTCATGCAATCTTAAATGTATGGTGAATCAGGTTGGATTTTTGTAACAATTTTCTTAGCTATAATTTTAATCAAAGTAGTAGACAAAACAGAAAATAATTTTACCTCATATCCTTGAGGTTGGAAGATATTCTGTTAATGCTTCTGTTGGAAGTGTTACAGGAAGAATTAACAAGCTGAGGCTTACGTGCTCTAACTTATGAAAGGGCACTTTCTATACAAAATGAATGTAACATATCCTACCTAGGTATGCGTATGTGCTTCTCTACCATGAAATATGCTGGTGGCCTGCCATCTTCCTTTCAGGACTGCTTTTCACTTATCCCAAATGAAGTACTACTATACAATCTTTACTACTTTGGGGATCACATAAATACTGGATCCCATCCCAAATAAGTGTTAACAACTAACCAAATTGTGCATTATTGAAATGGAAAATTCCAGAGAAAGTGTTTTTTCTGTTTTTTTTTTGTTTTTTTTTTTTTTAATCTGACCCGAACCACTTCTAAAGTTTCATGGAAAAATATTAAGAAAAATAATCATAACAATCATAATCCAAGGTGAAATAGTTAGAAATCTGCTACACTTACACACATGTCTATGGGGCTGGATAGGATCCACTCGAGGGTACTAAGGGAGATGGTGGAATGACTCACCAATCCACTTTCTATCATCTATCAGCAGTCCTGGCTGACTGGGGAGGTTTGGGTTGACTAGAGGTCAGCAAATGCAGTACCTATCTATAAGAAGGGCCAGAAGGAGGATCCGGGGAACTACAGGCCTGTCAGTCTGACCTCGGTGCCAGGGAAAGTTATTGAACAGAACATTTTGAGTGTCATCACATGGCATGTACAGAACCAGGTGATCAGGCCCAGTCACCAGGGGTTTATGAAATGCAGGTCTTGCTTGAGTAACCTGCTCTCCCTTTATGACAAGATGACCTGCTTAGTGGATGAGGGAAAGACCGTGGATGTTGACCTGGACTTTAGTAGAGCATTTGACACTGTTTCCCACAATGTTCTCCTGGAGAAATTGGCTACTCATGGCTTACACAGATGTACTGTTGACTGGATAAAAGACTGGCTGGGTGGCCGAGCCCAGACAGGGGTAGTGAATGGAGTCACATCCAGTTGGTAGCCAGTACCAAGTGGTGTCCCCCAAGGCTCAGTATTTGGGTCAGTTCTCTTTAATGTGCCCTTGATGAGGGCATTGAGTGCATCTTCAGTAAGTTTGCAGACAACACCAAGTTAGGGAGAGATGCTGATTTCTTTCAGGGTAGGAAGGCTCTACAGAGGAATCTGGACAGGCTGGATCCACAGCCCAGGGCAGGTTCTACAAGGAGGAGTGCTGGGTCCTTCACCCAGGTCACAGCAACCGCACACGATACCACAGGCTTGGGGAAGAATGGCTGGAAAGCTGCCTGGCAGAAAAGGACCTGGGGGTGTTGGTGGACAGCTGGCTGAACATGAGCTGGCGGTGTGCCAGGTGGCCAACAAGGCCAATAGCATCCTAGCTTGTATGATGTGCCAACAGCGTGGCCAGCAGAGCTAGGGAAGTGATTGTCCCCCTGCACTCAGCACTGCTAAGGCCACACTCAAACACTATGCTCGGTTTTGGGCCTGTCACTGTAAGAAAGACACTGAGGTGCTGGTGTGTGTCCAGAGAAGGGCAGTGAAGCTGGTGAAAGGTCTAGAGCACAAGTCTTATGACTTAAGCGTCTGAGGGAAGTGGGGTTGTTTAGCCTGGAGAAAAGGAGGGCGAGGGGAGACCGTATTGCTCTCTACAACTACCTGAAACGTGATTGTGGTGAGTTGGGTGTTGGTCTCTTTTCCCAAGTAGCAAGCAATAGGACAAGAGGAAATGACCTCAAGTTGCATGAGGGGAGATTTAGATTGTATGTTAGGAAAAATTTCTTCACTGAAAGGGTTGTCAAGCATTGGAACGGGCTGCCCAGGGAAGTGTTTGAGTCACCATCCCTGGAGGTGTTTAAAAGTTGTGTAGATGTGGCACTTAGGGATATGGTTTAGTGGTGGGCTTGGCAGTGATAGGTTAACAGCAGGACTTGATGATCTAAAGGTCTTTCCTAACCTAAATGATTCTAGGATTCTATGAAACGGCATTTCGGCATTTTAAAACCAGCTCTTATTCAGGTGCAAGCAAACCATTGCAAGTTGGCCTTCTTCCCCTTCGGTTCTTAAATTGGTAGTTTTCTCTTTCACTGCAGCTCATAGTAAGGAAAACCCACTGTCTCAGCAACACTGTGTGTGTTTTATGATTCCCTTCTCTTTCTGAAAAAATATAATTTCTAGAATGTTTACATTTTCTTCAGGTAAAGGGTATTGTCAAAAGAACAAACACACCACAAGCTTGGGCTAAGTAATATTCCTGTTCCCTCGTTCCTACATCCTCAATTCTGTTACACCTGCTCATGCTGTGAAATGATATTCAGCATAATGATCTTCACTTCTTTCTGATCTTTCCAATAAAAAAATTAATAGAGCAAGAAACCAAAATGGCATGACATCTGCAATGACAAAGTATTGTTTGCTGTTTCTGTTGCCTTACAGGATCTAAGAATATGAAATGTGCAGGTTTTCAGAGACTTCTACTCTAAAGACTGCTCAACATTTGAAGTAGCTTAGGGCAGATAGGGCGCTGGATCAGGAGGAGGTGAGGTAGCTTTAAGTGTAGGAAAAAGGCTCAGACCTTAATACTAGAAGAGGAGAAGCAATGAGAAAGGATAGAAGAGGCCATGGTGGTACCACAGAAAAGGAATGAAAAAGGGGGTTTTAGTAAATGAGCAGAATACAATTAATGGATATAAGAACAGGCAAGTTTTATTGTTGGATGATAGGTTTCAAAGCTGACGCTCACCTTCTACCTTTCACACATCCTAACACCCTTCTACAAATACAGTATCTGCAAGGTTTCGACAACCTCAATGCTACAGATATTTAACAAATGCCTTTTTAGGATCAGATAATTATCGTATGAGTGCCTATTTGAGGCTCAGTATGAATAGGACCTCCTGTGGCAGTGTGGCTCCTTTGAAATCAAACATAGGGTTGCCATGACATCCTAGTTCCAAAGGGAAAAGATTTTTCAATGCAGCTCAGATCCACTCCCTCTAAATTCTAAAGCTAAACGTGAATAGTACCTTTGAGTTGGATAAGAAAGTGTTTTTCTTTACTGATAAACTACACAAGAGCTTGTTAAATGCAGAACAGACCTTAGTTTACCTAGAGCTTAATTAACCAAATAGCTAAATTAGAGAAACATTCCATTCTTTTAAGGACATGAAGAGGTAAAGTATACAGATTTCTGACCATTTCTTTTAGTCATGGTATGTTGAAAATAATATAGTGTCTTTAAAAACTAGTTGAATTTCAAACTTTAACTACAAATGTAACTGTGTATTCATCTTCAGTTCTGATTTTAAATTCTCCTCATGATTTTTTCTTTTGCCTTTGGCTACTACACTCCAGAGGCTTACAGTGTCCAACACATCTTTCTCTGTGAAGGCAGTTATACACTGTAACCTCTTCTCAATTTTTATCTATTTTTATTTTGTAACAAGCCACAAGTACTGTGTTTTCCTACACTATAATTCCGTATACACAATATTTTTTTGCCAAGCTACAAAATGTGTTTTAAACTTTTATCTGCTGCCTTCTCAGTTTTCTGACATTTCAGTTGGAAAAGCAAGCAACAAAACTATAGCCAGAATGACCTATACTGATATTGCACACACATAAAAATATCTCTGTACTTAACCTGTTTACCTGGACGTCAGCAAAGTGTTCAGCACTGTTTCCCACAGTCTTCCCTGGACAAACTGGAAAGAGACATATTGGATAGGTGACCTGTGAGGTGGGTAGGAAATTGGCTAACAGGTCACACACACAGTGTGGTAACCAATGTTTTTTACTCAGGTGGTAACCTGTCACAAGTGGGTGCCCCCAGGGATCGATACAAGGCCCCATGCTGTTCAACGTCTTCATAAATGATCTGAATGATGGGATTGAAAGCACCCTCACCAAGTTTGCTGATACCTAACTGAGTGGTGAGGTGAATACTTCAGAAAGGCAAGCCATCTTACAGGGAGACCTGGGAAGGCTGGAAGAGTGAGCTAGCAAGAACAGTGTGAAGTTTTAAAAAGTGCAAAATCCTGCACCTGGGATGGAATAACCAAAAAGCCCATTACAGGCTAGGATGTGTGTGGCTGGGGAGCAGCCTTGCTGAAAGGGGCTTGGGGGTCCTGGTGGACAACAAGGGAAACATGAGTCAGCAGTGCAAGTGCTGCAGCAACAAAGACAAGTCCAATCCTGGGCTGTATCTGCCCAGGAATTACATTCCTTTAAAAATTATTCCATGTGGTCCATTTTGCTGTTGTTTAATTTGTTGTGGGGGTTTTATGTGTGGTTTGGTTTTGGTTTTTTTTTCAGGGACAAACATTTTTCTTACATATATATATAAATGAAATATTGTTAGGAATATTTAAAATGAACATTCTTTGTCTATACTACAATAATACTATTTACCAATGGAATAGGGAACAGAGATAGCTACCATGGTAAATCAGGATTAGTTAATCAGAATTTAAGATCAAAGCATTGTTTTAAAATAACTTATTTGATACTGCACTCAGTGCTTATGTAGGCACACTAGAGCAAGATTTTTATAATTATAGGCAACTGCCTAACCTAAAATTATTTTTTTAAAATGTTTGAGCAAAATTTACTTGTCCCTTCAGTATTACCTAACTGCTTAAATTGCTACCGACAAACTTGTGGATGAAAAGGACTAAAAGTGCTTTTGCAGCTCTTTGTAGCATACGCAATCTACCACAAGTTTGCCCAGACACAAAAAAGATACAGATATACTTCAGTACTCTCTATGAAAGTGGCCCCCAGGGAGTCCTATTGATGTTTTAAAGACACTTAGAAGTGCAAGGATCTGGCAGAATTACTCCCAGATCTGGAAGTTTAGCTTGTAGGTTTTACAGATAATGACTTTGTAAAATATATCTTAGTTATTTTATTGCTATTTCTTTTAAGCAAATGGTAAAATCGTGAGTTATAAAAAGATGATGAAACATTTGTATTTAAGTTAATGTTAAAGATCACAAGCAATAAGTGCTGACAACCCCTATCAGTTTTCACTATGTATTACTTTTGTGCCTTAGTGCAGCACAATATATCTTATACATACCTGCTGGTCAGAGGGACTTCTTCATATGATTTTGGGTTGTAAACAGTATGGAAAAGTTACAATCTTATCAGAATTTCTCATAAGGCAAACAAAAAAATGGCAATGATTTACCTTGTTGTCAAGGCTCAAAGGCATCTCAAAATGCAACTGATTTAAAGGGTAATTGTCATTCCCACCCCGCAGTTCCTTACATGTAAAATTAGTAAGTATAGATTATCCATCAGCATGAGACTGTATGAGGTAAAGGAGTATAATGACATGATGTAATTTTTTCCATTTCTAGTCTCAGCATAAATAGTGACTAACGGATGTTTTCTCTGAGCTTAGTACTATTGCTGTGGTACAGCTGAGGGACTGCAACTGTTAGGAATTCTGGGAACTATGGAGATTTGACAGGGGAACTAAAATGGTTACCCCCAGTATGACTGCAAGGGAGCTGTACAAACTTTCACAGGGGAGCTCTACTGTTTTTGCTCAGCATAGCACTCTGAAATTTTTCAAGATGCAAGACACCTCACACCATACATAAACGATGAATTACATTTGAAAATACTTCTTCAAAATTCAGCATATTTAACATTTTCTTGGTAGCTACCACTATATTCTTCTGTTGGACAGAGATTTTGACTGCCTTCCTGTGAATGAGTGTCTAAATAGTGGCACATGCAAATGAGGGAAGAGAACACGCAGACTGGGAAATAAGAGAGTACTGCAGGTTAAAATCTGTTGCCTGAAAGAGTGTAAGAGCCATCCTATTGTGTACAGCGACTGATAGACATGCTAGTGGAGACTTGGATAGACACTATTGTCTCAATTTTCCATTAGTAATTCACACTGCATGTTCTGTATAGCAGCTCTCTTCAGCCTATTGGTGACCAATCCAAATAGAATGATCTAGCTGGTATCTTACCTCTACCTCTCCCACTCACCCTGAGTCCTGAGTAGGATTTAGGAAATCTTCCCTCTTCAAGGGGTGTCTTGTACAGGTAAGGACTGGGATAAGTTAGGGAAAAAAATAGAAAGAATTATGGACTGAGAGTTTTGTGGGACTCAGCAGTTTATTTTAGAAATTGCATAATTAGGTCTGAGAATTGGGAGGGAGGATCTTAAAGAAGAAATAAGTTGTATGATAGGGACAATATGAAGGACACTCAAGGCAAATAAGACTAGGAAGGGATCCAAGAGTGCTTTGCTCAAAGGGAGATCTAGAGAGGAGGCTGGTGTTCCTGGAAGGGACAGGAATCCAGACCAGTGAGCATGAATTTCACCACAGATTAGTTACAGGCCTGTGATGAGGCCAGCAATTTGTGCTGACTTGCAGAAGTATGGTATTCAATGTTTTTTTGATAGATCCCCGCCTTTTTAGGTGGAAATTATGTTTTAGGAAATGACTCAGGAATAATCTCAATGTTGTCTGACAAACAGCATTCACTCAGTGGATAGCAGAATTATTTGTCCTAAAGAAAAGAACTGACAAAAAAGTTCAGGTAAATACTATTTCCGAGGGGAAAATAGAATGGTCAGCAGTCAGAGGGGCTGCAATAAGTACTGCCTATTATGCAAAGAAATCTTATGTCCTCTTACCCTGACAATTTAATATTTTTTAATTTTTTTTCATAGTGTATTTCATATTTCATAGAATTCATAGTGTATTTATTGATAATATAAAGTAAGGGAGAACACATTTAAGAAGAGAGGTCTTCAGAAAGAAGAGAGGAGGGAGCTGAACAAGTGGAAGGAGTAGTAATGGCCTTCAGAGTACACTAGTCCTTAAATGGCACAGAGAAAGCAAGCAGACAGTAACAACTGTTGAGACAGTTTGGGATGTTTACAAGATACTCTGCCTTCTGGGACCTCATTTACCAACAGCATATCCTCTGTCATACATCATCTGAATGATAAAACAAATGGCTTCATGGGATATATGCAAAGCTCTACAGTGAACCTCCTTGCAGTCTTCCTGTAAGCTTGACTGTGCTGAACAACATGTACACAGGTAGTCCTCTGGGATGATTTGGGATTATGATACATTAACATGCCTGATTTAATGATTTTCCAGAAACCAAGGCTAAGTCATGACTAAGATGGTAGTCTCAGGAAGGTACTAAAACTGCATAATTTTGTCAAAACAGTAACAAAGGAGCCCATACGCTTTAATATCTCACATTGATGAGATAGCCTGGCATACCCAAATAATGATGCTGAGAGGAAAAGACAGTTGTTCGGGGTCTGGCTGAGCCCCATAGCAGCCCTCATAGTGATGTACTTTGTACTGTAAGCTAGACAAGTGCTGTGTTACTGCCACCAGCATTTTGGCTACTGATGAGCAGGGCTCGAACAGCATTAAA
>JAVJGJ010000037.1:6935061-6965017 GCA_035590215.1 Microhierax caerulescens
AACTCTTTTTTTTTTTTTTTTTTTTTTTTTAACTCATATATACCTGGGTGTGATTAGTGTGATTTCTCCTAATTCTCAATTCCCTTTTCTTACCGTATATCTGATATATGACAAATCTTTGAATTCTTTTATAATGTCAAACTCTGAACATCTTTTTCCCTACATGCATCAATACTGGGGAAGTTTTATTAAGTAGAACCATCTATGAAAAATGGCTTACAAAGATTATTTCCTACTTTTTCATAGAAGATGGTGTTCTGTGATATAAACATAGCCTCCAAGTCTAGAAAATCCTGGGCTTTGTGTGTTTGGGGATTCACTAATAAAAATGACTTGTTTTCTCATCAATTCATTTCTTCATTTCAAGATATAGGAAAAGAACATAGTAGTGGATGCAGTAAATATAAAATTCAGATTACAAAAACAAAGTTAGAGATTCAATCTTAGACCTAGCTCACATCAATAATGCCTCAAAAAGATGTCCTCTTTTACTGTAAGTTGTTTACATGTTCAAAATATTATAATTGCAAACGTTCCCTGAAGTACATCTATTTTCTTTAGATTAATTCCTTTCAGTAAAAACTGAGGATGCTTGCAGGTCCTCAGATGGAGTTCCTTCTGGATTGGGCATGCCTTCCTGGAAGCTACGTACTTGTGGTTTCAATGTGAAAAGCATTGCTGCAAATAAATTTTATTTCCTCTCCCTTTGCACCCATAGTTAATACACATTTCAGTACTTTTTAATAAGCATCTGAGATTATGAATCAGTGTGTTGGATGGGACTGCTAATACAAACTCTATTCGATACTTGTGGGATGTTTGCAGAGACATTTCTCCATCAGTTTTCTTCAGAGCCATAACCAATGTGAAGAAATTTAACAAAAAAAAACCCAACCCAACCAACCACACAAACACATACAAAAAACCCCAACCCCGGAACCCCAACAAACCAGCCCTTAAGTTCTTAATAACAGGATATCAGTCCCTGGAAGTTGTAGAAAGATTGTATTATTTAGTGTAAATTTAAGTCTGAGATTACACCATTTATGTCAAGAGGTTCATAATACTGGAGAAGAGGTCCCATATTGATCATTAGTTATATATTGTATTGGTCCTTCTCTATTTTCCCCCTTAAAACAGATGATTAGAACAGAGGAAATATAGATATTATCTACAACAAAGTATTAGCAGTTTGTTGCAGAAAATACTTTGGATTTAACCTCATGGTAAGCTTTGATTTGAGAAGTACACCTTGAACCAGTTCAAGAAGTTAAAGAAGCTTTCTAATTTAGTCAGATTAAAACCTATTAATGCTCACAATTTTCCCATGTGGACAAAGAGGGAATACACTATATAAAACCCATCATTTATTGTTAGTAAAATAGAAAACTTAATATTCTAATCTAAGACTGGTTATTGGGCCAGATCTAATCATTTTGGAAAGAAAAAGAAATACTTGTATGCAGAAGAATATTTAATAATAATAGTTCAGTAAAAATTGTTATACATATATTTCCTAGCCTGTACGTCTTTTCCTGATTGTGTGCTCACCCTTACATGAGCTTTCTGGGTTGTAAGATCCACGGCTTCATTCTGGTGTTGTTGGTGGGATGTTACATTGAGGCATCAGCATCAAACGGATTTGTTTGCAGGGAGAAATCTTGTGTTGAATCAGATCTGAATTTACTATATATGGTGCCTTTTATGGATGTTAGATACTATTTGTGTGTTCTCTTTGTTACCCCTAAAGGCAATCTTGTCAAGCTTGAGTCTGAATGAATTTACCTGACCACTGGAGAGTTGTTTGTACCCATGAGCTCTCCAGTGTCCAGCCTGTGTCCCATCTCTTCTCATCCTGTATCAGTACTACCAGGACTCTCTTGTGCTGCATCTCCTACCTCCTAATACAAGGACAGTCCTGGTATGAGCCCTTTGTTCTCATACCAGACCTATATTTATTTATTTGTACTGTAACATTATGTTAGACATAAATATTATATCTATATAAAACTATGATGACATCATGCAAATATAAACAAAGGTTAACACATTAGTTACAGCTACCTGATCAATTAGAAAGAGGATGATTACAGCTAAACCAAATAAAACAAATCTGCAGGCAGGTTAAGAAATTTTCAGACATAGCAAGCCTAACAAGGCTGAGACCTTACAAAGTCAGTAGAAAGCCTGTGGTCTGTTATTATCAATGACAATACTATGTATTGCAGGGCTACAGGCTAACAAAGCTCAGTCTGAAGGTACTTTAACAAGTCCGGTTTCTTATAGATAATTGTAACTGGTCTACTCTATTGTCATCTAGTAGAGCTTACTACAAAGTATATTGACCTTGGTTTTATGTATCTATGATCATATCTATGATATGATTAGGCATTGAAATAGAAAATATGTATGTATGTATGTCTTATACTACCTTTTGGGGTTTATTCTAAATTAGATATCTGTGTTCTAACTAATTCTATACTGAGAAGATTAATCTATGGTTAGTTGTTTCTTTGGTTTTGGGTTGTTTTTTTTTAAATTGTGGCGTCAGTAATTGTACTTGTGTCGTTTCTTTCCTGATGTAGTCTACAGAATTGTATTGAAGTAACACGTTTGTGGAAATTTATGCTACATTTAAGTAATTTTTTACCCCATACTAATGATACCTATTTGAGATTATATTTGTTTTTCTTTGAGTGTCTTCTGACAAGAAAGACTGTTCCAAGTGTCCCAAAACATTTCTGCAGGTAAATACTGGTGTGTTAGTGTCTTGGAGAAGAAAGATGTTTCTGCTCTGCAAGAGGCAAGCAGGGGGTTAAATCCGACAACGGAGCCGAGCCGGCAGGACAGTGGCCTCAGTGAAAGAGCACAGTCCCACACAACAGGTCTAGTGACATTAACCGTGGCAGTTGTGTGGCTAGAAAACTGCTCAGCTGATGCAGGGTGGTGTGGTAGGGAAAAGCACCCCTGAGAGACCCTGGATTTTGCCCTCAGGCTCTGGGGCATCCCCTTCCTACAGGAAGGCAGAGGTAGAGTTGTGCATCCACAGCCAGGGCAGAGTAAAGATGACTGGAAAGATGGGTCATGCAGGATGGGGAAGAGCAAATAATCTTGGCGTGTCTGAGTGCCATAGTTACCCTAAATGGAACTTAGAGATGTTGGGCCCTCTGTGGTTCTCATCCTACCTATAGTAATGACTGGGGTTGGGGTGTGAGAAGGGTGGAAATCCTGGATGTCTGGGCAAACCAAAAGGCCACAAAACAATGGTAAAACCCCACAACCACAATGACCTCCCATGGTGTGCTCACCTGGGATGCTGAAGGAAGGTGTATTGTGAGGCAGGACTTTAATTCGCACACCTCCAGCTGCACCCCTTTCCAGTAGTCACTGCAGGATTTGTTGGGTCAGGTGCCCATGTGATGGGCATTTATACCAGAATAAAAACACATTCACTCCCTAGGCTCTTGATATCCAGGTAGGGCGCGAGAGCAGCCTGTATAGAAGCGGCCCCCCGTTATGAGTGGTGGGGAAGGCAGTGTATAGCTCATTCGCACACTTGGGAACACTATCTCGATGCTCTAGCAGGTGCTTCTCCAAGGTGGCGGCCATGTCTGACAGCCGCCCTACACCCTTGCACAGGCCAGCCCTGGCCATCCCCTCTCTGTGGGCCGCAGCCAGACAGGCTGCAGCTCCCAAGGAGCAGCTCTGGAGCAGTTAAGAGAGCACAGAGCTGTGGAGCGTGGGTGCACTGCAGGGCTGGCTCCATGAGGGCTGTCCCTGAGCGTCTGGAGATGATGACCACTGAGTAAGTAACTTCGCTCGGGAAGGCCCCTGAGGGGGCAGGTGAGGACATGGCGGGTGCCAGAATAGGCCAGGGCTGGAAGGGGGTGGGCGCTGGCTGGGTTCGGGGAGACCATGGCTGAAGCAGAGCTTGGGCCAAGGGCCAGGGCTCTGAGGTGCCTTCTGAGCCCAGAGGAAGGCCCTGCCAAGGCCTCCCCGGCCCCCCTTTCACGTGGCGCCCACCCTAAGGCGCAGCCCAAACATGCTGAGCTTGCAGGGCGCTCTGGGGCATTCAGAGCGCGGTACTGAGTTGGGAGGGGAAAAAACAATGATCAGTCAGAAGGGGAGAAATATATAAAATAAACCGATATCACCAAAATGTTTGCAGAAATCCTGATTTTGATGTTAGTTGTTTACCTTTGTGGCAGGCAATTTTGAACATTAAGATGCGTAAACTTTTTATTTCCCAATAATAATTAACTTCCTCAGTTTTTTTCATAGCACTTAACGATAGCTTACTCCCTTTTCCACGTTCATTTCAAACCTGAAAAATGTGTTTACTCCTGTAACAACTCTGTTGAGTATGTTTTGTGAATCCTCACTCTTTATGAAATGATACAGTATTATAGTGACTGTATGTATTTTAATTTAATTATTTTAAAGAAAACCATCTCCTAGTGTTAGTCTTATTTTTCTAAAGGAAGCACAGAAGCAACTTTTGACATTAACCAGAAATTCTGAATAGATAGATAGATAGGTGGTTGGGGTGATTACTGTAATGAAAGACAGGAGTTCAAAAACCTAATGTCTTCAACTGGACACTTATAAATAGTAAGTAAGATATAACCAATATTTAGCATTCTTTTGAATGTGAAAAAGATTGTGTCTTAATTCTTCTTCACCTTGCTCTTTATCCTACTTTTGTTTCCTGATTTTCATATTTTATTTCATATTGAGTGATATCCAAGACAACTTACCATGTTAAAAAAGTCTCTGAGTTGGGAAAAATGAATTCAAGTCATAAGCCAAATTTATTCAAACTTTGCCATTTATTTTTTTAAAATGTTTTAACTACATCCATTTACATTAGCTATTTTGCAGTCTTCACATTGTAAGTCCTTGATCAAAACATTAAGAATGTGCTTAACATTTAGATACCATTTAATTCTATGTATTTTCTTAAGAACTTAAGAATAATACCTAAACACATGCCGAACTGCTGTAATGAAGTGAGGTTTGCATTTTTCTAGGATCGGTTTCTATATGAAAACAAAAGCTGTGTAGTAGTTTATTTCTAATTGCTTTCCAAAGTTTTTGTGAAAAAGAGGGAAAGTTTAGTGTATCTTCGTGTGCTGTTAGTAGGGAAAAAGTGTGCACATAAATATTACTTGAAAAAAAAGAGCACTATCTCAGCTTTTCTTACTATTAATATTTTTCTCCCTGTGACTGTAATATTACAGTCATCATATTTTTGATATGTCCCTTAGTTTGCTGAGCATTAGAAAAAATCCATTTTCAAGTTGCATGGCATTTTTTATTATTGGAATCAAGCAGTAGGATACAAACAGATTTGTATCTCATGTCAGACAAAACACCAGATCCAGTCTTCTGCATTGATGATGTCATAAGAATTCCAAATTTTAAAGAAAATTTATATGTGCTATGAAATCATATCCCTCATCTTGCAATCTCACTACTGCTGATAAAACTAGTTCAGATTACTCCTGGTTTCAGCTGAGATAGAATTAATTTTCTTCTTAGTAGCGAGTGCTGTGTCTTGGATTTTGGTGTGAGAGTAATGTTGACAGCACACCGATATTTTAAGTTGTTGCTGGGTAATGTTTATACTAATTCAACAACTTTTCAGTTTCTTGGGTCCTACCAGCAAGATGGCTGGAGGGGCATAGGAAACTTGGAGGGGACACAGTCAGGACAGGTGACCAGAAGGGGCCAAAGGGATATTCCATACCATGGGATGTCATGCTGAGTATATAAACTGGGGGAAGACGAAGGAAGTGGGGGACATTCAGCATTATGGCATTTGTCTTCCTGAGTAACTGTCACACATGATGGAGCGCTGCTGTCCTGGAGATGGCTGAACACCTGCCTGTCCATGGGAAGTAGTAAATCCTTGGTTTGCTTTGCATGTGTGCACAACTTTTGCTTTCCCTATTAAACTGTCTTTATCTGAACCCACACGTTTTCTCACTTTTACTCTTCTGATCCTCTCCCCTACCCCACTGTGGGAAGAGTCAGGGAGTGGTTGTGAGGTGCTTGGTTGCTGGTTGGGGTTAAGCCACAACAGTCCTTTTATTATTTATTATTCCTGACCTGAGGGGTGTTAGGAGAGATCTAATGGTTTAAATGGCTTTCACCATCTACTATGGGTTCAGCTTGAAGATGCATTTTATTTCATCATTTCTGTTAAGTGGAATGTAAACTAATACAATCAATTTGCATTCTTCTCTTTGACTGTCCCTTGTATAGAAGGAATCAGGAGAAAATATCACAAATATAATTAATTTTTACAACAGTTTTTCTGGCTGTTATTTGGCCTCCATTATAGAGGTGGTTTTTTTTATTTTCCCCCTCTTTGCATATTCAGTCGTGTTCTTACTGAAATGGCATTGGCCTTAATTTACATTGGCTAATCAGACGATTTTTGCAGTTTTGACTACCATGCATAATACAGCAGACAAGATACTTACCATATCTCTACTAAAGAGCCTGTACCAAGAGTTTAATCGTGCTATTTAATTGCTAGGTTTAATTTGAAAATAATTGTTCACAGCAATTAAGTAAATGCCCCGATTTCATTAACAGACTTCCTAATTAGAACGTACAACATAAAAGTGCTAATGTTGCTTCATTAGCCTTGAATTACTGTTTCTAATACTACTTTTTTATTATCTATACAAATTCTTTCTGCAGTAGAATATCAGCCTAATAACTGGTACTAGATTAATAACAAATTTCCTGGTGTAACACATTCATGTCCCAGCCAAGTGTGCAATGATTGATTAAAAGGGAGATTTAAATCTTTATTTTAAATTTTAAGTATAGTCTGAAACTTAAAGAAATCTGAGATACAGCAATATTTAATCAAGTATGTAGGGATTAATTGCTCTGAAGAATAATAAAACATTTTTTCCCAAATTTAATGTCTCAACACATGTTGGCCACTTGCTATATAAGAAACTGGAATGAGAAGTGAAAAGATAGCAAATGTGGCTGCTAATAAGATATAGTGATGGCAGAAGTAATTATGGCAGTGTCACAAGATTATGAGATGTCATTAATAGTCTTTAGCTGTCAGAGCTATTGTTTCTTTAGAACACTGAGGAATCATTTATTATTTTTTTTTTTACAATATTAATATAACTGTGCTAGAAGGAAGAAGGATATTTCTATTTCAATCAAGATGTTCCAGTCTTTGATGTTAACAAAGCTGCTGGAAAGCTTAAGAGCAATGAGAAAAAGTGATCACATTAAGACGATTAAGAATAATGACGATAATGAAACCGATATTATATTTTTATTTTTATTTTTTTTTAATGTGTAAGATTCAAATTATCTATGAATCCTTGTGGGCTTTTTTGTAGAAAGCATTAAATAATGCCTACCTGCTCAGACTGTCGTTCCTCAATTGAGGTAATTGCATTCCTTTCTGCATATAAAGATTTCAGTATTCAGCAGCTTCATCATGCTATAGAGTGGACAAAGGAAAACACAGAAGAAAGTTGCACATCAAACCAATAAGGAGAAAATTCAAAGCACATAGCAGTATATAAAAGCAAAAAAATAAAATAGCCCTTGCTTGTTTCTGAGTTAGCTTCAAGTTTTCTCTCAATTTTCTTTATTTTTTCTCCTACTGTCTCTTGCTTAAAATATAAGGATGATTAAAAATAGGTTAGCAAGAAAAACGTGTTGATATATTTCATGTGAAAAACCAGCCAGCTATGTCATATGTTGATCATTAGTAGATACATGTAACATTGACAGCTTTTATGTAATTATAGATTTTAATATTGGTAAGAATACGTATTTAGTTAGGGATTGGGATTTTTTTTTTAAGTTTTGGATTGCATCATCTTGTCTTATTCATGTATCTAGAGATAGTAAAGCTCATAAATAATCAAGGAATAATTCTGATGTACTACTCTTTATCCAGAAATACAAAATCCTGATATATGTATGGAATATGGCTGTGGAGAAAAAGATACAAATACATGGAAATGCTGCAAAGAGACCATGGATGCTCATCTCATAGGTCAAGAGGATAAGGAGAGGATTTTCCATAGCAAATGACAGAACCAAATACTTATTGGTACTGAAAGATAATACAGCAAAGAATAGAAGTCTCCAGTTGCAACTGGGTTGGTTCATCTAGACATTAGGAAAATTATTTTCAGTAGCAAAGTACGACAAGTTACCCAGGGACGTACACTCATCCTGGATAAGCTGGATGAGCTTCAAGGGTCCTCAAGAAAGCCAAAGCTATCTGGATTTTACATTTATAGTTTATTATTTTAACATAGTTATCTTTACCTATGGTTTGACATTCTCACATACGAACA
This sequence comes from Microhierax caerulescens, assembly GCA_035590215.1. Classification (NCBI taxonomy): domain Eukaryota; kingdom Metazoa; phylum Chordata; class Aves; order Falconiformes; family Falconidae; genus Microhierax; species Microhierax caerulescens. The sequence continues at coordinate 6,943,419 of JAVJGJ010000037.1, forward strand.
TTCTGATCCTTCTCATTCACATCAAGTTGTATGACATTCATAGTCCCACCTCAGGACACGTCAAAATACCTTAATGCAGGACTCTGGAAGTTAATAAGGACTCTGCTTAGCTTCAAGTCTGCTACACTGGAGCTAGAACTTTTTTGCTGAATCTGTGTAAATTCACAGGACCTTCTGAGGTGCTTCAAAGAAGTTGTGGCACTGGTACAGGAATATGTGAATTCCCACTTGTGTGTTACAAAAGTGGGAAAAGGGAGATCTTGAATGGAGACCTTAGTTTAACAGAACACAAATCCATAGCTGTCTTTTTTCAACTAAGCCTCTAAGTACAGTATATAATTTCCATTTTGTACCAAAAGACCTATCTACCATAAACCCATTAACTTTGCTAATATTCTTTAATTCCTTTCTGATAATATCTGCCACGGTCAGACCCTCTACCGCTATCTACCCCTTGAAGGAATGAAGTTCTTAGTCTGTGTCACAAAGTGAGGTTTATTAGGATAAGGCACTTATTAAGTAGATAACAATTACACTGCCCTGTAAATGGGGGTTATTCTGCTTCTATTCCAAATTCCTTGTAAACTACCTGATAGGAAACACTCAGTTCCCAGGGAAGTATTCTTACCTGGCATCCCAAGTAAGGGGAGATTATGAAGGTATGGGCCAGCCATTCCTTAGGATTGCTCGAATCTGCTCCCAGGGAGCAGTTTATAAACCCTTCTTTGGGACTTTCTGTGGTCAGCATCCAGCAACATCACATTGCTGTCACTGGGCAAACTCAGTCCCAGCAACCCAAGGTCAGACCCCTGACCAAAGCGCTGCTGCTCCGTCTGGGTCATCTCCCCACAATACCCAGTATCAGCCTTTCTGTGTTTTTGTGTAGTATCAGCATAAGCTTCCAGGCAGGCAATAGTTATCAGAATAATGAAGTCTATATTCACTTTTAAAATATACTAACACAATTAGTTTTCTGTGTGTGTAAACTTTTATACATATACATGCTGAAATAATTTCTCTCTGGTTCAACAAAGCAATCAAGTCTATATTTCTTTCCAGATTTGTCACAACTCAGTGAAGTACTTCAGAGTTTACTGTTACATTCTGTCTATTGGTTCATGGTATTTAGCCAGAATTTAAAAAAAAAATAAAAAAAAAAATCCAAAGTAAATTAATACAACTTTGAACAATGTCCTGCCTAAACAGGAGATAAATTTATCTAAATTTAAGTTTAAACAAAGACTACTTAAAACCATAGTTTATTCAGATGTGATTCAAGCTTCCCAAAATGCTAGACTATCCTAGATTTGAATTAAATACTACAATGTATGACTCCACTCTTTATTGCTTTTTGTGTAGGTGATCCTTCCTCAGTCGTGCAATATATGTAAGCTCACCTGCAACCTCATCTGCATCTGTGACTGTCCTGGTTTTGGCTGAGATACAGTTAATTTTCCTTTTAGTAGCTGGTGCAGTGCTGTGTTTTGGCTCTGATGTGAGAAAAACATTGATAACAGACTGATGTTTTTAGTTGTTGATAGATAATTCTTACCCTAAGTCAAGGACTTTTCAGTTTCTCAGGCCCTGCTAATGAGAAGGCTGGAGGGGCACAAGAAACCAGGAGGGAACACAACCAGGACAGCTGACCTGAACTAGCCAAAGAGGTGATTCCATACCATGAGACACCATGCTCAGGGGAGTTTGCTGGGGCCTGGGGATCATTGCTTGGGGGCTGGGCATCGGTCAGTGGGTGGTGAGCAGTTGTACTGTGCATCACTTTTTTTCTTTTCTCCCTTTCCTTTGGATTTCATTCCTTTCCCCATCTCCCTCCTTTTCAGTATAACTGTTATTATTATTATTATTATTGCTCTTTCATTTTTTTTTTAATTTGAATTATTCAATTATTCTTATTTCAGCCCCTGAGTTTTACATTCCTTTCTGATTCTCATCCCCATCCCTCTGGATGAAGGGGGATTGAGCGAGCAGCTGCATGGTACTTAATTGCCATCTGAGGTTAAACCATTAGTCACCATCTTCCTTCAGATACTTGACATTTCCTTTTCTTCAGGAGATGAAACTTGCTGTTTCATTTTGGCTTGGTTTATTTTATTTTATCTTCAGTCTTTTTTTACAAGTGATTTAAAGCTTATACTATAGACAACGATAAAAAGCTGTTGATGTACAAAACTTAGGTTAAGTCTGTGATGGGACCTGTAGACAGCTTCATTTCACTCTGGGTATGAATTTCTGAAGACCATATATAATAACTTAGGGATGTGTCAAAAAAAAACCCCAAACAACAAAAACAAACCTTATCAAGAAAAGAGACAAAATGTCTTCGTTTTTATATTTGTTTTTCTAGCTATGCTACTTCGACTCAAGATATAATCAGTACAAAACTGTTGGTATACCATATTTTAGAATATAATAAAATATTTCAGTTGGAAGGGACCAACAACAATCATCTAGTCCAACTGCCTGACCAATTCAGTGCTGACCAAATTAAAGCATATTAAGGGCATTGTCCATATGTCCCTTGAACATGAAAGATTTGGGGCATCAATTACCTCAGCAGGAAGCCTTTTCCAGTGTTGGACCACCTTCTCAGTAAAGAAATGCTTCCTAATGCCCAGTCTAAACCTCCTCTGCTGCAGTTTTTAACTGTTCCCATGCATCCCTTCACTGGATATCAGGAAGAAGAGACCAGCACCTCCCTCTCCCCTTCTTTCTTGCAGAAAGATGTAGGGAGAGCAATGAGATCACCCCTCAGTCTCCTTTTCTCCAAACAAGAAAAGAAGAATTATAATTTCAAATAATATGAAAACAGGAAACCTTCTGAGGTTCATACTGACTAATACGAAGCACGGTGAGAGTTCTGCTAATAGAATATCTTGCATTTTTTTAGGATACTGTCTCTGCTTCATAATACTTTTAGACTGAATTAGAGCTGACCACATTTTTCTCCATTTTCCTAGTAAGTTTGACAGTTTCTTCCTTGGTTATTATTCTATGGGACTGTCTTGACTGTATCTTTTCCGGATCATACAGTATTTTATTCTGAAGTTTGCATGCCATTTTAGTAGCCATAAACGGCTTAATTATAAAGCTATAGAGTTTCTGCAGTGTGTATTCTGTGTAGCAAAATAAACTCAGGTTTAGCTCTACTGCTGCTATTTTAGAGCTGATCCTTTCATTCTCAGAGGATGCTGGCTGTTAGGTTGGGCTGCTGCTGTAGATACAAATCCTACAAGCATTTTCAGAATCATGGTCTGCCAAAGTTTGACCTCAGATGAAACTGCAGAAAAAATGCACCTAACGTTAACGGTCCTAATTCCTCAAAGGTGAAGAGCTGTATTTACTGCAGTATGTCATTTAACAACATTTTGGAAACACTTAAACTCTAGCTGTGCACAAGGCAGTTATAGATAGGTCCCATTACTGTTGTATATGAACATCTATGTCTTTCACTTAAGAATACTCACGTTATCTTTTTCTGATAATAATATGACTTTTTGCACAGACACTCATGGAATGAGTGTGGTTTGGTTTACTCCAATAATTTATTGGGTTCTTGGCATAAGGTAATGATGATACAGGAAATTATATCTCTTGAACACCATGGTCAGTTGTGTGGATGGTGACCTCTTATAAGTGCCCTTGCACAAGTGTCATCAGCTGGATTGGATGAGTTACTCCAAACTGCTGTTCTGCTCAGTTCTTTTAATCCACAGTCCTATGTGAACACGCTAGCACATGCATAATTCATTGATATCGATTATCTTAACTACATATAAAATGTATCTTAGATAGACTTTTTAGAAGTGTCATATCTATGTAAAAATTGATCACTTCACCAGCTGGAACTGCCAGGGAATCTCGGGATCACACTGCACAGGATGTTAATAAACACTTAGGCATACAAGTTGGACTAGGCATAGCAGGATTTTCCTAAATAAATCTCCAGAACCATCCAAAATTCCTCTTGAAGTGCTTCTGTAACCGACAGTTAAATATTTCTACTTTGTGAAGGTGGCTTGGAGTTTACTCAGTCACCTACTTTCAGGTCAGTTCATTGTTTCAAAGGAGTCCATTATTTTCTCTGTGTTGAAGACTAGCAGCATGACCCAGGAAATTAATGACTGAAATCCACTAGGCATATACACACAAGCACAGCCCTGATACCCTGATATGCATATTAATATCATAAGACAAAATTGTTCTGCATGCTTGTCATTAATTTATAACTTAAATTCCGTATCTTCATTTATAGTTGCCATAAACTACACATACTAGTGGAACTGAATACAACAGTTAGGTCCTAAGTGAAACTCATAGATGCTACAAATTATATTCAGACTACCTTCATAATTATTTTAGATCATATACCCATAAAGAGGATCAGGCAGAGGAAAAAACTGCACATCCTTTGAATGTCCTCATCAAAGCTAAGGAGAAAAACAGTGAGAAGGGATGGATCTAGCATCATATCTGATCTATCTTGTGTTCTCCTAAATTAAGAAATATCTGAGAGTAGCTGTAACATCTGTTGCTTAGGACCTGTGAAGATGAAAGAAAAAAAGGATTTAGGCTTTCTATAAAAGCTGGAGATATATTACCACTGGGCAGCTAATGGGCAGTTGCAACTAGTTGGAGAGGTGTGGTGGATGGTATGTTTTGTGTGTTCTCACCTTGTATATTATATTCCTTAAAAATACACTGATTGACCTTGTCAGAAAGAGAGATTATGTCTTTCCTTGCATATGTTTGAGCATACACAGTAAATCAAAGCTTTCACATGGCTAGTTGACTGAGACAGAGGAAAAGAGCTTTCAGAATAATAGAAAATCAAGAAATTGCAGGCAGGGAGCAGCCACATTTTCAGGACTGTGTAGTGATGGAAAATTTCTGTGGACCAAGGAGAACTGAATTGTTTACCACAAACTAGAAAGCCATATCTTGACTCAAACCAACCGTGGAAGCAAAAGCTTAAGGTGGGAAAACTTGTTCATAAGCTCTCTTTTCTCCATTTTTATTTCCATTTTTCCTATTTATGTCTATTTTGTCTTACCCAGCCGTTTTTTTAATAAATCATTTGAGTTTAAATTTTAATAAAACAAGCTTTTTTAATTTAGAAATTCTTTTGATCTTCTTGAAGAGGTCTGGACAGAGACGCTCAAACTTCTGGCTAGTTTGGGTCCAACAACAAGAAGCATATCCTGGCCTGTGTCAAAGCATGTACAATTCCTGTTGGCTTCCCTGCATGATAGGTACCCAGCACCATGATAAAATTAAGCCCCAAGAATCTTTACCTTACAAATATGTTCTCAGATAGTCTACCACAGAAACAAAGAGAATGTCACTCTGGATCAGATTTTGTTCACTTCATGTGACATCATGCTTTAGCAGTATATGAAATATGAGCTGATGTTTTTACTGGCATTAGCATTAGTACCTTTCACTGCCTGCAAGGTTTGCTCCTAGCTAAACGTATTGTTAATATATAAAATTATTCCAATGTCTTCTGGGCTTGAGAGGAATGAGTAATACTAATTATTTTTGTTAATTTCCTTTAACTGTTGTTAATCAGTATTGTTCTATGCAAGAAAAAATATCAGCAGAGCTACCCACACTTTTGTCTATATATGAGAAAGGAAGTTTATTTTTATCCTTTGTTTCTGCTGAAATGCTGCCCGCTCACCAGCAGCTTGTTTCAATAGCTGTTTGTATTTACTAATTTGCATTAATAAACATATGAAACATGAAGGGTTATTTAACTTATTCTTTTTCTCTTTCAGACTAGACTGAGAAAATATCTGTATACTAAAAAAAGTTTTTGATATAAGGCTAAAACCAGAAAGCTGCACAATTTATTCTTCTTATGCTACTGAGCTTTAAGAGCGTTCAAGGATTGACCTTTCTTGAGGTCCGTTAGTGTTGCTGGGGGTTTTTGTTTCTGTTATTCATAAGAGGCAAGGAATTTCTTTTAGAAGTTCATCAGCCAGAGTTTAGTTTTATCCATATATGTATTGAAACCTTTATATCATGACAGAATACTTATAATAGTCATTGTAGCTTAAAGTGTCTGTCATTCTGTCCCTTTGTTAGTGCATTTTTGTTTGATTACTTTTTTTTTTTTCTTGAAACTTTTAAAATATGGGTTGTGCTGTGGCTATGTAGTTGATCTTTGATTGCAGCTGACATTACATGTGAACAGACACCACTATGGTAGCCCTTTCAGTGACCCCTACAGAACTAAAATTACAGCTTTCATCTTTCCTTTACACAGTTTACAATGCTGATTTCTCCCTTCCTCTCTTAGGCCTGAGCCATAGATTCTTTTTTACGTGATTAATATTAGTTGTGTAAGGGGAGAGATGCAGAATCAGGCATTGTATATGTGTATATGCACTCACACATTGAGTTTAAATGGCTTCATTCTCTGTATTTGTTGACAATTCAGCCAAGGTGAACATTTCAAGACAAAGAAAGGGAAATAATAAAAATAAGCCAGATGTTACTTCAATGTTGAATGGGAAATGTAGAGTTTAATGTTTTCTTCTGTTCATGAATTAAAAAAAAAAAAGGAAAGAACCCTTCTTGGAAAAAAGATGCAAGTAGAATATTACGTAATATTTAAACATACATTCACAGGAAATGGATCAGAATGTAATCAGCTTTTACTACTTTTCTTCTTATTTGCATTAAATTTCAATTTGGGTGCCAGAAAGATTTTATGATTACCATTTTTTTATGGTACGAGTTATTTGTCATCTGTGTTACAATGAGTTCTTTCTTTAGTGTTTGGTGGGGGATTTTTGTCACTGAGATCTAGAAATGTTAAATGAGAAATTTTGGAGGGAAGGAGAACATATTAATCTTTTGGTAAGTGACAGAGTTGTTTATTTTAAAGTTTGCTTTGGAACAGAAATGGAAACCAAATTAAAAATGATATGTGTCTTCCCAGGGAAATCAATCAAAAGCCATTGAACATGAAAATACATTATCCAGCAGGGTGCACTTTCTGAAGTCACATGTGCTTATATGTTAAATTGAAAATCAACCAGTTGTCTTGGAACCGTCTTCTCTTTCATAACCATATCCCATGCAACTCTTCTGAGCAAATCCCTGGATAGGCCAAAGTCTGCTCTCATGAAATCTCAGCTTGTGATCCTGCTTTTTGTGTCGTTCCCTTCTCTTGGGAACTTAAACCCCACCATCTCACAGTTACTGCTGTCAAGACTGTCCCTGACTTCCACATCCCCAGCCAGTTCTTTCTTGTTTATAAGTATGAGGTGAGGTCCAGCAGAGAATCTTCACTTATCAGCTGCGTAGTCATCTATGTCAAATATCATCAATGCACACAGGAATCTCATGTACGGCATGAAGAAGACATAATTAATATTTCCCCTTGAATTCTTCACATCATGACTGTTTAGCATGATAGAGTACTTATTCTTTAGGTTAGATAGTCATGACTATTAATTATGTCATCTTCAGTTGGCTTCACATTGCAAATTACATTCTGCTATCAAACAATTTTTACAGCAGTTTCAATAGATATTCTACTAACTGACCTGCCAGTATTACTAGTAGCAGGATGTGAAGGACTTGCTCTTCGTAGGTCAAATTTCTTTAGATTCAGTGCTGTTGCTGTGAGAAGACTGCTGCAGACTTTGGTTATCTGGCAATTGCTGTTGAGTGTCAGGATGACAGTTTACTTTAGAATTTATCTGATGCATCACCAGCAAACCAATACAAAAATGTCTGTTGTCCCTGGCTTCTACCATGCAGAAATACCATGATTTGACTTTACTATACAGATCGATGGGCCTGTTACAATGAGGCAATCATCACTTTTTTAAAAATGCTGTGGGACAGATTACATAGTTTGCCAGGCTCAACTTGTGCTTTATTCTGCTTACACAGGCTTCCCAACTATGCAGAAAGGAGGAAGCCCAGTTTCTATTTTTCATGCTTTGTTTTGGCACTGTTTATAAACAGTGTTTTTTCTAAATAAGGATATATCGTGGAACTCAATCTTTACATTTATTTGTTCCTTTGTTTAGTCCTGTAAACATTAATGGTGTTAATGCTCTTCATATTTTGTGAGATCAGTACACCCTCTACAAATGTGGCTGATGAAGTCTTTCCCTGAGCACTAAGAATTGTTGCAAATAGTTATTTAATTGGCACCTATGTATTGCAAGATAAAAGTTAAAAGCATGTTTTTCGCAGGTGGAAATCATGGTGGCATTGCCATGTACCAAGACAGTATTTTATGTGCAGTCTTTACCTTGAATTATAATTGAATATTATGTTTTCCTCACTACCCTCAAGACCAAAAAATTCAACAGAAATCTGTGGTCTCTCTGAAGTTCTCTGTATGCAGAACTTCAGGACAGGCAGCTGATGTCACCCTTGAGATCTTAGATGCTCAAGTTATGGGTACTAGTGTTCCTATTTTAAAGATAGAGTCTACTGTTAGTATTTTTATCTTACGTCTTATTGAACTTGCATGGTATGTTATGTTGCATGTAGGAGGTTTGACTTTGTATAACTTTAAATAAACATTTATTAATCATAGGCTTTTTACAATGTAATGAATTCAATAAAAAATAAGTACCTATTAAAGGAAAAAAGTCAATGTTTTTAAATACTGTATTTTTAAAACAGAACTTGGTGAAAAACAAGTTACAGCATAAACTAAAAAAAAATTGTTTGAAACTTGGCTTGCCTCTAAAAGTTTGGTCTTTTTGCTTATATAAATATGTAAGCATGGCTTTCTACATGGTTGCTCTTCTAATGTGTCGATTGAAATGCCAGTTTAGAAAGATTCTGTTTGGAAGTTTGGTGATGGACTTCTAGAAAAAGTTGATCTCACAAATAACTGTCCTGGTATTTAGAGGAAAATAATGTCATATGTTCAGCGCTGTGACGTTATGCCACTTCCAATACACTTTGTTATCCAATGGTAATTATAAATGAGCTATCTTTAGTGGCTTTTTTTGTACAAAAGCTTTGCTGAGTTGGGTTTTTAAGTAATTTTTCCTAACAAGTCATATCAAAATTTTGTTCAGTCATAAGCTGCAGATCCTGTCATTTTTCTGCCCTTCTCCTCTTCAGACCAAAGAAACCCCTTCCAACCCTTCCTAGCCTCGCTTAAAATTCTCCAAACATAACCTCTTGGTCTTCCCTATTTTCTCTTTGTATTTGGCAGGTGTTGGAATACTGATAACAATTCTGTGCTTCATGGTCACCATACAAAATATGCTGGGCCTATAAGAAGTACAGAAAAACCCAGAAGTTAGTAGGTTATTTGTTTAGTTTCCATGGCAGCAAATAATAATTAAAAATAAATCCATTTTGTGTTTCCTTCCTTCTGGCTTCTTCCCACTACTAGGGAAACTGTATGTCCATTACTGCTTTTACTTCTGTATTTTGGTACCCTACTTGTTTGTCTAATGCCTGAGTTAATATTGTGGACTTTGCCTACAGAGGTTGGCTGCAGAGAGTCTTTGAATGTTGCAGGAGTGCACTGATAGGGAGCTTAAATGCGTTAGGACAGGGACTGCACTTTTGCAGTCTTATGTCAGGGGACTTTGAACTGATTTGTAAGAACACAAAGCAGAAAATACACTTGGCAAGGGTGAGCACACGTTAGCAGGATACACAGCAATATAATGTTATAAGTACTACTGGACTGGAAAGACATCTGTAAGAAGGCAGATCTATCCCATAAGAACCAAAGCAGAAGAAAGAACTCTATGCCTGAAATCCCATGTTACGTTTCCTTGTATGAAAGATATACCATACAGGAAGTCAAGGTTTGCAGTTATTTTCTTCAGAATAATAAGTTAACATTCTTCACCTCTTCTGTCTCTGTTTCTATGCATTTATATTTGTAGGCAACTGTATGCCATGATATGTGCCCTAAAAGTTTACTGCTAAAATGCGGTTCATGCTATCTGGTAACATGGTTATATAAAATGCTATCAAATATATCTCATAAAGCCTTATGATAAAAAGCTGTGGAATATACCTCATATAGTGCTGATACAATGCTATGAAACGTACCTCATAAAGTGCTGTGAAACCTGTAACATCTAGGACACTGATCAAACTGTGTAGAAAATTAATTTGAATGGTACCTAGTTTTATAGTACTCAAATGTATTTACTTAGAAAGTAGTACAGTTCTGATCTCCCAAGTGGAAGTGAAAAAGGAAGGATAGCTCAAAGTCATCATTTTGAGCACATTAGGAGAAGAAAAGGCATGACAGGGTGATTTTCTGGGAGTGAGCTGGACCAGGAATTATAAATAGATGGGCAGAGTCAGAGAACATTATAAACCACATTCTTCCCGTGACAATATAAATCAGTTCCTCAGGCTGACCCAAATACTGTTTATCCTCTTCAGGCAGGAGAAGAATAACCTTAAAAATACCTGTGTGTATCAGCACATCATGGATGTTTCATTTGGCAAAAACCCTATAGTTTAGCCAGTTAAACTTTATAATTCATATTACACATAAACACAACAAATTATGGTTAACAACACAAAAGACACTATTTCAGATTTCTTTCACAAAACACAGTGCCTAGTAGCTTTCTTAGAGTTTGTTTGTAGAATCTGAATAAGGAAAAAATTATGACTTTTAAAAGAGATCTTATTGTCTGAACAATAACGCTATTCCTGTCTTTGGATGTTATTATTCCTGTGTGCACTGCTCACAATAAAATTTGGCTTGGTGATTGCTTTCCAGGTCAAAATCTATCCTTGCTTCTTTTTACATGGGCATGTGATATAAGCATTTCCCTTAGGTCCAGATTTTATTGTTGGCTTCTGAGGCGCTTTCTCTCCCTTGTTCTTGTTCCAGCACTGTGAGATATCCTGGGTGTCACCTCTCTGTACCCTTCCATTTTAAGTGCCTTCACTATTCCAGCAGCTACTTACAAAGGTTTTCTAAATAATTTTCTCTCTCCGGAAAGGTGATTCAAGACCTCTGCTACTGCCCAAGGAGTTGCATGATACATGGCATAAAACTCAATGTTACTGCTGTCAGGAGAAAAACTGCTCAGTTCATAGGATTTAAGGTAAATCAGTACTGAGGCATTCATTAGCAACAAGTAATTAATTAGTAAGGAGTGAACTACACCTGATGAGTGTCAGCAGTAGAACAGACAGACTACAATAGTAGACATTGACGAGATGTTTAAAAAGACCTACAAATTTGTAAACACACTTCTACACCTAATTCTCCCCAAACTGTCACATATGCAGTGTTACAGGCATATATATACCTGATTGAGTTAGCTGGAAGTAACTGGCCTCAACGTTATCTGACCCCATGAGCACGTGTACTGCCACAGGAGAACTGAATGCCAGCTGGGGTACCACTTAGATCATAGAGCTCCCCATGTTAATGTTTTGTTATATGTTTATTATAATCCCATAAGAATATATAAACTAGTAGGCCTTAAGTCGGTTAGCCAAAGTAAGCAAATTTCAGTTAACTCTGTATATTTACCCAGTATTTAACCTTTAGGAAAAAAAATCTTTAGACTAAAAGCCTGTCCTACATAATGTAGCCAGATTTCCTGAACTTTGAAGATGTGGGATGATGTACAGCTCTACAGGATTTTATACCAGGGACAAAAAGACTATATCATGTAGAGAACTAGACAGCTTATAGGCAATATCGTGAAATACATCAAGTCAAATACCCAGAATGCATTTACATAATACTCAAATTTAATTTGATGATTGTCTGGGTTATCGTAGGAAGGCTTATATGTTTTGTTTTCTGTTCACTGAATTTACTATTTCAAAAGGAGCAGCTTTGGGAAAGCTGGAGAATAAAATCCCTTTATCTGTCTACTGAATTAGTTCAACTCTGGCAGCAGCTGTACTTATCTGTTGGGCTTTAACCAAGAGGAAAGAGCTATTCAAGAGAGAAGGTGGTTCTGTCTACTGAGACCACTGACAAGAATGCCAACTGGGATGCAACTTTCTAAGCCAGTAACTTCAAAGAGAACTGTGCTTTCATTTCAGCACAAGTTAAGGATGTATAGCCAGCAATTTTGCAAAAGGCCTGTGCCTTGGCAGTACCGTAAACTATCTTCTGCCAAGTGTTGTCAACAGCAAAAAGGTTCAAATGGGTAAGGGGTTCTTTAAGCAATTAAGAGATGTTTCTGGCACAAATTCCCACCCAGAAATCTGAAAAAGCTAGATGCTTCCCTTGAGGGATCTTATTAGGTTAGGCTTCTGGACTCACAAGGGCTGAGTCTGTGTACAATAACAAAAATCAACTGTCTGTCAGAAAAGATAGGGAGTAGGCATGTGTAAGCTCATAATATCCATGAAACGGTCATCTGAAGATGAGGGAGCATATGATAACAAAGAAATCTGCACTTGATTTGTGGGAATATTGGATGAAAACAGGTAATGAAATGCAGTTCATTTTCTTACAGTGGATGATGTTCTTTAAAATGCTACTGCTGTACCTGTTACTTATCTGTTGATTTTCTGAGGATGGGCTGTAGAAAGGTTTTTGTGCTTGAAATCCTGTGCTTCCACCCCCAACACACACCCCCCTATATCACTGTGTCTATCTAACAGATACTTGTCTCCCAAACAACCTTGTCCTTTGTATCATGTTAATACCTAAATAATCAATGAATGATCAAGGCACCATTGTAACAGGCAAAAATTGGAAGACAATCCATGCCCTGAGGAGCCATTCTCTGGATATGACAGGGATATTATTCTGTGTCAGGACATAAAAAAATCATTATTCAGTATCATAAATGTTACATACAGCAGTAACTGCAAAATCTGCTTTAACCATGGCCAAGCTTTTTAGCTTGTTGTCTTCTCTCCTCAAAGGATGTGAAATTTAGATGAGACAATCCATACAGGCTCTGTGTCTGTGGCCTCAGGAGATGATGTAGGGATATGAAAAATCCAAGAGATGCATAAGCAGAGGAGCAACTTTTTGCTACATGTATAAATGAGATGTTTTAAAAGGTCTGAATTAATATAAAAAGATATGATAAATGCTTAGGTATTAAAGCATATTTTTAAGCTCTAAAACTAGGGTTTCAAGTGAAAAATATATTTCAGAATATTATACTTGAAAAAAAACAGGATATTGAAACGTAGAGGTAGTCATGCTGTTAGTTTTTGTGTGTTTCTAGTTATGTACTATAAATATTTATGTCTTACAAAATTATTTTCTGTTGATAAGTAGCAGAATGTATTTGACACAATGAAGAATAAGAACAAAAAAAGGAATTGCAACATTTCTTTATGCATTACTAATCATTATTATTCTTTTATTGTTAATAACTATAGCTTCACAAATTCAGTATCAAACAATTTTACATGAATTAATTGAAAAAAAATAATACACCTTTTTAGATGAATTTATCAATTCTTGTATGAATAGGGAATGGCAAAGTATGATTTTGTGGCTTATTGTCTTATCTTAGAAATTCCCTGAAGTCTGAAGAGCCTTCTCTTGAGGTGCCATCTCAAGCGTGTATGTATGATTCTGGAGTTATCACACAAATTAATAAGCATAATGACAGCAAATTTAACAGAATATTGCCTAAAAATCTCTACTGTGGTAGACCAAATATACATGCATAAGTACACTGTCCATGATTTCTATGGCAGAAGTTGAAAATTATTAAAGAAATCATTAAATATTAAAGAAAATAAAGCTATAGTATGTGATAAAAAACAACCTATGTGATAAAAGCCGGTCTGTTACTGTCAAAGATAACATTCAGGTTTCTGGGTAAATATACTAACTATTACTCAGATAAATTAATTTATATAAAATCTAATATCAAAGTGCAGCGTAGCCTGTCTTACCTGGAAGTGAAGCCTATGTCTGTCCAATGTTTTCACCCCGGAAGATTTGTGTATTAGGTAAACTGTAGGCACTTTGCATTGACTCACATCAGTGAGTCAAAACTCACTGCAACACTTCAGTATAATAGGGAAAGCTAATGACTTTTCAAGTTGCTGTGGGACTTGGGCAGTAATGAGTAATAAAAAGAATGCACATAAAAATAGTTATGTTCATTTCAGGAAAAATACTGAAGTGTCATCTAGGAAATGTGGATCTTGTCTAAGGAGCTGTGGCAAATCAGTTTTACTCAAACAGGGTTGCAGAATGCAAACATAATAATGACAAGAAAAGTAGCATGAATGCTACGCTGTTTAAAACTATATAGCATGAAACCCGTGATACTCCTTGGAGAACACATTCGTTCACCTGCTGTTGTAAATGGGATTCCTGTGTTCTTCTTATGGATGTTGGAAACTTAGGAGCGCTGATTCAGTAAGATCTCTCTTCCACTTACCCATGTTGTGTCATCTCACACTCACCTACCCAATCTGAGTAGTGCCACATATAGTGCATTAGGTATCTGCACAGCTCCTCTGTTGCATGAGCTTCAACGTCATGGAGACTCTAATGCTTTTGTGGCCTTGTGTACTCCTGCTAAGCAATTGAGTGGGATTTCACTCATCATGCAGGGAAAGCTGTTGGACAGAAAAGACCAGAACCAAGGCATTAACAAACTGTAGCAGACTGTGAAATAGTAAATGCTGAAATAATTGTGAATGGTGGCTGATATTGTGAGTAACAATTAAGAAAATCAAAGCTGTTGTCAATCCATTCCATTTAGCCACCTTTATATTAAATGTACAATCACCTACATACCATCAAAGCAATGGTCTGTGAATCCTAATCTGGAATGGTAGAGACTATCAAAAAGACATAGAAAAGTTAGATTTGCCCAAGTATTTGTAACCTCATCCAGCCCAAAATCCCTGAAAGCAACTAATCCTGGCATCAACGAAAAGTGGACCATGGCATATCACAGTCAGTCTGCATTGTGGGGGATCCATCCTGTTTTTATTTACCCAGACCCCAAGCATTCTAGCCACCCAAAGTTTCATCACTCTTGTGCTTCCTAAAACCATGGCCAGACTGCCAGAATTAGAAAGAAACATTGAGCCCTGGCTCCTCGAAAAAAACCTAGATGTATTTGGAATGGGAAAGTCAGTACACAAGATATTGTTAAACAGGGAGATTTCAGTGAACTTCAAAGAGAAGAATTTGAGACAAAAAATACCATGTGCCTGAGATATATTCAAAGCTGACTATTTCTGAAGCCAGTTAGGTACGCTTGAGGCAAATGCAGCTTTCTCAGTTCAAGCAAATGAAATCTGGCAATCTAACATTTTAGTGAGGACTCATGCTTAAAGAACTATAAACTTCCTTAAAAGTAACTATGGTTATAAATTTGAAGGCCTGAGTCAAAGAAACACATAATATACATATTTGGATTATCTATATTAAACCTAACGATATATATACAAATTTTCATCAAGCATTAACAGACGGCTAGGTCAAAACATGCCATAGGCTCTGGGAAAGTGGAACATGTTCAGAGACCTAATAAAAGTGTTAGCATAAAAAAGCTGCAAAAAACTTCCAAACCTGCAAACAATGGCCTTGCATAGAGTCTTTAATGGTGTTATAATGACCCCGAATAATTTTTACCTTAATAGTGTTCACTCAAATAAATAGCAAACTAATGGGTATGATGACTAAATATTTTGTAAAGTACTGAACTCTAAAACTAACTTTTAAAATCAAATATTAATCCTGGTTTTCACCTACCAATTCAGATTATTTTGTCATGACAATGTATCTTTTATTAAAACTAAAACTTTATTAAAATGCTTTATATGTACCTTTTCTTTATCCTCTGTGTTTGAATCTAGAACTCTTGCCCCGTTTTTTCAAAGTCCATATAAATGGTCTAGGTACTTTTTCTTTTCTGTCTTTTCTTCAAAAGTGCCTCCTGTACTCTTTGTTTTGTTCTTGGAGCTTCTCATACATCACCACTTGTGTCTGCCTTATTCCTCTATATTTCTCTGATCCCCTTAACTTTCTTTTAGGTCTGAATTTTGATTGTGGAGTGAATCAATACTTGCACATGGCAGAAGTTGAGGCTGCAGATAAGTCTAAGCCTCGATTTTCATTGCCTACTCATTTTAAAGTACACGTGTTCTTGTAGGGAGTACAAGTGGGAAGCAGCATACCCAGATTTATATCCGCTAGCCTTAGGTACTCCAGCGTAATAATTGGGTACCCTGCTGGATACAAATCAACTGCAGATAACTTTCAACACGTGCTCAGAGCAGAGGCAGATGTGCTTTCTCATTAGGCTGCTGTGGGAATTTGCATTATGACTGTGGCTCTAGTGGTGTACATGTTTTATTTTAATGAAAAGAAGAGTCTTATTAAAGAACTGAGGCTTGAGTTGCTACACCCTCTGTGAAACAGCAAATCATATATATGTGACTTTGCAGTGAGATGGAAGATAAGTGAAGAATAAGTCAAAGAAGGGCTTTCTGCTAGTCCAGAGGCATATAGCAGAGAAACATCTAGACCAGCTCCATTCTGTTGTTCATTAGGTAATCTAAGCCTGCATATAACCAAAAAAAATTAGCATATTTCTAGAATAAAGTAATACTTTAAACACCAGACTATTAACTACATTGATGTAAGAAAACTATACCTTTCACTCCCTCAAATCCTCTCCTATTTTTATAGCAGCATGCAAAGACTAACAACTATCAGCAGTCAGGGCACCAATTATTGCCTCAGCTTTCACACAGCTGTACAGGGCAAGGTAATGATGCACAGCTGTGCCAAAATCAGACATGCTTAGGGAAATCAGGCTACTCCGTAAAATTTTCTCCGAGGAAACATATAGGACAATGAAATATTTATATTTGAGAAGCAGGGATTTTTTCATCCTCTAGTAAATTAATGTTTGTGGGCTGGGTTTTTTTTCTTTAATTTTTAGTGTTTGTTTAGTACTATTGTTTCGGAGCCTTTTCCATCTGGTGTTGTTTATTGTTTGTCTCTCTTAGTAAAGTAACCTGTATTTTTATTTTCAATTTAAAACTTGGTTCTGTTGTAGATAGCAGTGAAGGACAACATACATTTGTGGTGTGGTTGTTTGGGGTGAGGTTTTTTGCATTGTTCAGTAAAGCAAACTTATAATGATTATTTGGCTATAAAGACTTTAAAATCTGTTTGTAGTCCAGTAGGTGAATAAGAGAGTGTCATTATGTCACCCAAATAGGTCTTCTGGTGAAGAAAGGCTGTTTCTTGGTAAGAAGACAACTGCTTTAGAGAGCTGTTTAAACTTCAGCTTTTGCAAGAAAACAGATGAGAAGGTGCTTTATAGCCAAATACATCAAAGATCTTGTCTGTAAGATCTAATGAAGTAAAGAAGGTAATGAGACTTCTGTACACAGTTGAACTTGTACTCCTCCGTTGGGTGTACCAGATCTCCCAAAAGACAAGATGTCTGAATTCCCTTTTAAGAACTACCAACTTTAACTTGCCGTAATGCCTAATCTTGCAAGCAGTAATTGTATAAAATATGACCTTGTTTCTTATATGTTTAGTTGCAATGTTTAAGAGTTTAGGCCCTTTTGACTGAAACTTAGCTATAATGACAGTTGTGAAAACTTGTTTGATGTTGTTTCTGGCACTACACAATATTACTATAGGTAATAAGACTAAGTACTGAAGGTGGAAGAAAGGTCTGGTGACCTATACAACCAAACTCCTGGAAAATTAGAAGTGAAAGCAGATAGGAGAAATATCTGGACAAGTGAGTTCTTGTCTTTTACTACTTCTCTGTGCAGTGTCTTCAGTTAGCTGATGCTCTTAGTATTAAATTCTGTGAAAGGTGTGCTAGGGTTACTAAGGCAAAGGGTGATATGGTCATCATATGTAGATCATACTGACTGGCTTACAGACATTTTTAGGGTATTTAGATATCTACAAAACTAGCTTTCTTAACATATCTACATAGAACTAAGCTTTTAGTTTCTTTTCAGTATCTCTCTAGGCCTTGCTTGTATGTATAACTAGTGAAATCTTTTTTTAGCCCTTTCCGTGTCCCGAGGAGATTAATCTCCATGGTAAAGGAGATAGAGCAGGGAAGATAACTTATATATAGCTGTATCTATTTCCTTTAGTAAATGTGTGTTGAAATTACACTTCAGTGCTGTAGCATAACATAAGAGCTGTGTCCTTTTTTTTGTACTCTATCTTCTTCTGGAGATGCCTGCGATGTGTTCTTTTCTCATGTTGGCATGGGCCTCATTAACTGTGGAGTACTAACCAGCCTAAATACAGCTGTTGCCTAGAAACCCCACTATACACAGGTAACATCAGACAGCTTAAATTATATGTGACACTAGTGCAATAATGTCTGCCCTGTGCATACACATGAAAACTGAGAGATGCTAGTGCTTTAAGTATGTAATGTACGTTGTATTTGTACTGTCAGTGTGATTTCTCACTGTGTGAGTAAATGCTAGTAACTGTACACATACTTTATGTGTTTACAGTATCCTTGTAGAAACATCTTATTTCTGCCTTTCTATTTCTATTGTCTGTAACAGTAGTTATTTTCCATTATATTTTTTATAAAGAAAAAAGTGTTATGGCTCATTTTCTTCCAACACTTCTGTAAGTGTATGCTTTCCACTTTTTTTCCCTTGAAGCAGAAAACCATGGAGATATTTTTGCAGTCCTTTAAAGGGCAAGGTGGGCAACAAGGGAAATGCTGAAACAAGAATCCTTGTGCTGTCAATCATCAGTAGTGTAACTTTGCTTTTTAAAAAGTCAACATTGTGTATATTGTTTGCAAGTGATGGTTTGCAACTGTTATGCTCCTACTTGGAGGAGGAGGTTTGTGATCTGCCAGTTGACTTCTACTTATGTGGTTTCTAATGAGGAAGAGTGTTCCTTTGCTATAGAACCCTGTCTTTATAGAAGTCTGTCTAGAAACTTTGTTATAGAATGACAAGGCACAATTATTATTTAATACAGTATGTGTCATAGACTTTTTTTTAACTAATAGAATTTTACTGTTTCACAGGGTCCTGATGGAAAAATATTTTTGTATGTCATGTTTTATGTGTTCTTTAAACAAACTGCTTTGCAGGCTCATTAGAGTAAGATGTCTAAAACTTTTTTTCTACTTGTTAATCAACTTTTATATTTTTATTTAGTACTTACAGGAGCTGAACAAGCCGATATTATTGGTCAACCTACTGTTTTCTGGGGTAGGCAGTTAGTCATCTCAGTGTCATGCTTCTTGACTATTAAGTGGTGGATATCCTCAATAGAAGGGATTAAGCAGTGGTTTTGCTGGTTTAATAGAAAAGTTCTTGCTTCTTTACTGAAATAAGGAAGTGTGTAGACCAGACACAGAAGACTTGACCGAAAATGCAATTGAAAGCAAATAGGAAAACTCCATCCTAAGCATAGCTGGATGGAACAGCTTTCGGAACAGATTATTTTATTATTTTTTTTTTAATTCAGCTTTTATGGTATACTTAGTAACTCCAAAATTCCTACTGTTAAATCTGGAACACAGTCCAGACTTATCTGGATTGCATTGCCTCTTGCTATGTAAACACATGGCTTATTTTTTAGAAGTATGAGTGTAACTACATAATGTATTGTGATGTTGTGGTTTTTTTTTCCCCTGTTTGTTAGGTCTATATGGAGTATAAGCATCTCTTGGGAAGACTGGGTTATACAATAGAAACTTACAAACTAAAGGAGAGGTATTGAAATTGGTTTCTTTAGCTTGCCGCTTTTCAACTGGTGAAACTTGAACAAAAGTATATCAGGAATTAGCATCCTATAATCTTGAATTCTTATCAGTCATAACTGCTTAGTGAAGATGACTGGAGATGCTCTAGATTCTGACTTAAGCAATACATTGCAGATGGAACTGAATAAGCATGATACTTGAGTTTCCAGAGCAGTGTTTTCAATACTTAAGAATTAGACTTAAATACAGTATTATGGATATCTAGAGCTGTTGCAAAAGCTCCTTTTACTGAGGAACTTGCTCAACTTTGTTAAGGATTATTAAGCCTTATTTTATGAGGGAGCTTATTATATTAAACCTTTTATTTTGTGGTATAAGTGCTAGAAATGCTTTGTTATTTTTTCCAAGGAAATTTGAGCTACCTTTTTAAAAAAGTCATTGACACATGGCGTTGCTTCTTCGAGGCTTCAGTTCTCACTTGGTTATTTCAGTAAATACTGGTTTATGCAAAGTGTTGTGATACTTATGGCTATGCTACTTTGCAGACTATGTAGAAAGCTTCAGATTCTAAATTTTTTTTCTTAGTGCTGAACTCTTCTAAAAACATGCCTTGGTAGTAATACTGAACCTTTCAGAAAATGAGACATTAGCAATTTCATCTGCAGCTTTGGTTGCCTTCATCGCCGTTTTAATTTGGTTTGGGTCAAAATCTTTTTTTCCTTTTAAAATACTGCATTAGGGTTTTCTTGAGTGTTCTTTTTATCTGTTTAAAGTGGCCCTTGAAGCAGGGTGGGGTGGACATATCAATTTCAAGGCAATCATATGAAGACATCAGAAATAGCAGAAAAGGAAAACACTTGGAGTGTTTTCTCTCTATAGCCCATATGGACTATGTCAAGATGTGTTTGAAGTCAGTGATTTAATTTCTAGAAAGAAGTATGTGTGTTATCCTATGGAAACTTGTACTTTTTCAATATTGACGAAGCTTTCAAGCTATGCTTAATGCAAAATCCTGACTGTTCTTACACAGTGGAAACTACAATAACACACTGTTTATTAGAGGGTGGGGGAAAATCCTCTCATATCAAAACCATGATGTTAGACATAGCAGATCCATTGGCATTACTAAGGGAGTGCTGCAGACTTTCACTGAAATTAAGGTAGTGTTTTTCCACGGCCTCTGTGGGGGCGTCTTTCTTTCATTTTTCTCGTGTTGCTATTCCCAGATTGTTGATCTTGTGCTCTGCACCTGCAAGCCCTGCTAATCCTGTTTTCACAGATTCATAAGGCAAGTGACTGTTGCTGCTGTAAGATTCATCCTTCTCCTCCCTAGTCCTTTTACTTCTGTAGCTTTGAGTTTATAGATATTAGTGAACAATAAAGTTAGTCTTTTAAAATCTTATTGTTGTGTAATATTTAAGTCCCCGTATGCATAAATTAATGTGCACCTGGTCAACATACTCCAGTCAGAGATAATAGCATCACTAAGCAGGGGCAGTTAGCACAGATCCTTAAGAAAAGTATGTAATAATAACACAAGGGGAAAAACATAGTGAAAAATAATCCTTTTTATTTTTAGAATCTAATGCTTAGTGTACTTTCATTTGAGGTAGTGGGTGAAATGCAGGTATGCTCAGGATAAGAATTAACTGTTTCCTTTTTCTCACTACTGCAACTCCCTCCTTCAGAAGTCTTTACCTCTCTGTTGATGTTTGGACAGTTGCAGATGACCTAAAATCCTAATTTATTGATTAATTAGTTATTTGATTAGCAAAAAATAAAACCCCCAACCCCCCCAAACATTCTAACACACTTGCTTAATGAAATATAAGCTATAAGCATTCTTTGCAGTGACCCTTATAAAGGAAAGATGGGGGGCGGGGGGGGGGGGGGGCCGCCCCGGCGGGGGTGGCCGCCCCCGGG